>CM076577.1:835096822-835810023 GCA_034641835.2 Pinus albicaulis | reverse complement strand
TCAAATTGTTTATTCTCAATCTAGTCTCCTAATTGAGACCTAGTCTCCTAAATTGATTTCATTTAATTGTCAACCAGGGTTGGTAAACTACTGAAGTGAAGTGCACCGTATGTGCCTAGGTGTTTGTCTCTTAATGCGTTGTGTTTAGTGTTTTATGATGTTTTGGTCTTTTGTGATGATTTATGATGTTTTTGACCTTTTGGTGCTTTTATGTTCACAAGGAAAAATGACTAGAAAGCTAGTGGAAAGAAGCTAATAATTAAAAATAGAGTGAAGCCTAATTGGTTGATGACAAATGGTAAATGCAAAGGCAAGTACTGAAACAAAATCAAACCTAAACTATGACTAAGCAAAATACTAAGCTTGATAATGACTTTAAGGAAATGAATCAAAACACAAACTTAACTTGTCCAATTCTTTTATCAAAAGCATTTTGGGAGAGTTTGAGAAATGGTCAGCTAAGTATACAAATTCTCCTAATCTAAACAATTAAACCATCAGCTTATAATGAGACAATATTTTATCCATGATTAAAGATTTGTGAAAACATATTTGGAGAAAAATATTGTTGACATCATAGGATCTTCTACTCTAAAACTAGTTCCTAACTCTATTCTGCAACTCAGTTTTATACTACTACACTTCACTCAAGGTTATAGATTTTTAAAATAGTCTTTTGAGGAAAGGTGTGTCTGTGAGATGATGAGGGAAGTTGCAAAAGTATTTCAGGCCTTAAAATGATACCGTCTTCTGTTCATATAGTTATGAATCAATTATAGATTTGGAACAAGAAGAGATTTTGTAAATAATGAAGGCTGTTTTGTTAAGTTTAACAACTGAAGTAATCTAATATGCAGTGGATGATAGCTAAATATGGAGTGGAAATGCAATGAGTTAAGCTAAAACTGAACTTAAGATGTCACTAGTCTAAAACAGTGCTGAACTAACAAGTCATTATCAAACTCAAAACAAAATAACAGAGCATGAGTTAAGTGCAATTAGACTCCGGAGTATCCTAACTAAGCTATCATGCATTATTATATGGAATTATACAGTCTGTTTTGTCCATCATGATTGGTATTTTGGAAGAGTTTCTTAGAACAATCCTAACTGTACAATTCAGTGCAAATGCAAACATAAAGACTGAAAGCAATGAAAAAAACTAAGATATCATAGCTATCTCCTACCCATCATTATGATATTTTGGAAAAGCATTTTAAGAGCAAGAACAGCTATGGTACTTAGTAAAAACACACAACTGAAGCGTTCAGGATCACAATCATGCTTAAGACATTATAAGGATTTTTTGGAAGAGTTTCTTCTTTTGGAAGAGTGCTTAGCATAAGTATAACTGTGATGGTGAACAAAAGAGATTACAATTAAATCCTACAACACTATAACCATTTCCCATTCATTATCATGATCTTTTGGAAGAGCTTCTTATTTTGGAAGAGTTTTTAGAATGAGTATAACTATAGTGGCTAATGAAAACAACTATGAATTCAAACTTCAAAAACGTAAAGGCAACTAAGATACTTATCTAAATTACGCAAGTAAAGTCGTGCAGGAGGCAGGGGCCCTCTACCACCAGACGGAATCTAACTCCAAATCAAATCAACGCTTTCAAAACAATATTGTCTTCTTCATTAAAGGAGAAATAACTTGAACAGAGCAATCTGCGTCTTCAGAAATGTAGCACAAAATCTAAGCAAAATCTGGAACAAAATCTAGCCTAGCTCTCGGTTTCCCAAGTGTTTTTATAACAAATTTACATAACAAGACTTGCAACAATTCCAAGATCATTGTCTTTCCTTATTGAAATCACATTAGGACTCTTGAAGTGGCAACGTAAAAAGGAAAAGGACATCTGGACTAAGACAGTCCTATTAGAAGTCTACCTTCCTAAATGTGTTCCCACGTACCAAAACCATATCCAGAATTCGGTTTTTCCTTCATGGTGAGCAACGAACATTGTAGACATGACGTGGAATATACCCATATGTGGTTTTTCTTGAGAGGCCACCTGGAACATGCCTGAACGTGAAGACAGCTGCAGAATTTCCGGTTAGCTACGGAATGTCTGCATTCTGCAGCTAGTTCCGGTCAAAATGCATTACAATGACAAAAATCACAAAACTTAGCAAGTTAGTCATGTTAATCATTCTAAAAGTAATTTGAACTAAATTCATTGATCAATTGGGTCTGGGATAACAATGGAAAAAGGAAAATGAGGTAAAGTAAGATGAAAGAAAGCACAATCTTGAGGCTCAACATACCCCCACTGTTGACTTCTTGCATGTCCTCATGCAACTTATTCCATAAACTCAGAGGCTTCTGCAAGAACATCTAATCCTCTCCTTCTTCTTTGCCTGGAAGCTAAAGATCTTCTGGGTTTTCTGATGACAAGTTTGAACCTTAAGTTGATAAGTGCCCTGATTAGCTTCTTGTTTCTCTTTTTCAACTTTTCATTAGCTTTTTCCACTTTGTCCATATGTAGAGATAAGGTTGAGTTCATATTGGTTTTGAGTTTGACTTGTTCCTTCAGAATATCATTCTCATTTTTGATGTGTCTATTAAGTATTTCCAGCTCATACCTATCCCTTCTTAACACATCTATTTCGGACAGTGGAGGACTAGGGGTTCTCTCTCTACTCTCTGAAGCTTTCCTTTCTAAAGTTTCAACATAGTCATAAACTTCTTGCTGAGCAGGATCAATTTCAGGGGTTCCTTCATTAAAATCCTCTTCAACATCTTCTTCAATAGATGTTTCCTCATCTTCTATATTTATCACCCCTGTTTGTTTGATCTGAGTTTTCCTTAGTTTCCCCTTTAGTCTATGGCTTCTTCTTGGCTGGGAAGATCCTTCTCCTTTCTCTGTGGCAGATTTCCTAATTACCTTCTCTTTCTTAAGTTGTTTCTTGATTTGAGTCAACTTCTCTAAGATGATTTCCTCACTACTTTCCTGGACTGTTTTGTCAATTTCAATTTTTGAAGCTCTCCATTTTCTGCTTCTCCTTGTAGGCTGTTGTTCAGGTGAGGGCTCTTTTGGCTCTTCAAAATGATTTCTTATCAAGAAATTATCCCAAGTATCATTTTTTTTGGCTAAATGGTGTTCAATTAAAATCTTAACCAAGCCATGATGGTATAGAGTTGTCTCTAAGAATTGAACCCTTCTTTGAACACAAGAAGCCATATTTTTCAAACTTTGAAGCAAGAAATAGGGTAGGTTTAACTCTTCCTCCAGAAAATGCATTATCAGTCTAATGTGGTAAACATAAAATGTGCCATATCTACCTTCACATGTAATAAATTTTTGCAGAATAAGTAGTATGTTTCTCCATTTATTTTTCAATGCAGAACTTGGAATTCCCTTCTTAAACATAGTGACATCCATACCTGGTGATTTTAGAATTTGCTTCCAGGATTCATTATGGAATTCTCTGTTTTTGAACCATCTCTCTCCATTTCTAAGCAATCTTGTAGCTTCTGCAATGAAAACCTCAGTGATAGTGAATTTAACATCTCCCACTTCAACCTCGGCTCCTCTAAATGACCTTGCAAATGTTTTAGTGACTTCTTTGTGGAAGCCATTAAATTTCTCAAGAAATTGTAGCCATCCTACCTGTTGCAACATTTATTTACATTGAGGGTATCCTTCCAGGTATTTTGTACCCATTGGTTCGGTTCTTACAATAAGGCCCATAATTGCTTCTTCAATGTTCAGATTAATACTCTTTCTGCCCACGGAAACAATAACTTCCACCTTCGAATTGATATACCTCTGGCTCTTGGTGACAATGGCTTCAAACTTCGGACTGATATACCTCTGGTTAATAATGACAATGGCTTCAAAATTCGGACTGATATGCCTCTGGTTGACAGTGACAATGGCTTCAAATTCCACACTGATATATCTCTGTCTCTCGGTGATAATGGCTTCAAATTCCACACTGCTATACCTCTGTCTCTCGGTGACAAATGGCTTCAAATTCCACACTGCTATACCTCTGCGTTTACAGTGATAATGCTCAATCTCTGCTCACGGTGATAGTGCTTTAATCTCTGCTCACAGTGATAGTGGTTTGATATTCAAACTGATATACCCTTTGCTCTGCTCACGGTGATAGGGATATCTCTGTTTTGCGGAATGAAATGATGAAGGGTTGGCTACAGAATGGAGTGATGGAAGTAGTTATGGAATGAGTTAATGGAGTGAGGTGGAGAAAACGAATTAATGAGTGAAAAGACTGTGGAGATTTTTACAACGGAAAAGAAAATCATCATTGAATGATTTGGTTGGGTGACGTGAGGAAATCAAACACTTCAGCCTTTTTAACCGCTTAAATGATGTCGGGTATAGAATTTGAAATGAGAGATTTTTATCCAAAGTTTGTGGAGGGTATATTGGACATGATCAATAAAAATAATCAAAACAACTTTTTCGAATGATTCATAACTAAAACTATGCTAAAGTTTTATGATATGCCATTATAATGAAAAATTGTTACCTTTGCTTTTCATTTGCTTTTTGTGGTCTTTGTCTTCTTTGTTCTCCTTTGGAGGAGTCTTCATAAACCTTCTTGATTCTTCTTATTCATGGATATACTGGATCATCTTGTTGCAATTCAAATGTCTGCTGATTAGTGTCTTCAGGATCTGTAGCTACGGAATGACTGTCTGGCTGCGGAAAGTCTGATCAGCTGCAGAATGTTTGTTAAGCTGCAGAATGTACCTGTAGAGTATTTTAATCATGGAATGGAGTGGTTTGGGATATAAGTGAGATGTTATATGAATGAAGATGGATTATGAGTCATGATATGTATGAAGTGGATGATGAAATGGAATGAATTCAATGAAATGGAGTGGAAGAATATAAGAAATGGCCTGCAATCCATGACATGTGTTATTCATTTACAGCAAGACATCAAACTTTAAATTTTGACATGGAAATGAGGTGGATGGATTATGGAATGAGATGAATGATATATGGAATGAAGTGAAGTATGAATGAATGAATGAAATGGAGTATGGATGGATAAGTGAATGGAATGAAATGAAATGAAATGGATCATAAGTACAATGGATCTGAACTTATGATTTTGTAATAGCTGCTTGCAAAAACAAAATGGGAAAAGTTAGTGTCAGAAAAAATCTGATTTTCACCCTATCTTTTCTGTATAAACATGCCAATCAATGATTGGTTTTCATGTTTATACCTTATTTTTATTATTATTATTATTATTATTTTATTTTTTTTCAAAAGAAATGCTTCAGAAAATTCAATCAAGTTGATGAAGAAGAAAGATTCTTCTTCATTAACTTCACATCACTGTTTTCCTGGAACTTCTTGACAAATTCTTCTCTTGAGAGTGGTTTGTGATACAGCTTCAATCTATGACCATTCACAAGAAAAGTGACCTCTTCTTCATCTATTGTCTTGATTTTTACTGCTCCATTGTCAAAAAATTTAACAATTTCATATGGCCCAAGCCAATGTGTTTGAAATTTACCTTGAAAATCCTTGAATTTTGAATCAAACAAGAGAGCCCAGTCACCTTCTTTGAATTTATTCTCTTTGATGTACTTGTCATGCCATCTAGCCCTTTGTTGTTGGACTAGACTTGTTTTCTGAACTGCATCTTGTCTGATCTCATCCAATTCATTAATCTGCTCCAGTCTATGCTTTTGTGCCTCAGTTAAATCAAGTCCTAGCTGAACTGCCATTTTGAAAGTCTGAATCTGGAACTCTATGGGGAACAAAACTTGCTTTCCATAAACAAGCTCATAAGGAGTATGGCCTGTTGTGTTTCTCCATGTAGTTCTATAGGCCCACAAGGCTTCAGGAAGCCTATCTACCCAATCTCTTCTATGTAGATGAACGGTCTTTGTTAGGATTCCTTCAATGACTTTATTAGTGGATTCCACTTGACCATTTGCTTGTGGATGATAAGGAGTAGATGTTCTATGTCTGATTTTGTACTTCTCCATCATTTGCTCCACTAGCCTTGATATAAATTGAGCTCCTTGATCTGTAACAATTTCCCTTGGGACACCAAAACGAGTAAAAATATCCTCAAAAAGAAAAGTAACTACGGATGCTTCATTAGCAACAAGTAATGGCTTGGCTTCTACCCATTTAGTAACATAATCAGTGCAAACTAGTATATACCTTTTCTGTCTTGATGGAGGACTAATAGGTCCTACAAAATCCAAAGCCCATTTTTCAAAAGGTTCAATATGTACCTGAGGTTGTAATGGAATCTCACCTGAAGGAGAAGGTTTCCCTACCCTTTGGAAACTGTCACACCTTTTGACATACTCTTTAGCATATTTAAACAAGGATGGCCAATAATATCCTAAATTAAGGATCTTATAGGCTGTCCTCTTATCAACAAAGTGTCCGCCACAAGGTTCATCATGACATGCTTTGAGAATCTCAGGCATCTCATCTTCATGAACACATCTTCTAATGATCAAATCTGGACATGTCTTGTACAACTCATTAGCAACCCATGAATATTTTGCACTGTCATAAATTATTTTTCTTTTATCCCTTGCATTCATTATTGAAGGAAATTTTCCTGAAACTAAATAATTAGCAATATCAGCAAACCATGGAGTTTGAGTAGAGATTGCAAAAAGATATTCATCAGGACATTGATCTTCAACTGGAGTGTCATCTTTGATATTTTGGAGTCTAGATAGGAAATCAGCTACTGTGTTTTGTTTTCCAGGCCTATCTAGAATGGTAATGTTAAATTCTTGTAAGAGCAATAACCATCTTATGACTCTGCCATTAGTAATTGATTTTTTCATTAAGTATCTAATTGCAGAATGATCAGTGTGAACAAAAGTTTCATAGCCTGTTATATAGTGTCTGAATTTGTTTATGGCATGAACAACAGCTAAAAACTCTTTTTCAATTACAGTATAGTTTAACTCTGCAGGAATCAAATTTTTACTGGTATAATAGATGGCATAGGGAATCAAATCTTTTTGTCCCAATACTGCTTCTAGAGCTGTATCGGAAGCATCTATTGAGATATGAAAAGGTAACTTCCAGTTAGGTCCCCTTAATATAGGTGCTTCAGAAATTTTGGTTTTCAGGGTCTCAAAGGCTAACTGGAAATCAGAAGTCCATTTGAATTCACAATCTTTGGTAAGTAATTTGAAGAGTGGAGATGCTATCTTGGTGAAGTTTTCTATAAATCTCCGATAATATCCTATAAATCCTAGAAAACTTCTAACATCTCTTTGACAACTTGGAATAGATAAGTTAGAGATGACTTCAACTTTTGACTCATCAACTCTAATCCCATCCCCTGAAATGTGATGCCCTAAAACAATACCTTCAGTAAACATCATAAAAAAAAATTCATGACTAAGTGAAAGGTTTGCTTCTTGACATCTCTTTAAGACTTTTTCCAAGTTTTCTAAAGCTTCTTCAAAAGTGTTTCCATTGACTGTGAAATCATCCATGTATACCTCTACACAATCATGCATTAGATCTGAAAAAATTCCTAATACTGCCCTTTGGAATGTTGCAGGTGCATTGCATAATCCAAATGGCAATACTCGGTAAGCATAGGTACCCCAAGGACAGGTAAATGTGGTTTTATCTTGGTCTTCAAGTGCTACTTGGATTTTATTGTAACCACTAAACCCATCTAGGAATGAAAAGTACTTTTTGCCAGCTAATGTATCTAATACTTGATCTATGAAAGGTAAGGAAAAATGGTCTTTAAGAGTAGCTTTATTCAGTTCTCGGTAGTCAACACACACCCTCCATTTTCCATTTTTCTTTGGCACAATTACCAAAGGAGAAACCCACTGACTATCTGAAATAGGATATATGAAGTTGACATTTAACAATTTTTGCAATTCTTCTTTAACAATTTCCCTAAGATTTGGATTCATCCGTCTTTGAGGTTGTCTGATTGGTTTGCAATTTTCCTCTATATAGATGTGATGAGTGCAAGTCTTGGGGCTTATCCCTTTCATGTCGGTGTACTCCCATGCATATGCAGAAGAATGTCTCTGTAATACTTTGACTAACTCTTCTTGTTGAGATTTTTCTAGGTTCTTGTTTATGTTCAAAGTTTTGCCTGGAAAAATCTCACTTGTAGAGTTGCCAAATTTGTCCATAGAATGAAGAGACATCTGCCTTGATGACAAAAACTCAATATTGGATCCCTCTTGAAATGATTCATGTTTGTGTTCTGGAGAGGATTCAAAGTTTTCTAGAGTATTAAGAATTTGATTATCTTCACTAATTTCTGAAATTGTGAAGAGAGGTTGTAAATCTTCCTCATCCTCTATCCATTGAGTGTCATCTAGATCTGTAATTGTCCTAGCTGGAGGATATAAAGTGAACTTCTTAGTTGAACTACCATCAGAGATGTACATATCACCGGATCTACAACTAATAAAAGCATCAGTTGTAGCCAACCAAGGTCTTCCTAATATAACAGGATGTCCTCCTAGATTATTCTTAGGAGTTAGGATCATGAAATCCATAGGGTACTCCCAAGAATCTAGGGACACTGGAATGTCTTCTATTACCCCATCAGGTTTGATCACAGATCTGTCTGCTAATTGTAATAATGTGGGTGTAAAAAGAAGATTAGGAAGTTTCAGTTTATCCATAATTTGTCTACTCATGATATTGATTGCTACTCCTAAATCAATGAGTGTGTTTTGGATCTCAATTCCATTGATGTGAATTTTAACAACTGGATTTCCTGGGTCTAGATACTTTGGAATAGCAATATTACCCATCATGATATCTGCTATTTTTCCTGCCAGTTGAATTTTCTTTGTCTCTCTTATTCTTTTTCTTGTTTTCTTCATACTCAACTCCTTTATTGTTTTTGCTAAAATTGGAATTTCCTTGATGGCTTGTAATAATGGAATTTTAATGCAAACATTTCTCAGCTCATCTAGGAAATCATAATTAGGCACCATAATTTGTTTTTCTACACCTCTATCAATTTGTAATCTTTCTGGAAAAGGAGGTATAGAAGTAGATGTGGATGGTTGCTCTAATACAGGAGTTGAATTTATTGGATCTTTTTGCTTTAATTTTTCAGTGTTTGGGTCTTGAAAGGATGTGTCTTCCTCAAGACTTTTATTCACCCGTAGAGAGTCTTCCTCAGAGTTATCTTGTTCTTATATGATCACAGAAGGTTTCCTCTTTTCAAGTATTCTTCCAGACCTAAGTTGAACATCACTAAGGTCTAAAGGAGTAATTAAATAAGTTGGAAACTGTTGGCCTTCTATCATGTATGTGTTCTGAGGATTTTTATTATTAGGGTTTGGTATGGGTTGAGCAGGCAATTGATTTGATTTTTGAGGGAATAGTAATGAAAGTGGTTGATTTTGATGTGGTTGGTTCTAATGATGTTGTTGAGGATTTTGTTGAAAATTTTGTTGAAGATTTTGAGGAAAATTTTGTTGAGGATTTTGAGGATAAAAATGTGGATATGGTGGATAGGATGGTGGATACTGATAGTATGGGGAGTATCTTCCATAGGGACTTTGTGATCCTTGTGCCCAAGCTTGAGATTGATTTTGAAATTGGGGCCAAGGTTGCTGCCAAGAATTCCAAGGTGGAGGTTGATTATACATTTGATCATGGAATCCTTGTGTTTGAGGTCTCTGCCAAGGCCTTCTAGATACAAAATTGAGAGACTCTGTGGAATCTGTAGGAGTTTCCTCCTGAAAGATAGCCTTGAGACCAGGAAGAGAAGGACAATTCTTGGTCTCATGTTTCTCAGAACAAACGACACAGGTTTCTACAACTTTTACATCCAAAGGACACTCTCTCAAGGCATGTTTCTTTCTACATTTGGGACAAAAGATTGCCAAGGCATCAGATTCAGATTTTTGCTTGTTTTGTATATTAAGGGTGTCTATTTGTTCACTAAGACTCCCTAAGATGTCAGATTTAAAATCATCAAGCATGTGTCCTATTTCTGATCTACTTACTGTCCCAGAAGCAGACTTACTTGCCCTTGCAAGAGCGAGATCTCTTGGACCTTTGACAGTTTTAGATTTCCCTCTTGAAAGGTTGATACATAACTCAGATATTTCAGGTAATGTGAGTTGTGATATATCCCCTTTTTCCATCATGTTAAGGATATCCAACCATTCATCCCTAATTGTTTTCAACAAAAGAGCTTTTAAGGTGTCTTGATCTAGGTTTTCCATTTTTGCTCTTTTGATGTTGCAATGAAATCTCTCCAACAAATCTTCCAAGTTTTCATCTTCTTTTTGTAACATCTTAAACACTTCTTCCTTATGATTGACCGGCATACAATAATCCAGATACCTCTCTAGAAATGCTTGTTTCATGTCTTCCCATGTTCTAATAGAACTGCTGATCAGACTCATAAACCACTTCAATGCTGCTCCTTTCAAGGTTGAAGGGAATAATTTCAGTTTTTGAGCATCTTGTAAGTAATCATAAGTTCTACACAGAACTTCAAATTCAAATAAGAAGGTTTCAGGATCTTCAGTTTTAATTCCATAGAAGTTTGGAAGGACAGAGGGTGAAATTGTTTTCATGGTTGTATTGGTTTCTTCATCAATTATAGGGAACCCAAAAGAGCTTCCTATTTCTCTTCTACCTCTTCCTCCATCTGCACCTCTACCTCCTTCTCCTCTACCTCCTTCTCCTCTACCTCTACCTCTACCTCCAAATAGTGTGTGTTCTCCATTAAAAACTCCTCCTCCTCCTTCTTCTGCCATGGTTGACTCTCCCGTGGAAGTGGAAAGGTTTGTGTCCCTAACAGGAGTTTTTAGATCTTCTTCTATGGCAGGTTCAGTGGATGAAGTGGAAGGTTTCTCTAATGGAATAGTTGACCTTAGATCTTCTAGAAGTCCAGGATCAGTAAAGGATGGAATGTGGGTTTGAGTTGAAGGTGTACTAGCTCTGGATCTAGATGAAACAAGTGGTGTTCTAGAAATCAAACTTCTGCTTCTGCTGCTTATGAATCTTCCCCTTGAATCTCTCTCTCTACGCATATAATTGTTTTTGGATGCTAAGAAACAAAGGTTACCTAGTTTTCACTTCCCCGGCAACGGCGCCAAAATGGTTGGTCTCAATCTAGTCTCCTAAATTGAGTTCATTTAATTGTCAACCAGGGTTAGTAAACTTCTGAAGTGAAGTGCACTGTATGCGCCTAGGTGTTTGTCTCTTAATGCGTTGTGTTTAGTGTTTTATGATGTTTTGGTCTTTTGTGATGATTTATGATGTTTTTGACCTTTTGGTGGTTTTATGTTCTCAAGGAAAAATGACTAGAAAGCTAGTGGAAAGAAGCTTAATGATTAAAAACAGAGTGAAGCCTAATTGGTTGATGAAAAATGGCAAATGCAAAGGTAAATACTGAAACAAAATCAAATCTAAACTAAGACTAAGCAGAAACAAAGCTTGATAATGACTTTTAAGAAAATGATTCAAAACATAAACTCAACTTGTCCAATTCTTTCATCAAAGGTGTTTTGGGAGAGTTTGAGAAATGGTCAGCTAAGTATACAAATTATCCTAATCTAAATAATTAAACCATCAGCTTATAATGAGACAATATTTTATCCATGATTAAAGATTTGTGAAAACATATTTGGAGAAAAATATTGTTGACATCATAGGATCTTCTACTCTAAAACTAGTTCCTAACTCTATTCTGCAACTCAGTTTTATACCACTACACTTCACTCAAGGTTATAGATTTTTAAAATAGTCTTTTGAGGAAAGGTGTGTCTATGAGATGATGAGGGAAGTTGCAAAAGTATTTCAGGCCTTAAAATGATAATGTCTTCTGTTCATATAGTTATGAATCAATTATAGATTTGGAACAAGAAGAGATTTTGAAAATAATGAAGGTTGTTTTGTTAAGTTTAACAACTGAAGTAATCTAATATGCAGTGGATGATAACTAAATATGGAGTGGAAATGCAATGAGTTAAGCTAAAATTGAACTTAAGATGTCACTAGTCTAAAACAGTGTTGAACTAACAAGTCATTATCAAACTCAAAACAAAATAACAGAGCATGAGTTAAGTGCAATTAGACTCCGGAGTATCCTAACTAAGATATCATGCATTAGTCTATGGAATTATATAGTCTGCTTTGTCCATCATGATTGGTATTTTGGAAGACTTTCTTAGAACAATCCTAACTGTACAATTCAGTGCAAATGCAAACATAAAGATTGAAAGCAATTAAAAGCTAAGATATCATAGCTATCTCCTACCCATCATTATGATATTTTGGAAGAGCGTTTTAAGAGCAAGAACAGCTATGTTACTTAGTGAAAACAAAACAACTGAAATGTTCAAGACCACAGTCATGCTTTAGACATTAAAAGGATTTTTTGGAAGAGTTTCTTCTTTTGGAAGAGTGCTTAGAATAAGTATAACTGTGATGGTGAACAAAAGAAATTACAATTAAATCCTACAACACTATAACCATTTCCCATTCATTATCATGATCTTTTGGAAGAGCTTCTTCTTTTGGAAGAGTTTTTAGAACGAGTATAACTATAGTGGCTAATGAAAACAACTACGAATTCAAACTTAAAAAAAAAACGTAAAGGCAACTAAGATACTTATCTAAATTACGCAAGTAAAACCGTGCAGGAGGCAGGGGCCCTCTACCACCAGACGAAATCTAACTCCAAATCAAATCAATGCTTTCAAAACAATACTGTCTTCTTCATTAAAGGAGAAATAACTTGAACAGAGCAATCTGCGTCTTCAGAAATGTAGCACAGAATCTAAGCAAAATCTAGAACAAAATCTAGCCTAGCTCTCAGTTTCCCAAGTGTTTTTATAACAAATTTACATAACAAGACTTGCAACAATTCCAGGATCATTGTCTTTCCTTATCGAAATCACATTAGGACTCTTGAAGATGGCAACGTAAAGAGAAAAAGGACATCTGGACTAAGACAGTCCTATTAGAATTCTGCCTTCCTAAATGTGTTCCCACGTACCAAAACCATATCCAGAATTCGGATTTTCCTTCATGGTGAGCAACGAACAATGTAGACATGACGTGGAATATACCCATATGCGGTTTTTCTTGAGAGGCCACCTGGAACATGCCTAAACGTGAAGACAGCTGCAGAATTGCCGGTTAGCTACGGAATGTCTGCATTCTGCAGCTAGTTCCGATCAAAATGCATTACAATGACAAAAATCACAAAACTTAGCAAGTTAGCCATGTTCATCATTCTAAAAGTAATTTTAACTAAATTCATTGATCAATTGGGTCTAGGATAACAATGGACAAAGGAAAATGAGGTAAATTAAGATGAAAGAAAGCACAATCTTGAGGCTCACATCAAATATCCCTCAAAATGATGATCCTGATCCTGACAATGGAACCATTTGTTGGCATGATGGGTCTTGACCCAGGTTCAGAGTTATAGGTAAACCAAAAAACCCTCCAACTATTGGCCCTTCAGTGATATTCTTGCGCATACCAAAGTATCACCCGAAGTAGTATGGGGGGGGGGGGGTGCTGGAACCAGGTTTTTGCACCTTGAGGGAGAGATTGATGAGTGGTTCCCAGTAAAAAATCCATGGAAACCCTATACGAATGTGCACATAGAGACTACACAATTATTAACTGAATATCACCGAATTGCAGACAAAAAAAGTCGATAAACCACAACGCATTACATACTTAACCATATCTATAATGTTTCAACATTTACTTGCAAGTTACCCATAGATCTATCAGAATGTAGAGATAGTATCACATAAATAGGGTTTGTTCAACGCAAAAAATAGATCAGGACCATATCTCACTCTTACTTAACATAAATCAGTATTCATGCATAAAAACATCAATTAGCTATGCACATTCATCAGAAAGTGCGATCTTATTAAAGCCTAACAGTAAATAACACAGATGCATCACACTGGAAGTTCGCCAAATTTGTTTTTCCGTTAATTCTTCAGATCTGTCAATACATTAGCTTCCTTCAGAAACCCTTACAAAATCCTTACTATCCCTTCCGCACACACAACCAGGACTAGGTCTTCACGCACACATCCAGTAAGAGCCTTTTACCCAACCCTAACGCCACGAGACTCTTATATACTATTTGCGAGAAAAATCATAAACTCTCTTCCACAATGATTCAATACTTAGCTTAGACATATTATATATATTTATAATATGCATAGAGCATAGATAATATGGTCTCAAGCCATGGTTTGAGACCCATAGTTTACATTAAGGCTCATTTACATAAAAATAGGGGACAATAAGCACCCCAAATCCCCTTTGCGCAACGTGCACATACAATATGACCCAAAATGGAGCTTTAAAACTTGTTCCTCATGGGACCCCACTCCAACACTTCTTATAAATTCCATTAAGTTTGATGTCTGATCCCAAAACCAAGTTTGGACCTTCAAACTTCCACTTCACACATTTTTTAACTAAATTTTGGGGATAAACTTTGATGCCAACTAGAGGGAATGATATTGACTATTTGAGGAGGTACTCCAGTATGAATTTCCTAAGTAAGAACATCACAAAGAAAACTATAAGAGGTAGGTATGTAGGGGGGGTTTACCTAAACGAGGGTAACCAGGTATTTGAAATCAAAATAACATGTGGGAGAAGGAGAAGGGAAAACCTTTACTAAATATGGGGAGTTATCAGGTGAAACTGATGACATAGAAACAAAGGAGATAAGGTGGTTCACAAATTTGGAAGGATATTGGGGAAATGCATAGAGGTAAAAGAGAGGGAAGGTGGATGAGGGCGATGGAGGATTGCATGATGTGTCGAGGGGTGAAGTTTCCATACTGGGGGAAGAGATATGAAATGACTGGGATTTATCTTGAGGTTTCAGATGAGAGAGTATGCTAGGGTTAGACAAAATTTGGAGGCTCTCATAGGTATCATATGAGTAATTTATTATCTCTAGGTCCATTTTTTAAAACAAAAATAAATTAGGAGGCTTAGACCCTATGCCTAGTAACGCTAAATCCTCAGCTGCATAGATCAGTGCTGCAACTCCCTAACTTCTAGCATATTCAAGTATATTTGATGTTAAAATGATTAGATTATCAATAATATATTGTTATATTTATTGATGACATGTTAGTGGTTGAAAAGACATGTCAAAAAATTAACCAAATGACTCCACATGGGTGATATAGTTGTCCAGAGTAGATTGAATATTCATGGGAGAGGTGGGACAATGGCCTTGATCCTGCCCACTAAAACTCTTTCCATGACGGAAGGTGTGAGACACGTTCTCCTTGAAGTGCACAATGCTGTGAGAATTGGACTACGGATTTAGTCACTCATGAGGCTTTACTAAGGGGCATGTATCAAGATTGAAAATTTGGTCCCCAACATCATTAATCTCACAATAAAGGATCAACTTGGAATTAAAGTTGATTTCCATTATAATATCTATGTTTCCCTCTATTAGTCACATATACCTAAAGGGTAAGTGTTGTGGCACCCTTGGAACTTTGTGAGGAAGTTCTTGAATGGAATAATTGACTTGGAACCCCTGGTATTGAGAATCAGAAAATTAAATGAAATTCAAATTCATGGATCAAAACATTAGAGTTGAAGATAAAAAATAAAATGGGATTTAGGGGTATAGAGTTAAAATAAATTTTAGAAAATCAATGAAATATCTAAATTAATTAGTCTCACACTGAAAAATGTAGAAGTGAAATAACTCCATCAAATATCTTAACCATTATAAAACATATGGAGGAAAATGTTCTAAATTAGAAACACTAGAAATACAATGTTGATTAATACTAAAAATAAACATGAATGGTGCATGAAAATAAAAAGAGACAATTTAAAAATGAATAAAAATGAGATTCATGAGAAAACCTTCATGTGGACAAAATGTAGAATAAAAATATCCAAGTAAGATTGAAATTGGGAAAAGTAGGGGTTGTTAGAGACACAAATATGACACCTACTTGTTAACTCTAGTTGATGAAATACTTAAGCACAAAAAATAGGGGAATCATATTTGGGATCAAGAAAAAACTAAGAGAAGAAATATGAAAAGAAAATAAGAAATAAGAAAATAAAATTCAGGATATCCTTGGTAAAATGGGGACACATGGGGAGGAAAATAATAAGAAAAAATGAATTTAAGAATATTATAATTTTTCATGAGACACCAAGTGGAAATACCATTTAAAAAAAAAAGGAAGAGCAAACTATGCGAAAGAGATCCTTTTTTTTTATGCAACCCAATCTTGGAAAAATGTCCTAATGCTATTTTTCTTTTGAGTGACTATCATGGATTTGTTTGTGAGTTTTTGTGTGTAGGTTTTTCATTGAGTGGAAGCCTTTTAAATTTGAGAGCTTATCTCCACATTTCTAGTGCATTCATCTCAAGTATAGCCACATTGTATCTCAAGGGTCCACGGGGAAGAAGAGTACCAAAGGATAAGGCAAATAGGTTCACTGGTGAGTTGGAAACATCTAGTCAAGCGGGAAAATTACAATATTAGCAAGGAGTTACAGGTATCAGGACTACATAAACAAGATATTGGAATTACGATCATCTTAAATTTGGTATGATTGAAGCATTTTAACTTGTATTTGTTATTTCCATATCGTTTGACAAAAATATACCATTGAATAATTATATGAGAAAGTGGTAATGAATATAATTCCTTATTATTGATGTGATACAATAAGTTGTAGCCTATTATTAGTTTCATGTTTGTCTAGTTAGTTGAAGAGATATTTTCATGGAACAATTTTGATTGTTATAATATATTTAAGGTTTAGTTGTTAATCCATGTTATTGATTTTACATTGAAAAACCACATTTAATTATGGATTCTATTGAGGACAATTGAATGGTAAGTAATTCTTGTTATTTATAATTTTACAAGTAGTTAAATAAAATTTATATGATCACCCAAAATCCATATGGTATGGTCCTATTTTTTTTTTTAATCATTATTTGGAATTCCAACAATTCTAATATTTTTTTGGTTATATCAATAGTTACACTTGTAATTGAATAAATTCAAAATGATACGTTATAAATACTTATATGATTAACCTTGGTTTAGAATCTCGTGTTAACCATTATATATATATATATATATATAATAACACCATCATGTGTTTGAATTCAATGATCCATGTCATAATTGAAATATTAAATGTATTCTCAACTGTCATGACCCCACAATGGTCATACCACTTAAATCGTCGTTGGCGTGCGACATCAAAGATATTTTTTATTGAGAGACTCAAATACTTTCTTCTGGACTACGCCTCTAGCCTATGTGTCTTAAAAAAATTACTATCAAATTTGCGAAATTAAGTTCTTAGAATGATTCCATCATAATAGCCCAACAATTTATAATTTAACACTTAGTGAATTCCTCAATTAACCTTAAACAATTTATTTAATTCTTCACAATGTATAATGAACAAAGAATCGAAAATACTACACCAACATTAAAAATAAAAATATATATGGGAGGGGGGACTCCCAACAACAAATTCCCCTTATTTTTTATTAAATTTCAAAGCTTCAATATTTTACAACAACAAACACATAAACTAAGGTTGGGACAAACCCCATAGGTTTGTTGCCACAACACTTGGGCAACCAAACTTCATGCAATACTTAAGCTCACACAATCATCAACCAAGTCCAATCTTCATGCAACACTTAAGCTCACATGTGCAACTAAATCTAGAAACCCAATATAGAAAATTTTTTCTTTATAGCATAAACATGGGTTCCCTACTTCTCACCTTTCACAGAAAACCTTGTCGCATGACCTTTTTGCTCGCTCTGAGTGAGCGCATGCCATTTAACCCTCATCTCTACCCTTCCTATGTCCATTTTCTACCTCAAATATGCACCAAAAAATTCACCTTTATGTTATGCTAACTTTCCATGATGCCTTCTTTCCATCATCCATTCATTTACTTATACTTGACTCGCTGCACGGTTGGGGTGCCCTGGGGCATGGGTCGATTCCATCCCAACTCGCCAAGTTGACATAATTTTGGGTGTGTTTGCTCATGTTCTTAACGTGTATGCCAAGGAATGCCCCTGCATGGTTCCTGGGCGCCCCGCCTTTGTGTGGGTACACCCATGAGCACGGTCATTGTTGTTCTGTGTCGACATAATGTCAAATGAACCACCTCCCTATCTTGTCCAAATTTCCCATCGCCAGAGTCATGTGGACAATTTCCAACATGCTGAACCCATCCTCCATGCCAATTTACTTTGTGTGACTTGGGTGCACTTTGCCTCTAACTCGTCAATGGGTACACTTCATTTCGGGTGCACCTAACTTTGTGTAAGGGACCTCGCGCAAGTTCACCATATTTTAGATTTTTTGTTGGTGGGGTGCACTTTCCTTTGTGTGGGCATCCCATCCCACCACTTTTTCTAAATTTATTTTTTCACCACTTCAAGTTGGCATGGGTCATCATGGTCTTCTTGGGGCGTGCCTTGGTGCACACTCAAAACCAAGGGTCTAACATCCTCCCTCACTCTAAACCGATTGTATTCCTTGACAAAAAGTCAACCCAAATAACTTCGTTGCCAAGTTTAAAACGTCATGAAGCCATCAACTCCCAACTGCACTCAACCTATTGCTCAAGTCCCTGCCTCATGAACTCTTCACTTCCTTCTTATTAACCTTCATCAAGGATCATGTCTTCATGCATGAAATACTCCTCGATCTCATGGTGATCAACCACACTTCATCACAATCCTCCACACTTCCCCAAAACATGGAATATTATGAAACCAACTCCAAAAATAGAAGAAAATAGAGATTACTGCCTTAGAAATGAGCCACTTAGAGGGGGAAACCTCCTTTAAATTACATAAATGAACAATTATTGGATGATACGAATGAAAATACTCCCTTTCTATATATAGGAGTCCATGGGGCCACAATATAATCCTAGTCGACCTAACAATAATAATGTAAGGGCACAATAATAACAATATGGGGGCTACAGGGGTACACCAATAATAATAAGAGGGCTAAACTAACAACAATAAGGGACTACACTAACAACAATAAGGGACTACACTAGTAATATAGGTACCTAACATGCGCTTCTCCTTCAAACATGTGTTGTCCTCAATGCTTGATTATTTCTTGATGCTTCTGTATAAAATTCTCATCCTCTAATGTGGAATATTCAGTGGGTAAGTTCTTCCACTTGATGAGATACTCTGAAATTGATCGATTCCGTAGTTGTCTAGTTCTTGTTTCTGTGACTGCTTCAGAACTTCTTTCACTGCGATGTTGATATTCCTGTTGTTTCATTCGATTCTGCACTAAGGTAACCCCTTCCACAATGGATAAAATGATTCAACCACAACTCTCATCATGCAAATCTACTACATCTCATCAACCTGTGAACTGCTACTGTTAGACTCCAATCCAAGTGTTAGTGTGAATTCTAATCACAAGCGTACAAAAAAAGCTCACTTTAGCTATGCACAAAAAATAGCCCTAACATCAAAGATGGCTGTGAATTTATTTAGATCTGCAGTTAGTTGATCAAAATAAATTCTACCAAATCCAGATCTATGCAGTTAAAGACATCAAATGGAAAATAAAATCAAGAGTTGCTCCATGCATCTAATAGACAAGACAATAACATTTTTAAATAATTTTGTATTTATGACACCTGAGAAGGGAACATAGAAACATGTTACCATTCCCCCTCAATGGGATGGGTTCTTGTATTTCCTCAGCGCTTCAGATCTAAGATCTCTCTCTATTGATGGTGTAGAAAACCCAGACAAAAAAGGAACTCAAAGGGAGATCACAAGCAAAAGGTAGAAAAATATGACAATGATGGAGGATCATAGTTAGACCAAAAGTATAGATCCAGAGCGATCTTTTGGCAACAGAAGGTAGTGAATGAATGGAAAAACCCTTCTATTTATAACAAAATATTGAGTTAGTCTAGATATTGGTGCATAATTAAAATATTATTAACCAAATCTAGATCCAACTTTTATGAAATATTTTATTATTTTTGTTGGAGGGAAAAATAATTTGAATTTGGTCAAATCCCTTTATTTGTAAATAATAAATAAATAAATGATTTATTTATTATTTTAAGAATATGGTTGAGTAATAATTAAATAAATAATTATTTATTCAATTATTTATAAATGATTTAGTCAAATTTAACAAGGAATATTATTTAAATAATGTTTTAAATAATTATTCCTAGAAAATAATAAGATAAATAATGATTTATCAAATCACTTTTCCTGTTTTAGGTTGAATATGAGCTGGAATATTAATTAAACAGTGGTTTAATCAATTATCCCTTGAGAGAAATCAAACAAATAAGGATTTATTCAATTATTCCTCATGGGGTTTCCTGTTTACACCAGAAAAAACTTAATAAATTATGGGTTATTAAGTTATTTTTCATAGTGAAAGAAATTTTACTATGGTAAAATCGGTCTTACATGGTGTAATTTAGTCCATCTAATAGTAACAGGTTAGATGACCAAAAATTGGTGTAACAGATGCCCCACCAACGTGCGAGCATTAGGAGATAATCGTATGACCGAAGTACATTGTAAGAACTCAATCACTAGACACCGAAGGGGAGTCGGAGAGAGAGAAACATGAGGTAGAATAAAGTGAGAGAGGACAAGACCCTGAGGAGGCGAGACTTACAGGTGTCACAAGTATCTTTTATGAGTGAGTACTTGTTCTACATGAGGCAGGGGAGGCATACCTATGCCGGCCGAGATAAAAAGTACAAAGAATAATGACGCATCCAATAGACAAGGGACTGAACTATATAGTACATTCTAGCATAAACATGGGCTAGATAAAAACATGATAACGGATCCCACATACATTCTGTGCCTGGGACAACAACCAGGACTTATACAATAATATATGAGCACATGAGATATAAGTACAACCAAAGAGGCCTTGTAAAACATGAAAGGGCTCTGAAAATATGAATGATACATGCAAACTAAAAGGCGCTGCAAGAATTTGAGGCCAAAACCATCAAATATATGGAGCTACATCCAAGGCTATAATAGAGAGGTCATCCAGGCAAGTGGGGGGCTACTTGGAGGGCTACTCCCTCATGAGGTATGAAACATCTCACACACACCCGGGAATCATCGGTACAATCTGCTATATCACTAAACCATCGAGTGTACGGATCTCGATCATGCCATAAGAAGCTGGATATGAGAATCAATCGAGTCAAAGGGAAATAAAGAGTCCCTTTTCCTGATCCGAGGCACCGAACAAGAGTGGAAGCTGGAACCAAGGTATAACGCCCTCTAGACCTATCTTCTGGAATGAGTAAGATGATGTTAACAGAAGGAGGTCCACCATAAGTGAGGTAATAAGAGATCCTCAACTAAGGCATGAGGGATAATAGTAGGGTAACTGATAGATTGACACCAGGGATGATGGTGGAATGGGGGGTACTGATTAGTGGGATGACGACCTTCCTTGTTAGAGAATAAAGGGCATAGATGATCTGGCACCTACTAACTCGACACCGGAGGGGATAGGGTACAGTATGATTGAAGGCCAAAATGTGCAACATGAGAGAGGAAAAAAGAAATGAAGGATGGAGGACTGTGGCGGGATACAAAGGGACTCGGGACAGACTCCATGGAGGCGATGATGAATCAACTCGAATGCTCTAAACAGGGGCAACTCGGTGATGTTTCCACACAGAACAGGCCCACGGTGGGGACCATAAAATCATGAGTACAAGATGGTTACTCACGACGAAAATCGACACGAGCATGGACAAGTATGAAGGCAAAGTGGTGCCCCAAGTATAAGCGTTGCAAGTGAATAAATTCGATTTTGATGAGTGGTGAAGTGACCCTTATTGGAAAAAATGTGTCAAGGTGAAGTATCAAATCACAAAAAATGAAAGGATACCCATTTTAGAGCTAGTGAGAGCTTTCCAATGGTGTTGACGGTTTGTCAAACAGAGCTACGGTTTAGTCGCAATTGACGAAATAAAAATATGGGGTTCCTCTTTTAATAAGGAATTTCCCTCCAATTTGATTCATTTGCAAGTGTATCTATTGTGAATGTAGAGAGGAGAAAATTCCCTAAATCTTGCGGCGATCGTAGCAGACAAACCGACCGTTGGAATCGAGATCCGTCAGTTGCAGGTAAGAGGCCTAACCATACTTTGTCAATTCAGTGGATTAAAATTCTAGTTTAGGCACCCAGAGCTCAGGGACAGGCTAGGTCACATTATTTGGGGTCTGTTCTGCGACCTGGGTAGCAGGTATTGGGTAGAAAACTGCGACTTGTCCCAGGAAATGACCTAAAAAGTGTGACATGTCAGAGAAAGGAGTTTCAGTGATGTGTTTGGCTGAGTGCTTGGATTTTTATGGTTGAGGGGCATAGGTGCCCCCAAGCATGTTATGGTCATGCCAAATGTATTTAGAAAAGGGGAATATAAACACATTTTAGTGATGTGGTTCGCCATTTGTTTATGTTATGGTTATCTTCTATGGGAAGAAAGGATAGATGCAGTTCAAGAAGGGGAATGGAGTATTACCAATCTCTTTTGGTACTGCATATATGAAGAAAATGGACTAAGTTTCTGGGTTCACATACATGGTATCACTATCCCAAATATTGGATTTGGATATATTGAACTGGTGCTCACCTAGAAAACACACAGGTTAGTCAATAACAATGTTTAGGAGACTGGGTTGTTGATGTAAGATGAAGGAATGATGAGGGGAATCATCCCTAGAGTGATCTGAAGTGATATGGGACTCTAGAGGTTCTTCTAAATGGGGAAGAATAATGGTACTAGAGTCGACACTACCAGATGCACTAGGAGGGTTACGGAAAATTGCTTCTCCTGGACTCTCAAATATGGGTTCCCCCTTACCCAAATATTGGGTGTCAATGTAATGGCCACAAGGTGTATGTGGTTAAAATGCATGGGTTCGATGTAAGGGGGGATAGATAAAGTTAGGGGAGGTGATTGCTTCCACAATTTAGTCACCACAATAGAAGATGGGGTGACCAGTGGAAGGAAAACCACGTGGTGCGACGAAGCTACTTGACTCATTGTTGTGGCTCATTTGCATTTACCTTTGAAATATTTTTCAAAACACCAAAAAAACATATATGATAGAAAATGTAAAATTTTGTGTCATAAAAGAATTTTGATTTATATATTGGTACATTAGCATTATGTGATGAGATGTGAAGGTGGGTCGAGTTGGGCTCATCCATGTACATTACAGTTCAAGAGCCAAACCAATGGGCATGTTTAGAACATTGCAAGCCGAACATGGTCGAGTCGGGCTCATTTGCAAGCACAGGAGGGACCAATGCGACATAACATCGGATAAGCTCAGAAGGGTTACACTATGGAGCAAACAAACTAATTTCCCAAAGGTGGAGAAATGACACATTTCCCTTAAACACTTAAGAGTTTTGGAGGAGGCGCAAAGGGAAAAATGGATGGTCGGGATCAAAGTGCAGAACTGGAGTAGAGAGATAGACGGTGGAGATTAAATCACAAACCAAAAATCACAAGTTTCAAAGGATAGGCGCGGGAGGTAAGTGATAAAGTCACTAAAGTGCGACGTGTGATGCCAGGTGGGATCCGATTACATAGCGCACATCACATGTTTTAAAAGATAAGTGTTAAGGAAAAGGTTAAATTCAACGAAATGCGAGGTAAGAGGTGGAAAGTTGATGTGGCCTTGGCTCGCATACCACATAGTGTAAGTTTTAAAAGTTAAGGGTGAAGGGTAAGTGTTATAATTGCCGAAGTGCAATGTGTGATGAGGTGGGGCCCGATCGCAAATCGTGAATCATAAGTTTTAAAGGATTACCACAGGAGGTAAGTTATAAGGTTGCCAAAGTGCGATGTGCGAAGCTAGGTGGGACCGGATCGCATAGCGCACATCACAAGTTTTAAAAGATAAACACTAAGGAAAATTTAAAGATGGAGAAATGCAAAGTGCGATGTTGGCACAGACGTGATGTGGCTCCAAGATGAAATATAAAGGATTTCAAGTCTGGGCTTATGCTTTTATGCGCCATTTTATGAAGAAATAGGTAGAACATGAAAAAAAACTCATGTAAGTGACCCGACGCAGATCAAAGGAGAAGAGGCAGAGTAAAGTAGCAGGGGATATGATTGAAAACGTTTGAAGCACAGGGGCATAGGCAGAGTTGGGTAGAAGAGAGTATAGTGGCCCTATTGGGAGCATGATAGTTGGGTCAAGTCGGGCATTGAGGCATCATTACAGAGCTGTGCAACCACTACATCATAACCAGAAAGGACACCTTGACACTTCGGGAGGACACATAAAAAACATTAGATTCAGCAAAAAGAAAAATATTTCCAGTTTTAATTTGTTTTCTCAAGTATGATTGTAGAAGTAATATTAACAGTTTAGGTAGTCGAATAGTTTCAAGAAGTTCAGGAGTTATGAAATGTGATGTATTTAAGTATATAGAAATATAGAAAAGGGGTTTCGAGTTTTTGACCTCTGGAGGATTGTTAATTTGGTACTGAATTTTCAGATAAATAAATGAAAGAAGATCAAGTTTCCTGCAACTGTTGATGTTGATATGTCTTTCCAATTTTTCTCTGTGTTTATTCCTCTTTGAACGAAGTAATGTAGCAACCGGTCTCTTAATTACATCTATGAGTAAGAGTTAATTTACGCTCCTTCACCTCATCTCTTCTTTCTTTACAAAATCCTGATGAAACTTTAAAGTAATAGATTTTGTGTTTGTAGCATATTATTTCGAGTTTCCTCTCTCTCCATGAATTCCCTCTAAAAATTAAATGTGATAGACTCTGTTTCTTGGCATATCACTTCAAGTTTCATTTACAATTATTCATTTCATTTCATTCAGATATCAACAATTTATGGCATTGTGAAGGCTTTCATTATATCAAATTATTAAGTGTATTAAATAATTAGATTCCAAAGGTGTTAAGCAGAGGCCATTTGATATTATAATTGTGACATACAATTACAAAATGTCTTGAGCACTGATTCCTTACCACAACCAAGAGATTGTTTCTTGAGATACAACATATTCTGGCGTAATTACTGGGGACGAAGAAATGAAGTTTATTTTCCTTGGGTTTTTCACGTTATTTCCTCTGGTTGTTCAGTGAGGAGGAAATATTAGGCTGTGTTTGTTATTTTCAAAATTATGGCTTTCAAAAGGCCTCACACAAGGTCAGATACCTCACAACAGATAGTCCCTACTTTTCCAGATCCATAAAGATTGGTTTCTAAAAAGGCTCAAAAACCCAAAACTCTTTCAATACCTGATCCTGCATTGCCTGCTCCTGGCAGCAGTTCTCATAACCCTTTGTTTGAAGATATTTCCAAGGAACTCCCTTTCTTGGAACAAGATACTCCTTCCACACCTATTTATTTTAAAGAACCTCAGTTATCTTTCGAGTCTGTTTCTTTTCCCTCCACTCAAGATAAACCAAATATAGTTGATGGTCCCTCTGCTATTGTCCATCAGCCCACCCCCATATTAGTTTTTCCTCCACCTTCATTTACTTTCACAGTAGGTTCATCAATCTCAACCACCCAAGGATTAGTTAACCAAGTTGTTAATATGGCATCACAAGCTTTCTTAATGGATAGATATTCACCACTAAATCTTCCGTGACCAATGAATGCCATGCCTCAAGAATGCCTCAAATTAATTCCTCATTTCACTGCAGAAGATGAAGTAACTGCAGAACAAAATTTACCCTTGTTTTTCACTTTTGCTGAGAATTTAAATGTAGAACATCTCGATGTTGTGATGAGACTATTTGTGCAGTCTCTAAGTGGAGAGGCTAGGAAATGGTTCAAAGGTTTACCAAAGGATTCCATAAATGATTGGGAAGAGTTATAAACTCAATTCACTTAGATATGGGGAGAGAAGAGAGATCATGGTTACTCATTGACAGAGTTTAATGCAATTAAAAGAAAGCCTAATGAAAACATTTCTTAGTTTGTTAAAAGATTCAACAAATTGTACAATAGTTTACCTATAGAGATGAAGCCCCCCCCTGTAGGAGCAAAGGTAGTTTTTTCTGGAGCTTTTGATGCTGATTTTAGATTTACATTGAGAGAGAGAATAGCCCATACTCTTGAGCAGATACAGACATATGCTTTAGAGATTGAAGCTAATATGACTATAATTGGAAAGGCGAAAGGGAAACAGCCAGTCCAAGAGAAGGGGAAGGCAAAAGAAGAATCATCACAAGATCTAAGAATTGAAGATATGAAAAAGGTGATAAAAAATATGACAAATAAGCTAGCTAAGATGGAATTGGAAAATAAAAGCTCCCAAAGACAAGTACAACAAAACAAAGAGGGGTTTAATCCTCAATTCAAAACACATCCCCTACAAATCTTGTAGAGGGAAAGAAGATATCAAGACCAGTTTTAAGCTCCATTGTATATAGAAGTAGCACCTGAAGAGACAACAGAAGATGACCAAAGGGAGGCCGAGGATCAGGAATCTGCTATGTATGCAATAGAAGAGGATGAAGAGGAAGATTGTGAGGGAGAATATGTTGAAGCTGAAGTTTCTTTTGATCAAGATGAAATGGATGAATGCTGTAGGAAATTCACAGATTTCATGCAAGCTGAGTTACATAAAAAGTATAATTTGAGGTCTAGAAAGATATCTATAGTGCAGGATAATGAAGGTGAACAACAAGGTTCCATTCCTCCTCCAATGGAAACTCCACTACAAAAGGACCCTACGAAAAAGGTTAGTAATAAGAAACAACCTATAAATTCACTTAATAGAACAAATGTGCAGTAGGGTGAATCTTCCTAGAAAAAATCAGTTGACACTAATATCTTGGAGAGGGTTGTTCCTGTACCCGAACAAGCAACAAATTCTGGAAAGAGTGAAGAAGAACCTATAAAGAACGTTAAGCAAAACCATGCTTTAAATTTGACAAAAGAGTTCGAGAAGGTCAAAATTCAGGTACCTCTTCTAGAATTAACCAAAATAATAGCTTACAAGAAATAAATTCAGAATTTATTAATCTCATACAGGTGGAAGACATAAGTGACATAGTGAACTTACAAGAAGAAAAGAAAGTGGTCACCTTTGGTACTCATGTAGAAGAAATAGATCCCTCTGTTCCACCCTCTATATTTATTTGTTGCTTCATGATTATACTATACATAATTTCATGCTGGACTCAGGAGCGTCCCACAATCTCATGCCGTTGTCTCTTATGAAGGAACTTAACTTGTAGATTACCAAACCTTATAGGGATCTATATTTATTTGATTCCAGAAGGGTGAAATGTGTTGGGTTAATTAAATATGTAGCATTTTCGTTGGCACAAATCCAAACAAAGAGTATAGTCATGGATGTAGTGGTTGCTGACATCCCAGCCAGGTTTGGAATTCTCCTGTCAAGATCTTGGGGAGCAAAGTTGGGAGGTGTACTAAAATTATATTTCACTTATGCTATCATTCCAATTTTTAATGGGGAAGCATTAGGGGAATTTTGAGGTCTTATATGGGCCTCCAAAGAAAAACGTACCACAAAAATGATCTTTATAAGAACCAATAGGATTCAAGATGATGATGTAAACCATGGGGGATGATTCACCATTTTTTAAGTAAAAGGGTAAAAAGATTAAAAAATAATAAAATAATAAAACTACTTTTTCAATTCATATTTTCAACTTATCTCCCAAAGTTTTTACTCAAATTTCAAGCGGGATTACTTTTTGGATGCAAAATTCAATTCCTTATCGAAGGAGTACCAATGTTGCATACTTTTTATGGACCCTGCTACACAAAAAATGAGAAATACATGAAAAAAAAGTGATTGCAATCACGTTTTTCATGTATTTCTCTTTTTTCATGTAGTACGATCCATCAAAAGTATGAAACATGGGTACTCCTTGGATGAGGAATTAAATTTTTCATCCAACGAGTACTCCCGCTCAAAATTTGAGTAAAAAATTTGGGAGATAAGTTGAAAATACGAGTTGAAAAAGTAGTTTTTTTCTTTTTTTTTCCCTCTAAAATTTGATGATGTAATCAAATCTTATTTTATTATTTCCACTATTATTTTATAATTTCCTTAGGAGGCCCATTTTAGACCTCAAAATTCCCCTAATGAAAGGAGGTTGTATAGGGAAACAAGGTTTGTGAAGAATACCTCCAAGAAAGATGCAGAAAATTCCCCCATTTATAGTCAAGAAACAAAAGACCTTTCTTGTTTCATGCTGCATGAAGATGCAGAATTTGCTAAAGACATAGGGAAGAATCTCTCTTCAGCGGTTGTAAATAATGAGCTACACTCAAGGAATATTTGGAAGTGTTACTTTGATGGTGCCTACTCCAAGGAGGGTTCAGGTGCTGGATTCTTACTGATATCACCAGAAGGTAACCTCATGCCTTTCTCTTTTAAACTAGAATTTGATTCAACAAACAATGTGGCTGAGTATGAGGCCTTAATCTCAAGCCTTCAAGTTGTTAAAAATATGGAAGTTCAATGTATTTCAATTTTTGGTGACACTAAATTGATAATAAGGCAGATTAAAAATCATTGTAAAAACAAGCATCCGATATTGAGATCATATAGGAATGAAGTGTGGGATCTGGTAGAAATTTTTTTTGAAGCATTCAATCTTTAGTATATTCCAAGGGAGGAGAATAGGTTGTCCGATTATTTAGCAGTTGCAGCCAACACCTTCAAACCTCAAATAAATCCAAGGTTAAGGTATGAGATTGAAATTAGGCATAGACCTTCTATCCCTAATAATGTGAAAGATTGGCAGGTGTTTGACGATGATGAATAGATAAGTTAGTTCCTGACCATGATCGGAAACTTTGAATACGTTGAGATAGGCCAAGAGGAAGAAAAAACAAAGTAAAAAGCAGAAATAAGAAACCTTAAGCAGTCAATAGGTGAACAAAAGATTATCCAATTGAAAGATAATGTGATCCCCAAAGGGTTGGTTCCCCTTGAAAGATTATTTGATGCTAATGATGTTGTTGTTGATTCAAAGAAAACACACTAGGAAGAAGATATGGAAGATTTTAATTTGGGAACTCAGCAGGAACCCAAAATAGTGAAAATTTTCAAAGGTGTTACCAAAAACTACAAAGAAAGATACATTAATATTTTTAAGAAATATATGTGTTTACCTAGTCGTATGAAGACCTGAAAACATATGGAAAAAACATTATTCAACATAAGATTACATTGAAGGAAGGAATCAAACCACACAGACAAAAGCTGAGACATATCAATCCATTGTTGTTAGATCTAATCGAAAAAGAAGTGAAGAAATTGTTGCAAGCGAAAATAATAGTCCCTCACAGATATCCAGACTGGGTTTCTAATCTGGTACCTGTAAGAAAGAAGAATGGAGAGATAAGACTGTGTGTAGACTTCAGGAACTTGAACCGAGAATCTGTAAAAGATAATTATCCTTTTCCGAAAATGGATTATGTCTTATAGAAGGTGACAAGAGCTCCCAGGTTGTCTATGGTTGATGGATTTTCTGGGTATAATCAGGTAGCAGTCGAAAAATAAGATCAGAAGAATATTACTTTCACTATGCCGTGGGGCACATTCATGTATGCAAGGATTCCATTTTGCCTTATGAATACAAGTGCAACATTTCAGAGGGCCATGGACATAGCCTTTGTTGGTGATAGGTTTGTAGTTATATATTTGGATGATGTAACTGTTTTCTCAAGGCCAGATGATGAACACTTGGAGCATTTGCAAAAAAATTTTCAAAAGTGCAGAAAGTTTGGTCTGTCATTAAATCCCAAGAAATATTTATTTGCCTTAGAAGAAGGTAAATTATTGGGTCATATAGTTTCTAAACAAGGATTAAATATTGACCTAGCAAGGGTGGAAGCCATTCAGACTATTCCTTTACCCAGAAGCAAGAAGGATATCCAAAAATTCATGGGAAAAATAAACATGTTAATGAGGTTTTTGCCCAATTGTGCTGAGATTGTGAGAAGTATAAAAAATATGTTGAAGAAAAATGTAAAAGTGAAATGGGATAAGGAATCAAGAGATACATTTTATGGAATAAAGGAACCACTGCAGGAAGCCCCAGTTTTGATTAGACCAAACTATCAAAAAGCCTTTCAGGTATTCTCATTTGCGTCCCCCACTACTATTGCTCCTGTGTTGCAGAAAAATGAAGATAATAAGGAGCAACCAGTTGCATTTTTCCGCAAAATTCTCAGAGATGTTGAGCTCAAATACAATATTCTGGAGAAACAAGTATATTCTTTGGTCAAAGCACTGAAAGCCTTTAGGAATTATGTGTTGCAGTCCCAAATAACTGCTTATGTTCCTAATTCTGTTGTGAAGGATGTGCTGGTCCAAAGTGATGTTGAAGGAAAAAGGGGGGAGTGGATAGAAAAAATACAAGAGTATGCTTTGGACATTAAACCCACCAAGCTGGTCAAGAGATAAGGGTTAGAGAAGTTGTTGAAAGAGACAAATTTTCAAGCCTTGGGAATTAATTTTTTGGCACCAGTGGATGGAGCTGTAAATGAAGAGGGTCAAACGAAGTTCAAAACATGTATCCAATACACATTTTTGTGCTCTGATTGGTATAAAGATATTGTGCATTACCTGTGTTTCTTTTCCTGTCCAACTTCACTGAATAGAACAAAATATAGATCTCTCAAGCTCAAGTCTCAGCCATATGTTATCGTAGAAGCGAAGCTATACTGGAAAGATCCTGTTGGTATTTTACTGTTATGTTTAACCGAAGGAGAATCTATTGAAGTCACCAAACAATATCATGAAAGTCTGTGTGGAGGAAATTATAGCTGGAAGGTCACTGCTAATAAAATTATTAAGTCAGGTTTCTATTGGCCAACCTTGTTTGAAAATGTTTATAGGTTGGTCATAAGTTGTCAGAAGTGTCAGCTGTTTGCTGAAAAGAAAAAAATTGCTCCATTACCTCTCATCCCAGTATTTATTGAAGAACCTTTCCGACAATGGGGATTGGATTTTATTGGAGAGATCAATCCACCATCAAGCAGACAGTAAAAGTGGATTTCTACTGCCACTGATTATTTTACAAATGGGTTGAATTAATACCCACTAAGAAGGTGAATGACCAAGTGGTGATGAAGTTTCTGGAGGAAAAAATTTCCATCAGATTTAGATGTCCAGTCAAAATTGTGACTGATAATGCTAAGGTATTCAACTCTACTCATTTCATTAATTTCTGTCAAACATATAATGTGATTTTATCACATTCCACGATGTATCATCCCCAAGGGAATGGATTGGTAGAGTCTTCAAGTAAGACATTGTTCAGAATCTTGAAGAAAACAATCACTGAGAATAAAAAAGATTGGGATATGAAGTTGAAGTTTTCCCTCTAGGCAGTTCGAGTCACTACCAAGAGATCTATTGGAAAGTCTCCCTATGAATTGGTTTATGGAACTCAAGCACTATTTCCTACTCAGCTGGCCAAACTAGTGATTTCTTCCTTTAAGAATCTTAGGAAGAACCAAATTCTATTGTAAGAAGATTGAACAAAATAATTGAATAATGTGAAAATAGAAAAAAAGTCAGGGATAACTTGATTACTTATCAGGAAAATGTGAAGTCTATATTTGACAGAAAAGCAAAAGAAGTTCTCTTTCAAGTAGGAGATTTGGTACTAAGATGGGACACCAGACGAGAAGAAAAGGGGAAGCATGGTAAATTTGACCCTCTCTGGTATGGTCCATACAAGATCTATGAGGCAAGGTCAAATAACACATTCATTTTGGAAGATCTAGATGGAGAGACAGTACAACTGCCTGTGAACGGGCAATATCTAAAGCATTATTTCCAGCATTAAAAGTCAGCATTCCACCATTGTAAATACCAGATTGCTCATTGTTCATATGTCACCAAGCAATATTTGACTCCATGGACAATGGATAAGGCACTAATTTGCGATTCTTAGCGCTTCCGTGGAAAAAAGCACTATCCCCAGGTGGAGCCAAATGTTGTGGCTCATTTGCATTTACCTTTGAAATGTTTTTCAAAACACCAAAAAAACATATATGATAGAAAATATAAAATTTTGATTTATATATTGGTGCATTAACATTACATGATGATATGTGAAGGTGGGTCGAGTCGGGCTCATCCACGTACATAAAAGTTCAAGAGCCAGACCGATAGGCACGCTTAGAACATTGCACGCTGAACAGGGTCGAGTCCGGCTCATTCGCAAGCTCAGGAGGGACCCGCGTGGCAAAACACTAGATAAGCTCAGAAGGGTTACACTGTGGAGCAAACAAACTAATTTCCTAAAGGCGGAGAAAGGGCGCATTTCCCTTAAACACTTAAGAGTTTTGGAGGAGGCGTAAAGAGAAAAATGGATGGTTGGAATCAAAGCGCAGAACTACAGTGGAGAGATAGACGATGAAGATTAAATCAAAAACCACAAATTGCAAGTTTGAAAGGATAGGTGCGGGAGGTAAGTGATAAAGTCGTCGAAGTGCAACGTGCGATGCTAGGTGGGACCTGATTGCATAACATACATCGCAGGTTTTAAAAGATAAGTGTTAAGGAAAAGGTTGAAGTCAGCGAAATGCGAAGTGCAACGTGGCAAGTTGACGTGGCCCTGGCCCTCATACTGCACAACACAAGTTTTAAAAGTTAAGGGTGAAGGGTAAGTGTTATAATCGCCAAAGTGCAATGTGAGATGCGGTGGGGCCCAATCGCAAATCGCGAATCACAATTTTTAAAGGATCACCGCAGGAGGTAAGTGACAAGGTTGCCAAAGTGTGATGTGCCATGCCAGGTGGGACTCGATCACATAGCGCACATCACAAGTTTTAAAAGATAAACACTAAGGAAAAGTTAAAGACGACGAAATGCGAAGTGCGATGTTGGCACGGACGCGATGTGGTTCCAAGATGAAATCTAAAGGATTTCAAGTCTAGGCTTATGCGGTTATGTACTATTTTATGAATAAATAGGAAAAACACGACATAAAAACTTAGGTAAGTGACCCGACGTAGATCAAAGGAGAAGAGTCAGAGTTGGGTAGTAGGTGATATGATTGACAACGTTTGAAGCACAGGGGCATAGGCAGAGTCGGGCAGAAGAGCGTATAGCAGCCCTATTAGGAGCATGACAGCTGGGTCAAGTCAAGCACTGAGGCATTGTTACAGAGTTGTGCAGTCGCTGCATCATAACCAGAAAGGACACCTCGGCACTTCGGAAGGACACATCAACAACATCAAATTCAACAAAACGAAAAATATTTCCAGTTTTAATTTGTTTTCTCAAGTATGATTGCAGAAGTAATCTTAAAAGTTTAGGTATTCGAATAGTTTCAAGAATTTCAGGAGTTACGAAACACTGTGATGTATTTAAGTAGATAGAAATAAAGAAAAGGGGTTCCGAGTTTTGGACCTCTGGAGGATTGATAATTTGGTACTGATTTTTCAGAGAAATAAATGAAAGAAGATCAAGTTTCCTGCAGCTGTTGATGTTGATATGTCTTTCCAGTTTCACTCTGTTTTTATTCCTCTTTGAATGAAGTGAAGTAATTTAGTAGCCGGTCTCTTAATTACATCTGTGAGTAAGAGTTAAACAACCTTAATTTGTGCTCCTTCAACTCATCTCTTATTTCTTCACAAAATACTAATGAAACTTTAAAGTAATAGATTTTGTGTTTGCAACATATTATTTTGAGTTTCCTCTCTCTCCATGAATTCCCTCTAAAACTTAAAAGTGATAGATTGTATTTCTCAACATATCACTTCAAGTTTCCTTTATAGTTCTTCTTTTCATTTCATTTGGATATCAACAATTTATGGCATTTTGAAGGCTTTCATTATATGATATTATTGAGTGTATTAAATAATTATATTCCAAAGGTGTTAAGCAGAGGCCATTTGATATTATAATTGTGACATAAATTTACAAAATGTCTTGAGCACTGATTCCTTACCACAACCAAGGGATTGTTTCTTGTGATACAACACTCATCATCATGAGAAATGAGGTTCACATGTGCATCGTCATGGAGGGTGACTGAAAAATAAGTAGATGAAGGATCCACTGATTTTGAGCCCAGGGTGATCACTGAAGCGAGGTTAGGCGAAACAGAAGGAGAAATCCCAGGGGGGTCTTCCACTGTGGATCTCATAGATGATGACAGGTAGGGGAAAGTGGCAGAAGAATCCATCATATCGACATTGGGAGGGAGAATGTCAATGGGATTGGATGTGTCCTCTAGTTTTTCTGAAGCAAAACTCACAAGTAAGGGAGAAATGGACTCGTTGCGCTCGACCTCGAGTTGGCGAACTACTGCTAGAGAGGTGTGGAAGTCATCGAGGCGGGGACAGAGGTGAGTATAGTGGTCATGAAAATCACATAAAGCACAAGGGTAATTTTTGTGCAAAGTCTTGATTTTCTTGGCTGAATTAGGTAAGGTGACATGGACCTCTGGGATTTCAGACTCAAGAAATGATTCGTTTACCATGGGATTGAGATGAGGCAATTCAGGATAGGTATGGGTGGCATGACCGAAAACATCACACAAAGCACACTGGGTGGTACACTTTGGAGGCTGAGGAGGATCAGGGGTTTTCTAGGAAGCCTTGTCCTTAGGTTCCTTCTTGCGGGCTTTGCCCCCCTCACCTGAGGCTTTCACAACAGGAGCAGGTTCCTGTTGAGGTGGCTGAGGCACATAAGAAAAGGGAGTGGTCATGGCGATTGGTTGGACCGGGGTCAAAGCAGTATAAGGTTTGGGATGAACAGGTAAGGTAGTGTTTGGGGGAACAATGTACTAGACTGGGATCCCTAGGGTCATGTTAGGAAGAGACAAGGTATCTATAGTAGGTACCAAAAATACTCCAGGAGGGGGAGAAAGAAACAATATCTGACCAAAGGAGTAATGGCTAGGCTGGACAACTCCGAGATGGTTAAGGTTACGGGAAACCATTACAGGGGGATAGATAGGATCATGGACACCAGCTACAGATGAGGGGCCTTGAGGAGGGGGTCTTGAAGGCTGAGTCGAAGTAATAGGAGAAGGTTGCGGAGGGGGGAGCTGCTGACTAGTCGAATTGGTTCGCTTGAGGTTAGACCTAGACAATTGTATCATGCAAACATTCAACGAGCTAGGGTCTTAGATGAGAGGGGGGAGACCAAGGAGTGAACCAAGAAAAGAAAAAATTTATAGAATCCAGGTGAGACACTGGTCGGAGGTTCGACTATTTTTTTATTGGCCACCGAAGAGATGATGGACTCAAGGGAGGTTTGAGACTTCGGTTCATAATATATCAACTGGTCGATAGTGACAATATTTCCATTGTGAGGAAAGCACATCTTACGGTGAACCATAGATGGGATAGTAGACATCGCATAAGTGTAGCTACGACCCAATAGAATGTTGTAGTCTAAGGGGGCATCAATGACTTCTACGTCAACACAAACAATATTTCCCGCAAGAGTAATAGGACAATTTCGGAACATGCCAAGGGGCTGGGAAGAGTGGCCATCCCACGCTTGGAGGGTGATAGTGGAAGGGGCTAACTTAGGAGATCTGTGTTTCTTCCAAACCGAAGCAGACATCACGCAGGTGGAGGCCCCTTCGTCAATGATAGAACGAGAGACATTGGCATTCCGGATCTTGACAAGGATTTGGAAGGTGACGGAAGCAGGAAAGGGGGGATGTTCAGACCGGTCAACATAGAAGACAATAAAATGATCATCTGAAGGATCCACAACACCCATGGCAGATAATAAATCTTTTCGTTGTGAAGGGCACGACTAGAGGACTTCCAGCATTGACATGGCAGCAGGGGATTGTGCCAAGTCATCTACTATACTATACGAATGGGCAGCTTTACCAGAAGTAGCGTTTCGGTGTAATGGTCCCTTGGGGATCTTGGTATGAACCTCTGCCTTAGGCTGAGGGATCACTAAAGGATCATTAGGTGTTGAAAGAGGCTTTGTGGGACCTGAAGAAGGGGGCTCAGGGGAAGACGTAGTCTGAAGGTTAAGGGCAATGGTAATGGGTTGGTCAGATTTCATCATGATGATCTAGTAATCAGAGGTACCAGATGTAGGAGGTTGAGTGGCCGGCTAACTTTCAGGGGGTTGGGCAGCCACATATCCTTGTTGAGGAAAAGGATTGGTAAACAAATTTGGTTGGATAGGAGCAGTGTTGGGAGGAACTGAAGGGGAGGCTTGATGTCCTTGGGATGTTGCTTGAGCTTCCCACATCTAATGCATCTGTGGTAAAAGAGGAAAATCATGGGTGTAGTGACCATAGACACCACAACAAGAACATGCTTTATTCATGTGAACAGGCTTATCCTGCTTGGGCTGAGTGCCTTGTTGTTGGGTTGCAGTGTTAGGTGCATTCCCTTGGGGATTACCTAGGGCAGATTGGTTTTGTTTTCCTTTCCTCTTATTTTTGGAAGTAGGAGGATTAGTCATGCCCTCCTGTGCATACAACTGACCCTGGGGGGTGGTGGTTGTTGTTTTGGGGGTTGAGAAGGCAAGGGAGGTTGAGGTGCTAATATTGGAGGAGTTGGAGCACCATGTTGCAGATATCGATAATAAGGAGGTTGGGAAACATTGGGGTAAACAGGTTGGGAAAAATGAGGAGGCATGCTATATCCCAGATACATGCTACCAGGAGGGGGAAAAGTGCTAGAGGAGCTGGCCCCTCCCTGAGGGAAACCATAACCCATGGGAGGATGAGTGTACGAATGAGAAAGGGCTCCAGCGATACCATCGACGGCATGGGATTCCCCCGGTGCATTGGCACCACCGAGTCTAGGGAGATCAGGTGAGATGGTATAAACATAACCAGACTGTGCGTAGATCAAGTCATATTTCAACGAAATCTAGAGGGCAAATTCTTCAGTTTGAGGGGAAATAAGATGCGAAATATTTGCAAATAGCAGGCAAAAGGGATATGAGAAACTAGTCCATGTAGACATGACCTTCGAAGGTAGGGGCTCGACATAGGCTCTTTCTTCTCTACTATTCTTGGACATGATCAGATAGGCAGGTCGCAGACGATTGACAGAAAGAGGTCAAGAGTTAGGAACCGATGTCATAGAGAAGGGGAAGCTGGAAGTAAGACAGAAAAGGCTGGGCAAGAGTCACAAAAGTAGTATGAGAGGCGGAGGCTTAGTCGACATACCACTTAGAAGCTTCTCCAGTAAGTGTACACTGGAAAAAACTTAAGATAGATGGAGTCATTGGTGATGGATTTAGAAGAACACCACACGTGGAAAGAACAGACATGGTTGGTAGGATCCTCTCCAACAAGACCTTCAAACTCGGGGATGTCTGAAGGGAGCTTGGTTGGCATAGTAGGCCATCTAGGATCATGGTGTATGGGGTCATTAATTAACTGGATAAAATCGGGAAGACTGATGCCTGCCATATAAGGGAGCAGCCGGGATAGTTCCTGTTTCTGCCCTACTAGTAGCATTCCCAGCATTAGGGCTAGGGCTACCACCAGCATTAGGTCCTAAACTAGACATGGTGAAGGTGACAGGAGGAGAGCCAAGGATAGAACCAGAAGGGGAACCTGATGAACTTGAAGTAGAGTCAGAATGGGGACTTGGTGGAGGACGAACTCGAACCCTACATGGAGGAGTAAGTCTTCCTACTAGAAACTAAGGATGAAGGCCTGGGAGTCTCCAGGATAAACGCCTTGGGGGTGCAATGATGGAAAAGAGACACGGATCATAGAAGGATGAGAGACGAACAAGGGCAAGGAGGTGTAGGATCAAATGATTACAATTTCAAAACATTGGCATGGAGGTGCAAGATCAATTGATTACAATGTTATAGTCTTGTCTTGGCAGTGTAAACTAGACACTCTTCACATAGGGTGTGCATGTATGTGATAAGTGTGTTAATTTTATTTTAAGCCCAGACGTGTGTCGAGAAAAAAATATGATATATAACTATAAATAAATATGAAAATGACAGTAAAATAAACTAAATATGACAGAAAATAAACAACTAAAGATGCATTAATTTAAACTCAGGGAGGAGGGCTTCCCAACAACTAGTCTATGGGTGGGCGAAATCTAGTCAAAACACACAAAATGGTCAATGGATATAAATTCAGGAGGGACAAGGATCTAAAGGTCAGATATGCTAGAAATAGGTGCACAAAACAACAAAAAAGCAAAGGGAAAAGTGTTGCAAAAAAGGTGGCGAAAGGCTACAACCTGAAGGGAAATAGAGGGGACCCTAAAGGAGGACCAAACAAAATTGAAAATAGGTGTTTTGGATGGATGAATAAAAGATATGAAATGGATCTAAAAGTATAGGTTTAGATCTAAAAAATGGCTGAACACACTAAAATCTCAGATGAATTTCTTCAGCTAAAATCCTCCTAAAAAGGTGGAAGTGCACTGAAGCCCTAAGGGGCTTGGTTCCTACTTTGACGAGAAAAAAAAAGCAAGTACATGTCCAAGACGGTTGGAGAGGGAGGCTAGAAAACCCTGAATAATAGCCCAGAGAAACCCAGAAAAATCACAGAAAAATCCCCAAAAGTACAGGTCGCAGATCCTAACCTGTTTTCAGCAGAGGTCACAGGTTTCAGGCTGATTTCTGCATCCTAAAGGTTGAGGTCAGAGGTTTTGGCCCAAAAAGTGCGACCTGCGCTTCTGGCAGTCTTGGGAGCAAGTTTTAGAAAAAAGTGTTGTCTTAGCTGTGGATGATAGCTATCACCTACGGAATAGGCCCATAAACACATAGAAGTTATAATTTTTATTGTTTTATGGTTTTAAAGGTCAAAAACAATATCAAGAAATGAAAAATAAGAAGCTGAAGAAAAACCCTAGGGGTTGAAGCAGATGGTCATGCAGGGATCTGAAAAATGACAATGGTCATAATTATAAACCCTTGTGGAGTCGCCAGATGTTAGTGTGAATTCTATTCGCAAGCATACGAAAAAAAATCACTTTAGCTGTGCATAACAAACAACCCTAACATCAAAGATGACTGTCAATTTCTTTAGATCTGCAGTTAGTTGAGCAGAATAAATGCTACCAAATCTAGATCTATGCAGTTAAAGACATCAAAAAAAAAATAAAAGTAAGATTTGTTCCATGCATCCAATAGACAATACAAGAATATTTTTAAAGAATTTTGCATTTATGACACCTGGGAAGGGAACATAGAAAGATATTACCAGTCCCCCTCAATGGGATGGGTTCTTGTATGTCCTTAGCGCTTCAGATTTAAGATCTCTCTCTCTTGATGGTGTAGAAAACCTAGACAAAAATGGAACTTAAAGGGAGCTCACAAGCAAAAAGGTAGAAAAATATGACAATGATGGAGGCTCAAAGTCAGACCAAAAGTATAGATCTAGAGCGATCTTTTGGAAACAACAAGTAGTGAATGAATGGAAAAAACCTTCTATTTATAACAAAATATTGAGTTAGTCTATAAATTGGTGCATAATTAAAATATTATTAACCAAATCTAGATCCGGATTTTATGGAATATTTTATTATTTTTGTTGGAGGGAAAATAATTTGAATTTGGTCAAATCCCTTTATTTGTAAATAATAAATAAATAAATTATTTATTTATTATTTTAAGAATGTGGTTGAGTAATAATTAAATAAATAATGATTTATTCAATTATTTATATATGATTTAGTCAAATTTAACAAGGAATATTATTTAAATAATGTTTTAAATAATTATTCCTAGAAAATAATAAGATAAATAATGATTTATCTAATTAATTTTTCTGTTTTAGGTTAAATATGACTAGGAATATTAATTAAAATGTGGTTTAATTAATTATCCCTTGAGGACAATAAAAAAAATAAAGATTTATTCAATTATTCCTCATGGGGTTTCCTGTTTAGACCATAAAAAACTTAATAAATTATGGATTACTAAGTTATTTTTCATAGTGAAAGAAATTTTACTAGGGTAAAATTGGTCTTACATGGTGTACTTTGGTCCATCTAATAGTAACAGGTTAGATGACCAAAAATTGGTGTAACACCAAGTTCAATGCATCTCCGCGCATTGAGCTCCCCCATGACTAAAATTAGTTGGGTGATCAATCCAACCATCACATCCAACTCATGAGATTTCACCTCCTCATGCCTTCATCGGTTGCCTCTAACACTTCATCACACCCCCAATATTCATCAAGAAATTATCCCATCATCATGCATAAGTCCTTCAACTCATATCCAAGTCCATGAAGAAAACTTCATCTCATCTCGGATATGATGCTCATCATCTCTATCAAAGGGGTAAGTCCCAACTTGAATTATCATATTGTGTATGTGTTTCCACTATTCATGGACCAATAACCTCCATAGATGCTCATATCCATCTCATATAAGTCTCATCAGAGTCAACCAATGCCTAAGCGTCATCACCAAGGCACCTTTCTCACCGTAACCAATGTTTGAATCCAAGGTGTCTCGCCCCTACCCCAATCCCTCAATTCACTCCTCATGAACATATTCCATACTATGCCCAAAGCAAGTGGTCCATACCACATCACCCAAGTTCCTTTGAAGTCTTCTCAATTAACTAGATACTCCAAGACCACCATTACTTGAAGTATTCATTACCATAACTCTTCAGTTCTTCATCATCTTAGGATCCTTTGAATCATCTTCATCTCATCACTCTAGAAAAAGTGAAATTGTATGGTCAAGCAGCACCACCGCAAGTCGTCACTTATTCCCTCCTTCATCACATGAACACTTCACACTTTGCTCATGTTCCGCTTGAAAATGACCTTTGATTCATGTATAAATGTAATATTCCCAAAAAGGGAAAACTCAAGAACACATGCATAAAAAATGCATTTTCTAGAAATGTATGCTATAATAACTAAAATCAAACATGGATCCACTAGATCTCGACATCATCATAACACCCATATCTAAGAGGAGGAGATCAAGATGCAGGAGCATCAAGCACCTAGCCAGCAATGTGACATATTGGTCACATTTTGTGGCTAGTTAGAATAAATTAGACTTAGAAATAGTTTAAATAATATATTTTATTAAATTTGTTATTTATTTTAGGATAATTGTTAGTTTGTTTTATATTTAATTAAATATGGCATAATAATAGAGTTGGTTTCTTTCCCTGCGTGGAATAGAACCAAAATAGGGATAAATGTAGGGATAATTTTAAGGATGGAAAATTATCTGAAGTTTAAAAATTGGCGTAATCTCACTAGTCCCTAATCAGAAATCAGAGTCTATGTGCAAAATTCTTTGACGTATTGTAAAAATTTTCAACTTATAAATTATATTACATATATGGTCTATATAATGTTATAATTTAACGTAAAATAATTTTATATTGTAAAAATTTAATAATTTTTATAAAATAATGGAAATTACAATCTTTTTTTTGGGAAACCATCTAAAATTAGCTCCACCGCGTAATATTAGCCTCAAAATTTTCCATGAAATGCTAAATAATAGGGAGGTATTAGTTTGTTGAGAAACTCTAGAAGAAATCTATTCTGAGGAGAATAGTTTCTCATAATTGTATAAATTAGAGAAGCTGGAGGTGTGAAAAAGGGTGTGTATGTGAGAAATCTGAATTATATATTGAAATTGTAGAGGGGCAGCTAATTTCTATTCGCCCATGCAATATTCCATCGATTAGTTGTTTAGCTAACTCATTTATTTCTGCACAAGATCGATTTTTGTATGTATGTGTACATATCTGACCCTGCAGGTAGTCAGCGTTGGAATGGAAGTGTAACAGCGTTTTTTTTCCTGAAGTTATAAATCGTGGTAATGATGGATGGTCTGTAGTCATTAGAAAGAGCGTTGGAGAGGAGTAAAGCTCTGCGTAGGCCAAGAACAGAGGAGAGCGTTGTGAGAACTTGAATCACGCGCTGGAAGTTGCAGCTACATGGACCAGAATGCTGAAAGGAGCAGCGTTGAAGGTAGATGACAGCGTATTGACTGATTTAGAAGGTGGAACGAACTGTTAGACGCAGTAAAGGTATTGCTGGCTCAGAAATTGTGAATGACTGTTGTGTTTGCAAATCAATTGGTGAATGGCGCTATTGATTGAATGTTAAACCACGTTGAATGTTGGATATTGCGGTAGTAAGTGATAAATTGTTGCTGTGGTAAAATCGATGTATATAGAGATTGATTTGAGCATTCGCTGTAGCAATAAATCGGTGTTTGCTGTGACATGTAGCGCTCAAATTGTGAATGATGCCTTCGATATCTCTGAATGTAAACTATTGCCATCGATATTTCAATAATGATTGTGTTCACTGCGTGTTGCATAAACTTCAATCGAATTCAAATTAATATCAAGTCCACATGTTGTTTGGCTGCGTTGGGGAATCATGGCGGTATTGAATTCCATGAGCATGAAATCAAGGTATCTGTGGGTGACTATTCTTGGACAGATTTGAGGTTTAAACATTAAGCTGCAAATACATTTTGTTGAGAGGCATATATGTTAGTTATTTATATTCATGGTGATGGCTCATGCCATTGGGAAGAAATGATAATGTGTGTCTAAATTTTATTTGGGATTGTGGGAAACTAATTGGACATTGTCATTAAAGGGCGAATGAAGAAGAAGTCAAGCAAAATTCAAGCATAAACTTGGCATTAGTAAAATTTCACATTTTACTACAAGGATTTTATTGGTAGGAATCGTGTGTTGTTTATTCCTACATCAATAAGAAACAAATCATGATAGAGGAGTTAAACAAGTCTCCCACACCCAGAATAGCTTAAAAACACTAAAACCCAAAAACTACTGCATAAAAGTGACCGTGCAGTCTAATGAGGGTTTATACTCAGAAATTAAAGAGACAATTAGATATGCTCATATATTAATCAATATTTCTCAAAAACAGAGATCCAGTCCCTTTTATACAAATCTAGGAGAACCCGGGAAGGGTTTCTTGAAATACACTGAATACAAATGGTGATCTACAACCCAACCACTGAAGAATCACTTAAAACTGAAGAAAATGAAGATAGGTGGCTGAAATAATATAGATTTTATGTAGATCCACTCTAAGGTATCCTCCAATGAAAGGTTGAACCCTTCAATCACAAGAAAACACTCAAATAGAGCCACAAGATCCATCACTGAAGCTGCCCTCCAAAATAATGCAATTCCAGACTGAAATTACGCTATAGGTGATGGAAATATATTGGCTTGATGCCAAAGATCTAAAAGTTTCTTAAGAACCCTCCAAAATAATCTCCCAAGAGAAGGAATCCTCCCTTTTATGAAAAAATATCTCATAAAGTGGGTTTCTCAACCCTCCACTACAACACCCTTCAAAAAAACACAATATTCTGCAGAAAATCCTAACATCTTTTTGACCACTTGGAATAGATAAGTTAGAGATGACTTCAACTTTTGACTCATCAACTCTAATCCCATCCCCTGAAATGTGATGTCCTAAAACAATTCCTTCAGAAAACATCATAAAACACTTCTCATGACTTAGTGAAAGATTTTCTTCTTTACATCTCTTTAAAAAAATTTCCAAGTTTGCTAAGGCTTCTTCAAATGTGTTTCCATAAACTGTGAAATCATCCATATATACCTCTACACAATCATGTATTAGATCTGAAAAAATTCCTAATACTGCCCTTTGAAATGTTGCAGGTGCATTGCATAATCCAAATGGAAATACTCGGTAAGCATAGGTACCCCAAGGACAGATAAATGTGGTTTTGTCTTGGTCCTCAAGTGCTACTTGAATTTGATTATAACCACTAAACCCATCTAGAAATGAGAAGTACTTTTTGCCAGCTAAGGTATCTAACACCTGATCTATGAAAGGTAAGGGAAAATGATATTTAAGAGTAGCTTTGTTTAATTCTCGGTAGTCAATACATACCCTCCATTTACCATTTTTCTTTGGCACAATTACCAAAGGAGAAACCCACTGACTATCTGAAATGGGATAGATAAAGTTAACATTTAACAATTTCTGCAATTATTCCTTAACAATCTCCCTAAGATTTGGATTCATCCTTCTCTGAGGTTGTCTGATTGGTTTACAATTTTACTCTATGTAGATGTGATGAGTGCAAGTCTTGGGGCTTATCCCTTTCATATCAGTGTACTCCCATGCATATGCAGAAGAATGTCTCTGTAATATCTTGACTAGCTCTACTTGTTGAGATTTCTCTAGGTTCTTGTTTATGTTTAAAGTTTTACCTGGAAATATCTCAATTGTAGAGCTGCCAAATTTATCCATGGAATAGAGAGACATCTGTCTTGATGATAAAAACTCAATGTTGGATTCTTCTTGAAATTGTTCATGTTTGTATTCCGAAGAGGATTCAAAGTTTTCCAAGGTATTCAGAATCTGGCTATCTTCACTAATTTCTGAAATTGTGAAGAGAGGTTGTAAGTCTTCTTCATCCTCTATCCATTGAGTATCATCTAATTCTATAATTGTTCTTGCTGGAGGATACAAGGTAAATTTCTTGGTTGAACTACCATCAGAGATGTACATATCACCGGATCTACAACTAATGAAAGCATCAACTGTAGCTAACCAAGGTCTTCCTAATATAATAGGATGCCCTCCTAGATTGCTCTTAGGAGTTAGGATCATAAAATCCACAGGATACTCCCAAGAATCTAGGGACACTGGAATGTCTTCTATTACCCCATCAGGTTTAATCACAGATCTGTCTGCTAATTGTAATAATGTAGGTGTAAAGAGAAGATTAGGAAGTTTCAGTTTATCCATGATTTGTCTACTCATGATATTGATTGTTGCTCCTAAATCAATGAGTGTGTTTTGGATCTCAATTCCATTGATGTGAATTTTAACAACTGGATTTCCTGGGTCTAGATACTTTGGAATAGCAATCTTACCCATCATGATATCTGCTATTTTTCCTACCAGTTGAATTTTCTTTGTCTCTCTTATTCTTTTCTTGTTTTCTTCATACTCAACTCCTTTATTGTTTTTGCTAAAATTGGAATTTCCTTGATGGCTTGTAATAATGGAATCTTAATGCAAACATTTCTCAGCTCATCTAGGAAATCATAATTAGGCACCATAATTTGTTTTTCTACACCCCTATCAATTTGTAATCTTTTTGGAAAGGGAGGTGTAGAAGTGGATGTTGATGGCTGCTCTAATATAGGAGTTGAAATTATTGGTTCTTTTTGTTTTGATTTTTCAATGTTTGGGTCTTGGAAAGGTGTGTTCTCTTCAAGACTTTTATTCACCAGTAGAGAATCTTCCTCAGAATTGTTTTTCTCTTGTATGATTACAGAAGGTTTCTTCTTTTCAAGTATTCTTCCAGACCTAAGTTGAACATCACTAAGGTCTAAAGGAGTAATAAAATAAGTTGGAAACTGTTGTCCTTTTATCATGTATGTGTTCTGAGGATTTTTATTGTTGGGGTTTGGTATGGGTTGAGCAGGTAACTGATTTGTTTTCTGAGGAAATGGTAATGGAAGTGGTGGATTTTGATGTTGTGGATTTTGAGGATTTTGTTGAAAATTCTGTTGAGGAGGGAAATGTGGATATGGTGGATATTGATAGTATTGAGAGTATCTTCCATAGGGATTTTGTGCTCCTTGTGCCCAAGTTTGAGATTGATTTTGGAATTGGTGCCAAGGTTGCTGCCAAGAATTCCAATTTGGTGGGGGTTGATTATACATCTGATCATGGAATCCTTGTGTTTGAGGTCCTTGCCAAGGCCTTCTAGAGACAAAATTGAGAGATTCTATGGAATTTGTAGAGGTTAGTAAACTGTTGAAGTGAAGTGCACTATATGTGCCTAGGTATCTGTTTCTCACTACGTTGTGTTTAGTGTTTTTCCAATGTTTTTGGTTTTGTGTTTTTTTCTAAGAGGAAAAGAACTAAGTGTTGGTAAAGAGAAGTTGTTGGTCACACTAAAACAAAGAAAAACCTATTCTAAACTATGTATGGCACTTGAGAACCAAAAGTGCAAAACTTTAACAAGAAAAATAACTCATAACATGAATTCAATAACTCATAACATGAACTCATTCCAATTCATTCATTAGAAATATGTTGAAATAACTTGAGAAAAGGATAATTTTAATGCAATGAGGTTCTTCTAAGTAAACAACAATCTATAGTATCACAGAGAAAATCCCATCCATGGCTAGAAATTTGTTGGAACACATTTGGAAAAGATAGTCTGCAACATAGTGAGTGACTCTATTCTAAATTATCCTATGACACTGAAATTAATCCATTCTGCAACTCAAATTGTCACTACTAAGCCTCATTCGAAATTTAGAAATCTTTTGGAATAGTTTTGGAAAAAAGGCTATTTGTAAAACTATAAGAGATTGCAGAATAGTCAAGGCCTTGAACTGATATCACTAATTCCTGTCCATGTGATGATGTGTTAGAAGATATTAATAACAAGAGTAGTTTGTAAATAATGAAGGCCTTGAAGTCTAATGGAACAAAATTAGCATACAACTAACTAATGAAACTGGAAATACATTAAACAGAACTGAACAAGAGTGCAACCAATCAAAACTTGAAATACAATGAATAGAATTGAACTAGAGTGCCATTAACCTCTGGAGTTTTACAACTAAACTAAAGTGCAACTAATCACTGAAATACTACAGCTCTATCTCATTCGGTGTTAGTGATATTTTGGAACAATTAATAAGAGAAAGACTGGCTGTAACAATTGATGTCAATGAGCATAAAAATATGAAGTTCAGAAAAAAAATGCAACTAGACTCTAAAACACCACAGCTATGTCTCATTCAGTGTTAGTGATATTTTGGAGTAATTCGTAAGAACAAGACTAGATGTAACAATTGATGTGAATGAGCATAAAAAAATAAAGTTAAGAAAACTACTTGAACTAGGAATGAAACAAGGCTAAAGTTACTTATCTAAACAATATGCACAGAGCTTCTCGGGAAGTAGGGGCCCTCTACCACCTTATTAGCATACAAATCTCCTCAAGATTGCCTTAGATCATGCAATGAAGTTGAATGTCTTTCATTAAAGAGAAAATTCTTCAGAACAGAGTATTATAGGCTTTTGAGATCTAACCACAAAACATCAATCTAGCTAGCTGTCTCTCGGTCTCCCGAGTCATTATTATAAAAGAAATACATAACTACCCTTGAGAGGAAATAGGGATAAGTGTCTTTCCCAATTAAAATCAAATTAGAACTCTTGTGGAAGCCTCGTACTCTTGTTGGAGACATGTGTAGAGTCTCTGTCCTGGTAGGAATCTTCTTCTTAGTTTTGATCTCTTCCACGTGCATAACCACCTATAGATTCTTGCTCAGACTTCGTAGAGAGCAAGAAATGATGGGGGAGTGTTGTGGAATTCAACCATATGCATTTTTCTTTGAAGTGACACCTGTAACCTATGAGAACATGAAGATAGCTGCGGAATAGGCGACTAGCTATAGAATGGCTGCATTCTGTAGCTGAGTCTAGTCAAAAATTACTACAACAAAAAAACCACGAAAATATAGCAAGTCAGTCATTGTATACATTCCTAAAGTGACTTTATTTAATCCTATTGATCATTTAAGCTTGTAATTGATAAGGGACAAAGGAAATGAAGTGAAATTGGGTGAAAGAAAAGGACATCTTTGGGGCTCAACATACCCCCACTGCAAAGTTTTTGCATGTCCTCATGCAATCAATTCATGTATTCTAAGACTTCTGCTAGGACATCTAAGCTCCTTCTTCTGCTTTTCCTGATATTCAATGGCCTCCTAGGCTTCCTTATGACCAACTTGAACCTCAAATTTATAAGTTCCCTGCTCAACTTTTTGTTTTTCTTCTTCAATTTCTCACTAGCCTTGTACAACTTTTCCATTTGCAGAGAGAGAGTTGTATTCATATCACTTTTCAGCTTAACTTACTCCCTCAAAATTTCATTTTCATTCTTTATATGCCTATTGAGTACTTCTAACTCATATTTGTCTCTTCTTAGTACATCAATTGCAGATTCTAATGGGCTAGGAGTTCTTCCTCTACTTTCTGAGGCTCTCTTTTCCAATGACTCAACATAATTATAGATTTGTTGTTGTGCTGGGTCTATCTCTGGAGTTTCTTCATCAAGATCCTCTTCGTACTGGTACTCCGGTGATCTAGCAGTTGGTGTCTCTTCATCCTCAATGTTTATGATTCCCATTTGTCTAACCTCTGTTTTCTTCAATATACCTCTAAGCCTGTGGCTTCGTCTTGGTTGAGATGGTCCTTCACCTCTCTCCTTGGAATACCTTCTTATCATCTTCTCCTTTTTAAGCTATTTCTTAATTTCAGTCAATTTCTCAGAAATTATCTCCTCACTGTCCTCTTGTATGGACTTACTAGTTTTAGTTTCAACAGATTTGGAAATTTTCCTTCTCCTGCTTCTTCTTATAAGTTTGCTTTCAGATGGAGATTCCTTGGGTTCTTCAAAGTGATTCCTTACTAGAAACGCATCCCAATTGTCTCCCATCTTTCTCAAATTATGTTCAATTAGGATTTTAACTAGGCCATGGTGGTACAAAGTGATTTCCAGAAATTGAACCCTCTTTTGAACATTAGAGGCCATTTTCTTCAGACTATGAAGTAGGAAAAAAGGTAAATTGATTTCTTCATCTAAGAAATGCATCATTAACCGAATATGATAAACATAGAGGGTACCAAACCTTCCCTCACAAGTTATAAACTTTTGCAAAATGAGCAACATATTCTTCTATTTATTCTTCAGTGCTGAGCTAGGAATGCCCTTCTTAAAAATGGAAATATCCATACCTGGTGTTTTGAGCATTTGCCTCCATGCCTCATTATGAAATTCCCTATTTTTGAACCATCGTTCACCTTGCCTGGGTAATTCCGCTGCTTCTGCAGTGAAAGATTATGTAATAGTGAATTTAAAATCTCCTATTTCAACTTCTGCTCCTTTGAAGGACCGTGAAAATGTCTTAGTTACCTCTTTATGAAAACCATTGAATTTTTCCAAAAACTGTAACCACCCAACCTGCTGTAGCATTTCTCTAATATGTGGGTAACCTTATAAGTATTTGGTTCCGAATAGTTCGGACCTTACTATGAGACCCATGGCTTCTCTTCTCAACCTTCAATTTACTGCTCTTCTATCCACGGTGAAAATGGCTGTTAAAGAGTTGTTTTTACCCCAAAGGTGCCTTCTCTGTTTATGCAGTAGGAATTAGCTACGGAAGGAAGAAATGAAGAGGTTATAGAATGAGTGAAGTTTGGTGCGGGTAATTCACATGAATTAATGAGTTTGAGAGCCATCATAGAAGAAAAGACTGCAAAAAAATTTTGTGGGAATTTCAAAATCATCACTGAATACTTCGGCTAGTGACATGACTGAATAGGTCACTTCAGTACTTAACCGTTAAGTTTTAAATGATGATTTGAAATGGTGGAATGAAAGGGATTTCGTCCAAAGTTTTTATGATAAGTTTAATAGGCATGATCAACACGAATAATCAAAACAACTTTTTGAATCATACATGACTTAACTATACTATAACTTTCATATTCTGTCATCATAATAATTTCACAACTTTACCTTTTCCTTTCCTTTAATTTTTGTGGTTTTGATATGCTTTGTCCTCCTTTGAAAATAATTGATTATTTAGTCTTCATAATCCCTTTGATTTTTCTTGTTGACATAGGTGTTCAAGGTCAATTTTTTGCTGAACAAGTGGTTGCTGGATAATTGCCTTCAGGATATCTAGCTGCAGAATGTCTAGCTGTCTGCAGAATGTATGATTGGCTGCAGAATGTCTGATTGCAGAATATACCTGTAGGAGCTTTGAGACATGGAATGGAATGTTGTATGAAGTGAATTAGAATGGATAATGAAATATGGTGTAATGGAGCATGAGTGAAGTGAAATTTAATGGAATGAAATGGATTATAAATGTAAAGTGGAGTGAAATATGAAAAGTGGTCTGCAACTTATGATTTGTAATATTCAATTGCAGAAAGAGATCAAATTTTAAAAATATGAGATGAAAATGAGGTGGACCATGGAATGGAGTGAATGAAGTATGAATGAATGGAATGAATGAAATATGAATGAAGTGAGACATGATGGAGTGAGACTTATGATTTTGTGATAGCTGCTTGCAGAAAAAGAACAATTTTGAAAAGCTAAAGTGTCAGAAGGATTCTGATTTTCACTTTATCTTTTCTGTATAAACATGCTAATTAGTGATTAGTTTTCATGTTTATACTTTATTATTATTATTATATATATATATATATTTTTTTATTTTTATTTTTTTATTTTTTTATTTGAATTCAGAAAAATTCAACTAAGTTGATGAAGAAGAAAAATTCTTCTTCATTAACTTCACATCACTGTTTCCCTGGAATCTCTTGACAAATTCTTCTCTTGAAAGTGGCTTATGATACAACTTCAATCTATGACCATTTACAAGAAAAGTGACCTTCTCTTCATCTATTGTCCTGATTTTTATTGCTCCATTGTAAAAAATTCTCATAATTTCATATGGCCCAAGCCAATGTGTTTGGAATTTACCTTGAAAATCTTTGAACTTTGAATCAAACAAGAGAGCCCAGTCACCTTCTTTGAAATTCTTTTCCTTGATGTACTTATCATGCCATCTAGTCCTTTGCTGTTTGACTATACTTTTTTTCTGGACTACATCTTGTGTGATCTCATCCAATTCATTAATATGCTCCAATATGTGCTTTTGTGCCTCTGTTAGATCAAGTCCTAGCTGAACTGCCATTTTAAAAGTTTGAATTTGAAACTCTATGGGAAAAAAAAACTTGTTTTTCAGAAACAAGTTCATAGGGACTATGACCTGTTGTGCTTCTCCATGTAGTTCTATTGGCCCACAAGGCTTCAGGAAGCCTGTCTGCCCAATCTCTTCTATGTAAATGAACAGTCTTTGTTAGGATCCCTTCAATGAATTTATTGGTAGATTCCACTTGACCATTTGCTTGTGGATGATAGGGAGTAGATTTTCTGTGTCTGATTTTGTACCTCTCCATCATTTGTTCCACTAGCCTTGATGTGAATTGAGCTCCTTGATTTGTAACAATTTCCCTTGGGACACCAAAACGAGTAAAAATATCCTCAAAAATAAAATTAACTACAGATGCTTCAGTAGCAAAAAGTAATGGCTTGGCCTCTACCCATTTGGTAACATAATCAGTGTAAACTAATATATATTTCTTTTGTCTTGATGGAGGACTAATAGGTCCTACAAAATCTAAAGCCCATTTTTCAAAAGGTTCAATATGTACCTGAGGCTGCAATGGCATCTCACTTGAAGGAGAAGGTTTCCCTACCCTTTGGCAATTGTCACACCTTTTGACATACTCTTTAGCATCTTTAAAAAGGGATGGCCAATAGTATCCTAAATGAAGGACCTTATAAGCTGTCCTTTTATTAGCAAAGTGTCCGCCACAAGGTTCATCATGACATGCCTTGAGGATCTCAGGCATGTCATCTTCCTGAACACATCTCATAATGATAAAATCTGGACCTGTTTTGTATAACTCATTAGCAACCCATGAATATTTTGCACTGTCATAAATGATCTTTCTTTTGTCTCTTGCATTCATTATTGAAGGAAATTTTCCTAAAACTAAATAATTAGCAATGTCAGCAAACCAAGGAGTTTGAGTAGAAATTGCAAAAAGATATTCATCAGGAAATTGATCTTCAACTGGAGTGTCATCTTTGATGTTTTGGAGTCTAGATAGGAAATCAGCTACTGTGTTTTGTTTTCCAGGCCTATCTAGAATGGTAATGTTGAATTCTTGTAAAAGAAATAACCATCTTATGACTCTGCCATTAGTAATTGATTTGTTCATTAAATATCTAATTGCAGAGTGATCTGTGTGAACAAAAGTTTCATAGCCTGTTATATGGTGTCTGAATTTGTTTATGGCATGAACAACAGCTAAAAACTCTTTTTCAGTTACAGTATAGTTTAACTCTGAAGGAGTCAAATTTTTACTGGTATAGTAGATGGCATAAGGAATCAGGTCTTTTTGTCCCAATACTGCTCCTAGAGCTGTATCTGAGGCATCTGTTGAAATATGAAAAGGTAACTTCCAGTTAGGTCCCCTTAAAATAGGTGCTTCAGAGATTTTTGTTTTCAGGGTCTCAAAGGCTAACTGGAAATCGGGATTCCACTTGAATTCACAGTCTTTGGTAAGTAATTTGAAAAGTGGAGATGCTATCTTGGTGAAGTTTTCTATAAACCTTCGATAATATCCTGTAAATCCAAGAAAACTCCTAACATCTTTTTGACAACTTGGAATAGATAAGTTAGATATGACTTCAACTTTTGACTCATCAACTCTAATCCCATCCCCTGAAATGTGATGTCCTAAAACAATTCCTTCAGAAACATCATAAAACACTTCTCATGACTTAGTGAAAGATTTGCTTCTTTACATCTGTTTAAAACCTTTTCCAAGTTTTCTAAGGCTTCTTCAAATGTGTTTCCATAAACTGTGAAATCATCCATATATACCTCTACACAATCATGTATTAGATCTGAAAAAATTCCTATTACTGCCCTTTGAAATATTGCAGGTGCATTGCATAATCCAAATGGAAATACTCGGTAAGCATAGGTACCCCAAGGACATGTAAATGTGGTTTTGTATTGATCTTCAAGTGCTACTTGAATTTGGTTATAACCACTGAACCCATCTAAAAATGAGAATTACTTTTTGCCAGCTACTGTATCTAACACCTGATCTATGAAAGGTAGGGGAAATGATCTTTAAGAGTAGATTTGTTTAATTCTCGGTAGTCAATACATACCCTCCATTTACCATTTTTCTTTGGCACAATTACCAAAGGAGAAACCCACTAACTATCTGAAATGGGATAGATAAAGTTGACATTTAACAATTTATGTAATTCTTCTTTAATAATTTCCCTAAGATTTGGATTCATCCGTCTTTGAGGTTTTCTGATTGGTTTACAATTTTCCTCTATGTAGATGTGATGAGTGCAAGTCTTGGGGCTTATCCCTTTCATATCAGTGTACTCCCATGCATATGCAGAAGAATGTCTCTATAATATCTTGACTAGCTCTACTTGTTGAGATTTCTCTAGGTTCTTGTTTATGTTTAAAGTTTTGCCTGGAAATATCTCCATTGTAGAGCTGCCAAATTTATCCATGGAATAGAGAGACACCTGTCTTGATGATAAAAACTCAATGTTGGATTCTTCTTGAAATTGTTCATGTTTTTATTCCGAAGAGGATTCAAAGTTTTCCAAGGTATTCAGAATCTGGCTATCTTCGTTGATTTATGAAATTGTGAAGAGAGGTTGGAAGTCTTCTTCATCCTCTATCCATTGAGTATCATCTAATTCCGTAATTGTTTTTACTAGAGGATACAAGGTAAATTTCTTGGTTGAACTACCATCAGAGATGTACATATCACCGGATCTACAACTAATGAAAGCATCAACTGTAGCTAACCAAGGTCTTCCTAATATAATAGGATGCCCTCCTAGATTGCTCTTAGGAGTTAAAATCATAAAATCCAAAGGATAATCCCAAGAATCTAGGGACACTGGAATGTCTTCTATTAACCCATCAGGTTTTATTACAAATTTGTCTGCTAATTGTAATAATGTGGGTGTAAAAAGAAGATTATGAAGTTTCAGTTTATCCATGATTTGTCTACTCATGATATTGATTGCTGCTCCTAAATCAATAAGTGTGTTTTGGATCTCAGTTCCATTGATGTGTATTTTAACAATTGGATTTCCTGGGTCTAGATACTTTGGAATGGCAATCTTACCCATCATGATATCTGCTATTTTTCCTGCCAGTTGAATTTTCTTTGTCTCTCTTATTATTTTTCCTATTTTCTTCATGCTCAACTCCTTTATTGTCTTTGCTAAGATTGGAATTTCTTTGATAGCTTGCAATAATGGGATCTTAATACAAACATTTCTCAGCTCATCTAGGAAATCATAATTAGGCACCATAATTTGTTTTTCTACACCCCTATCAATTTGTAATCTTTCTGGGAAGGGAGGTGTAGAAGTGGATGTTGATGGCTGCTCTAATATAGGAGTTGAAATTATTGGTTCTTTTTGTTTTGATTTTTCAATGTTTGAGTCTTGGAAATTTGTGTTCTCTTCAAGACTTTTATTTACCCGTAGAGAATCTTCCTCAAAATTGTCTTGCTCTTGTATGATTACAGAAGGTTTCCTCTTTTCAAGTATTCTTCCAGACCTAAGTTGAACATCACTAAGGTCTAAAGGAGTAATCAAATAAGTTGGAAACTGTTGGCCTTCTATCATGTATGTATTCTGAGGATTTTTATTGTTGGGGTTTGGTATGGGTTGGGCAGGTAACTGATTTTTTTTCTGAGGAAATGGTAATAGAAGTGGTGGATTTTGAGGGTTTTTTTGAAAATTCTGTTGAGGATGGAAATGTGAATATGGTGGATATTGATAGTATTGAGAGTATCTTCCATAGGGATTTTGTGCTCCTTGTGCCCAAGTTTGAGATTGATTTTGGAATTGGGGCCAAGGTTGCTGCTAAGAATTCCAATTTGGTGGGGGTTGATTATACATTTGATCATGGAATCCTTGTGTTTGAGGTCCTTGCCAAGGCCTTCTAGAGACAAAATTGAGAGATTCTGTGGAATTTGTAGAGGTTTCTTCTTGAAAGACAGCTTTAAGACTAGGAAGTGAAGGACAACTCTTGGTCTCATGTTTTTCTGAAAAAATTACATACGTCTCTACTACTTTTGCATCCAAAGGGCACTCTCTCAAGGCATGCTTCTTTCTACATTTGGGACAAAAGATTGCTAAGGCATCAGATTCAGTTTTCTGCTTGTTTTGTAACTTAAGGGTGTCTATTTGTTTACTAAGACTCCCCAAAATATCAGATTTGAATTCATCAAGCATATGTCCTATTTCTGCCCTACTTACTATCCCTGAAGCAGACTTACTTGCCCTTGCAAGAGCAGGGTCAATTGGTCCTTTTATAGTTTTAGATTTTCCTCTTGAGAGGTTGATACATAATTCAGCTATTTCAGGTAATGTGAGCTGAGATATATCCCCTTTTCCCATCATGTTAAGGATATCTAACCATTCATCCCTAATTGTCTTCAATAAGAGAGCTTTCAAAGGGTCTTGATCTAAGTTTTCCATTTTTTCCCTCTTGATGTTATAGTTAAACCTCTCCAACAAATCTTCCAAATTTTCATCCTCTTTTTGTAACATTTTAAACACTTCCTCCTTATGGTTGATTGGCATACAGTAATCAAAATACCTCTCTAGAAATGCTTGTTTCATGTCTTCCCATGTCCTAATAGAACTGTTGATCAAACTCATAAACCATTTTAATGATGCTCCTTTCAATGTTGAAGGGAATAGTTTAAGTTTTTGAGCATCTTGTAAGTATTCATAGGTTCTACATAGGACTTAAAATTCAAATAGGAAGGTTTCGGGGTCTTCAGTTTTGAGTCCATAAAATTTTGGAAGGACAAAGGGTGAAATGTTTTTCATAGTTGCATTGGTTTGTTCATCTACTATAGGAAACCCAAAAGAGCTTCCCATTTCTCTTCTACCTCTTCCTCTGCCTCCTTCTTCTTCTGCACTTCTACCTCCTTCTCATCTACCTCTACCTCTACCCCCTCCAAATAGTGTGTGTTCTCCATTAAAACTCCTCCTCCCCCTTCTTCTTCCATAGTTGATTCTTCTGTGGAAGTTGAAAAGTTTGTCCCTAGCATGGGTCTCAGAATCTTCTTCTAAGACATGTTCAGTGGATAAAGTGAAAGGTCTTTCTAATGGAATATTTGATCTTAAGTTCTCTGGAATTCTAGGATCAGTAAAGGATGGAATGTGGGTTTGAGTTGGAGGTGTGCTGGCTCTTGGTCTTGGTGAAACAAGTGGTGTTCTAGGAATCAAGCTTCTGCTTCTTATGAATCTACCCCTTGAGTCTCTTTCTCTACGCATGTCATTGTTTTTGGGAGGTAAGAAACAAGGCTACCTAGTTACACTTCCCCGGAAATGACGCCAAAATGTCTGCTCAACTTAGTGTTCCTAAATTGATGTCATAAATTGTCAACCAGGGTTAGTAAACTGTTGAAGTGAAGTGCACTATATGTGCCTAGGTATCTGTTTCTCACTACGTTGTGTTTAGTGTTTTTCCAATGTTTTTGGTTTTGTGTTTTTATTCTAAGAGGAAAATAACTAAGTGTTGGTAAAGAGAAGTTGCTGGTCACACTAAAACAGAGCAAAACCTATTCTAAACTATGTATGGAACTTGAGAATAGAAAATGCAAAATTTTAACAAGAAAATTAACTCATAACAAGAATTCAATAACTCATAACATGAACTCATTCCAATTCATTCATTAGAAATATGTTGGAATAACTTGAGAAAATGATAAGTTTAATGCAATGAGGTTCTTCTAAGTAAACAACAATCTACAGTATCACAGAAAAAATCCCATCCATGGCTAGAAATTTGTTGGAACACATTTGGAAATGATAGTCTGCAACATAGTGAGTGACTCTATTCTAAATTATCCTATGACACTGAAATTAATCCATTCTGCAACTCAAATTGTCACTACTAAGCCTCATTCGAAAGTTAGAAATCTTTTGGAATAGTTTTGGAAAAAAGGCTATTTGTAAAACTATAAGAGATTGCAGAGCAGTCAAGGCCTTGAACTGATATCACTAATTCCTATCCATATGATGATGTGTTGGAAGAGATTAATAACAAGAGTAGTTTGTAAATAATGAAGGCCTTGAAGTCTAATGGAACAAAATTAGCATACAAATAATTAATGAAAATGTAAATACATTAAACATAACTGAACAAGAGTGCAACCAATCAAAACTTGAAATACAATGAACAGAATTGAACTAGAGTGCCATTAACCTCCGAAGTTTTACAACTAAACTAAAGTGCAACTAATCATTGAAATACTACAGCTCTATCTCATTCGGTGTTAGTGATATTTTGGAACAATTCATAAGAGCAAGACTGGCTGTAACAATTGATGTCAGTGAGCATAAAAATATGAAGTTCAGAAAAAAATGCAACTAGACTCTAAAACACCACAACTATGTCTCATTTAGTGTTAGTGATATTTTGGAGTAATTCGTAAGAACAAGACTAGCTGTAACAATTGATGTGAATGAGCATAAAAACATAAAGTTCAGAAAACTACTTGAACTAGGAATGAAACAAGGCTAAAGTTACTTATCTAAACAATATGCACAGAGCTTCTCGGGCAGTAGGGGCCCTCTACCACCGGATTAGCATACAAATCTCCTCAAGATTTCCTTAGATCATGCAATGAAGTTGAATGTCTTTCATTAAAGAGAAAATTCTTCAGAAACAGAGTATTACGGACTTTTGAGATCTAACAACAAAACATCAATCTAGCTAGTTGTCTCTCGGTCTCCCGAGTCATTCTTATAAAAGAAATACATAACTACCCTTGAGAGGAAATAGGGATAAGTTTCTTTCCCCATTAAAATCATATTAGAACTCTTTTGGAAGCCTCGTACTCTTGCTGGAGACATCTGTAGAGTCCTTGTCCTTGTAGGAATCTGCTTCTTAGTTTTGATCTCTTCCACGTGCATAACCGCCTGTAGATTCTTGCTCAGACTTCATAGAGAGAAAGAAATTATGGGGGAGTGTTGTGGAATTCAACCATATGAATTTTTCTTTGAAGTGACACCTGTAACCTGTGAGAAGATGAAGATAGCTGCAGAATAGGAAACTAGCTACAGAATGGCTGCATTCTGTAGCTGAGTCTAGTAAAAAATTACTACAACAACAAAACCATGAAAATATAGCAAGTCAGTCATTGTATACATTCCTAAAGTGAATTTAATTAATCCTATTGATCATTTAAGCCTGTAATTGATAAGGGACAAAGGAAATGAAGTGAAATTGGGTGAAAGAAAAGGACATCTTTGGGGCTCAACAGCCATATGATGCAAGTGTCCTGCCAAGTTTCCTCCACCAACATACCCTCTAGAGAAGGATATGTCACATGATGGCCAAAATCTTTCAAGAGTAGCTCATATGCCTGTACAATGCTCATCCTAATAGATCCATCACAATGATGAAAGACAAAATGTCTCTCATTGATCATCTACTCATCCAATGTCATACAAGTGCAATGGTAATCATAATGCTCTAATGATAGTTGGGCCCCCAACTCCTCACTACTGCTTAATGATAGCACCGTTAATCTCCTCAATGGTGTATTTTCTATCTCATGCTTAAGCTCAATGCTGAACATAGGGTTCTGCGTTGGATTGTTTAGGAAAAAGCTCATCATATCCTCCACAAGCCACACCCCAACCCCAAGTGTTGTGTGAAGCTCAATAATGATACATTAGGATGATTTCTTATCCCTTCCTTGAACAACTCAAGGCTTCACAGCGTAGTGCAATTCTGCTGCTCCAAATCAGCAGTATGTGTTGACCCTTGGTCATGCAAAGGTAGATTTCCACAACCCTCCATAAGATTTGCTGAAATAATAGAAAGTGGAAATTCATGCATACCTTGGTGAAGCTTGGGAACATATTGTATGGCTACAAGGGTTCCTCCTTCAAATGTGTTGGCTCCCCCAACTACTGAGGATGATGGTTGTCCTCCATAGTTGTGTCAGCACAGGTACAAGTCTCCTCAAGTGGTGGTGAAGGCTCTTGCCCCTTTGATTTCTTCTTGTCAAATATTTATATCACCCTTTGAGTGAAATCTGCAAAAGTAGTCACTCTTTCATGACTCAAATGGCTAAACCACCAAGTGCTTGCTTTACCCTCAAGGTGCAGCGCTGCAATCTCAACAGCCTCTCTTTCTACCACTGGATGTAGTAGGAAGAATGCATCTATATTCATCAGCCAAGCCTTTGCTGTACATGTGGATGATCCATCAAAATTAGAAAATATAAATATATTTCCCCTCATTCTCCTATTGCTGCAAGGCCTCCTTTCTTCTTCAAGCTGAATAAATTGAGGAAGAGTTAGAGTCTTGAAAGCTTTAGGTTGAGACTTGTATTCTGCAAGGTATCAACTCAGGATCTCATGTTCCAAGTGCCCTCTCTCTCCATACCTCTTGTCTTCTTCCTCCAAAGGAAAGAGCAAGGTGTAATGCCTTGGAGATTTCTACAACACTAGTTCTTCCTTTTGTGAATAGGAAGTACATGGTCCTTCCTCTTCTTGAAACCCTCTAGAAGTTTCATTACATCTCTTCTCTTTCATCTGCTTAACCTCCTTGGAGAGTTTATTCATAGATCTAAAAAGTGATGAGACCAAGCTCATTACTTCCACCATTTTAGATCTCTTCTCCTTCTCTTCTTATTCTTATAGCATAATGGCTGAAAACTCATAGGTTGAGCCAAGATTATGCTCTGATACCACTATAATATTCCCAAAAGGGAAAAATAAATAAGACATGCATAAAAAACACATTTTTAGAAATGTATGCTATAATAACCAAAATAAAAGCATGGATTCACTAGATCTAACATCATAACACCCATATCCAAGAGGAGATCATAAAATAATCATGATAGAGGAGTTAAACAAGTCTCCCAAACCCATAATAGCTTAAAAACACTGAAACCCAAAAACTACTGCAACACAGAATTACTACATAAAAGTGACAGCGCAGTCTAATGAGGGTTTATACTTAGAAATTAAAGAGACAATTATATCTTCTCATATATTAATCAATATTGCTAAAAAATGGAGATCTAGTATCTTTTATACAAATCCAAGAGAACCAGGGAAGGGTTTCTTGAAATACACCCAATACAAATGGTGATCTACAGCCCAAGCACTAAAGAATCACTGAAAACTGAAGCACATGAAGATAGGGGGCTGAAATAATATATATCTGATATAGATCCACTCCAAGGTATCCTCCAATGAAAGGTTTAACCCTTCAATCACATGAAAACACTCAAACAGAGCCACAAGATCCCTCACTAAAGCTGCCCTCCAAAATAACGCAATTCTAGACTAAAATTACGCTGTAGGTGATGGAAATATATTGGCTTGATGCCAAATATCTGAAATTTTCTTAAGAACCCTCCAAACTAATCTCCCAAGAGAAGGAATCCTCCCTCTTATGAAAAAATATCTCATAAAGTGGGTTTCTCAACCCTCCACTGCAACACCTTGCAACAAAACACAACATTCTGTAGAAAATGTGTTTTAGATGAAGACTGAAGCTTGGCGAGAATTCCAGATGTGTGGAATGATAGATCAATACTCTTTCAAGAGGCCTCTCAAGGAAAGAGATGGAATTCCTAAACAGGAATATCTTGTGCTAAACAACACCAGCAATCTTAGCTAAACAACTTAAGAGAGCGAAAGTCTAAACAAACATATCAAAATATGATTCATAAGCTAACCCCATATCACTGCCATCCTCTTCCTTATGAACAATGTGAGCCTTCTCACCTTGGGTCCCACTCATTAGGGTTTCCACCTTCACACAATCAATCTCCCTCCAAAACTGTGCTGTATCTTCATCATTGCCACTCCTCCATAACAACGTTGTTTGATTTGGTCAAGGTTGACCTCTTTAACCTGCTCCAACCCTTTTCACACCTAAGGGTCTTCAATCTAGCTCCTATAGTTGTCTAAACTAATCCATATTCATATTGATCTTCCTTTATTGATGGTCCACTCCTCCCACATTAGTGCTATTGACTTGGTCAAACTTGACTTTGTCCACATCCATTAGTCCTTGTTCACACATGAGAGTGCTAGATCCAGTTATTATTATGATCCATTTTCACATCAAGAGGAATTTTATGCTTATTCAAGATAATTATGTGTCTCCTTCCACATTTATTCATCTAACTAGGTGCTAAAAGAAAAATCAATATTCCTATTAGCTACATGCTAATTTAGGAATATTAAAATAAATGAGCACAACATCCCCATTTAGTACTTTTGCATAACATATTCATAAGAAACCAAGATGATCATCTTGCACGAAATCCTTGCATGGAACTTATGCTTGATGCCCATATGCGACATCTCTTCTCAAGAACCCTTTCTTAATTCCCCCCTTCAATGTCTGCCATTTCCTTCTCATGTCCCAATGAACAGCCTCAATCGAATGTCCCTTTCTTTAATTTCAATTGGATGCCACCCTCAGTCTCCCTCCCTCATCTTCATCATCGCAAGTCCCTTCATTGTTGTCTCCCCCACTAAAGGTTCTCCAAGAACATATCCTTATTCTTCAATGAGACTTCAATGAATAAGTCCATCCAAATATATCATGTTTCCTTCTCCAATGTTCCCTTTTGTGCTTCATCCATGATCCATGCCAAACAATTGGCCAAATACTCACTTGAAAAAACATGACTCTCATGTCTATAATATTCCCAATTAGACATGAGCTAATTGGAATATTCATTTTTGTTTTATTTATTTGTTTAAAGAATAAAAGTGTAAAGGAGGTCCATAATACTCCTAAATAATGAATAAATCAATGTAAAATGTAAAAGGTTGAATCTTGGCTGCTAAATCAACCACCCTTAGGTGTGAAAGGGGCTGGACATTTTGACTGGGTCAACCTTGACCAAATCTAAGGCACTGCATTGGAGGAGTGGCCATCAATGAGGCACAACGCAGTTTTATATGGAGATGCCTTGTGTGAAAGGGGTGATCTCATTGGAAGTGGTTTAGGGTCTGAAAGATCTTAACTTATAAAAGGAAGAGGATGGAAGCATTAGAAGGTTGTTGATGATATTATATTTCTAAATATATTCTTTGTTTATACATATATCATTCTCTTGCTGTTTAGCTGAGAATTAATGTTGTTTAGCATTGGGTGTTCCTGGTTGGGAGTCCCACCTCTTCCCATTGAGTAGCTCTTGGGAGACTTTGCATTGTATTGTCCACTATCTGGCTGAAGGCGAAGCTTCTTATTTCAACTACAACACAGATCCTGTTGAGGGTTTGGTTGTCTTTGACAGCTGCAGCAAGTGGAGGTTAGATCTTTTCAGATCTAGACCATTTCAGTGGAGGAGGCTTCCAATCCATTGGAAGGAGAGTATTGGATGATTTGAGCTTCATTTTCAGATATTGGCATGTGGCCAACCAAATTTTGATCCCTATAGCGCAATTTTACTTCTAGATTTGTGTTATTCCTATAGGTGCAGTTGCAAGGTGTTTTGGCACACCATTTGGAGAGTTTTTTTCAAGTGTTGGGGATCTGCCCTTCACTTTGGAGATCTCTTAGAGGGGATCATTTAATTGTTCATATTAGATCATATCCACTTTACAGATCTGTATTTTTCAGTATATTTTCAGTGTTAGAACTCAGATCTACAACTTTTACATGGTGTAACGCTGAAAACCCCAAGGGGATTATGAAGAAGAGCCTATATAGTGTATGGATTTGTTATAGATCTGAATTTTCATGCACTTATCTGCTTTAGATCTAAAGTGTAATCTACAATTTTTGCAGACCAATAAAATAATGATGTAAGGCTTTTTCCAGTCTTAATACATGGTTGCAGCACCTCATTTTGAGGATTTTCTTCTATTGGAGACTTGAATTTCTTGTTATGCATCTTATGGGGCATCTTTTACATCTATTTTGCTGCTATAAATACAAATGAAGGGTATCCATATTGGCCTCCTGATTTTTCTATGACGATTTGTGTTATTTTTCTGTTATTCTGCATTGTATTGTTGCATTCCCCATTTGGGAATATTACAGTGGTATTGGAGCATCATCTTGACACAACCTGTGCTTTCTAAGAAGCCAATATGTCTTCTAAAAAGGAAGGGCCTCTTACTGATAGAGAGAAGAGGTATCTAAAGATAAGATAGAAGAAGTTTTATTACACAAATGACAATGAAGGCAAGGGTAAAGTCGCTTTATCTGGAGGTGAAGATGAAGAAAAGGATTTTCCTAAGATCCTTCTTAGAGCCATGCAAGATCTTGCTAGAGAGATAAAAGAGATGAGAATGGACAGAATCAAAGAATCCCATAAAGGATTCCATCTTGGAGAAGGCTCTGGCATGTATCATCACTGGAATGATCAACCAGTGCGTCAGACACAAGTTTCCCAATGCTCTACCATGCCTACCTTTTTGGCTGTGGGAAATGAAGGGTTTCAAGAGCATGAATCCCTTGAAGACTATTTTGAAGAATATGAGCCTCAAAATTAGAGATTCAAAGATCACTTAAGTTTTCAGGATTTTTTTCACATCAAGGACAATAGAAGACCAAGGCATCATCATAGAGGTGGTGGATTCATTCAGAATCATGATCAACACCACACTATGGGCATATTATTTTTACCCAATTTTGATGGGTCATCCAAGTGTTCTGCCAAATTTTGGGTAGAAAAACTTGACATCTACTTTTAGTTGAACAAGGTTCCAAAGATGGAGGCTATCAAGATTGCAGCGTTGCACCTTGAAGGTGAAGCACATGACTGGTGGTTCCATGGCTTGTCTACGTTGGGTCATGCCAATGTGACTACTTATTCAGATTTCACTAGAAGGCTGGTGGAAATATTTGATAGAAGAGATCCAAAGGCACCATTCATGAGCCTTGCAAAGTTGAAACAATCAGGTAATACGAAATCTTATATCTCTAAATTTTTAAGACTTTCTGTTATGGTTCCTGATTTGTCTACAACAAGAAGGGTGTACATGTTCATTGATGGTTTAGATGAACCTCTTCATGGGTTGGTTAAATATGCCAAGCCCACTACCCTGCATGATGCTATTGAAAGGGCTAGAGACCTTCAAGATGCCTTGCCAAAAGCAAAGACAACTTTTTAGTATAAGCCCTCTTTTCCTTCAAAGGGAAAGGAAGAAAAGGCTGCTCCTTCAAAGGAGAGCTCATACAAGAAACCTCTTGATGATGATATCTGGAAAGATCTAAGAAGAAGGAAGCTTTGCTTCACTTGCCAAGAATCATGGGCACCTGGACATAGATGTGCTGCTAGAAAATCACATTACATAGAGGTCTTCTCAGATGATGAGGAGGAAGAAGAAGATGAACCAAGAAGAGGTCACAACACTGACACTGCAGGAGGAGAACCAACACCATTAGGAGACGGGAATGTAGCATTTTCACCTATTGGAGGGGCTCTTTCATATTTGAGAGGAGTACCTAAGTATTTGACCTTAAGAGTTCAAGGTTCCATATTGAATCAGAGGGTCTCTATTTTGATTGATATTGGGGCTACCCACAATTTCATTGATGCCCAACTAGTGCAAAGGAGGGAAATACCCACTGATGCTTTTGAGGGATTCTCTGTTTTGGTCCCAGGAGATAGAACAATGCAATTCATGCATTATGTACCATCCTTATCCGTCACCATGGGGACATATACATTTATTGAACACTTCTTTGTGGTTGACATACCTGACACCAATGTGATTTTGGGTGTTCAATGGTTGATTACATTGGGGAAAGTCACCACTGATTAGGAGGATTTGCAAATGGAATGGTGGATAATAAGAGTGGTGAGATTCAAATGATCAAAGGAATGCATACATATCCCTCACATACCACCTCCACACAAAGAACAATGATGGATTTGTGTAGTGGAAGCAAGGACTACAGTCCCATCTATCATGCTCATGAGATTGTTGCATGGGACACTATTATCTAGTGGCAAACCACCTGGGAGGCAACCTGATTCAGATATTGTGGGAGATATCTCACAACATGATGCTCCAAGCATAGATCCAGGAGGGATGGGAGCATTGGAAGACAAAGATACAACACTGGGAGTCTTGGGTAGGCTCAAGGAGGAGGGATATCTTCTCCCAACATCATCATTATCCACTCTCATTTCAGATTCTGCGCTTGTTATAACATCATTTTTCACCTTCATATGCTTGATTATTGACACTTTGGCCTTGGGCACCCTTTCCCCTCAGACTTGAACATCTTCACAAAAACAGTATCTTAAAACCCATACATGACTCTGCCCATAATTTTCTATATATATACGCGAGTCCATTCATAGATATCTGCATATACCTTTTTAATCATTAAAAAATATGTAATATTCCCTATGGTTATTCTCGTAATTCAACCACTCCAGCCCGTGGTCTAATTGTTTCCAACTGCTAAAACTAATTTGGGGGAGAATAAAAGCCCCTCATGTGCATGGCCTAAGGGAGAGAGAAAATTATAGATATTATATTCTGTTGGAGCCCTATTTCAAGTCTGATATTCCCGTGCCTCCTGCACTTCCCAGGTATATTCAGGAAACCCTTGTTTCCTTGAGATGCTCATCATCTTATATGACATATAGTGTGCACACATCTTGGAAGAATTCTTGTGAGGCGAGGGCTGGATAGATCCAGAGGACGGTATGCTTGAAGGCCGTGGAAGGATTCAGGTGATCTCTCCGCATTTCTATTACTGTACGTGCCATTTTTAATAAGAAGAACCATCTTGTTCCCTATATTCATGTGTTTATATCTCTTTATATATGTGTAATGATCATTAATTGAATGTTTAATATTGTTCTTATGATATTATGCATGAGTTACATTGACATCTAGGAACTATATATGTTGTACAACTAGAGTTTTATGTTCGTTCTTTCTTGATTTTTAGGTTACGAAACACGAAGATTTGCTAGGGGTTTGCACCCCGCGAGATCTACATCAAACGTTGGAATTTTGGGTAAGTTCTGCAACTTGTTATATCTAGTTTTCAATATAAAAGATAGGTTAAGTGAGTCCTTCTTGAATGGTATGCCCTTGATCTGTGAAGGTTGCCAACCCAAAAACGTTTAGGGTATTATATCCCGAAATAGAAATGACGACTCCACTGGGGATCACATTTTTGTGATTTCCCGTTTGGGTTGTTTCATCTGTATTGAAGGTTCCCAACAGTTTCTATCACTTTTTTCCAGTTCAGTAAATCTTTTTACAGTCATACTGAAGACTCGGTCTCTTGATCTGGCTTGACCCTTTTTGTTTTCTTTTTTTACCTTACGCATTTTTTCTTCTGCACAGTCACTATATAGAGTTTCCTTTGACACAGCCCCATATACACGCTTGTTGCCAAACTGCAAAAGCGTGTATTCTTGGGTAAAATTTGAAATTTTTGGTTTTAAGCTTTTATGATCTTGTCTGTTTGTGGTGACCTGTTCCTGCAGTGTCTTTGAGGTCTCTGGATTGTGTCTAAAGTGGTTTTATGTCTCTTTTTCTCTTATTTTTGTGAAGACCCACTCATTTGGTGAAATTTTGTCTGGTGTGTTTGCAATGCTGGCTTGAGCACCAAGGTATTTTCCTGAAGATCCTTTGTTGTTCTGAGGATTCAGGACAGAGAGCTTCTGCTCATTTTCTCTTTCCTAACCTTATGTTTTGTTTCACATTTTGATTTTTGCCTATTTGAAGTTTTTGGTTTTCTTCATTTCATAGGCTGCTTTTGTTGCAATTTTCGAAGGGTCTCTTATTGATTCTTTGGAGTTTTGGTTCATTGAAAGTTTATACTATTGCGCTGAGTTGATTTGTTGAATTTCTTGTCTTCCTTTCGCTCATACAAGTCCCGCTGTGAGAGTGGCATGACTGGCTTTGGGCATCTTGTTGAGGATTTTTCTTGAAATTCAAGTTTTCTTGACTCAGTTATTGGATAGTTCCATTGGTCTTTTTTGAAATCTCTTTTCCCTGTAAAATCAAAAGCCCAAAAAACTTTTTGTTTTCCATTTCTTTTGTTTGAAGGTTTCTTTTCATCTTTTGAAGCTTTGTTGAGTGTCTAATCTTCAGTTCTTGACTTGATTAGGAAGGGAGTCTTATTTGGATTTCTTTCTCTCATGTAAATTATGTGTTGGCGTTTTTATACATAGGAGTTCTAATTTGGAACTAGCTCTGTTGACTGCCAAAAAGTGATTGTAATTTGAGAGACTTCTCTTTGCTTTTTTAGGTTTAGCATCTTAGGATTTGCATGTCATTGGTAGTTTGCATTAGATGCACATAAGCATTTTTAGTATTTTTCATGACTTTTGAGTTATGTGAAGTGTGAGCATCTGAAAATAAAATGAAAGTGTAGTCTCGTAGAACCTGTGTAGAAATCACTCTTCATCGAAAGGAAATCAATGCATTTGCATGTAGTTTGGTTTTCATTGGTTTCTTTATGTGTCATACAAACACCATCAGTTTCATTTCCACATGCCCTTGACATAAAATAACAGCCAATTAAAATAAGCGATATAATTAAAAACAACTAGAAATTTTTTGTATTATTGTCATACACCAACTAGCTAGGTTGTAGGGCCTTGGATTAGGTGAGTGGAGAGTTAACTCTCCAAGGCCGCTCAAATTTTGGAAAATAGAAGTTTATTAATGAGTGAAATCCAGCACCGTTAAGTGGACCAGGAAAGCTCTCCTCCAAAGAGTCAAGCGCGAGGGAAAGTGCAGGCAGAGAAGAGAGATATCCCCCTCTCCTATTTGCTGAATCTTGACCTAAGACCGTTCCGACCGGCTACCAATACGGATTGGTGCCCATAGTTTCCTATCCTAGGGACCACACAGATGACTGCGGGGGGGAATACTCGTGGTACCTAAGGCATACGTTGCATCACTTCCATCAGTGCTTCTGGAGGGTGCCCTTGCGAAGCTTGGGTACTTGCACCGGCAAAGGTTGTTGCTAGGAGGTCAGTGTAACTGTTTCTATTACCTTCACTAGTAGGCTTGGGTCGTAATTACCCCAGACTACTTTCGGGAGGTCCTATTTTTCACTTTCTTGTATTTTGGTGTCCGGTCCTCATCACCTAGAGAGAAAATACCTGAGAGTTTCTTGTTTGGCTGTATCTTAGGGAATTTTTAAAGTGTGCTCTTTGCTCCTATATTTCTTAGCTTCATATATTTTTTGAGTCTAATAAATCTCTTAAAGTGGCTGACTAATCGCCTTGTCGATCGAGGAGGCTCTGTGAGTTGTCTCCCGCGAGTGCCGAGCCTTCTTCAAGAAGGCGTAGGAGTAATTTGGAGGGTGAATTTCACCCGATGTTTTCAGATGCAGCAGAGAGAGATCCTCCATTAGGGATAGTTGTTTCTGTAGCTGGTTCTGGTGTTGGTGTCAGTGCTGAGAGGAGTGCTTCACTCATCTCGAGAGTTTTATTTCCGGTAGAAGAAGTAGAAGTAGAGGAAGTCCCTCAGCTACTGAGTCTCTTCCATCTCCTCTTCCTGCTAGTTATCTATTTATTATCGAGTATATCGGACCTGAGTCTCAGAGACCGTAAAGTCCTTATCCATCATATTCTCACCTTTTGATGGCCACGACTAGGAACACAACTTCGGCTGTGAGTTTTGCAAGTATTCAGACTCCTTCTTCAGTTGAGGGAAGAGGCACTATTGTTATATCTTTGATTGCTTCTAGTACTGTTGTGTTTGGCTTTGGTCACACCCAAGCACATGCTTCTCAATCTGGTCCATTTTGTTTCGGAATGCCCACTAGTGAGATTCCTTCTTTTTCCTTTTCTGCTGTTGCAGCTGCATCTGCACCCATATCCTCTATGGCTAGTGGCTCAACTTATTTTCAAGGGTTCCCCTTTGGAAGTGGGCACATCCCTAATTCAACCCCTTCCTTAGGATCTTTTCCTTTCACTTCCCAGACTCAAAGTTTCAATCCATGGTCTGGAGGTCAAATTTATACCACCTTTATAGGTTGGAACCCTATTTTTATAGTGCTAGGAGCAGGGAATCAGTTTCTCGCTAGTCACCAGGGGAATGTTACTTTCCCTTCATTGAGTGCTTATCAATATTTTTCTCCTTTTTCAAATGCATAGAACCCCTACCCGGGGGTTTATTCTTCATTCACTACCTCAGTGGGGGGAAATGGTCCAGTTTATAGTAACTCCATGATGGGAGGGGGTCCTTCTTCGAATGCTGGATCACAAGGATTTTCCTATGGCCCAACATTATCTACGAACTCTACCTGGAAACCTGGTGGCTCATCAAATCCAAGTTATTCTTTTCAGAATATGGGGAATCCATCCTATGGGGGATGGAATTCCCAGGATCCTCCTCAATTACCATTTCTAGCAACGTTAAACTTGCCAGATTTGTCAAAATTGACTAACAATCCTATCCGATATAGTACGGGGTGGCCTCCAGTCCCCACCAAAATACCCTCAAACATCCCAAAGTTTGAAGGGAATAATGGAGAGGATCTGATGGATCACATCACCACTTTCCATTTATGGTGTTCATCAAACTCCTTGATTGATGATTCGATTAGGTTGAGGTTATTTCAACGCACCTTAACTGGAAATGCAGCCAAGTGGTATATTGAGTTAACTAGGAGTATTTTCGCCACTTTTGGAGATCTGGCTACCATGTTTCTAAATCATTTCCAGTTGCATGTTCGTTACGATGCTGGGACTAAACTCCTGGCTAATTTTAAGCAGGACAAGGCAACTCACATTTCTGATCATATTTAGGTATGGCGAAGAAGGAAGAGGCTCATTAAAACCTATATTCTGAATGAATTCCTTTTGGAATGGTTTTTGAAATCCTTGCCGCCAGATATTTCTAAGAACGTATCCATATCAGGGGTATTTTTCGAGGAGCAGGCTATTTTTCGGGCTCAACAATTAGAACTGATTTATTCTTAGTATGGAGTCCTCAATAAAATTTTTCCTGATGCTCCTCACTCCAAATTGGACTTGTCAAAAACTAAACCTGGTCCTCATGGTGATGGAATTATTGGTTTGGTTGATAGCAATGCAGCTAATTTTCTTAGTCAATCAATGCAGCAATTGTCCATACAATCTGCTTCTTCTAGTCAGGCTGTGCCTTCAGTGCCAACTCCTTCCCAGTATTTGTCAATAAATGCTGTCCAGACTTCTAACCCCAAAGGAAATCAACAATCCGAAGGGAAGAATAAGGGATAGAATAATAAAAATAAGGGAAAAGATGGAAAGGGGAATGGAAATAAATCCAACGAGCATGTTGGTGAGGGTCAAAAGGATAAAAAGAAAGTCAAGTTTCCATGCAAGTTCTGTACCGGAGACCATCTTACTCACCTTTGCCTTAAAATTCATGATGCACAGTGCTTGTTAGCTCAACAGGGTTCTTCCAGTTCCCAGGCTATGTTAACAAACCATTTTCCCCAAGGGCAGCAATAAGTTGTTGGTGCGAATCAAAATAATGGGGCTCCCTCTGGGGGCAACCAGGAAGGGGAAAACACATCAAAATTATATCTGATGAGTGCTCACGCATATATCGCTACGAGATCTTATGATTATGGCGAAATTGAATCTTCTAAAGCCAAGGGTGCTCCTGATAGTGCTGAACCACTTCATATTACGAGGCCCACTGGTTAGCCTATACCTCGGATGCCGAAGGCATCCACAAAGTGTATGATGATTAATCCAAATGCCAAGGCTGCCCAGAACTACTCTGTTGTAGAAGATCTGGAGAAAAGTCCTTGTGCCATGTCAGCTCTCGAGGTGCTCCAGTCTTGTCCAGGTCAGCGAAGTGCTCTCCTCACTGCTATTGGGGCTGTTGATCCAAAGAACTCTCTTATGATTACATTTGATATGTCTAATTTCAAAAAGAGACTCCCCCATCATATGGCTTTCCATATTAGATCGTTGTATCAAAAATTCAATATATTTCGAACGGTCGTCGATGAGGGTGCTTCCACGTGTGTGATATCTCTCGCATGTTGGAAGGGAATCAAATCTCCTGCAGCTGTTCCTTCAGCCACTCTTCTGACTGTGTTTGATGGTCATTCTCACAGGCCACATGGTATTGTCTCGGCTTTGCCCATCTGTTTTGGGGGCAAAAATTTTAACATCAAGGTTGAGATAGTTGATTAAAGATTGGACTATAACCTTCTGTTGGGGTGAAACTGGATTTATGAGATGGATGCCATTGCGTCCTCATTATTTTGCATTATTTGTTTCCCTCACGAAGGGAGGATTGTCACAGTTGACCAACTGGATTGTTCTCCTATAGACCCGAATGCATCTACTGACTCAACTATTCCTTTAGTGGATAATATCAAACCACATGTTAAGAATCTAGGGTTGGAATGTATTCTTCTTTGATGGGTACCTTTTATCTTCCACCTCCTTCCGTTCATATAAATGAAATTTCATCCTCCAAGACTCCTATTCAAAGAGAGTTCTTTAGAACTCATTATTTTTTTGACCCTTGGACCTTACCTTCCCCTACCTCTACATTAGCGGAAGGTCAAGTGGGTGGAATGGTATTTCCTATGTTTGCAGCTGATATTTCTTACAGATCTATTGTCGACTCTGCAGAATCCACTCCAGTTTCTCTTTCACCAGAGGAATTGGATGGATATGTGGCCCTGGCTTGGACTCTTAGTTCTTCTTCCACCCAGGATTACCTTGATACCACTCTTCCCTCTGAAGAGGCTATCCTAGAAGCTATGACTGGTATAGACAGACCGTGGGATGATTTGCATCATCGGTCTTACTTTTTACCAAATTTGAGCGAATTTGAATAAAGTTTTCTTAGTCCTCAGTATTCTGGTCCTGTTGACCCTGTTCTAAACCCTTTAGCACCAACACAGGTATTTACTAAAGGGAACATGGTTGTGATTTCTCTGACTATCTCAGTGAAAATTTCTAGAAATCCCAACATTATCGAGAATTTTTTCATAGGAGCTGAATGTTCCCTTGAAGAGATTCAAATTTACACCGATCTATTTCGAGAATTTAGGGATGTGTTCGCTTGGTCTTATGAGGAAATTCTTGGTATAGATCCATCTATTGTCCAGCATGAGATCAAGTTATACGAAAATGCTAAGCCTGTAAGGAAAAATCTTCGTCTGGTCAACCCTAGAAAGGCAGCAGCTATCAAAGCCGAGGTAGAGAAGCTGCTCAAGGCGGGATTCATTTTCCCTGTTCCTTTGACAAAATGGGTTTCAAATCCAGTCCCAGTGGACAAGAAGCAAGGAACAATTCGAGTTTGCATTGATTTCAAAGACCTGAATAAAGCATGTCCTAAAGATAATTACCCCACACCTTTAATATATCAGATTATCGATGAGTGTGCGGGCAATGAGATTTTCTCCTTCATGGATGGTTTTTTTGGATATAATCAAAATACTATCCGTCTTGAAGATCTGCATAAGACTGCATTTATTTGTCCCTGGGGTACCTTTTCTTACAAGAAGATGCCTTTCGGCCTTAAAAATGTTGGAGCTACTTTTTAGCGAGCCATGTCATATGCCTTCCATGACATCAAACATATTATAGAGGCATACTTGGATGATTTAGCTGCTCGTTCTCAGAAGAGAATCGATCATCCTTCTCACCTCCATCAAGTATTTGAAAGATGTCGATTTTACAAGATCCGGTTGAATCCGAACAAGTGTGTTTTCACGGTCACATCTGGTCGGTTGTTGGGATTTATTGTCTCTATGGAAGGGATTCAGGTAGATCCCTTCAAGGTTGAGGCAATACTTCTATTCCCTCCCCCATCCTCTATTCGTCAAATTCAAAGTCTACAAGGAAAAGCTAATTTTCTACGGAGATTTATTGTAAATTATGCTGAGATTACAAAAGGATTTATGAGATTATTAAAGAAGGGAGTTCCATTTTTGTGGGATGACTTTGCTCAACGCTAATTCAATGTTTTGAAAAAAGCATTTACCTTTGCTCCTATACTAAGTCCACCTGATTATAGCAGGGATTTCCTCTTGTATCTTGCAGCAGCAGAATCTACCATTGGTATGGTTCTGGTTCAAGAGGATGACACTCTTTCAGAGCATGTTATATACTACCTTAGTCGAGGCTTGGTAGGACCTGAACTCCAGTATTATTTGATAGAGAAGCTTGCTTTAGGAGCTGTTCATGATGTACAACGGCTCATACATTATATTCTCCTTCAAAAAACTTATGTTTTGGAAGTAGACAATCCATTTTAGTTTGTTCTCAATAGGTGAGTATTTGGTGGCAAATACAAGAGATGGATTGTGATTTTGCATGAATTTGATCTTGAGTTTATGTCTTCTAAGTCCAAGAAATCATTAATTTTTGTGGAATTAAATTTTGAGTTGCCCTTTGGAGAGGAGATAGTTTATGATGAATCCTTTCCGAATGAACATATTTTTCTCATTTCTTCACAGGATCCTTGGTACGGGGATCTCATAGTATATCTTTAGACTGCAAAGTTTCCCTCGACTTTTTCAAAAGATGAGCATCGTAAATTACGTCACCTAGCTAAAAATTACTTAATTATCAGTGACACTTTATACCATCGCAGGGTCGATTCAATCCTTAGACGATGCTTAACTCTCGAAGAAGCTAAGGTTGTGTTGAATGATTTCCACAGTGGAGCTTGTGGTGGTCATTTATATGGGCTTGCAACAGCCCAAAAAATCTTGCGTGTAGGATACCTTTGGCCTTCAATTTTCAAATATTGCATGGAGTCGGTCAAACAATGTCACCCATGTCAAGTGCATACTCGAAATATGTGCGCTCATCCAGCTCTGCTCTTCCCTGTTGTCACTATCGGTCCCTTTACAAAGTGGGGTATTGATTATAATACTTGTAACCTACCTTCGGCTAAAGGTCACAAGTACATTATTGTAGCAATAGACTACTTCACGAAGTGGGTCGAGGCTATGCCCACTTTTGGGAATGAAAGTGAGACAGCAACTCTTTTTCTCTTTAATCAAGTCATTTCTCGTTTTGGTATTCCCAAAGAGATTGTCACTGATCATGGCAGTCACTTTCAGAACAACATGATGGCTAAATTGGCTCTAAAGTTAGGTTTCTGGCAGGAGCATTCATCTCCATATTATCCTCAAGCCAATGGGAAAGTGGAAGCCTTGAATAAATCCTTGAAGACAATTCTGCATCGGAAAATTGATAAAGCTAGATCCAATTGGCACATTATGCTGTGTCCTGCACTTTGGGCATACTAGATGTCAGTGAAAACTGCAACTGGTTTTACTCCATTTCAACTAACTTATGGGTTAGAATCCATATTTCCCATCAAGTGCGAAATTCCTTCTCTTAAGATAGCCGTAGAGCTTCTTCCTGACACTTCTAGTCTCGAAGAACGTCTCCTTCATCTGGAACATCTCGATGAGTAGCGTCGAGATGATGCCACGATGAACGAGGCACATAAGAGGCGGGTAAAAGTTTAGTACGATAAAGTGGTCAAACCTAGGGTTTTCTCCGAAGGAGACCTTGTCTTGGTTTATGCCCAGGAGAAGGATGCCCTGGGGGCAGGTAAATTTTAGTCTATGTGGTATGGCCCCTTCATCGTTAAGAAGGTCCTCAAAAAAGGAGCTTATGATTTGGTTGATTTTGAGGGAAATGAGTTGATGGAGCCCAGAAATGGGCTCTATCTGAAAAGTTATTATGCCTAGGCCTCGGCCTGGCATCTTGATTTTTGTATATATTTTTATTTTGTTTTTGTACATATCTGAGTTTTTTTGTCTTTGATGTGATGGTGATGTTTTTAAACTACTTTGGCAAGTTTTGTTGGATGTCATGAGTCATTTTGGTTTCATCGATGGTGCTATTAGACACACCCGGAACTTGGCTTCCATGGCTTGGGTACTTCATTATCCATCCGGTCAGCTATTAGTTTCAAGAGGTGTTTGCATTGGTCCTGCTTCAAAAAATGTAGAAGAATACAATGCAGTAATTTATCTACTCTCGGAGGCAATATCTTTGGGTGTTGATTCGTTGGTAGTATTATTCGACTCCCAGCTGGTGGTATCATAGTTGAACAATACATATCGGGTTCGAGATCCATTTTTCTCCTAATGTTTTTTAGGGTACGTTTGTTACAAAGATAATTTCAATTTATAACATTTATTCATATTCCTCGAGCTGAAAATTGGCTGGCAGACCCATTGGCTAATCAAGAAATTGATTGGCATATTCATCATTCAATACTTTAATCAAAACATCAAATTCATCATACATTTTCATACATTTGTTTCATCACATCATATAAATCGCTGTATATATACATAATTAGAATGTTCAAAATATTTTACAAAAATTTGGACCCATATGTCCTACAAAATTAGGGTTTATTCCCAATCATGTTCAGTATAAAAAATATAGTACAATCATCTGGTAAAATCTATATATCTAATCCTGTGGTCCCTGCCCAAAATTCGTGTTCCTATAGAACACGATAGCAGTAGCTACACGGCGGAATAACCACACCCAGTCTCATGGTACTCCAACTACCTATCTTTGGATAGCCTCTGGTAGGTCCTCTACTGCAGACATAGGCACTTGGTGAGTTAAACTCTCCAAGTTTCTCTGAACAACATGTAAGGTTTTTCTAGGGTCTTTAGCATCCGCTTCACCTCTGTGGCGTTTGTGCCTTGGGTATCCCTCAGGATGGACTGGTCCCATATCTGTATCATGTTCAACACATCCTTTTGTAAGTCATTTGAGTCCAATCAGTTTTTTTTTTCATTATTGCATATATTGAAAAAATCAATCAAAAAATCATATAATCCAAAATTGCAGTCTCACTGATTGCACCGCATGCTGCACCAGGTTGAAGGACTAAGTATGGATCACCACGAAAATCCATCCCAGCATAGGGATAATCCTCCAGGACGATAACTTGTTCCTCCCACCATTGGAAGAACTCATCATCCCAAGTGGTTCGGGGAACTTTACTTCCCCCCAATCTCTTCATCAGATCATCCCACCGGGCTATTCTTGGATCTATGGGGCTATTGATGGATGATATTACTTTCGGTCGAAGCCCTGGAATCCTGTCAAAGAAGAATGTTAGTAAGATGGTCCCATACGCGAAATTATTTGTTTTTCTTTTTGGATAGAATTTAACTGTTTATTCATGTTAGTCAATAGTGCAGTACACCAGTCAAAGAGGCGAATCAAACATTCGACCGCAATACTCATCTGTTTCCTCGAAGCCTGATGTAAGGAAGCAGATCCTACTACCCTGCCAATGGTGAAGAAGAGAATTTTCATATGAAGTTCTGAAAAATATTTGATTGCAATCTGAGTCCCTACTTTTTGAGACCCCTCTACGCAATAGACATGGACATAATCATCCACTGTAAGCCCTCCCAAAAGCTTTCCATGTAAATCTACTAGATCTCCTCTTTGCGAGAGTCTATTAATGAAGTAAATGTATTCCACTTCTATGCGTATGGGCATTTGATCAATCATGAAGCAATCTTCTTCCGGTTCCCAATGATCCACTAACATTTGGAGCAACCTGGCATTACTTTTCATATTCAGCATTTTGAAAAACTTGAGAAAACCGCAAATTTGAAGGATATTGAGTGAATTTTGATCCTCCATCACTTCATTGTCGATGGCACTATGTTCACGCTCCCTCCAAGAGATTGAAATCCTGATATGATCCATTAAATTCTTCATTAGGTTCATTTTTTACATTCACGGACTGCGCATACGTGACTTTCTTTGTGTACAGTCGCATATCATACGCAGGTTCGTCCACACGAACCTGTGTATGCGCAGAGGGTTTAATAAAAAACAATCTTTCCTACGGTCAAAAATAATTTTTTTTAGCCTAAATATGAATGAAATTAATGACAAAGATGGATTTAGACCTTACCTGGTTAATTTGGCACAATTTGATGGCTGATTGCTCTTGTTTTGAGGAAAGTGGTTTTTTCTCCAGAGCTCCTTTCTCCACTTCTGCAAAGTAACAATGAACGAAATATGAGGTAAATGAGTATTTATGCCCAAAAATTGAAATTTTTTTGCAAAATTTCGTTATGATTATTTTTCAAATCTGTCTCAAGCTATATAACTGGGTTTCTTGTCAATGTTGGGAAAATTATGTTTTCAGGTACATTTACTGATGTTGAGATTTTTCCGGTTTTTTGAATCCATGACCGCTGACCTGTCATGGTAGGTATATGATTTTAATTGGCATATAGGTTAGGGAAGTCACTTTCCGTTGCATTCCGCATGCTAGCCTCCATTCTGATCACTTGCCATAGGGTCGATCCCATCATGTCATGAATATTTAACCCATTTCACTCGCTATTTTTTAATCATGACTTGGTGGTAGAGCCTTCCTTTACATGGGCTTCCTAGTTATTTCCTCGCTAGCGCTTGTCGCCCATGCTGCACTTTCAGTAGAATCGGGAGTCCTCTTTAGTCCTGCCATGAATTATGCGGTGAAGCCTCATTCTTCTTCTTCTTCACTATGATTTTTCTGGCTATTACCCTAGAGGCTCCCTTGTGTTGTCAAGTTGTATCACTGCATTGCATACTGGCTACTTGTTTATCTTGGCCTTCATCCGGCTTCATTTGGACTCGATGTTTAAGCCACATTTAATCATGACTCTCTGTACAAGTTAACCATGCAAGCACTTAGCTATCACGACTTGAAACCCTTTTACCCATGGATGGAACGCTCCTTTGAGTATCACTTACCAGTTTCTACCACCTTGCATTGAGCATAGGATTGTTCTTATCCCAGGAACTAGTGCATCTATTTCATGATACTCGTTCTATCCATTGTACTATAGCATTATTTTATTCTTTTTCAGGCTTACTATATGAAAAAGACAAAAAAATAAAATATATCAAAAAGAGCGGGAACGGGATATTACTTCATATTTTGATGGTAGTTACAGTATCAGTTTGTTGCCCTTGAACAAAGCACACAGAGCTATGTCTTTCCTTCATTTGGGAAGGTTTTAGTTTTGACTTAGGAGAAGCCATAACCTTGTTTCATAAGTCAGTTCTCTCCCGATTGGTTATCTCTTCCAATCATATGGAGAGTTTGTTTTTGCCTTTTGCATAACAAAGTTATACAGAGTTATCATTTGCTGCCATAGTCAACATGAGTCATGATTTTGTTCAAGGGACGTTAAACCTGAGTCGGCATTTCTGCGGTGTCCCTTGACTTATTTTTTCAGTTGGCCTTCTCGGTCTTGTCAGTATCTTGTTCTATCGCATCAGATGTTTGGTCCATTGCTCATGCTGGTTTGAGAATGTCTCCATTGACTTCTTGCCGGTAGGTTTGTCTCTTATCAACTACGACATATTGATCTGAGAGAAAACCTAGAGCCGCACCCTGGCCCTATTTACATCATTGATAGGTGACCTTGTGCTCAGCATTTGATCATCATTATGGGTCTTTGGATGAGTGGTTTCTCTTGTGTTCGACGTCAGCATACATTATCACACTTGGGATTTGTGCAGTACCTTGATTTCCATTTTACCCTATTGGTGGATATCTCGCCTCTTTGTCAGCTCTCATTATTGGTTGATTCAGAGGGTTTCTACTGTGCGCTAGCTTTATCTCGTGCATGTTGGAAACGTACTTCAGGTTGGTTCTCTCACTCTACTTCGTCCGATTCCTTCCAAATCTTGGCCTGTGGGCTACACTCGTGTTGGACTGATGTGGGATGCCTTAATGGCTTCCTTCCAGCAGATCTTTTCCCATCGACTCTGACTCATTGCTCTGGGAATAAGGTCTAGAGTCTTTTTGTCAGTACCTTAGGGTTTGCAGTCATCAGTGGCAGACTCTTCACTGGCTACAGTGAGGATACATCATTGCCTCCTAATTGATGGATTATTACAAGTGTTTGACTTCAACTCATTCATTCACACTTGTTAGATTGTACTGGGGCACCTTGACACTCATTATCATTATCGGTGGGTTGTCTCACGTTTGTTAACAATATACATTAATAACCGGTAATCAAACGATTTATCACATGGTCTAATTCAGCTCATTTTTTCCCATTGTGTATAATTGTGCCATGGTGATTAGTGAAGACCTCGGGTTTGCATCATCATGATTCAGTTCACTTTGACAGTTCATCCATTTTTTTTCCTGTGACGTCGTCCACCTTTATATGTTGCAGTTTCAGTACAACAACATCTTATATATTGGCTCCCGAGTTGCGTGATTGTACTATGTGTTCCACCCCTTGTGATTTGGTACCTAGAGATTCAGTTCTTACTTGTGTGATCAGATATCTATTACAACATCATTGATCATTCTTTTATATGTGATATTTGGACTTGTACTTCTGGGTAGTGATAAGATGATTCAATGTGTACTTTACAGTTAAGCTCTACTTGTATACATGTTGGATCCCCTCTGTACTTCATATGTGGACATGATTTTCTTTCACTGAGCATGGGTATACCCACCTCAGACATGAGCTATTTCTCTGATCTATTTCATTGGTTTTTTGGCAGGCTGAAATCTAGTGAAGTCCTCTCTCATCATTACAAGGTTCTTTCTATGCACATAATATATTTCAGCCATCATGTACCCCTTCTGACCTCATATATTAGGGGGCATCTATTATAGCATCATTTTTCACCTTCATATGCTTGATGATTGACACTTTGGCCTTGGGCACCCTTTCCCCTTAGATTTGAACATCTTCACAAAAACAATATCTTAAAACCCATACGCGACTCTACCCAAAATTTTCCGCGTATATACACGAGTCTATTCATAGATATCCATGTATACCTTTTTAATAATTAAAAAATATATAATATTCCCTATTTTTGAGGCAGAGTTGATGGTTAATCCCGTAATTCAACCACCCCAACCCGTGGTCTAACTGTTTCCAACCGCTGAAACTAATTTGGGGGAGTATAAAAGCCCCTCATGTGCATGGCCTAAGGGAGAGAGAAAATTATAGATATTATACTCTGTTGGAGCCCTATTTCAAGTCTGATATTCTCGTGCCTCCTGCAATTTCCAGGTATATTCAGGAAACCCTTGTTTCCTTGAGATGCTCATCATCTTATATGACATCTAGTGTGCCCACATCTTGGAATAATTATTGTGAGGTGAGGGCTGGATGGATCCAGAGGATGGTATGCTCGAAGGCCATGGAAGGATTCAGGTGATCTCTCCACATTTCTAATACTGTACGTGCCATTTGTAATAAGAAGAACCATCTTGTTCCCAATATTCACATGTTTATATCTCTTTATATATGTGTAATGATCATTAATTGAATGTTTAATATTGTTCTTATGATATTATGCATGAGTTTCACTGAAATATAGGAACTATATATGATGTACAACTAGAGTTTCATGTTCGTTCTTTCTTGATTTTCAGGTTACGAAGCACGAAGAGTTGCTGGGGGTTTGCACCCCGCTGGATCTACATCAAACGTTGGACTTTCAGGTAAGTTCCCCAACTTGTTATATCTAGTTTTCAGTATAAAAGATAGGTTAAGTGAGTCCTTCTTGAATAGTATGCCCTTGATCTGTGAAGGTTGCCAACCCAAAAACCTTTAGGGTATTATATCCCGAAACAACACTGTGGGAGGAGAGGCATGGAAGGAATGACCTTCCAACATATACCTTTGGCATGGGAGATTCCAAGGAGGAGAGCAGCCATATGACAGAAATTTCTGTTGATGGATCATCAACGCTGTCACTATGAAAGATTAATCCATATTGGAGATCCTAATTGTTGGTGGACGATTCCAAGGATCCTCACACATGCATGCTACTTGATGACTAGCTACATGAAAAGGGCTACTTAGTCCAATAAGGAGTCATCTATTATCATGGTAGGATCTTCTTGTCTAGAGCATCCAAGCTCAAGGAGAAGTTACTACAAAGGGCCCATGAAGAGTTCTGTTTCAGCCATACATACTACATGAGATTCTACGACATCATCATGAGGAGGTACACTTGGAAGGGCTTTGAAGAAGAACTATATTAGCATTTTCAAAGATGCATGTACCATGTGGAGATAGGGCAGCAACATAAATCTATGAAAGAGTTAATTCAACTGTCTCTTTCTCTTTCTGAGGAAGGGAATATATCTATGCACCACTCCATTTGTTTAAGGAGGAATTTTGGTGAAGAATATGCTCATGTAAATAATGTTTCATTTGATTATTGTTTGCATTCTTTCACCATGTATATGCAGGCCATGATTCCAAGGAGGAGTTTTGTACCTTATAAACTTCATGGCCAACTTTGGGCCACAAAAATTTCTGAACATGGCCACTCCCTTGGAGGACAAAGGGAAATTTTGTTTCATGATGGGTGCATTCCTAAGGAACCAAATATATCTCACACTTTTAGCCATAGTGAGATGACATGGGCAGAAAGTAAGTGGTGGGGAAACCACTTACCACATCATGATCTGATGTAGTTAGGAGATGCACTGCGCTGGTTCCACATGTGGGACTATGACCCACCTCCATATGCACAAATTTCTGTTTGTATGTATGTAGTTTTGATCCCATACATGGATGATGTACTTATACTTTTTATGGGAATTTATGGAGGGAGGATGGGAGGTATGTATGTGCCCTATGGGATGGAGATTCTCCATGTATCTTATGCTACATGTTTCAGGGAGAAAATTGGGAAAACCATGTTTGTTTCATTTGAGCTATTGTATCCTTATGGTATGGATTATTTACATCTCATGAGAACTTTGGAGGAGAAAATCATGGAGGGATGGATTGGTGAAAACTTAGCTTATGGAGGAAGCTCATCACATGTTGGTGTCACCAATGGAGGAGGAGAAGAGTTGCATAACTCACCTTGTTAGTTTCTTGAGGACAAGCAACATTTGAGAGGGGAGGACTATTATATTCCCAATTAGACATGAGCTAATTGGGATATTCATTTTTGTTTTATTCCTTTGTTTAAATAATAAAAGTGTAAAGGAGGTCCATAATACTCCTAAATAATGAATAAATCAATGCCAAATGTAAAAAGGTTGAATCTTGGCTGCTAAATCAAGCACCCTTAGGTGTGAAAGGGGCTGTACATTCTGACTGGGTCAACCTTGACAAAATATACAACGATGTCTTGGAGGAGTGGCCATAAATGAGGCACAACACAATTTTAGATGGAGATGCCTTGTGTGAAAGGGGTGGTCTCATTGGAAGTGGTTTAGGGTTTTCAAGCTCTTAACTTATAAAAGGAAGAGGATGGCAGCATTAGAAGGTTGTTGATGATATTATATTTTTGAATATATTGTCTGTTTAGACATATATCATTCTCTTGTTTTTTAGCTGAGAATTAATGTTGTTTAGCATTGGGTGTTCCTAGTCGGGAATCCCACCTCTTACCATTGAATAGCTCTTGGGAGAGTTTGCCTTGTATTGTCCACTACTTGGCTGAAGGCCAAGCTTATTCTTTCAACTACAATGTAGATCCTATTAAGGGTTTGGTTGTCTTTGCAAACTGTAGCAAGTGGAGGCTAGATCTTTTCAGATCTAGACCATTTCAGTGCTCCTTTTTAGTGGAGGAGGCTTATAATCCATTAGGAGGAGAGTATTGGATGATTTGAGCTTCATTTTTAGATATTGACATGTGGCCAACCACATTTTGATCCCTATAGTGCAATTTTACTTCCATATCTGCGTTATTCCTGTAGGTGCAGTTGCAGGGTGTTTTGGCACACCATTTGGAGATTTGGTTTTCAAGTGTTGGGGATCTACCCTTCACTTTGGAGAACTCTTAGAGGGGATCATTTACTTGTTCATATCAGATCAGATCCAATTTCCAGATTAGTATTTTTCAATAGATCTGCAGTATTAGAACTCAAATCTACAACTTGTACATGGTGTAACGCTCAAAACCCCAAGGGGATTCTGAATAAGAGCCTATATAGTGTATGGATTTGTTATAGATCTGAATTTTCATGCACTTATCTTCTTTAGATCTAAAGTGTAATCTACATCTATTGTATACCAATAAAATAACTCCATAAGGCTTTTTCTAGTCTTAATACATGGTTGCAGCACCTCATTTTGAGGATTTTCTTCTATTGGAGACTTGTATTTCCTGTTATGCATCATATGGGCCATATTTTACATCTATTTTGCTGTTGTAAATACAAATGAAGGGTCTCCATATTGGCCTCCTACTTTGTCTATGATGATCTGCGTTATTTTTCTGCTATTCTGCATTATATTGATGCATTCCCCATTTGGGAATATTACAACGTCACATAAGTTTCATCATTTGCCACCCATGTCTCAGAAATTCAAACCATCTTTGACAAGGCTAAATACCACATGAATAAGTCATGCATCAATCAAATTCATCTATCACATCAATGAACAAAAGATCCTATAAATCAATGTAAGGGGAGTCATTACACAAATTTCGTCAACAACTTCCATGTAGGGTCTATGTATGATCCGGATTTATGCAGGAACGCAACAGAATAAACATATGACCATAAATACAGAGATGCAGACACTTCTTTTCATTAATATCAAAGAACTGAAATTTGCTTATAGACAGAATGGAAATAAAACTAGCTAGGGCGCTGGTAGCTATCTCTGAGAAGAGATGTGGTCGCTACAGGCCTCTGAACTAAGTTACAATGAGGCTCGAGGGCCTATTTATTATTCAGAAACAATGGGAAATCCTAAACATCCAAAACCCTAACCGTAGGAGATGAAACGCTAAAACTATGGGCCCCGTTTGGGTAAATTGGTGTTTCAACTTCCCAGGGACGTAACTTTGGCATACTATCTCCATTTGACGCACATGATACATCATTAGAAAGCTCTATTCGAGGATTAAAAATTTCACCATGAATATCATTTTAGAATGAAATGATATTCACTAGAGGCGTGATGCCCAAAAAACGTCGTTTAGGGCCTCAAAACAGCTCCGGAAGTTCAGGACCTGAAAACTGCTAAAAATAGTAAGTTATGCCGAAACTGAAAAACTAAAAGAGACAATGGTGGGGGCCCAAGTGGAATAGGCGGGTGGCCACCAATATCCACCTGGTTCATTCCTCCCCCCTTAGGAAGCAATGGTCCCCATTGCGTTAAGTTCCTCCATGAGATGAGGAAATTTCTGCTGAACTTGGTCCCTGGTGAACCACTTTCCTTGGTGCAGGAGTTGGCCAGCTTTGACAACCCGATATAGTTGGATCTTTTGTTGGCGAGTGTTCTTGATTTGCATGTCCATGATACAATCTGTGGTGGCCTGTTCCATGCAGTCTGGATTTAACTCTGTGGGTGTGAGTTGTTCTGCAATGTCCGAGGTGTCCAGTAGAGGTGGGAAGTAAGGACGAAGGCGATCCACATTGAAGACTGGGTGCAGACCAAGGAATGGTGGAATACTGAGCTCGAATGCATTGTTCCCTACGGCCTTGGTGATGGTGTACGGCCCGTATCGGAGCGGGCGAAGCTTGCGGTGGGGTCCAGTGAGGCGCTCCTTCTGCAAATGTAGCTATACTTTGTCACCCACCTGGAAGTTGTGTGGCACCCGGTGTTGATCATGGCGTTGCTTGTACTTGGCATTGGCTCTGTCCAATATATCATGAACTTGTTGGTGGATGTGTTGAATGCGCTCGATGAAGCTACTTTCTTTGTCAACTTCAGACTGGACATGAGCTGAATTGGCCTGAGCAGCTGCAAATGGCATGGCTACGTCAATGGGACATAGTGGCTGGAATCCCAAGCCCACCTGAAAGGGGCTATGTCCAATTGAACTGTGGAGAGCTCGGTTATAACTATGTTGTACATAGGGGAGGCTCTCATCCCATGTGTGGGGATGCTTTGAATTGTACATGCGCAGAATGTGTAAAATCATTCTGTTGATGACCTCTGTCTGGCCATCTGTTTAGGGATGGAAAGTCGTGGACTTGGTGAGCTTTGTGTCCAACATTGACCAGAGGCTGGACCAAAATGTGCTGAGGAATCTGCTACCTGGAAGTTGTGTGGCACCCGATGTTGATCATGGCGTTGCTTGTACTTGGCATTGGCTCAGTCCAATATATCATGAACCTGTTGGCGGATGTGTTGAATGCGCTCGATGAAGCTACTTGTGTTGAACCCTTAGTTAAACTGAGAGGGGGGGGGTGAATCAGTTTAACACATTCATGGGATTTTTAAACCTTTTATTCAAACTAACATACATCTTCATTTCATGTCCAACTTAATATGTGAGTAATCTTAGAATGTGAGCAACAAATATTAATTTAATATAACAGCAGACTTTAATATGAGAGTAGGAGGTATTAAGTAGAATATATAAATCAGATCAACACATAAACATCATGCACATAGACACCAGATATAAGTGGAAACCCATAAAGGGAGAAAACCACATCTTATTATTGTTGTGATGCAAAAGCAAGCTCCAACTCCCTCTCACCACTGTTTTTCTGCAGGCACCAACCTACAGGAGGCTCCAACCTCAGTCAGCTACAACTGACAGCTATCAAGCTGCAACTTGATAGGGAAGCTCCAACTTCCTCAATATATCAAACTAAATGTTTGCTGATTTACCTCAGATATCAGCTCTGTTTTGTAGCATCTCTTTCTGCTATGCCTCTCTTAATTTTCTCTGTCTCAATCTTTTATATTCTGCCTTCTCTATTCTTCACATGCACACTCTACATATTAATGTGATATTATATATAGAGTTCATTACATGACTCTTTACATTCCTCAGAGAATTTGAAGTGAATAGCCCTGACCTTTTGACTTCTATCTTCTCATTCCTTTATCAAACTCAATTAAAATTATAATGTGTACAAAATTTCATGCTATAGTGGGATTTTTCTTTTCCTTAGGATACTTTCCTTTGCATCACAAACAATAAAAAATATTTACATTTGCATTTTTTTCAGTTATACATCTCAATTCCATTCAACTCCTTTTCTAGATTTTGGATTTGCTGGATTTGTCTTTTCTTGCTGCTGTAAAGAAATAGTTTTGCATACTCTTTGTTCACTGTCATTGGCATATTCCATCTGTTCACTTCATTCCTGTATTTATTCCTGTTCACTGTACTTTGTGCACCTACTGCATTTATAACTGCTTTTTAATATAACAGCTGATTTTAAATCTGGGCAAACTTTCAAGGTTCTAATCTCTTGGGCTGGCACTTTAATCAACTGTGGAGGCTTTTTATACTCACGATTATAAAACCCATACAGTACATAATATGCTCATGTAATAAACCCAATTAATGTTTTAATACAATTTTGGAGCAATATTACAGCCCACTATATTAAATATCAACGTAGTATATATATCAGCATATATATATGTTTCCCACTAAATGTGAGGACCCATGTATTCACTTCATCATATGCCCATCTCTGAGTCAAGAATTAACAATTATTAATAGTCCGTGGCTTTATAACATCAAACTATATTACATTCCCATATATTTCATAGCGTGTTGAAGTCTTCACAATCGTAAACATATGGTCTTAGTCTCCGTATGTCCGAGTTGCAATATTTAAATAAAATACCTTGAACTATATCCAAAGTTTTCGGATATATTAAACCATTCATTTTAAAATTCTGCGAGGGATAATGACTAACCTTTGTCACCATATACGAGGCCTTCGGAATGACATTCTTGACCTTCACCCATGTAATATTATGACCAAAGTTTAATAACCATTTTCCCTTCATTTGTGTACAGTACTAGGGCCCACTCCGCGACGTACCTTGTTAAATTCCCTCGCCTATCCAACGGTAGATATCCCATTGCCCGATCCAACGGATATCTCTTGATCAACATGCGCAAACCATAACGCGCGATGGCGCACAATAAAAAGTGGTTTTCCAATTTCACTCAGGGACACGCGTCAGGGATTCTATGGAATCACTGCCCATTCCTTCAATACCACTTTCTGTATAAGGGTGGTGCGATGAATACCACCATTCCGCTTTACTGTTCCTCCAAACCGCCGTTACTGCTCATCCGTCACGGTTCCACTTCTCCCTACGCTCCAGGTTTTGGTCCTCCACGATTTCAATTATATGTATATATAACTATTCATCGCATTTCAATTATATATATATTCTTTGTTACGACTATGGTTTCGCTCCATTCATAAGTGGCCTTGGTCGCTGGAATTTCCACATGGTCCTACCATATATATAACACACAGTTCTTTGGTGTATGCATATATATATACCATATATATAACCTTCATGTCAATCGAATACAAGTGCTCTGTTCAAAACTGGGGATTAATTTCAAACATAATTCAAACAGTGAATGCCAAATGATTCAAAGCATATCCAATCTCATTGCATTCCACTGCACGTTTGAATATAAAGCCCGGAATGTAATTTATGTTATGTGTAACACCCGGTTGTGTAAAAGATTCTCGGAATAACAACTGTTTCTCTGCAATAACAGCCGTGGCTCTACCTCTACTGCTTCTGTTGCTCTGCCTCTGCCTCTACTACTGTGATAACGGCTCTGCCTCTGTATTAGCTTCCTCTGCCTCTGCCTTTCTCCTTTATATTTGTTTCCTTTGCCTCTGCCTGTATCCTTTGCTTCATTCGTTTGCTTCTTTGCTGCCTCCATTGTCTTTCTTTGTCTCCTTGTAACTGTTCCTGTCTCTGCATCTGCTACCTCCTTTGCCATCAATGGCAACATTTCCAACAGTCTCCCCCTTTGGCATTGATGGCAATACATTTTCTCTGTTTGCCTGCTCTTTCTCCTGTTGCTTGCTCTTCCTGTTTGCCTGCTCTTCCTCCTGTTGTTTGCTCTTCTTGTTTTTCTGCTCTTCCTCCCCCTTTGACATCAATGGAAAGGGGTTGCTTTTTGCATTTCCTCTCTCTGAGTTATGTTTAGGTCCTCTTCTGCTGACTTTGTACCATGCTGCTCTAAAGTGATGTATAAGACTTGTTGAGAGAACACTTTGAGGATTATCGAATTTAAATATACACGATAAATTGATACAGTTCAAACGCATAGACTTCTTTCACTTGTATAGAGCTAAAAGCGAGAATAATGATACTTCATAGAATACAGATGTATCAGCTTTTATCTAATCAGAGATGTATGATTGGATTCAAACTGATGCTTTTGTTTTGTAATTGACCTTTTCATGCTTGAATAATGCAGACAACTCTAGGATAATAACTTGGTGTTCTTTTGTCTTAATCATACAGTCTGAGATTCAATTCATGCTCCTTGTAGGCGATCTCCCACAGGCCCATGCTTTCTCTTTATATCAGAGAGTAGCATCTACAGATACTACCCATATTTTATCCCTCAAATATTGGAATGGTTCTCCAGCAAGAGGTTTGGTAAATATATCAGTTGTCTGTTCTTTTGTTGGTACATATTCCAGTTTTACTATATTCTGAGCCACTTGTTCTCGGAGAAAATGATACTTGATTGGGATATGCTTAGTTTTTGAGTGAAACATAGGATTTTTAGATATACTTATAGCACTTGTATTATCACATTTAATTGAGATAGGTTCGTCAATGCTTACCTTCATGTCTTGTAGAGTTTGTTTCATTCACATGACTTGTGTACAACATGTTGCTGCTGCAATATATTCCGCTTCTGCTATAGATAGGGAGATAGATGTTTGTTTCTTGCTTAACCATGCCACCAGAATTTCTCCTAGATAGAATGCACCTCCACTTGTACTCTTCCTGTCATCCACACATCTAGCCCAATATACATTTGTGTATGCTCATAAAGTGAAGTTTTTGCTTTTAGGATACCAAAGTCCATACTGTGTTGTTCCTTGTATATATCTGAATATTCTTTTGACTGCAAGAAGGTGATTTTCTTAGGTGCTGCTTGATATCTAGCCACTAGTCCTACTGCTAGCATGATGTCTGGTCTTGATGCAGTCAGATACAATAGACTTCTAATCATGGATCTCTAGAGTTTTTGATCTATATCAGCAGACCCGTCATCAGCACATAGCTTGCAACCTGTGGTCATGGGAGTTGACATAGGTTTGCAATCCTCCATTTTGAATTTTTTCAGCATATCTTTTAAGTATTTTTCCTGAGAGATGAAGGTGCCTGTGTTCTTTTGTTGAATTTGCAGTCCCAATTAGAAACTGAGCTCTCCAATCATAGAGATTTCAAACTCTGTTTTCATCTCATCAGCAAACCATTTTGCTAGTTCATCTTTGTTGCTTCCAAACATAATGTCATCAACATACACTACAACAATCAGGAGTTCATTTTCATGGGCTTTTATGTATAGATTGTTGTCTACTCCACCTCTCTTAAAACCCTGTTTTTGCAAATATTTATCTAGTCTTGAGTACCAAGCACGAGGAGCCTGTTTCAGTCCATATAGGGCCTTCTTCAGTCTGCATACATAGTCTTCTTTGTCTGTCAATGAGAAGCCTTCTGGTTGTTCCATGTATACTTCTTCTTCTAGATCTCCATTAAGAAAAACAGACTTTACATCCATTTGATATACCTTGAAGTCTTGGTAGCATGAAAATGCCAGGAACATTCTGATAGCTTCCATTCTGGCTACTGGGGCAAATGTTTCTTCATAATCAAGTCCTTCAATTTGTGAGTATCCTTTGCAGACCATCCTGGCTTTATTCCTGATTACTTGTCCTTGCTCATTCATTTTGTTTTTGAATACCCATTTTGAACCAATGATATTATTTTCAATTGGTCTAGGAACTAGTTCCCAGGTATTGTTCTTCTCAATTTGGTCCAATTCTTCATTCATTGCTTTTACCCAATACTTGTCCTTGCTGGCTTCTTCAAACTTCTTTGGCTCTATTTGTGATAACATTGCTATGTATACTTCTTCTGTCTGTTCAATTAGCTGCCTTCTTGTTTGCACTCCTACACTCTTGTCTCCTATGATTTGATCTTCTGGATGGTTCTTTTGAGTGTATCTTGAGGGGGTTTTTGAGTTCACTTCAACATTTTCTGATGTTTTTCTTGTTTCTTCATCATCTTGGTCCTCTTCTTCATGATTTTCAGGATGGCTACTGCAATCTATATCTCTTGTCTTGTTTGGAAGTTCTTCATCAAATCTTACATCAATACTTTCTACAATTTTTCGAAGAGTCTTGTTGTAGCATCTGTATCCTTTACTCTTGGATGCATATCGTAAGAGTATTCCTTCATCTGCTCTTGCATCAAACTTCCCCAGATTTTCATCATTATTCTTTATGTAGCACTTGCTGCCAAAGACTCTGAAGTGCTTGATTGATGCGGGTTTACCATGCCATAGCTCATAAGGTGTCTTGTCACTGTTAGGTCTTAAATGAGCTTTGTTTAGAATATGTACTGCTGTGTGTATAGCTTCTACCCAAAAAGGTTTGAGAAATATTATTCTCTTGCATCATGGCTCTGGGAATTTGTTGAACATATCTGTTTTGTCTCTCTGCTACTCCATTCTGCTGAGGTGTTCCTGCAATAGTAAATTGTTGTTTTATGCCATGTTCATTGCATAGGTCTGCAAAGTCATAATCAGTGAATTCTCCTCCTCTATCTGATTTGATACATTTTAGCTTGCATCCAGTTTGATTTTCTGCTAATGCTTTGAATGTCTTAAACTTTTCTAGTGCTTCTGATTTGTTCTTGAGAAAAGCAACCCATGTCATTCTGGAGAAATCATCTATTATCAGCGTGAAGTAGGATTCTCCACTTGGTGTCTTAGTTCTAGCAGGTCCACACAGGTCCATGTGCACAAGCTGGAGTGGTCTTCTTGTTGATAGCTCATCTTTATATCTAAAGGATGTGCGAGTCTGTTTCCCCAATTGACAAGATTTGCATATGGAATTTGAAGGCCTTTTTATTTCTGGCATATCTCTGACAGCTTTCTTCTTGCTCAGTCTGATGATATGGTCGCAGCTGAGATGTCCTAATCTCATATGCCATAACCATGACTCCTCAAGTTTGCTAAGATGGCAGGCTTCATCCTCCTCTTTTACTATGTAAACATTACTCTCTGTTCGAACACCTTTGAGCAGAGTCTTTCTTGTTGTGCTTGATCTGACTTCACAGCCTTTGTCACACATCTGACTGACACTCAGTAAATTTGCTTTCAGCCCATCTACAAATAGTACATCTTGGGCCTTTCCTCTTCCATTATCTATGCTGACTGAGCCTTTTCCCTTGATCTTACCTGATTTATCATTGCCAAAAGTAACATTGCCAGATTTCTTTTCATCAAGAGTTATAAACTTGCTTTTGTCTCCAGTCATATGTTTTGAGCAGCCACTGTCCAGGTACCACTGGAATTTCAGGTCTTGAGCAGTTAGGGCCAGGTCACATTTATTCTCCTTCTTTATCCACTGGAAGCACCCTTTTGTTTGGTATCTTTTGTGGGATGATGGACTACATTTTCTTAGAGGACATTTGGAAGGTATATGTCCAACTTGATTGCATACACAACATTTGATCATAATTTTTGCAGAGTTATGAGTATGAACAAAATTTATTTGAATCATAAACCTCCTTGAGGTGTTAAACATCAATCTTTGTCCATATTTTCTACACTCAATGATTTTATTGCCAAATTCCTTACAATAAAAACAGTAACCATAGAAACTGTTTGCGTACCTGATGTAAGGTTGTCTTTTCCATTTGTTTGCTTGAGACAGTCTCTTTACTGTTTGCATCTTTAGCTGGTTTGAATTACTCCTCCTTGCATGACAATAAGCAGCAATGTGTCCCAGCTTGTGGCAGACATAACAGGTGGCATTCTTCATAGGAGGCAAGAATCTCCTTTGATGGCTTCCAAATTTGATATAATCAGGAGTGTATGATCCTTTCTCTGTTGTCTTAGTATTTGTTGCAATCTTTGTTATTAGAGGTTTCTTCTAGTCTCTGTCTCTCTCATTACATGTTTCTTCCTTTGTAGGAATTATTTGAGCTGCTTCATTAGCCTTCGTTGCTTTCACAAAAATTATATTTTTGTTTTCCTTTTCTTTGCCTTTACTTGATTCTCCTTCATAGCCTATCCCAGTTTTTATTAGAGGAGATCTTTGAGCATCCAAGATTTCATTCAACTTACCAGAGATAGTCATTTGAGAAGGGCATATAGACACTTTCTGTTGAGCACTTTCTAATTTCTTCCTCAGACATACAATGTCTTCTTCCATATTCTCTTGTTCTCGAGTTTTATCCTTGATTTGCTGAAGTAATATATCTTCTATATTCTTGGCTTCTTCAAGCTTTACCTTCAGCTGCATGAGGACTTCTAAATTTTGTTCTTCTTTCACACATTTGAGGAGAATCTCTTTTTGTTTTCTGAATTTTAGTTTGAGTCTGTCAATCTCCTCCAGAGCACTTCTTAGCTCCCCCTCAAGGTCGACTTTCCCTTCTTCCTCAACTTCTAGCAAGAGACCTTCAAGATCTTCTATGGCCATCAGTAAAAATTCAGAGGTTCCTTCTTCTCCTGAGGATTCATCTAAGTCTCCAGATGTACTGCTATCTTGTTGAGCATAGAAGGATTTTCTACTGAATTTCTTTCCTTTATGCCAGTTCTTTGATGTGTTTTTCTCTGATTCTTGAGCCTGATTTCTTACTTTCTTGTGAGGACACTTAGCAGCATAGTGTCCAACTCTTCCAAAATTAAAGCACTTGAAGGGAAGTTTACCTTTGTATTTACCTAAGCCTCTATCCAATTTCTTGACAAACTTTGCCTCGTCTTCAACCGAGCAAGAGCATATGTCTCCCTCTTCTTCTTTCTTCTTTTCTGTTTTAACGGTTGCTTCCCTCGTACTTGGCTTCTTCTGTGGGAGCCTCATTTCATAGGCTATTAGATTTCCAAGTAGCTGGTTCATAGTCAAGGTCTCCCAATCAGCTGTTTCTTCTATTGCAGACACCTTAGGATTAAACCTGGATGGAAGAGATCTTAGAATCTTTTGCACAATTATATTTTCTGGCATTTTTTCTCCAAGAGCTTTCATATTGTTAATAATTTCTGCAGCTTTTAGGAAGAAACTGGCAATGTCTTCATCATCATTCATTTTTATGTTTTCAAACTGGGTTCTATATACTTGAAGTTTGGAAGTATTTACTTTCTTGTCTCCCTCATATATATTCTCAAGAGTATCCCATATTTCTTTGGCAGTGTCTTTGTGCATTACTTTAATAAAATCTGCTTCACACAATCCATTCAGGATGGCATTCATGGATTTTGCGTTAGCCACAAAATCTTATTTTATTTCTTTCTCTGTGTTAGTTGCCTTCAGGGCATATCCTAATTCCACAAAAGCCCAGACTTCTATTCCTAGAGACATTATGTATGCCCTCATTCTGATTTTCCAGAAAGCATAATTTTCACCAGTGAAGAAAGGGGCTTTATTGGTTGAGCATCCTTCTTTACTAGCCATCTTGGGAACCTAGGATCTCCTTTTAGTTGTTAGACTTGTACAAAGGAACCCGCTCTGATACCAATTTTTGAACCCTTAGTTAAACTGAGAGGGGGGGTGAATCAGTTTAACACATTCATGGACTTTTTAAACCTTTTATTCAAACTAACATACATCTTCATTTCATGTCCAACTTAATATGTGAGTAATCTTAGAATGTGAGCAGCAAATATTAATTTAATATAACAGCAGACTTTAATATGAGAGTAGCAGGTATTAAGTAGAAGATATAAATCAAATCAACACATAAACATCATGCACAGAGACACCAGATATAAGTGGAAACCCATAAAGGGAGAAAACCACATCTTATTATTGTTGTGATGCAAAGGCAAGCTCCAACTCCCTCTCACCATTGTTTTTCTGCAGGCACCAACCTACAGGAGGCTCCAACCTCAGTCAGCTACAACTGACAGCTATCAAGCTGCAACTTGATAGGGAAGCTCCAACTTCCTCAATATATCAAAATAAATGTTTGCTGATTTACCTCATATATCAGCTCTGTTTTGTAGCATCTCTTTCTGCTCTGCCTCTCTTAATTTTCTCTGTCTCAATCTTTTATATTTTGCCTTCTCTATTCTTCACACGCACACTCTGAATATTAATGTGATATTATATATAGATTTCATTACATGACTCTTTACATTCCTTAGAGAATTTGAAGTGAATAACCCTGACCTTTTGACTTCTATCTTCTCATTCCTTTATCAAACTCAATTAAAATTATAATGTGTACAAAATTTCATGCTATAGTGGGATTTTTCTTTTCCTTAGGATACTTTCCTTTGCATCACAAACAATAAAAAATATTTACATTTGCATTTTTTTCAGTTATACATCTCAATTCCATTCAACTCCTTTTCTGGATTTTGGATTTGCTGGATTTGTCTTTTCTTGCTGCTGTAAAGAAATAGTTCTGCATACTCTTTGTTCACTGTCATTGGCATATTCCATCTGTTCACTTCATTCCTGTATTTATTCCTGTTCACTGTAATTTGTGCACCTGCTGCATTTATAACTACTTTTTAATATAACAGCTGATTTTTAATCTGGGCAAAATTTCAGGGTTCTAATCTCTTGGGCTGGCACTTTAATCAACTGTGGAGGCTTTTTATACTCACGATTATAAAACCCATATAGTACATAATATGTTCATGTAATAAACCCAATTAATGTTTTAATACAATTTCGGAGCAATATTACAGCCCACTATATTAAATATCAGCGTAGTATATATATCAGCATATATATATGTTTCCCACTAAATGTGAGGACCCATGTATTCACTTCATCATATGCCCATCTCCGAGTCAAGCATTAACAATTATTAATAGTCCGTGGCTTTATAAAATCAAACTATATTACATTCCCATATATTTCATAGTGTACCGACTTCACAATCGTAAACATATGGTCTTAGTCTCCGTATGTCCGAGTTGCAATATTTAAATAAAATACCTTGAACTATATCCAAAGTTTTCGGATATATTAAACCATTCCTTTTTAAATTCCGTGGGGGATAATGACTAACCTTTGTCACCATATACGAGGCCTCCGAAATGACATTCTTGACCTTCGCCCATGTAATATTATGAACAAAGTTTAACAACCATTTTCCCTTCATTTGTGTACAGTACTCTGGCCCACTTCGCGACGTACCTTGTTAAATTCCCTCGCCTATCCAACGGCCGATATCTCATTGCCCGATCCAACGGATATCGCTTGATCAACATGCGAAGACCATAACGCACGATGGCGCACAATAAAAAGTGGTTTTCCAATTTCACTCGGGGACACGTGTCAGGCATTCTATGGAATTGCTGCCCATTCCTTCAATACCACTTTCTGTATAAGGGTGGTGCGATGAATACCACCATTCCGCTTTACTGTTCCTCCAAATCGCCGTTACTGCTCGTCCGTCACGGTTCCACTTCTCCCTACGCTCCAAGTTCCGGTCCTCCACGATTTCAATTATATGTATATATAACTATTCATCGCATTTCAATTATATATATATTCTTTGTTACAACTATGGTTCCGCTCCATTCATAAGTGGCCTTGGTCTCTGGAATTTCCACACGGTCCTACCATATATATAACGCACAGTTCTTTGGTGTATGCATATATATAAACCATATATATAACCTTCATGTCAATCGAATACAAGTGCTCTGTTCAAAACTGGGGATTAATTTCAAACATAATTCAAACAGTGAATGCCAACTGATTCAAATCATATCCAATCTCATTGCATTCCACTGCACGTTTGAATATAAAGCCCACAATGTAATTTATGTTATGTGTAACACCTGGTTGTGTAAAATATTCTCGGAATAACAGCTGTTTCTCTGCAATAATAGCCGTGGCTCTGCCTCTGCTGCTTCTGTCGCTCTGCCTCTGCCTCTACTGTTGTGATAACAGCTCTGTCTCTATATTCGCTTCCTCTGCCTCTTCCTTTCTCCTTTATATTCGTTTCCTCTACCTCTGCCTGTCTCCTTTGCTTCATTCGTTTGCTTCTTTGCTGCCTCCATTGTCTGTCTTTGTCTCCTTGTAACTGTTCCTGTCTCTGCATCTGCTACCTCCTTTGCCATCAATGGCAACATTTCCAACAACTTGCTTTGTCAACTTCAGACTGGACATGAGCTGAATCGGCCTGAGCAGCTGCAAATGGCATGGCTATGTCAATGGGACATATTGGCTAGAATCCCAAGCCCACCTGAAAGGGGATATGTCCAATTGAACTATGGAGAGCTTGGTTATAAATATGTTGTACATAGGGGAGGCTCTCATCCCATGTGCGGGGATGCTTTGAATTGTACATGCGCAGAATGTGTAAAATCATTCTGTTGACGACCTCTGTCTGGCCATCTGTTTGGGGATGGAAAGTCGTGGACTTGGTGAGCTTTGTGTCCAACATTGACCAGAGGCTGGACCAAAATGTGCTGAGGAGCACATACGATCGATATAGTGATAGCTGGATCTAAGTGCACCCACCTCGTTCAAAGAAGAGTTTAGCAGTGGCTTTTGTGCTGATATTCTTTACTGGAGACGCCATGATGGCCATCTTTGAGAATACGTCGACGACCACAAAAACGATCCCCTGCTTAGTAGCAGGCGGGCCCGACATGTAATCCTTGGAGATGATTCCATGCTAGCGTTCGGTGGCGTAGCGGTGTCTGGGCCTTGGCTTCTTCGTCGATTTGGAAATGACACCAAAAGTGCGGATCTTCTCTGCTTCTTGGCATCTTTCAAGGTTCGACCAATATTCCTGCACGGATTCCATGTTTTAATTTGCTGACTACCCAACGAATCGTGGCAATTATTGCTTCCCATATCATCTTGGCACGCTCGCTTGAAGGAACACAAAGGTGTCCCAGGTGACATAAAAGTGCATCTGGGAGGTGAAAATTTGGAACTTGCGTGCCCCCCAAGAGTGCCTTGTAAGTGTGGCCGAATTCTGGGTCACTCTCATAGAGAAGCGGCCAATCAGAAGTCTCGTGCCCACAAGAGTTGAGCACAGTGGTGAGCGCCACGATTGGTGGTCGGCTGAGGCAGTCTGCAACATGATTGGTGCTACCCTTCTTATACTTGATGTTCAAATGAAACTGTTGTAGATATGTAGACCACTTCTGATGGCGATCATTCTGCAACTTTCCTTGTGTCTGTATGAACTGCAGGGGCCTGTGGTCTGTATGGATGATTGTTTCCTTCCCCAAAATGTAATGCTTCCATTGTCGACAAGCTTGCACAATGGAGTACATTTCTTTGTCATATGTGGGGTACTTGCGAACTGTGTGAGACAATGTCTCACTGTGAAATGCCACTGGATGTCCCTGTTGAGTAAGAACTGCCCCAATAGCATAGTCAGAGGCATATGTCTCGATCTCAAATGGTTGTTGCAAGTCTGGTAAAGTGAGCACTGGGGCAGAACAGAGGCGGTTTTTCAGTTCTGTGAACGCCTTCCGTTGAGGTTCCGACCAAAAAATTTTTTCTCTCGCTCCTCCCTTGGTGACTTGACTCAAGGGCCAAGTGATATGAGAGAATCCCAACACGAACCTCCGATAGAAATTAGCAAGACCCAGAAAGCTGCGAAGCTCTGTTATAGTGGTTGGGGCTGGCCAATCCCGAATGACTTGGATCTTGTCTGGATCCACATGCACCCCCCTTTCATCAATAATGTATCCCAGATATTGAACCTGGGTCATGCCAAAAGTGCACTTCTCCAAATTGGCACACAACTTGTGTTGCCTCAGTGTTTGGAGGACTTGTCGGATGTGGTGAAGGTGCTCTTCCCAAGTCTGGCTGAAGATCAGAATATCATCCAAGTACACCACTACAAATGAGTTGGTGAATGGCCGCAAGATGTCATCCATCATCCTCATGAAGGTGGCGGGAGCATTCGTCAACCCGAAAGGCATGACTAGCCATTCGAAAAGGCCTTCCTTGGCTTTGAAGGCAGTCTTCCACACATCGGAGGGTTCAATTGGTACCTGGTGATACCCAGACTTCAGGTCGATCTTGCTGAAATATTTTGCACCTTTGAGTTGGTCTAGAAGGTCATCAATTCGTGGGATTGGGTACCTATTCCGGACAGTGATCTTATTCAGCGCCCGATAGTCAATACAGAGTCTCCACGTCCCATCCTTCTTCTGTACCAACACGATCGGACTCCCACAAGGTGATGAACTTGGTCTGATGTGACCTTTCTGCAACAACTCCTGAATCTGCCTCTTGATTTCATCATTTTCCAGAACAAAGCGTCGATAGATCGGTCCATTGGGTAGCGGCGCACCTGGGGTCAGATCAATTGGGTGCTTGACTTGACAGTGCAGAGCAACCCCTGTGGGTGAGGTGAAGATGTCCCCGTACTCCTCCACAACCTTATCCATTTGTTGTTGTCGTGCAGAGGGGCCCTGTCTAGAGGTCGTGGCCACAGTCTTCTTCTTGCCCTGGGGGCGGATCATTAGGAAAACAAATTTCCTGGTTTGGGAAATGAGCTTACTGCATTGTTTTGCAGTAACCAAAGAGATAGTCGTAGGAGGTGGTACCTCTGGTATCCTGTACAACTTATTTCCCAAAGTAATAATAACAGCACGAGGTCGAGACTCATACACAGCATGACGCTCCCACAAGTATGGTTGTCCTAATAATACATCAGAAACATCAATAGGAGCAACGTCACATAATACCTCATCCGTGAAGGGCTTGATGCTATAGGGAAGGCGACACTACCGGCTGACGCGGAGATCTCGTCCTTGGTGAAGCCACCAGATGGTGTATGGATGTGGGTGAGCTGTGGTCGGCAAGCCCAACCGCTTCACGGCGTCTGCTGAAATGAGGTTCTTTGGCTCCCATTGTTGACAATGAACTGTACAGGGGAGCCCTTTACCCACATCTGGGAGTGGAAGAGACGTTCCTCCTCCTCTGGATCTTCCGGTTCCTCCTTCTAGATCTTTGTAGTGGCAACAGTGGCGTTGGGCTCCACATCAATAATATGTTTCCCTTTTTCATTCCCCTTTTCATGTTTTGATTCGGAGTTAGAGTATGCATCTGACTCAGAAGCCCTCATCTCGGTCACTAGCGACTTCTTGGCTCGACACTCATTTGTGTTGTGAGTGGAGCTCTTATGGAACTCACACCACTTTCCCGTGTCCTTCTTTGGCTTTACGGTGCTGTTCTTTTGTTGTGGCTTCGACGGGTTTTATTTAGCCGTCATGCCTTGGCTCTATCCTTTTTTTTGTGGTTTGGAAGCACCTTTCCCTTGCTTTTGATTTGCAGATCCAAAGTCCCGCTTCTTCTGTTTGAATTTCTGCTCAATCTTGGCAGCATACCGGTATGCCGTACCAAGCGAGGAGATGTCGAGGAAATCCATTTCCTCCTGAATGTATCTGTGCAAACAACTGTGATAATTTAGCACCAGATTTTTCTCTGAATCTCTGATACCCAACTTTGTGCGCAGGGTATGGAACAGATTCATCAGCTCATGCACATCTTGATCCCTTTGTTGTTGTAGCGTGGTCCATTGTATGTACTTGTCCTCATAGCTCCCCACGGGATAGTACTATTCCTTGACGGCGTCTCGAAAAGAATTCCAAGTTGGTACGACTGAGAACAGAGAGGGTTCTATCTGGTCCTTGTTCTCACAGTAGGTTTCCCACCAGTCCTTAACATGGGGGGTAGCTTTGAGGAGTGCAAAAATAATCTTCTCCCGGTCTGAAAAGTCATGAACAGAGAAATATCCTTCTAATATATTCAACCATCTATCTATGGCATCTGCGTCTATTTGACCCTCAAATATGGGAATGTCAAAATTTACTTGTACCTTAAAAGGAATCGCGCCTCCAGAGTGGATGCTGGATGCAGATGCGCCGCCGATGGGCAGCCGTTGAAGGATCTGAGAAAATTTATCCATAATCGTGTTCCTTTGTTTTTCGAGGGCCTCCTTGAGCAATATTTTGATAGGATCTCTTGCTCCGTCATATTTCTTTTCATCCCCCATGGGCGTCCGTCGAGGTTTGCGAGGCTCATCTTGCAAAGGTTCCATCAGATCAAGCCCTAGCTCCTTATACCCCGACCTCATTGGGGACATGCAAAGAAGGATCGAGAAAAAGCAGACCGCTTTGATACCACTGATCCAAATTTATGCAGGAACGCAACAGAATACACATATGACCATAAATACAGAGATGCAGTGGAAGTAACACTTCATTTCATTAATATCAAAGAACTGAAATTTGCTTACAGACATAATGGAAATAAAACTAGCTAGGGCGCTGGTAGCTATCTTTGAGAAGAGATGTGGCAGCTACAGGCCTCTGAACTGAGTTACAATGAGGCTCAAGGGCCTATTTATTATTTAGAAATAATGGGAAATCCTAAACAGCCAAAACCCTAACCCTAGGAGATGAAGCGCCAAAACTATGGGCCCCGTTTGGGTAAATTGGTGTTTCAACTTCCCAGGGACGTAACTTTGGCATACTATCTCCGTTTGACGCACATGATACATCATTAGAAAGCTCTATCCGAGGATTACAAATTTCACCACGAATATCATTTTGGAACGAAATGATGTTTTCTAGAGGCGTGATGCCCAAAAAACGTCGTTTAGGGTCTTTAAATGGCTCCAGAAGTTCAGGACCCGAAAACTGCTAAAAATAGTAAGTTATGCCGAAACTGAAAAAATGAAAGAGAAAATGGTGGGGGCCCAAGTGGAATAGGCAAGTGGCCACCAATATCCACGTGGATCAATGTATGAGATATCCCACTTCTTCCTTCATAATAGAAGACACTTCATGAATTACTTCATCTTCATGAGGTATCTCTAAGGGAGTGCCTCTATCTTCCTTCAATAGTTGCGATATGCTCAAATCTGGTTCAATTTTGGTAGGCTTAGTCCCACCTAGTTATTCCTCTTTCAATGGAAAACTCATAATACTTTCTCTAAGCTTGACCATAGGGAAAAATTCCTCTTCAAATTTCACAACTTCTTCTTCATCACGGTCAACAAATTCAAATTGTTCAACAAAACATTCTTCTTCAAAAATATAAGTGCCAACACGACTAGGCATACCTTCTTCATGACTAAGATCTCCCTTCTTAGTCTCCTTCTTAAGCACTTTCAATTATCTTCTTAAGTTCAACCATCTGCTCTTGAAGTGCACCAAGATCCCCTCTTATTGATTTTCAATATTTCATCCATGCCCTAGGACGACTTCCATTTTCTAGATAATGCATGAAGAGTCTCCCTCACTGCATGAATGTCCTCTTGCAACTCTTTCCTCCTTTCTTCAAGAATTTGTTGATTAGGTTGTAGATATTCCTTCAACAAGATCAATTCATCAACCATCACAATAGTGGTCATCACACCACAACCGCCTTCTTCACTTCTGAAAATAACTTCCCACTTTCATCCAAATGGGATTTGAAACCAACTGTCACGTCCCAAAAATGGTCACACCACTTAGACCATTGTAGGTGTGCGACACTAGTGAAATTTATTATCGAGACGCTCAACTACTTTCTCACATACTATGCATGTAGCTTATGTGTCTTAATGAAATCGATATCAACTTTGCGGAATTAAGTTTTTTCAGAATGATTCCAACACAATAGCCCAACAATTTATCTTTCAACACTTAGCCAATTATTCAATTAACCTTCAACAATGAATTTACATCTTTATAATGTACAATGAATAGAGCATTGAAAATAATAAACCAACATGAACAGTAACAATATATACAAGAGAGGGAACTCCTAACAACAAATTCCCCTTATATTTTATTAAAATTCAAAGATTTAATATTTTACAAAAACAAATACATCAACAAAGGTTGGGCCGAACCCCACAAGTTTTCTACCACAACACTTTGGAAACCAAACTTTGTGAAACACTTAAGCTCACACAATCATCAACTGAGTCCAATCCGCGTGCGAAACTTAAGCTTGTACGTCCAACCAAAGCCAAAAATGTAGTACAAAAAATGTTTCTTTGCATCTTGAACATGGGCACCCTATGACTCACCTTTCATAGAAAATCCCACATAAAACCTTGTCACACAAACTCCCTTCTCACTCTAGGCGAGTGCATGCCCTTGCACCCTCATCTTTGTCCTTCCTTTGCCAGTTCGCTGCCTCATATTTTCACCATAGACTTAAACTTTGTGTTATGAAAACTTTCCATGATGCCTTCCTTCCATTGATGGTTCATTTACTTATACACGAATTTATTCATGGTTGGGGTGCCTTGGCCATGGGTCGACGCCCTCGCGACTGGCCAAGCTGACATAAGTTTGGGCATGTTTTCCCACCACCTTTTCCTGCACGCCAAGGCATGCCCTTGCATGGTGCCCAGGCACCCTACCTTTGTGCAGGCGTGCTCATGGGTGCGACTGTCATCGTTCCATGCCAACACAATGTCTAATGAACCACCTCTTGTCTTTTCCAACAAGCCCATTGCCCAAGTCACATGCACACTTGCCGATTCTTGTGCTCGTGCTCCATGCCCAATTCCTTACACCCATCGCCTTTGTGTGACTTGGGTGTGCATGACCTCCAAATCGTCAATGAGTTCATTTCATGTTGGGTGAACCTACCTTCGTGCAAGTTACCTTGCACAAGTTCACCATCTTTTGGATGCCGTCTCAGTGGGGTGAAAATTTTCGTGGGTGTCTCGTCCCACCAATTTTTCTAACTTCATTTTTTCACCACTTCAAGTTAGCATGGATCGTCATGACCATATTGGGGAATTCCTTGGTCCGCACTCAAACCTAAGGGTCTAACACCAACCAATTATCAATTACTATCATTGTGCTGATGGACATGCAATATTTACTTGCATGTATCCATTTGAAGTTCAATTAATACTTTTCAATACTATAATAACAACCTTAGGAATGATATTACAAGGAGATACATTTGATTACATTTATGTAGGATGAAGTTAGATTATTTTTTTTTAAAACTTATTGGCCTATGAAATATTCTATATTTGGTTACAAATTCTAGCATTTTATCATTTCACTTTCAAACCCTAAATACCATGACTATTGCACAAACATAAGACATAAATCAGGATCAAAAGTTGTTCTTGTGAATACTTGTAACCTACTTCATAATGCTTGATTCTCATTGAAACCTTGATAGTACCAAGTATTAATACCATTTGAATGTGTGATTAGGACACCGATCATCCTGTCATTTCCATCTTACTCCTAGTTGTAAAATTATTTCATTGTTGGATTTGTGGTTTCCATCAACAATCAATAAGATTGTTGGTTTTAATTCATATATGAGTTCAGTTGCTTGCCCTTTCAGTCCATAAATGAAAACACAACTGGAACTTAAATAGTGAAAGGAAAGTGCTAAGTTTTGTTTACACAATGTAAAATTATTATAGCACAAATACAGATCTAGCCGAAGAATAATTACACAAACTTGTAATAATTGAAAAATAAAAATTGGAATTGAAAATGAATTTAATTCATAAATATTGGTTTGAGAATTAATATATAAATAAACTAAGTTAAGCTTAGTTTTACATGAAATAAATATGGATAATTAAAGATAATTGAAGCTAAGTGTGCTTTATGTTCTATTAATGTATACATGCACCACATGCAAGCACTACAGTTAACTAACTAAAGCCAAGTGCACACCACATGTAAGCACTTGAGTTAACTAGCTAAATCCAAATGCACATCACATGAAATAAATAGAGTTTAATTGAAGCTAATTAAGTCTAACTATGTGCATGTACACCAACACCCCTCTTAAGCATAACTTAGGTGAGTGTGATGAAAAATGAATGAGTCCTAACAACAAGGCCATTTTATGTACCCATATACAATGAATTAAAAGAGGAAAGATGGAAAACCTAGTGGGAAAACCCCCCCTCAAAATATAATGCAAAAAGTATAGAAAAGAAAACTTCTAGGAAGTCATGTCCTTCACCCTGAGACAATATCGTAGAAATCAAAACTTTTTCTCAGTGAAAGTCTTGGTGAAGACATCGACAGTCTTCTCGAAACTGGGAAAATATTGAAGATTGATGATTCCATCATGAATTAGTTCTCTAATGAAGTGCATGTGGATCTTGATGTGTTTGGTCCGCTGCCGCTGCACTGGATCTTTGCAAAATTTTACCGTACTTTGATTATCACACCAGATGACAGTTGGATGATGGACACTGATACCAAGCTCATATAGTAAATTTTGTAGCAAAATTTCATGAATAGTGGCATTGACTGCTCTTTTGTACTTGGCCTCTAGTGATGATAAAGCAATGGTAGCCTGCTTCTTGCTTGACCAAAAAATTGGGCCGAATCCCAAACTAAGCACATAACCGGAGGTGGAATTGCAATCAATGTTGTCACCAACCCAATTTGAATCTGTGAACCCAATGAAATCTAAAGAATAATTTGCTTCATAATGAATTCAATAGGTGATTGTCACTTGGACAAATCGAAGGACGTGATTTGCAAATTTCCAATGTACCTCATGTGGCTTGTGCATGTATCTGTAAAATCATCCTATAACATATGAGAGATCAGGACGGGAGTGAGTGAGACAAAGAATACATCCCACAAGTTGATGGTACAATGTGTAATCAACAAATCGTGTGTCTCTACCCTTCTCAAGCTTTATCCTTGATAAGAAATGCATGGCTATTGGCTTGCAGTCACTCATGTGATATCATGCCAAAGTATCTCTAGCATACTTTGGTTGAGAAATGATAATCCCAGAACCACTCTGATTTATCTCTAGTCCAAGGAATAAATTTAGAAAGCCCATGTATTTCATAGAAAACCGCTTATGCAACACAATTTTAATCTCAGTAATAACAGAAATTGAACTACTTATTATCCAAATATCATCTACATAGAATACCATGATCAACAAGGAGTCAGTTTTCTTCAAAAAATAAACATTGGAATCATATTTTCAATGTAAACATTTTTGAGATAACAAATAGGAATCCATATTTGCATACCACGATCTATTCTTGAGGCCATAGAGAGAATTATTTAGTTTGCATACCAGAGATGAATTTTACATGTATCCTTGTGGTTGCTCCATGTAGATTTCCTACTCGAGATCACCGTGAAGAAAGGATTTCTTCACATCCATATGATGCACCTCCCATCCTCTTGCTGCTGCAATGGAGAGAGCTAGCCGAATGGAATCCATTTTTTCCACTAGAGAAAAAGTCTCATCATAGTCAACACAATGTATGCTGAAAAATTTTTGCTACCAACCATGCCTTATATCAACAACTTGGCCATCTGTTGCATTCTTGGGCCGGTAAACTCACTTTCCCCTCAAAATTTTACGATTGGAAGGTAGCAGAACGAGATCCCAAGTCTGGTTCTCAATGAGAGAGTTGTATTCCTTATCCATTTTTTCTTCCCATTCAGGATGCCCAACTGCTTCTGCGTAAGTCTGTGGATCTGATGCATGCATCATATAAGAATGCATGGGCATGCATGGATCCATAGCTAAGGGTGCTTGTGGATTTTCCTGAAACTGAGGTATAGAGGCAAGATCATCAAGGAGATCACTCATGTTACACAATTTTTTCATTGAAGGTGGTCGAGAATCTTCTAAACTACATGAGGAAGTATCATCTTGATTTCCAACAACTGGTGGTCCAACAAGTGTCACAAGAAAAGTATCATCTACATTAGAATTTTGACCTGAAGTATCATTTTCATACTCATCAATGAGTGGTGAGAGAAACTTGGTAACAGGTTCATCTGTTAGTGCATGCAAAATATATTCGTCAAACTTTACACTCCTTTCAATAAAGAGCTCTTCAGTGTTGATATTAAGCAATATGTACCCTTTGACTTCATCAAAATATCCAACAAACATACATTCTTTACTTTGAGGCTCCAAAGACTTTCTCTTCTCTGGAGGAATGTGGTCCCATGCTCGAGATCCAAAAATCCGGAAATGAATGACTTCAGGTTGCATGCCAGTCCAACCTCAAAAGGTGTTTTTCTAGTAACATATTTATGAGGAAATCTGTTCTAGATATATGAGGTGCAATTGGTAGCTTCAACCCACAATTTTGAACAATGAGATCTTGCATGCAACATGCAATTGGTCATCTATTCCAAAGATCAATTTTTCCTTTCGACCACCCCATTTTGCTGTGGAGTGTAAGGAACTGTATGCTGAAACTGTATGCCTACTTCATTAGTAAGATTCTTGATATATTTTTTGACATGTTCCTTCCCATTATCTATGCAGAGTATCTTGATGCGTTTTCTGGACTGATTTTTTGCATGTGCTTTGAAAATATTTAGATGCTGAAAAACTTTAGACTTGAGTTTCAACAAGTAAACCCAAGGGAATCTCGTGTAATAATATATAAATTACAACACATATATTTATTTTCTCATTTAAATTACTGGAAATGGACCCATGATATCAGTATGTACAATTTCCAAAGGTCAAGAGGCTCTCCATGCATTCCCCTTCTTGAATTTGTCTTAAGGATGATTTCCAAGAGCACATCCATTACAAACACCATTTGAAAATTCAATGGCCGACAATCCTTTAGCCATCCATTGATTGCTAAGTTAATGCATATATCTGAAATTAAAGTTCCCAAATATCTTGTTCCAGATTCAAATTTATTCATTTGCATGCGTAAGTAGCAAAATAGAATCTAATTAAGGAACACAATCAGAAAATGTATATATATGAGATTGATCATTTACCTTGCCAGATGAAATCTTCAAGTTGGTTTGCATGTCATAAATTCTCACAAAATCCGAGGTAAATTCCACTTTCCTTTTGGTGCTTGTGTTAGTCATTTGATAAACTGAAAGAATATTGACACAAAGTCTTGGAATATGCAAGACATTCTCAAAACTTCCATCTTCAAATTGAACTCTTCCTTTTCCAGTTTCTTCAATTGTAGAATTGTCCCCCATGAGAATAGGAGGTCTTGAGTATGCATGTAGAGAAGAAAAATATTCCTTTGAAGAAGCCATATGATGTGAAGTTCCTAAATCAATGATCCATTCTTACAGTGTAGAATGAAGAGAAATCAAAGCATGAACAATACCCCTTGTTTCAGATGGTTTTTCCTACGTCTTCGTCTTGGCACTTTCTGGAATGTGATGAACAAGATTGTTTTGCTGAAGAGTATTTTCCATCAGATCAATAATATTCTGCATGCAAGGGGATTCATGATGATAACCTATACTACAATAATGACACTTGGAGTTTCCTTTCTTTCCCTTCTTACCTTGGAGCTAGAAGAATCATCTGGAGGTTTTAGATTTCCTCCGTTTCTTGGATCTGGATCTCTTTCCTTTCCTTTGCCTTTGTATTGATGATTTGGTTTCAAGTTGGAATTTCATTTCTCATGCATGGCAAGTACATGTGCATTTGGATACTTTAATGAACCTATTTTGATGAGCTTATCCTGTTCATGAATGAGAGACTCAATAAATGCATCAAATTTGGGCATTTTCCATTTAGCTCCAGTTGCAAGTCTAAATGTATGAAACATAGAAACAAAAACAACATATTCATGGCCTAATTTAGACAAAATATAAAGGATCGATTGACCTTCATTTTTGGATTTATTTATCCTGTAATCATGTAATTGTAGAAGCAATTATTTAAATTTCATAAAGAAAACTTGAATGTTCGCAAAACTATTTGGATCTAAGGAATTTAGCTCATTTTCGAAAATATGAGCCCGCATCTCATCCTGATTTCCAAATAAATTTTCTAAGGTTGTCCATACCTCATTCAGAGTGCTTCACGTGTCCACATGGAAACACAATGCTGGAGATATGGACAACAATAGAAGACCAAAAGCCTCGTCCACCCTGCTAAAATATTTTTATTTTTCAATGGCGGAATTGGGTTCAACTTCCATATTCATAACTATTCGATACAAGCCTTTGCCTTTGAGGTGAAGTAATATATCTTGCTTCCATTGGAAGTATTTATATGGAGTAAGAATATTTGAAGATGATAACTCCATTCTTTCAACTTGTAGCTATAGCAACAATTGCGACAATTCTCTAATATTTTTATCTGCAATTCAAATCTTTGAACAATTTCCAAATATTTGATCTTCAAACCTGCAAAATATTGTTCATGCACATTCTCCAAGCCCCTATAGTTATGATACCATGTAAAAGTATTAGAGCACAAATACAAATCTAGGCAAAGAATAATTGCACAAACTCGCGAGAATTGAAAAATAAAAATTGGAATTGAGAATGAATTTGACTCATCAATATTAGTTTAAGAATCAATATATAAAGCAACTAAGTTAAGCTTATTTGTACAAGAAATAACTATGGGTAATTAAAGCTAACTGAAGCTAAGTGTGCTTTATGTTCTGTTAATGTGCACATGCACCACATACAATCACTAGAATTAACTAACTAAAGCCAAGTGCACACCACATGTAAGCACTCGAGTTAACTAGCTAAAGCCAAGTGCACATCACATGAAATAACAAGAGTATAATTGAAGCTAATTAAGGTTAACTATGTGCATGTAAACTAACACGTAGGATTCAAGAGATTCAACAAAATTTTAACAACATATCCTTTGCTCATGCACACAGAGAATGCAATGCAATAAATGCGCAGATGCTTTGTCAAAACTAGGGCTCTCTATGCCGGTAGAGAGCTAGTCGGATCGTTTCAATATATGGTTTGTGTCCAAGGAAACATACATGCCATCTAATCCTTTCCACTAGCTTGATATTTTCTCGCATCGAGGTTGTTGATCATTTCAGCCCCCATTGAATCTTTGATGAGCAATCCCCTTTTGTTTGGCTTGGAAAATCCATTTTCCGCCCATCGCTACCTTCTCCCAGCCCTAAAATTCCAGAAAAGGGCCGAAAAACCCACATTTGAAAATATTTTTGAGGCCTAGCACCTTTCAGCCTTAGCCCCTGCACCTTTTCCTCCACGTAGCCCGGGCGCTAGACCAAGCGCCAGCCGGGAAAGGGGCTTATCACAAATGTATATCGGAAGCGGTATTAACCATAGATCTATGCAGATACGACGACCTTTGCAACCCTATCACGCACACGGTCCCCACTATGTTTGCTCGTTTGATCATATCTCAACTGTCTGATCAATCTGCAAAATCAACGACTTACAGTACTCCTGCCTTGGTGGTCCCCGCTCCGCGCACTGTACAAAAATCGGTGGTTTATATCGCACCGCCTTTCCGAGGTGGGCGATATTTCTCAAATCGGAGTGATTTCATACATCGCTTGCCGCGTGTCTTAGTGTACGGCTCAAAAACTGCTCTCCATCGCACGTTATTGTTCGGCAAAAGTCACGGCGCGATATTCATGACAGCCGTCCGATCTGGAGGTCTTCATTCAACGGTTGGCGCTCTTCGAACCTACACGGCATTTAATCACAACATATTCAACCCCTGGCCGACTATTCGACACCCCCCTACGCGTCCTCCACCGTCGATCTCTGTCGAGATCGGATGGCCCTCATTAAACCCATGCCATGCCATTGACCTGGTCCTCCTCCACGTCACCATTCCATGTGCCATTCGACGCATTCTCTTCCATCTTCCTTATATCTCATTCTAAAGGTCAAATTCAAAGTTATTCATCTGCTACGTTCCGCCAACCTCCTCCATTGCCACCTCCCACCGTCACGATGCATTTCCTATCATCACCCTGCATTTCTTGACCTGTCCACCATGCCGCGCTGTCTCACCATTATCCCCACTATGTTCACCTTCCCGTGCATGGTTTTCTTTAACGAGTTTGCGGATTTTGCAGGTTTACAACGGTGGAAAACTATTATGATTCACAGCCTCTATTACTGTGATAGAGAGCACGTCAAAGGAAAATTTTTCAGAGCTGAATTATGAAGAAAGCCCCGGCAAGCCAAATCAATAAGACTTCCATTAAAGAAGCGGGGTTAAAATCTGTCAAACCCTGCAGGGACATTCAAGGCACCGATTTCACAGATGAAGATATTAATGGAGCAGCAGAAAAATATCAGTGGATGATTGAGGAATTCAACGCTCAACATTGAATATTTTCAGCCGTGACTCAGGTTTTAGAAGGCAGAGGGTACAATGCACCAGAAACAATACCCTTCAGGTTTCATTTCAGCACCATTTTCTTTCAGGAAAGGACAAAATGTTTATGTGATTTCTCTGCTTTGCCGTGTTCCTGGAGAGATTTCTACCCCGTGCATTTATTTCAGTTAGCAGGCCACAGAGTAAAAACAACATTACAAATTCATCGAGCAGTATGGGCGTGCACGTCTCCGCCATTTTGTTTTAATGATACAATTAAATGTTCATCACCTACTCCCTTTTTCGAGCTTTCTTGTTCTCCTATAAAGCTCCTAGAGAACAGAAGATTTGGGGTTCCAGATTTTATCAGAAAATTATGTAGTGAAAGGCTTTTTGTATACATTTTGTAAAACTCTTGTATGAAGGCTCAGAGCCCATAGGGTCTCAGTGAGGAGGAGTTCCATCTGTTAAAGAGGATTTTGGTCTTTGGTATTTCATAGTTTGTAACTTTCTCTTATCTGTTATTTAAATAGATCACTTTGCTTCATCCATATTTCTTGTATCATGTTTTGGAATGCGAGTGGCTCACTGATCTATGGTATGGATTTATGCTAGTTGATACCCATGCTCCGATTAGTCAAGCACTTTAAATATGGCTCATGCATGATATTCTGTTCCACTATTCATCTAAACCGTATTTCTGTTATATTAGTTGCTTTGGGAGGGTGTTTTTAAAATGCTATTATCATGTATGGATTCTTAGATTGGTAAGCCCATGTATGGTGGTATTGTGTATTTGGATACCAGCTCAATGTTAACTAATATCTCCTCTATAGTTCATTCAATACATACATCTTCTGATAACTTATTTCTGTGAGGTATTTCTGAATCGGCCCGCTTTACAGTAAGTTGTCTCTGAATTTTCTGTTGCTTTTATATTGGAGTTTTGCATGTTGCCTCTGCAATATCCCTTCCTCTGTGTCAGTTTCTAAAGGTCTTGGTCCCATTCAGATTAATTTTCCTTATTTTACAAGAGATAACATGAGAGCTTGTTATTGATAACTCCCTCTGTTATACCATATGCTCCTTGCTATATAAGATGTCCTAGGAACTGGTCTATCACACCTCTAGGCTGTCTCTAGGAGCGACAACATCTTTTTGGCACCGTTGTCGGGGACCGAAGTTGAGAAAATTAAAATCCCTGGGCCTCGAAAAAACCTAATTCACTCTCCAAGTAGGTGAGTATGGAGAGTTGAGAGTTGTAGATCCCTCACCTTGGCGACTCCACATTTATTTATTTGATAAACCTATTTGCAGTCCTGGCTCCTCGTAAGCCACACCTGAGGTCAGATACATCTCAGCCAAAGACATCTTCAGTGTCTGACCCTGAGAAGATCATACATAGAAGAAATTGGAGGGAAAGGAAATCAGTTCACACTGAAATCCCTAAATTGTCTATAGAATAATTCCCATCCTCTTCTTCTCAAGATTCCCAAGTGCAAGGTCCTGACTCCACTATGGGAGATACCGATTATTATTCAGATATTCCACCCCGAGGAGGTGTCAGAAATAAAGATAATTTCCACCCTGCTCCTGAGGTTGAAGAGGTTAAAGAAGTCACTGAATTATCTGCTGTTAACAGACCATTATTCCTTTCAACACCTCAGTCTGCTGTTCATTACATCCCTATTGTTATTCATACCCCACTTCCACCTCCTCCTCCTCCTGTTACTCATCAAACTATTGCACTACCTCCACCCCCTCCAATGGAAAATGTTCCAGGCTTCTTGCTAAATAAATATGCTCCTCTAGCATTACCCCAAGTGTTGAATGACATGCCACAAGATTATCTGAAGATTTTACCCCGATTCAATGGGGAAAATGAGATTGATGCTCAAAAACATCTTGAGACTTTCTGCTCTTTTGCAGAGAACTTTAATGTTGAACATTTAGATGTGGTCTTAAGGCTGTTTGTGCAATATCTCGATGGTGAAGCCAGAAAATGGTTTAAGACATTGGGAAACCATTCCATAACCACTTGGGACGAGATGGAAAATAATTTTCTCAGGAAATGGGGGGAAAAGAAAGATCATGGACAATGTCTTACTGAATTCAATACGCTTAAGAAAAGACATAATGAAGGAGTATCAGAATTTATCAAGAGATTTAATAAATTGTATTTAAGTCTTCCTGCTGATATGAAGCCTCATCAAACTACTGCTAAGGTTGTCTTTGTAGTAGCCTTTGATTCAGAGTTTGGTTTCTCTCTCAGAGAAAGAAAGCTTGCTACTCTGGATGATGCTCAGTCAGATGCACTAGAGTTGGAAGCAAACTTTGCCTCCACTAGAAAACCAAAGGGAAAATTTGAGCAAGATACCAGAAGAAGGGGCAAAGAGGAGGTATCTACCTCTAACCAGGACAGAGACACAGATAGAACGAAAGAAATGACCAAATTGATTAAGAAAGTGGTCAAGCTTGAACTGGAGGCCACGAATTCAGCCTCCAAGAATTTCTACAATGCTCCAAACAGAGGTTATAATCCTCAGTATAGGAAACCACCCCTGCAAATATTGCCAAGGGAAGCAAAGGAGCAACAGGATCAAGTACCACACCCATTGTACCTGGAAGGTCCAGTAGACAATTCTACTGAAGATACTGCCTATGGACTGGAGGATGCAAATCTTGCCTTTTCAAATAGTGATGGAGAAGAATGCCCTTTGCATGGAAATGATGGAGCTGAGTGCTCATTGCAGGAAGAAGAAAAGACCAGAGACACAGAAGAAGAAGAATTGATCATTATTGTAAACAATTTGATGATTTCATGCAAGCACATTTCAATAGAAGATATGATCTCAGATCCTCTAGGAAGAGGACTCGTACTCAAGAGCAAGAAGAAGAGCTACCCCAGAAGGAAGCACCTTCTCACCAGGAGTCTACAATGCAGAAAGTCACAGACAAAGGTAAGGGCCCTCTAAACAAACCTTTGCAGTCTAATGATTAAATTCCTTCCTCTTCAAAAGTATTCATTCCTCCTAATACCAAGTCTGTGGCAAAATAAGTTAAACCCTCAGCTGAAAATAAAGAGTCAAAAGAGGTTGTAATAGAGAAGTCCCCCCCTGTTTTCAGTTTGCAAAAGGAACTTGAAAAATTCAAAATCCCAGTGCCCTTGACTGAGTTGTTGAAACAACCTGCATATCAATCCCAAGTCACCTCATTCATTCTCCCTCCAGAAGCAACACTCACTCCAGATAGCCTCAACCTTCAAGAAGAAAGACCCATGGTTGTCTTTGGCCCACATGTTGAGGAATTAGATGCTTCTACTCCTCCCTTTTATGTGTCTCTAGTGATTCATGGCCTGCTATTACATAATTGTCTGTTAGATTCTGGAGCTTCCCATAATCTAATACCTCTGTCAGTCATGAAACAACTAGGATTACAAATCACCCGACCATACAAGGACCTCTATTCGTTTGACTCCAAAAGATTTAAATACTTGGGGATGATCAAGGATTTGGTGGTCAATTTGGCCCAAATCCCAGCAAAAAGTGTGGTAATGGACATCATGGTGGCTGACATCCCAAATCGTTTTGGTATGTTGCTGTCAAGGTCCTGGGGAACAAAAATTGGTGGATCACTCAAGATGGATTTAACATATGCCACTATCCCAGTTTTTGGTGGCCAAGAGAGGAGGTTATACAGGGAGACTAGATTTGTCAAGATGGTGACTAAGGCTGACAACTCTATAAATTCACCAGTCTATAGTAAAGAAGGAGATTTCTCATGCTTGATGCTGGAAGAAGACCAAGATTTTTCTCATGAACCATCCTTCTGTCAGATCAAGACTGAGCAGCCCTCAGAGAGCCATGAAGCAGGAATCTGGACACTTCATTTTGATGGAGAAAATTCAAGAGAAGGTAATGGAGTTGGAATACTATTGATTTCTCCTACAGGAAGATGGGTCCCTTTGTCCTTCAAACTGGAATACGAAGCTACTAACAATGTGGCTGAATATGAAGCACTTATGTTAGGATTGCAAACAGCCAGGAACATGAACATACAAATTTTAAAAGTTCTGGGAGATTCAGAACTGGTGGTAAAACAAGTTAGGAATCAGTGTCAGACCAAACACCCTCGGCTGAGGGCTTACAGGAATGAAGTTTGGGACATGGTGGAAAATTTCTTCTTAGCATTTGATATCCAGTTCATGCCCAGAGAACAGAATCGGATGGCTAATTCCCTTGTTGTGGCTTCTAGTACATTTCGACCACCGCAGAACCCTCTTTTAAGATACGAAGTTGAGGTGCGTTATCGGCCGTCAATCCTAGACAACATCAAACAATGGTAGGCATTTGAAGATGAAGAATAGATGAAGAAGTTCCTAGAAATAGTAGGGGAATTCTCCAATATGGAGATTGATGCTGATGAAGAGGATGAGTCTGAAGATACCTCAGAAAGGAATTGGGAGGAGAAAATGGCAGGTAATAAAGTGTTGCAGTTAAAGGGAAACATTATACCTAGAGGACTGGTGCCTCTAGAAATATTATTTGACAATAATGATGTCCCACTGCATCCAAGCAAAGTGGTAGAAGAAAATCAGGTAGAAGACCTGAATCTTGGTACTAAGGCTAACCCCAAAATTGTAAAATTGTCCAAGAAGATCCCAGAAGAATATAAAAATCTATATCAGAAATTGTTTCAGTCTTACAAATATGTGTTTGCATGGTCCTATCAGGACTTGAAAAATTTTGATATCAGTATTATGCAGCACAAAATTCCACTGAAGGGAGATGTAAAGCCCCATAAGCAGAAGCTAAGACAAATAAATCCCTTGCTACTTCCTTCTATTGAGAAAGAGATTAAGAAGTTGTTGAAGGCCAAAATAATTGTGCCACTGAGGTACTCTGAATGGGTGGCAAACCTAGCTCCTGTCCGAAAGAAGAACGAAGAAATAAGGCTGTGTGTGGATTCTGAAATCTAAACAGAGCATCCTTAAAGGATAATTATCCTCTGCCTAAGATGGATCACATCTTGCAGAGGGTGGTTGGAGCTTCCAGGATGTCAATGATGGATGGATTCTCTGGTTATAACCAGGTGGCTTTACTTCCAGAAGATCAAAAGAATACTGCTTTCACCACACCATGGGGTACATTTATGTATGCCAGGATGACTTTTGGATTGATTAATGCAGGGGCCACTTTTCAGAGGGCCATGGACATTGCTTTCGTTGGGGAGAAAGAAAAATTATTGGTAGTATACCTCGATGATATCACTGTATTTTCCAAAAATGATACTGAGCACATTGAGCATCTGCGTAGAACCTTTGAGAAATGCAGAAGGTATGGTCTCTCTCTAAATCCTCAAAAGTATTTATTTGCATTAGAAGAGGGTAATCTTCTGGGACATATTGTGACTAAATATGGGGTGAAGATAGATCCTAAGAGGGTAGAGGTTATAAATGGTATTTATCTTCCGAGAAATAAGAAGGAGGTACAAGTATTCCTAGGGCGTATTAATTTCCTGAGAAGGTTTATTCCTAACTATGCTGAAATAGTTAGACACGTAACTGACATGCTAAAGAAGAATAATGAAGTTAAATGGTCCCAAGAATCACGAGAGGCATTTACCAGGATAAAGAATGCTTTTGCAGAAGCCCCTGTGCTGGCTGGACTAGATTATGATAAAAATTTCATGATCTTTTCTTTTGCATCACCTCATACAATAGCAGGAGTTTTATTGCAGAAAAATGAGGAAGGGTATGAGCAGCCCATAGCTTTCTTCAGTCAAGTTCTCCGTCATGCAGAATTAAAGTACAACATATTGGAAAAGCAAGCATACGCCCTAGTAAAATCCCTCAAAGAATTCCACGTGTATATCTTACAGTCCCACATCATTGCATTTGTGCCTGTAGCTGCTGTAAAATATATTCTTATCCAGGGGGATAGTGAAGGAAAAAGGGGGAAGTGGATTGCTAAAATACAGGAGTATGAATTAGACATCCGCCCTACTAAGCTAATCAAAGGACAAGGGCTTGCCAAAATGTTATCTGAATCAAACTATCAAGCTCTGGGCATAAATCTGTCCATTATAGCAGGTGAGGAATCTGAAGAGCAAGAAGAGTGACAGGGAATTGGAGTAGCTACTCCAGAAACACATCTAAAGTACCTCACTAGTCCGTGGTACAAAGAAATAGTAGAATATCTCCTCACACTCAGTTTCCCTCCACGCTGTGATAAAGCTAAATACAAAACACTAAGATTGAAACCATAGAAATATATAGTCGCCAATGGCCGGCTATACTGGCGAGATCCCTCAGGTATCCTACTTCTGTGTCTCACAAAGGATGAGGTAGGAAGTATTATAGCTGAATTTCATGAAGGGACCTGTGGGGGTCACTACAGCTGGAGGGCCACTGCTCATAAAATCCTGAAGGTTGGTTTCTATTGGCCCAAGATTTTTGGAGATGTTTTTGCCCAGGTTAGAGCATGTGAGAAATTTCAGAAATTTGCTGAAAGACAGAAGATGGCACCTCTTCCCATGATTCCCGTTCACGTGGATGAACCATTCAGACAATGGGGAATTGATTTTATAGGTGAAATACATCCTCCATCGAGTGGTCAACATAAATGGATATTAACTGCCACTGATTATTTCACAAAATGGGTGGAAGCCATACCCGCAAGGAACGCCAAAGATACTGTGATCATAAAGTTCATGGAGGAAAACATCATATCCAGGTTTGGTTGCCCTGCCAGAATAGTGACTGATAATGCCCAGGCTTTCAAGTCTACAAATTTTGTGAGTTTCTGTCAGCAATATAACATCACACTAAGTCACTCTACAACCTACTATCCACAAGGAAATGGCTTGGCAGAGTCTTCCAATAAAACCCTGGTAAGGGCACTGAAGAAGGCTATAAATGAAAACCAGAAAAATTGGGATTCCCATTTAAAATTTGCTCTGTGGGCCAATAGAATCACTAGAAAGAGAGCAACTAGGAAATACACATATGAATTAGTATATGGGAGGGCAGCAGTATTTCCTATTCAGTTAGCCCTACCAGTAGCCCGATTCATCCAAGAAATTCAAGAGGAGCCTGATAATATGACCAGGAGAATAAATCAGCTGGTGGAATTGGAAGAAACACGCAATCAGGTAAATCAAAGGCTAACAGAGTATCAGGAGAAGATGAAGTACCTCTTTGATCAGCATGCTAAAGACAGGAACCTGTAGATTGGTGATTTAGTACTCAGGTGGGATATCAGGAGGGCTGAAAAAGGAAAACACGGTAAATTCGATCCACTTTGGTTCGGTCCCTTCAAAATTATGGAACAGGGAGGTAATAAAACTTTCAAGCTGGAGAATTTACAGGGTAACTTGCTTGACACCCCTGTAAATGGTCAGTTTCTTAAACCCTACTTCCAATTCTGATGCAGGCCGAGAGAGCCTGATGTATCATATTGTATCTTAGTTTCTGTTTCTATCTTTGTTTGAATGAAGTATGTGTGTTGATGAATCATGACGAAGAATATTGAAAAGGTAGAAGTGCTGAAGAGCAGATTTTGCACAGAATACTATCAGAGGGTCTGCGAAGTTCTCGACACGTCTAGGGATGAACGTACCATCCCCAGATGGAGCCAATGTTGATCATTTCAGCCCCCATTGAATCTTTGATGAGCAATCCCCTTTTGTTTTCCACCCATCGCTACCTTCTCCCAGCCCCAAAATTCCATAAAAGGGCCGAAAAACCCGCATTTGAATTTTTTTTTGAGGCCTAGCACCTTTCAGCCCTAGCCCCTGCACCTTTTCCTCCATGTAGCCTGGGCGCTAGACCAAGCGCCAGCCGGGAAAGGGGCTTATCACAAATGTATATCGGAAGCGGTATTAACCGTCGATCTACTCAGATCCGACAGCCTTTGCAACCCTATCACGCACACGGTCCCCACTATGTTTGCCTGTCTGATCATATCTCAATTGTCCGATCAATCTGCAAAATCAATGGCTCATAGTACTCCCGCCTTGGTGGTCCCCGCTCCGTGCACTGTACAAAAATCGGTGGTTTATATCGCACCGCCTTTCCGAGGTGGGTGGTATTTCTCAAATCGGAGCGATTCCATACATCGCTTGCCGCATGTCTCAGCGTACGGCTCAAAAACCGCTCTCCATCGCACGTTATTGTTCGGAAAAAGTCACAGTGCGATATTCATGACAGCTGTCCGATCTGGAGGTCTTCATTCAACGGTTGGCGCTCTTCAAACCTACACGGCATTTAATCACAGCATATTCGACCCCTGGCCCACTATCCATCGCCCCCCTACGCGTCCTCCACCATCGATCTCCGCCGAGATCGGACGGCCCTCATTAAACCCACGCCACGCCATTGACCCGGTCCTCCTCCACGTCACCATTCCACGTGCTATTCGACACATTCTCTTCCATCTTCTTTATATCTCATTCTAAAGGTATAATTCAAAGTTATTCATTTTCTACGTTCTGCCAACCAACTCCATTGCCATCTCCCACCGTCACGATGCATTTCCTATCATCGCCCTGCATTTCTCAACCTGTCCACCATGTCGCGCTGTCTCACCATTATCCCCACTATGTTCACCTTCCCGTGCATGGTTTTCTTTAACGAGTTTGCGGATTTTGCAGGTTTACAGTGGTGGAAAACTATTATGATTCACAGTCTCTATTACTGTGATAGAAAGCACGTCAAAGGAACATTTTTCAGAGCTGAATTATGAAGAAATCCCCGGGAAGGAAAATCAATAAGACTTCCATTAAAGAAGTGGGGTTAAAATCTGTCAAACCCCGCAGGGACATTCAAGGTGCCGATTTCACAGATGAAGATATTAATGGAGCAGCAGAAAAATATCAGTGGATGATTGAGGAATTCAACGCTCAGCATTGAAGATTTTTAGCCGTGACTCAGGTTTTAGAAGGCAGAGGGTACAATGCACCAGAAACAATACCCTTCAGGTTTCATTTCAGCACCATTTTCTTTCAGGAAAGGATGGAATGTTTATGTGATTTCTCTGCTTTGCCATGTTCCTGAAGAGATTTCTACTCAGTGCATTTATTTCAGTTAGGAAGCCACAAAGTACAAACAACATTACAAAGTCATCGAACAGTATGGGCATGCACATCTCCGCCATTTTGTTTTAATGATACAATTAAATGTTCATCACCTACTCTCTTTTTCGAGCTTTCTTGTTCTCCTATAAAGCTCCCAGAGAACAGAATATTTGGGGTTCCAGATTTTATCAGAAAATTATGCAGTGAAAGGCTTTTTGTATACATTTTGTAAAACTCTTGTATGAAGGCTCAGAGCCCATAGGGTCTCAGTGAGGAGGAGTTCCATCTGTTAAAGAGGATTCTGGTCTTTGGTATTTCATAGTCTGTAACTTTCTCTTATGTGTTATTTAAATAGATCACTTCGCTTCATCCATCTTTCCTGTATCATGTTTTGGAATGTGAGTGGCTCACTGATCTATGGTATGGATTTATCCTAGTTGATACCCATGCTTTGATTATTCAAGTGCTTTAAATATGGCTCATGCATGATATTCTGTTCCACTATTCATCTAAACCATATTTCAGCTATATTAGTTGCTTTGGGAGGGTGTTTTTAAAACACTATTATCATGTATGGATTCTTAGATTGGTAAGCCCATGTATGGTGGTATTGTGTATCTAGATACCAGCTCAATGTTAACTAATATCTCCTCTATAGTTCATTCAATACATACATCTTCTGATAACTTACTTCTGTGAGGTATTTCTAAATCGGTCCGCTTTACAGTAAGCTGTCTTTGAATTGTCTGTTGCTTTTATATTGGAGTTTTACATGTTGCCTCTGCAATATCCCTTCCTCTGTGTCAGTTTCTGAAGGTCTTGGTCCCATTCAGATTAATTTTCCTTGTTTTACAAGAGATAGCATGAGAGCTTGTTATTGATAACTCCCTATGTTATACCATATGCTCCTTACTATATAAGATGTCCTAGGCACTGGTCTATCACAAATCTAGGCTGTCTCTAGGAGCGACAACAGAGGCTATGTTGTTTTTTCCAATTTAGGACTTTTTATGGAGACAACTTCTTCATATTTTATGAATTGGTCGTAAACACTGTATGGCATATGGTATATTAGGAATTATGGTATTTAGAGCCATATGCGGAAATAGGGTTTTTCAGAATTTGCTGTCAATTTGGATATAGTTCTATGATCTCTAGAATATGTTCAAAATGCATCCTATTCTACCAATGTATATCAATTATATGTAAACATGGACTTTACTTAATAAAACATGTTTGATTTTTCTCTCCTAAAAGAAGAAAGTGCTAAGTTCCCATAAAATTGATTAATAAATAGAGTAAAATTTGTAGTTGCATCAATATATAATAGATTGTAGTAACAAAAAGACATAAGTGATCTAGTCCCTCTATGCTGAATCACCTACAGATTGAGAAAAATAAGTTGGACATCATATAAGTTGTGTGTTACTCTTTTAATTACTTCAAGGGAAAAGCAAACGAGAATGAAAATTGAGGAGAATAAGTTGGACATCATACTATTTGTGTGTCATTCTTTTACATAATTCAAGGGAAAAGAAAACTAGAACAATTTCATCTAAAATTCCCTAGATACAACATTTTGGTGATAACCGGTAAGTATTAAGGAGGTAATATTGAGATGTATTCTTTCCATCAGGCTTTAATATCATTCCTCTCCAAGAACAATCATCATTGTTGATTCCCACTCCACCTTAGCACCATTATAGAAGTAAAAAATTGCAAATCGAACATATCCCACATGTATATTCTATTCCTAACCACTCGAGGGTGTACACAATTTAATTATAACCCAAAAAATTATAGTGAAATAAAATACATGATTAAGATGAAATATACGCATGTATAGACACGATACTCGAACTATAGTCATTGAGTGCTTCTATAAGAAAATTATGATAGTAGAATTTGTAACTATACATCATAAATATCACTACTCTCATCATTTCTATTATATAAACTAAAATATCTCACTCAACAATTAGTCTCTAGATGGAACATTGCGTCAATATTTATTTAGCATGATTATGAATTTTGGTGTGTAGTCAATAAATATGTTAAGTTCCTCAATGTAGTTATACTGTGTAAGTGGGTGACATCAATTGGATCTCTAATGCGAGCAAAAACTAATCGGAGTGGAAATTATACATTGTACCCTGTTATGTAAACTGGTAGAATCTTAATAAATTTAGGCTATTCAAGTACTATGTTATGTGTAGAGTGACAACTGCTAGTTATTAGTATAAGAATAATACTAATCCCGATAGTTTAAATAATTTGACTTAGTTAATATTTTAATTTGAAGTTGAACATGTGGTAATATTCAACACAAATAAATAAATAAATAAATAAATAAATCATGTAGTGAAATTGACAATCTAGGATTTAATCTTGTGAATTTAAATCTACTTCCATCACGATACTTCTGTGTGAGATTTCAATATGTAATATCATTGACCATATTATATCACTTCTTGGAGTTTCAAGATATTACCAACCATGCTTGTTTTCGACCTAATAACTTCCCCTAGAAGAAGGTAAACCTTTAATATAGTCTTATTAAAACTTGAAAATTTTGAATCGCCAGGATGTAATAATAGAGTTGGTTATGAATTTGTAGATATCGTTGGCCACAATCTGATTCTTATGCAATTGACCAATCCAAATCATCTGAGATAAAGATGCCTGCAGACTTAATCTGCCTAATATATAAGTTCCACTCTGTATGCAGACAAAGAGAAAGATCAATATCTTCTGGCCAAAGCCAAGATTGAATATTAGGAGAAAGAGTCTGAAAGGAGAGAATATAAGAGAATAGAAAAATGCCTCTACCATGAAAGTGTTGTAGAAGAGGTACAGATAGTGTATGAGCACCCTGTAATCCTCTCACAGTATCCAAGCCAACCTCGATCTTATTTCCAACCTCCCAGCAAAGTCCCGCAAAAATCCAGTGTCTATTTGTCATCATACTATAATATTTGGGTTGTAGGAATATTTGTAGTGTCTGAATCAACATTTTACTCTTATGTTGTAACATATTATAATTTATAAAAATTTTTATTACATGAAAATTATTTAAATGAACAATAGACTTGCAGTAATGAAAATTTTCAGTAATTAGGTCAATAAGTTTAGAATGGTTAAGAATATAGGAATCTATTGTTTGATGTATTAATGTATTAGATGATACAAATTATTGAAGTCAAAGTAGTAAAAAATCTAACAATTTGTATAAGGTGGATTCTAAATTCAATTCAACTAAGTGATCAAATCTATTTAATCTTGTAAATTTTGATTTTTAGAAGGGAATAAATTAGATATTAGAATGAAACAAAAGATCTTGAAGATAAGGTTATAAAATGAAAATTTTCTTTTAATAAATTACAAACTAATGTTGATTATTAAATTAATGAAAATATTTAGATGATAGTAAGGGAAAGATATATTATTGTTATAGATTTTTAAATTTGTTCTTATCACTTTCTTAGTTACCAAACATTGGTTATCAAAATTGAAATGTATTTTATTTGTTAGTGTCTTGGGTATATAGATATATAATTTCTTTTATTGTGAATTATATTAAGAGGAAATTTTCACAAAGAGATAGCAGTAAAAAATAAGAATAGAGAGAGATCTTGATGGTGTCATTAGTGATGGGTGTTACATGTGGTATCATAGTAAGATGTTGGATTCCTACATTGTGATATCAGAGGCCAATTCACACAATGGAACCTTAATCTTCCACTTTGTTTTTATTAGTGATGAAATAATGTAAATTGATTTTTGATTGAAATAGGCATCATGCCTATAAGATGAGCAAGGAGGACGGTGGCTGCAAGAGCCAACGACATGGAATTACCTTGAAACCAAATCCATTCACCCTACCTGATGAAGGGGATCATATTGCAGAGCAAGAAAAAAATATTATGGGAGAAGGTTTCGACATAATGAGATCTTTTAAACAATTATTTGATTCTTTAATGAACTAGACAAAGTGAGAACAAGGAACACCCTTTTCTCGGGTCAAAGGGTACCAAAATCCTATAAGAAACAATATGCATTAACAAATAGAAAAAATAAATTTTATAGAATTTTTGGGTCAAAGGATGGACAAGCCATGGAAGCTTGGCTAGATAACATTTCCACGTGTTTCACATTGAGAGATTGCACCTCTAATATAAAGGTGAGGATGGGGGTGTTTTAGCTAAAATGAAGCACTTTATTATGGTGAAATACACTCTTACCTTAGTTTGATAAGGACATTTCTAAAGTAAATTGTGAGTTGTTCAAGGAAACATTTAGGGAATTCTACTTATCTGAGGAATTAATTAAAAGGAAATCGAACAATTTCAATTCCTTAAAACAATGTGGTAGGTCAGTACCTGAATATGAGGCCCATTTCATGGAGCTCCTTAGATATGATCCACATTTAAACACCGAAAATACGAGAGTAAACAATTGTTTTCATGAATTGGACTTCAAAATTCAAGGCCATGGTAATAATTTTGATGCCTCATACCTTACATGAGGTTTTTCAACAATCCATCACCATCAAAGAGGATATTTTGAGTAGTGGACAGAGTAGACCACCAAGGCCTATGATTTCAAAAGCACCTAGTGGGAACAATAGTGAAAAAACCGCCAGGAAGGGTTGGTATAAAACAATCAAATATGGTAAACAAGTAAATAAAGGCCACCTTATCGTCCCCCAACACAAAAATCACAATTTTCAAAACCGTATTGATACCCTAAAACACAACAATCATGCCTGATTCAATAACATCTTGCCAAATAAAAATTCTATTTCACACCTCAGTAATGTTAGGCACAACACTTTGGTTTCTACCAAAAAAGTTTTAGGCCATCACTAAATTCAACCAAGAGTAGGAGTTAGGCTCCTAGGAGGGCTTGTTGGACTTGTGTAGGTTGGCACCATGAGATTCCCTTTCCCTCAATGATAAGGAATCCAAACTCAACATAATAGTAGACCACTGTGGAAATACTAGGAAGGGCTCATTAGATACATGCGACTGTGAATAATGCCAATATGAGCATCAATCCAATATTATTGAGAGAACAAGTCATGTTGAAAATGAATTTAATTAGTTTTTAAATAGATTTAGGTACCATTGAATCTTTTATCTTGCATGTTGCATTAACAAAAAAATATGCATGAATTAGTTTAAGAACATAATTTTAGGTATGAAAAATTGACACGTGGAATGAAAAATAATGTAGGAAAGTTAGTAAGGGTCTGTAAGGCCAAGTAAAGTGTATGTAAGAATAAAATATATTTATATACTATGGTCCTAGGATCATATGACATTTTTAGAGGAATGAACTGGTTAGAACAACATGAGGCAGTTCTAGACTGTAAGGATAAGATGTTGCATTTCACTAACGATGATGACTAGAGGAAATCCTTGGTGGGGAAGAGCCAAGGAGTGTTGTTAAGGTTCATCTTATTGATGTAATTGGTGAGATATAAATGAAATTATTATATGAAATAGATTTTTTAAATGACAGAAAGGATGCAGATGATCTGAAAAAATACACAATTCTTTCTAAATTCAATAATTTGTCCCTAGAAGATCCATCGGGGATGCCTCCTTATATATATTAATTTTAATATCGATCTTAAACCTTTCAAAAAATCTATCACTTAAAACACTATATTGTATGTCAAACCTCGAATTTAAGGAATTACATATTCAATTAGAGGAATTGTTATATTTAGGATTTATATGACCTAGCGTATCACTGAGGGGAGCATCAATGATATTTGTTAAAAATAAGGATGGACCTTAGATGTTATGCATATGCTATTGCTAGTTAAACAAGGCAATGATTAAAAATCAATATCCCTTTCCAACAATAGATGATTTAATTGATCAGATGAAGGGAGTGACTATTTTTTTTAAAGATATATTTGGGATCTGGATGCCATCAAATGAGAGTAAAAGAATAGGATATCTCAGAGATAGTTTTAAAGATGATATTTAGACATTTTGAATTCATAGTATTGTTATTTGGATCGACCAACTCCCCATGTGTTTTCATGAGCTTAATGAATAGAATATTTCAAGAGTATCTTGAAAATTTTGTTTAGGTATTTATTGATGATATTTCATTTATTCATGAAACTTAGAGGAGCATAATTAACATTCAATACTTGTATTGTAGTGTCTTATAGAAAATTAGTTATATGGGAACTTATATAAGTGTTTTTTTTTTTTACGGGGTAAAATCCTTGAGGCTAGGGTTGATAGCCGCAACCCACCATAAGTAATGAAACAACAAAAATACTAAATCAATCATATAAGTTGCTTAAAATTCACAAATTTGTGGATATGCAATTACGATAGGGTCCTACATTTGATGTATATCCAAAGGGTACAAACCCTTGTTCTTGCTCCATATGCACATAATTTCAACAAAAAAAATAAGAAAATGATTAAAAAACAAACTCAAAGCATACAAAGAGGTATATGATATATTATTCCATCAATTATCTAATCATATAATCATAAAAATTCCATATGGACAAACACATTAGAACAAAACATGAGTTTATTTGTTGATATTTATAACATAGAGGTAGTTATACTGTTACATGATCCTTGTTGTAGGAAAGGAATGAAAGCTTCATCCAGATCCTTTCTTCTGGGGCCATTAAATATATCCTACTCCAACAAAAGCTATAAGAGCATGAGATAAAGGTGTTCAAATCTACAATAATGACTAGGGTTTCCTGAAGAAGGGAGAGTGATCGAAAGCATAATATTGACAGACTTGATTATGAATAATATTTCTAGAGTTTGGATGAAAAGACAAATTATGCACATGGTGGACCATCTAAGGTGTGTATAAATACCATTGGAAATTTGTTTGAGTGGTTATAACATGATACACAATAGGTGGCTTCTAGTCTAACCTGTAAACCCCACCTGAAAGATCAGCTTTATATATTTTTAAAATATATTTAAAGGCATATGTGGGGTTCTTTGGGAGAACCTGTGTACATACACATTCTATATGTGGGAAGCTTGTTTATCTAATTAAAAAAAAAGTTTTTAAAGATAAATTTACGTCTTAATAGGGAAAAAGGGGATGTTTCCTTGGCCAACAAGTGGAGTCTAAATATAAGTGTGGAAAAATATACCATAAAAAATTCCCCCTAATGTATGAGGTCACAAGGGGTTCTGATGGAAAACATACATTATCTATACATACATGAGGATGTATGAGGAGGGCTTGGTAATATCTCACCAAATTTAGGACTGATCAATACATGTAAAAGGAATTTTAAAGAAAACTCATATCTAAGGTAGGCATACACATGCTCAAAGGAAGTAAAGCATGATTGCCAATCAAGTAATCTATGGATCCATGATGATGTGTATATAGTATGACAATAATAATAATAAAAATACATAATGGACCCAAAATTAGATCATATCCATGAATAGCACACAATGAAGTTATGTCTCAGTATCGTATAGGAGGATGTATGTAATAAAGTGAAATATACAACTGATCCCCACTAAAGTACCAAAGTCATGTACAAAGGAGTGGTACTGTATAAAAGCTCATGTTTCAACACATAGGATGCTACTGAACCAAGGGTAGAATATAGGGATGGATGTCAATGGCAAGAATTGAAGAAACTGTCAAGTCAACATGGATGCTTACACAACTTGAGGTCTTCAAAACTATTTTTCAATGGTACCTTTCTACATTATGGGAATAAACAAGTTGAATTCAACCATGTGAGAAATGGTTTGATTACTGGTAATTGATGTATACCATTAAAAAATTTGATACTACCCATCAATACTACTAATGCATGTATGATACTTCTAATGCTAATGATAATGCTAATGTGATACTACACGAGTATATGACTAAGATGCTAAGTAGATACTGAAAGTGACTTGAAGAACTAGATATGGCTAACATAATGGGTCAAAAGACACTAAAGAATGGTTGATGCAGAGCAAGCTTCCCTTGAACATATGAATGACACATATTGTGACTTAGGCAACATGGAATGAATAATGAATCTATATAAATATGAGACACAAGAGGCATTAGAAAAATCTCCATATGATTAGAAGAGTAACCAAATGAAGGGGTAATTAATTTAAAACAATTTTTGGCTTCTTAAGGCCATATCAGGTACCAAAATAATGATGATAAGACTCATAACATGATGCTTTGCTCAATGGCGACACAACTAAATTTTCTCCCAAAATTATGAAAGAAAAACTTTCCCATCTTTCTTTTTTTTTTAATTTTTTGTTTTTTAATTTTTATTATTTTTAATTTTTCATTTTATATAAATTTGAAAGGGAGTAAAAAAAATACTCATAGTATAATAGAGGGAACAAGTGTCAAAAAAGAAAACTAGTTCCAATGCTTGGAACATTCCTACGCTCAATGCAATGGATGTTGAAATTTGCAAAAAGAAATATTGAAAATGGCGACAAGAAGAGGCTTCTAATTTATTTTTCCCTTCATTAAATTAGAAGTAAATTGTAATTCCACATCACATGACAAATTTTACAAGTTAATTAAGTTAGGAAGAATTATTTAGTTTAGTCAATTCGAGTTGAGGGTCAAACTAGAGGCATGTAGAGTTTATCCTACTTTTTAGGAGTGCTGGTTGAGTTTATTTTGAGTTTTAATTAGTTAACTCAGTTTATTTGAGTTAAAATAAGTTTAACTAGTTCTAACTAATGAATGAACTAGTGAGAGGTCCAGTGAATTAAATTATATTTAATTCACATGCAATGATAAATCAAATAATTTATAATTCACTCATAAATAACCCATGCATGTCAGTTATGAGAATGACCTAGTTGAGGTTGGAGTTAAAAGGGAAGTGTACTATCAATTGTATAATTAGAAAATTGTACTAGTGGTGCACGGAATATGTAGGATGACTTGGATGTATTATGCAATCAATTAGTTGGAATTTCCTTATTAATATGGGCTCAATTCCCTCAGGAATTTGTAAGAAAGGCTGAGAAACCGAAAGGCAAGTTTTTGGCTAAATATTGGGCCAAAATTACTCAGATCAATGTGAGACAGTTATAGATAGTGTAGAGAGCTATCAAGCATGAGAGAAGCATTGTGTTGTTTCATATTCTTGAATTAATGCAATATATAGATAGCGAGGTTTTTAGCTGAGGCTTTCCCCATATACATCTTTATGTTGTGCGATTGAAATTATTTCTCTTTCTTGTTCATGTGATTGTGCGATCATAATTGGTTTCCGCAATTCATAGAATAGATTAAAGTATTTTATTTTAGCATATTACAAGATCAATTGAATATATGTGGATTTTATACATGGTATTAGAACATGAATCAATATAGAAGAGAATAAATAGAGTTTGTTTTGAAGAGGTTAATTGAATTTGCAGATTTATTCTTCAGGACCAGCAATAGATCAGGATGTCTTTCTGTGGATTTAGACTCAAATATGCCCTTGAGGGTAGTTAGAATTAAATAGCATGGAAGAACATGATGGAGGAAGTGTTGGAGAACAATGGACTGAAGGAATTCATAGACAGTGATATTCCCATGCCCATAACAATATATGCTCAAAATCTTGATGTATGGAAGAAGAATGTAGCAAGGGAAAGAAGGATTATGTTAGAAGGAGTTAGAGATAATATTGCCTCAAACCTCCATGGAAAGTTAAATTCATATGCTACGTGGAAGGCCTTAACATATCTATTTCAGAATAGCAGTGACCACAGGAAGCTGGTGCTGAAGGACAAGCTTAGAAAATTCAAGATGGAGGAAGGTAACACAATACCGAAGTACTTGACCAAGTTCACAAAATGTCAAGGTGATATTAGAAGTGTTGGTGTTACCATTTCCAAGGATGATCTGGTGATCCTAACACTTCTAGGCCTTCCCAAGAGATGGAACAACTACCAAGATTTGGTAAATGGGAGGGAGAAGCTACCAGAGTGGGAGCGATTATGGTCCGACTTGATGCCGGAAGAGATTAGGAGAAACACCAAAGACAAGACCTCTTCCAAAGAAGAGGACTTTGCATTAGTAAAAAAAGGAAAGAAATCCAAGGGAAAAAATACTTGTCCAACATCAAGTGTTTTTGCTATCACGAGTTCAGGCACTATGCCATAGAATGTCCACAGAAGAAGGCAAGTAAGGAGCCTGTAGTTGCAGCAACAGGTGAAGTTCTAGCTTGACAATTCGAGCTTGATTTTACTATCATTTCATGCATGTCCAACACTGTAATGGGATACGTGTGGTATATCAACAACGGTACCTTGTTCATATAATGAGGAATAGAGATATATTCAGTGACTTGGAAGAGAAAGACCTCAAGTAGAACATAGAGTTTTGAGATGATGGGATGTATAGGGTGACCGACATCGGTACAATTAATTTTTAGAGGGAGTCTATCTCCCCTCTCAGACTCATAGATATATTGTTTGTTCCAGGAATAAAGAAAAATATTGTTTTCGTTGTGGTATTGGAAGACCGTGGCTATGATGTGATATTTAGAAAAGGAAAGGGTTTTACTTAGAGACATCACCATGGGACATGTGAAACATATCGATGTGCAAGTTAAGAACCTATATGCACTCAAGGTCAAATATGCATGAAAATATTTGAGGATCAAGGCAAAGCTTAGAGACCTGGTGGTTGAGAGGGAGTATGAATTACTCCTCAACATGCATCCTCAAAAGAAGCATCATAAATTTGTGGAGAAACCATAATTAGAGAAGTATAGAGGAGACTGAGTGGAAGAATTCACTCAAGTAAAGGCCTCTAGCAGGGGGGAATTTTGATAAAGGTAGGCAGAGGGACACATGCAGCCATACCTCCAGGTGAGAGGTGGGGTGGTGTGAAGTAATAGTCCCAAGAGTGCATAAATTTGGGTAGGGTCCATTGAGATGTTTTTTCTCATGAATCATTACCTTGATACAGGGGCCCACAATACAGAGTAGCAGGATGTATCAATGGCAATGATGTAGCCAGACGAAAAAGTGAAATATGAAGAGACTAACAACAATTAGATACTGGGGAGCACATAGAAAAGTTGACAGTAGTACATATGAAACAATGTAGAGTCAGCAACAATGCATAGTTTTCAGTAGACAGTGTAGTAACTAGTAGCATTCAGAGACTCTGGTGACAAATGTATCATACATATCAAAGTTGATTCGGTTTGGATGCTTTTCAGTTTTAGTAGTTGCATTAGAAACAACACTAATGAGAAGTGTTGCATGCATAACATTCCAAAGGTATTAGATCGAGATTGAGTTGAATTCCTTTCTTGTTGAGAGGGAGTGTTGAAATTTGAAATTTGAAATATTGAAAATGACAACAAGAAGAGGCTTCTAGTTTAATTTTATCTTAATTAAATTAGAAGTAAATTGTAATTCCACATCACATGACAACTTGTATGAGTTAAATAAGTCAAGAGAACTTAGTTAGTTTAGTCAATTTGTGTTGAGGGTAAAACTAGAGGCATGTAGAGTGTCTACTACTTTTTAGGAGCCCTGGTTGAGTTTATTTTGACTTGTAATTAGTTAACTCAGTTTGAGTAGTTCTAAATGATGGATGAACTAGTGAGAGGTCCAGTGAATTAAATTAGATTTAATTCACATGAAATGATAAATCATATAAATAATAATTCACTCATACATAACTCATGCATATAAGTTCTGAGAAAGACCCAATTCAAATTGGAGTTAAAAGGGAAGTGTAATATCAATTGTATAATTAGAAAATTGTACAGGTGGTGCATGGAGTCTACAGGACGCCTTGGATATATTGTGAAATCAATTAGTTGGAATTTCCTAATTAATAGGGGATAAATTCCCTCAGGAATAAGTAATTAAGGCTAAGCAACCTAGAGACATGTTTTTGGTTAAATATTGAACCAAAATTGTTGGGATCAGCGTGAGATAGTTAGAGATAGTGCAGAGAGCTGTCAAGCATGAGAGAAGAATTATATTGTTTCATATCCTTGACTTAATGAAATATAAATATAGATTTTTTTTTAACTAAGGCTTTCCCAAGATAAATATTTGTGTTGTGCGATTGCAACTATTTCTCTTTCTTGTTCATGTGATTGTGCGATCGTAATTGGTTTCCACAATTTGTAGAGTAGATTCAAGTATTTTTTTTAGCATATTACAAGATCAGTTGAATCTATATGGATTTTATACATTGTAAAGTGTGAAAAACATGAACAGTCAGGGAATTTTACCTCTATGGATAAGGGTTAAAATTCACAAAGGAATTAAATAAAATGCTTGAACTTTCAAAAAAGGCATAGGAAAATGGCTTATAATATAGAAAAGTAGAGCTAACATAAGGCCAAAAGCACAAGTAGTCAAATGAAATGCAATAATACAGCTTAACATATAGGAAAATCTAAGGTATAAAGTTAGAATAAGAGTAAGGAAGGAGTATGCATATTTAATAAAAATTCATGATGGGAGTAAAGATGAATCTCGAACCTAAAGAATAAGCACATCATGGGCTTCAATTGGATAGCGAGGAGCTAACTAAGAGGCCCATGTAAGGAAGGATCTACCACTAAGTTATGATACATGAGTAGTAAGTGAAAGGGTTAGTGTTGAAAAATAGTGGGGTCAATCCTATGGCGAAGTACTATTAAAGAGGTTGAAATTGAGAATGCAACTATGGATCTAACTTATATGCCAGTAAATAAAATGATACCAGCTGCAATAGATGAAATATTGTGGTAACATAGAGTTGATAATGTTGCAAAGTGATAAATATCTATTACAATGCTTGAAAATATCGTTAAATCACTAAACATGGGGTTAAATATAATTTCATGAGTTAAAAATACTAAAACATAATAGAGAATTGTAGAGAGAAGTGGGTAAATGTTATGAACCCAACTCCAAAAATAGAAGAAAAGGAGATCAATGCCTTATAAATAAGCCACTTCGAGGGGGAAACCTCCTTTACATTACATAAATGAACAATTCTTGGATGATACAAATGAAAAAACCTCCTTCCATATATAGGAGTCCATGGGGTCACAATGTAATCCTAGCCAACCTAACAATAATAATGTAAGGGCACAATAATAACAATATTGGGGTTACAAGGGTACATGAATAACAATAGGGGGGCTACACTGACAACAATAAGGGACTACACTAGTAATATAGGGACCTAACATGCCCCTCTCCTTCAAAAAATTCTTGTCCTCAATGCTTGAGTAGCTATGGGTGCTTCTATATAAAATTATCATCCTCCCATGTAGAATCTTCAGTGTGTAAGTTCTTCCAGTTGATGAGATACTCTGAAATTGATTGATTTCGTAGCTGTCGAGTTCTTGTTTCCGTGACTACTTCAAGTTCCAATATGATTTTTCCTTCCTCATAAAGTTTTGGAAATATTGTTTGAACTGGAATTTTTTCACCTATAACCTTCTTTAAGCATGAAACATGGAAAACTGGATGCACTCGCGAAGAAGAAGGAAGCTCGAATTTGTATGCCATAGTACCAATATTTTGCAACACCTCGTAAGGACCATAGTACTTGGAGATAATTTATTATCCTTCTTAGCTTGCTTGAGTGACATTTTTTTGTATGGTTGTAGCTGTAAAAATAACTATTCTCCTACATCAAAATTTCTCTCGCTACGATGTTGATCTACCTGTTGTTTCATTCGATTTTGTGCCAAAATTTAGGTTATCCTTTAAGAGTTGGAGGACTTCTTTTTGATGCTCGATGTGATCTTCCATTGTTTGAACCTTAGAATTTTATCTTAAAGATGATGTGATGGACGGTGGATGATATCCATAAAGTTCCATAAATGGGGTCATTTTTTCTATAGTATGGAAGGAAGTGTTATACCACCATTCAATGAGAGGTAACCACTTGACCCATTGTGATTGTTTATCAGATACAAAACAAAAAAGATATCCTTCCAAACATTTATTCACCATCTCAGTTTGACCATCGGATTGAGGATGATAAGGTGAGATATGAGCTAGTTGAGTACCCAAACAAGAAAATAATTCCCTCCAAAAATTTCTAGTAAAAATGGGATCTCTGTCGCTTAAAATAATCTTTGGGTTTCCATGTAGCTTTTGAATTGTTTCCATAAATGTAGTAGCAACTGTACTTGCTTTAAATGGATGAGATAATGCACAAAAGTGTGCACACTTTGTCAGTGTATCAACTATCCCCATGATGACACTCTTTCCTTCAGACTTAGGTAAACCTACGATAAAATCCATTGAAATATCCTCCCAACGTTGAATTGGAATGGATAAAGGTTGTAGAAGGCCCGAGGTCTTAATTGTCTCAACTTTATTTTTCCAGAAAGCCAAACATTCTGCCACAAAATTTTGAATATCAGATTAAAGGCCATCCCAAAAAAATTCTTTCTTCACCTTGTGGTAAGTTTTTAAAAATCCCGAGTGTCCTCCTAAAGGAGAAGTGTGGAATTCCAAATGAATATTTTGTTTTAGTTGGGAATTATCGCAAATATATAACCAATATTTGTACCATAAGGAATCATTTTTCCAACTAAATGTATCAGATGTACTGGGATCTTATTGCAACTTTTGAATGAGTGTCCACATTTCTTCGTCCTTCTTCCATTCATCCCTTGCTTTGGTTATCTAATCTAGTTGGATAATAGAAATGAAACAAAGAAATGCTTCCACCTCTTCATTATTTCTTGAGAGTGCATCTGCAACAACATTTAGCTTCCCTTTTTTGTAGATGATTTCAAAGTCATAACCCAACATCTTTGTGACCCATTTTTGTTGCTCTTCTAAATATAGTCTTTGTTCCAAAAAGTGTTTAAGACTATCATGATCAATTTTTACCTTGAAGTGTCTTCCATTAGGTAAGGTCACCATTTCTTTAGTGCATGTAGTATTGCAAAAATTTCTTTATAAATAGCTTTCTATAAATACTTTCCTTTGATTAGACGACTTTTAAAAGTAATGTGTCTTCCTTCTTGCATTAAGACAACACCAATTCCATTTCCTGAGGCATCACCTTCCACAATAAAGGTTTTTGTGAAGTCTGGCATAGCTAAAACTGGTGCTAGGAACATTGCCTCTTTAAGATGTTCAAAGGCCTTAGTTGCTTCAGGAGTCCATAAAAATTAATATTTCTTCCATAATGTTGTTAGAGGTGATGCTATTCTCCCATAATTATTAACAAACTTGTGATAATACCTTGTTAACCCAAGAAATCCTCACAACTGCTTTATGGTTGTGGGGACTTTCCATTCCTTAATGGATTTAATTTTGTTAGGGTCTACCTTAAAACTCTCGTGAGATACAATATGACCCAGATATTCCACCTCTTATAGTCCAAAGAAACATTTGGATGTTTTTTCATATAATTGTTTCTCCTCCAATAGTTTGAGCACCTTGTCAACATGTTGAACATGATCCTTCTCAGACCTGCTGTAGATTAGTATATCATCAAAAAATATTAGCACAAATTTTCTAAGGAAGGGTTTGAAAATGGAATTCATCAACCCTTGAAATGTAGAAGGTGCATTGGTGATAAAAACTTTGTTAAATTCATAATGACCCTCATGAGTTCGAAATGTTGTTTTCAGAATATCTTCAGTATTCATTCTAATTTGATGATATCTTGAACGATGATCCAACTTGGTAAAATAAATTTCTCCATGTAATTCATCCAATAATTCATCAATCACGGGAATGGGAATTTTGTCTTTAATAGTCAGCTTATTGAGCTCCCTATAATCCGGACACATGCGCCATGATCCATCCTTCTTGTGCACCAATACTACTATAACAGAGAAAGAACTTTGACTAGGTTGAATTATACCAACCTCTAACATTTCTGCAAGCATACATTCAATTTCGCTCTTTTGGACATAATGATGTATATAAGGCCTGATTTTTGGAGGAACACTTCCTGGATGAAATGAATAGCATGATCATGATCACGAATAGGTGGGATTCCTTTGGGAGTTTCAAACACCTTGGAATGATTGTCCAAGACTTTTTGGAGATCTGGAGAAATAGATGATTTTGATGTTTGAACTTCTAGTGAGCATAATTGTGAAATTACGCCTTGTTGTTATTTCTTTTGAAGCTTTGTCATGAAATTATAACTTATTATCTTTCCCAGCTTCCCTACGATACCCCGTAATTCGACTTCCTTTCCTTTTGAAAAAAAAATCATTAAAATTTCTTGAAAATTAAAAGAAACCGTCCCCAAAGATTGTAACCATTGTACTCCTAGTACAACATCAACACCTCCCATTGGAATGGAAAGCATTGAAATATTCAATACATATTACCCCATGGTTAGCTTTATATTATGGAATTTTCCAGGGAAATTTATAGTTCCTCCATTTGAAGCCATCACTTGACATCCTGGCACTGGGTATAGGAAAAAATTCAATTCCTTGGCTACCTTACAATGAATAAAATTATGGGTACTACCAGAATCAATCAACACTTACCTTTTTCTTCTTGATATGTCCTTCTATCTTGAGAGTTTGAGGAGTGGTAATTCCTGCCAATGCATTACATGATATGGTCGGAGTGGTAATTTCTAGGGTTGGTTCTTGGTGTATATCCTCTTCTTTTGAAGTTTCTTATTCATTTTCTTCCTCCTCTTCACAATCTATGTAAAATAATTTATTCTCAACACACTTATGACCTTTAGTGCATTTGCTATCACAACTGTAGAAAATCCCTTTTTCTCTTTTTTCTTCCAATTGTTGTGGTGTCAACCTTGTAGGTTGTGGAAGTCTAGGAATAACAACACTTCCATATTTATAGATGTGAGTGGTAGGCTTCCTTGTCACCATAATTTTACATTCAATTTTTATTGCCAACCTAAATGCCTTCTCCAATGAATCAGGTTGCAAAAAGTGAACCTCATATTGGATGCTATCCTTTAAAGTCCCTATAAAGTCATCAATCCTGTGCTCCTCTGGAATATCAGTTACCCTTATCTTGAATTTTTGGAAGTCCTCAATGTGCTCCACCATTGAACCCTTTTGTTTGGGATTTATCAATTGGCTAAAAAAGGTGTTGCTCTTTGTATCCTCATAATGTGCTATCATTTCCTTTGTAAAAATTGACTAAGTGAATTTTTTTTTACTGGAGAAAAGCCATAGATACCATAAAAATGTATTTTGTTCTAAATATAAAGTTGCAATTCTTACCTTTTGTGCGTTTTTCACATTGTTGAGATCAAAATATTGCTCCATCTGTAGTATCCATGTTACGGGATCCTTGCAATCAAACTTCATCATATTGATCTTTGGAATATGGTGGGTCTTCCATCCAACATTAGAGTTTATGAAATCACGATTAAAATTTATTTTTTTCTCATCATGAGTTTCCTCTACTATCTTCTCACCATTAGGAAACATTTCTCGTATCAACTTTGTCAAACCATCCATGTCTGCTTTTAGATCATTCATCATGTCTTCCATGTTTTCATCGATCTTAGCTTCCATGTCATCCATGCCATTATTCAAACCATCCATCTTAGCTTCCATGAATTTATTCAAACCATCCACCTGAGCTTCAACGCCTTTCTTCAAAACTTCCATTTCATTTTTTGTTGCTCTTTGCGAGAGCGAAATTTGGTGTACTTGCTCTTGTAATTTTGATATGTCATGTTGCATTTCTTCGTCTTCATGAGTCATAGTAGAGCCTTCTGAAGGCTTAATGGGTGTTGAATTCTTTTTAGGGGGGATTTTAAAACTCAATACTGATATATATTCTACAATATTCCCTTGGAATCAATTCAAATTGATTCTTCAAACAAGACTTGTGCAATTTGAGAAAAAAAAAATACACACATTTTTCTTGCTTTTGAGGAGCTCCATATTGAAACTAACTTATCTCTGTGATTTAGGATCTTCAATATCTTAAATTTGAATCTAAAGTAGCCCTCTGAATCTTCTTTAGAATGCCACAGGTCTAACCTAATTTGGATTCTTCAAGGAAAAGTTATGACCAATCTCCCACAGTGACCTAATTATGGACTGGTTCAGTAGAGCGAACTTGTACGACGTGCCACGTGTCACTGTTTCCTCCTTCAGCTCTTAAATTGGTACGTAGGAAACTATAGTCTGTGTGATTGTAGTCATTTTTACAGAATTCCAATGTGATGATAAGAGGGAGAGTTATGACGTTTTTCCCATACTCACCTCTTTGAAATGAAATTTGGGAGCCTGAAAAAACCTTAACTTCCATAGATCATATCTCCAAAAAAATTGCGAACCAAGATCTGAAATTTTTACATGAAGTTCCTCAGGATTTCAACTTCCCATGATAAAAATTTTAGCTTCTGAAATTTCATAGAAAAAATTTATAGCAAAAATTCCACGATGACCTATTTGGAGCAGTGAAACCCTAGAATCCAAAGCTCTGATACCAAACGTTATGAACTGAACTCCAAAAATTGAAGAAATGAGAGATAAACGGCTTAGAAATAAGCCACTTTAAGGGGGAAACCTCCTTTACATTACATAAATGAACAATTATTGGATGATACAAATGAAAAAACCCCCTTTTATATATAGGAGTCCATGGGGTCACAATATAATCCTAGTCGACCTAACAATAATAACGTAAGGGCACAATAATAACAATATTGGGGTTACATGGGTACAACAACAATAATAAGGGGGCTACAATAACAACAGTAAGGGACTACACTAGTAATATAGGGACCTAATAGTAAAAAATAGGCATACATAGTAAAAATATGAAAATTTTACCTCTTCATTTGCATTTTACCCTTCCTAGTGATTTTTTTCCCAAAATTTATTCCAAGGTTTGATCAAAAATTTTGAGAGCTATAGACAACCAAATTAAAATTTTCAAGTCATAGATAACACTAGTCCCTTTTCCTTTTTATTTCATTCAATTTAATAAAAAATTGATTGGAATTTGGCCATGACTATTTTAAAATTAGTAATAAAATTGCACACACACGAATAATGTTATATTGTGTTATGTATATCTGACCCTATACATAATTATACAAAAGGAATGCCACGCATACACACAATTGTTCAAAATTAAATTCGTAGGGACACATATTACAAAGTTAAAAATAAAAAATTGACAATCAAATTGAACTTTGTGAAAGATGGCCACCATGTGGGGAGTAAGAGACCATGAACATATTGAAAATTTCTTCTTCGAGGACCAAGAGGAAATGGATTACTTAATGAATTATGGGATTTTAAATTTTTTTCTGATGCCCAATATGCGCGTGTAGAGATAGTTGTTGTAGACACTAATAAACTAGTAGAGTTTAGAGAAATATTTATTCATAATAGGGTCCATGCCTCTCAATATTGAGATGGAAGACATATACTTTATTACTACTCTATCTAGAAAAGATGAAGTTGTAAATATGAAGAGTAAGTTTGGAGGTAGGCTTACAATTAAGGATTATATTAGCTTCTACTACACAATTGAGACACATAAGGTGGGCACACAAATACTCGTTGGAAGTATATAGAACCTGACCATAAAAATCCTTCTATTTCGTATAACATGGGTATCAAACTTAGCCTCATTACACTAGGCATATCAAACATATACATTATGGAAGTATAGTGCCTATGATTGATATTGTACAATTGGTGCATCACTTTGCTAACTAACATGGAGAGTTAGAATTTATCTTATAAACATGATTGAATGAATGATTTTGGATATGGGAGCATATTGTGCTCATTATACTTTGATCATATAAAAACATTGATGCCACAAGTGACACCACATGTTTCTCACTTGTGAGAGCCCTGGATGGTGAGGTGGACAGATTTGATGTGGAGAATTGGAGGAGGAAAATTCATCCTAGTAACTTTCAACCATGAATTCTTCCATTGGTGGGAGAAAAATATGTAATACTCCAAAATGGAAATATCAGCAATACATGCATAGAAAACGCATTTTTCAAAAATATGTGCTATAAAATTCCATAACAGCCCATGGATCCCTTATATTGTACATTATAGGATCCAAATCTAAAAGGGGATCAGAAACAAATCATGATATAGGAGTTAAAAAAGACTCCCACACCTAGAATAGCTCAAAAACACTGAAACCCTAAAACTACTGCAACACAGAAATACTGCTACAAGTGATAGCGTAGTCTAATGAGGGTTTATACTCAGAAATTATAGAGACAATAGATCATATATTATATTAAATCAATATTTCTCAAAAACTGAGATCTAGTCTCCTTTACACCATTCCAAGGGAACCCGGGAAGGGTTTCTAGAAATACACCCAAATACAAATGGTGATATACAGCCCTAGGACTGAAGAGTCACTACAAACTGAAGCACATGAAGGTAGGAGGCTGAAATAATATAGATATGATGCCGATATACTCAAAGGTCTCCTCCAATGAAAGGTTGAACCCCTCAATCACAGGAAAACACTCTAAATGAGCCACAAGATCCCTCACTGAAGCTGCCCTCCAAAATAACGCAATTCCAAACTGAAATTATGATGTAAGTGATGGGAATAGATTTTCCTAATGAAAAATATTTGAAATGTGCTCAAGAACCCTCCAAACTGATCTCCCAAGAGAAGGAATCCTTCCTCCTATGAAAAACTAGCTGAGAAAGTGGGCTTCTCAACCCTCCACTGCAACACGCTGCAACACAACACAATATTCTGCAGAAACTACGCTGTAGCTAAAGACTAAAGTCACTTTGCCATAATGTCATATATGTGGAATGATAGATCAGGACTCTCCCAAGAGGCCTCTCAAGGAAAGAGATGGAATTCCTAAACAAGAATACCTTGTGCTAAAAAATACCAACAATCTTAGCTAACCAGCTGAAGAGAGAAAAGTCTAAAAAGACATATCCAAAATATAATTCATAAGCTAACCCCATATGGCTTCCATCCTATCTAACTATGCAAGTCGTCCTGTGGGTTGGATGTCTTAGGCCTATATATACAATACAGACCCTATAAATATAAAATGAAAAGCCCTAATTCTGAAATCACATAAATAGGGAGAAGAAAGGGAAGAATAAAAAATAATGTAGGGTTTAGGGTAAAAATGGATTTTTATTTTTATTTTATTTATTTTTATTTATTTTTGTTTCTGAAAATGAAAAAAAAATTGAAATTTTTTTCTTACTGCGTAAAAAAACTGCAGAAATTTTTTTTAATCACGAGATTGTTTGAAATTCTATGCTACAAGGTTTGAATCACCAGAGGTTTGGAATTTTGATTGTCTGAATATTTTTGTTTGAACATATTTTGCTGCTCCACAGTGCTCTCGTGCTCTCTTTCTCCAGGTATGTCTCCTGCAAATCTCTGGCTAAATTTTTTTGGAAAAATAGTGAAATAATGAAAAGTGTTTAGTATTTAAAGAATTACTTTATGAAATTAGATTTTTGAAAATATTTTGTGGCCCATTTTTCAATTTACCGCTTTTTTTATTTGCAGTTATTCATCATTAGTGCGTCACTTAATAGCACCGCACTGGTGCTTCCATTTATAACATGACACCGATGCACAGTAAATAAAACACATTGGTGCGGTGATTTGTACATTAGCACTGATAACAAGAAGTCCATTTTTAAGGCACCGAAATTACTTTTAGGTGTGTGCACTAAAATTTATTGTTGATTTTTCTCAAATGCAGGGATAAAATATCATAATTATATAGAATGGACAATTCTTCAAAATCTAGCTCGTTCCATAATATTTCTCAAAGTCCATTACGGAGTTCTCCCTATCCATCTTGAGACGTAATATTTACTTCAGATTTTATTTATATTTTCATTATCTAATTGAATTTATGTATTTTATCCATGTCAATCATGCACAACTTAATTAAATTTATAATGTATACAAATTTTCAGGTTCATGCAGATTCAGAATTGAGTTCATATTCACAAAATATTAAAACAAATCCAAAACTTCGGAAGCTCTTATCAGAATGCACATTTGGTAGATGAAAATGGACAACCGCTTCACCCTGCCAATTGTAACAATATTGCATCTTCTAGCCAATCCAGGGATGATGATGGTAATAATTATAATTGTTTGGTATACTGATTAATGTAATTATTTAAACATCAAACCAATTAATCATGTAATATTTTCAACGTGGTTACTAATTAATATCATATATTTTGTACTAATCATGTTCATTTTTTTTTTTAAATTATTAGGATTATAGTGATGATGAGAGACCTACCTACCATCTTCCATTACACCCCACGAAAATGTCAAATCGAGGGAAGAATAAATTAAGAGAAAAAATCGGAGAGGAACGATACCAAGAATGGTTGAATCAACCACAGATTCAATTCTCACTACGTCCAGATTCACCAATTAGGAATGACTACAACAATAGTAGTTCTTCATAAGCTTGCAATGGAGACAATCAAATAGAGGTTGGTATAAATGATTACTTAAGGGATACAACTTCCATGGAGACAATTTCCTTAGATGCATTCCAAAATGATGATCAACTAGGGGATGACGCTCATATCGCTGACACCTTTTTCGAAAGCCTTAAATTTTCTTCCATCACCCCTCTCTTTGGACTTGGCAGTCAGTCAAAGTCTACCCAGTTGGGGACAACGATGTTACTGTACAACTTGAAAGCAAAGTTTGGCTTGTCGAATGCATGTTTCTCAGAAATTTTGAGGTAATTTACCATAAAGTACTCCCTTATATAAATTTGAGAAATATAATCAGTACACAATGAACATTACAAATGGTAAATTTTATGAACATTAATAATTATATCAGCATTAATGTACATTTATTAATATATTTTTCCATGATCACCAACTACAGTTTATTCAAAGATAAGGTTCTTCTGAGTGATAATGTCTTGCCCAGTAGCTGTGAAGAGGCAAAGAAATGGTTGAAAATATTGGGTGTTGAGTACATATCATATCATGCATCTCCAAATGATTGTATTCTATATAGAGGAGAAGATGCACACAAAGAGATATGTCATACATGTGGGCATGATAGGTATGATAAATCAAAAAAGAAGGGTAAATACATATTGGTCCTCCTTTTAAGATATTGAGGCACATGCCTATAATCCCAAGTATTCAAAGGCTCTTTCATTGCAAAGAATTAGCTATGTTGCAGGGATGGCATGCCTCACATAGAAGTGAGTTGGGAGTTATGCGAATCCCAATTGATTCAATAGCCATGAAGCATATAGAGGATACATGGCCCGAAAAATTCAAGGATGAAGTACGAAGTCTACGACTCAGCATAGCCATGGTTGGAGTCAACCCATATTCCCTCTAGAAAACCAATTATTCTTTTTGGCCTGTAGTAGTGAGACTGATAATAGGAGACTGAAAACAGTCTCTAGAAAAGCTTGATAATAGGCTTGTTTCTGTGCGAACCTGATAGATTCAATGAAGATTTGCCTTAATTACCTACTCTTTCTTAGGGTGCGGAAATCTGGTCCCAACACCCTCCCATACTACTTCGGGTGAAACCTTGGCCTGCGAAAGTAGGTCATTTCCGAAAGCGCTAGTTGTATAGGGGTTTGTTGGCAAACCTTAACTCCGAACCTGGGTTAGGAACCCTGAAGCCAACAATGCCCCTCTAACATATTTTGAAATGTTAATAATGTATTTAAAGGCCCAGATAATATTTCCCTTGGGGCTTTGGTACAGTATAAACATTGATTTTTTGAATCAAATATTTTTGCAGTCATATATGCATAACCACATTTTTTATGTAGATATTCAAAATTTCAATGTATTATCATGTGCATATCATAAGGACATAATAAGGACGTATACACAATAAGAATATGCTTCATTTTCTGACTTATCTCGAGACTAGTATTGACACAAGTTCTATAGCTCTTAGATTCATTAATGATATAAAATAATAAACTCTTCAAACCTGCAAGATAATATAAACCCCTCTTATAGCATCCGGTGTCCCAAAAAAATATAAACTATGAAATCATATGAATGCTACTTATTTCTCGTGGGACACTTCCTACATAATTAAGATTTCAATTCTCTATAGGCATTAAATATTTTTCATGGCGAATCATTATGATGATACAATGGTTTGCATGAAATTTTTTTATGAATGACTCAATATAACACTTTGCAAATCAGTAATAGAAAAAATTATAGTATATTGGCCCCCTCTCATGTATTTTTATTGGTATCCTATAGAAAATTAAGTATCTCTCCCTCCATTTTCTATGGGAAGGAAGTAATGAAGAAAAAAACATCTTGTACTAACAATATGGACATTCATCACTTTCTCCAAGTTAGTTGGGTGTTGGGGGATTAAAAAAATTCATTGGTTCTCAAAAGCCCTGGATGCCAAAAGTGTCTAGAAGCTAATTCAAGGATTAGGTCTTTAGTATCAGGTCGTGAACCTCTAATATATCTCTCCTCCATTAATTTTCAGTTTCGATCTAATATTTGATTAAATAAACGAGAAATGTATTGGTAATTTAGAAAACTATTTTTCATTCTTTCCCTGTAATTGATAAAGGAACGATATGGAAGGTTTGAAATGGGACTAGTATACTCATTCATAAAGATATTCAAAATTCCCATCTACTTTCTAATATTTTAATTCAAAAAATCAACTTTGAATGTTATTACACACTAAACCAAGTATTGACATGAATCTCAATTAGAGAGCACCCTACGTGGTTCTTCCCATATGAACTTTCCCTGTAGGGGCCTCTTTATACTAAGGATGGGATTCCTTCTACCTTTTTATTAAGGACAACCATGTTGAATATCACTATGGAAGAATACCTCTTAATATTAGCAAAATCTCCTCATGGAAGTTACTCCCCTAAATTTGAATATCCCTTTTAGGCACAAAATTGTGTTCTCCCATCCCATCCCCTCCCCTCCCCTCTATCTCCTCGAGGCTCATTGGTGGAGAAAAACATTATGGAAGTTAAAAATACAAAAACAAAAATACCCATGTGGCTCCTCCTTAAGAACAAAGAACCAACATGAGACACACTTCAAAAGGAATCATATAGTGGACAAAGAAAATGACTATTATGCATATCAAATGCAAAAACTAATTTTCATCTATTTATAACTTGTCATTTTTTGTAAGCATTATGGCATGAAATAAAATACCATGAAGGTCCACCCTAAAATTGGAAAGGAGACACCATTTCGAAATGTTTTAAATACTTGGCTAGTTGCAAAACATAAACCATAACACAAAGGTATTCCTTTGACTTTACTTGGGGGATTTGGATAGAAAGGAACCAAGCTATCTTAAAATATGTGAAAATTTTAATCCTGTTGCAATTACTGGTTATTATTCACCTATCAATTAAGATTGTTTTTCTTCTGCAAAATACTTGCGGTAAATATCGAATAAAACACAACTGCAACTTCCATAAAAAAATAATTAATGGTAGAATTTGAGAAAATTATGCACACACACAAAAATAATGCACACTAATATTTTTGGAAAAATGTCCTTGGAAAAGTCTTAGTGTGGAGAAAACTAGTTTTGCAAATGAGTTATTGTATTATTCTTCAACATATTTGTTATGGATAAAATTGCAAAATTGTTTTCCGTAAATTAGCTAACCTCTGGAAAATTATTTTCATAAATTCTGCAATTCACACTATCCTGCTAGAAGAAATTATCCCCTTCAAACAAAATTCGACCTCCCTCTGGATCTCCATCTTTCTCACACATGCAAACTTGCAAATCAACGCAACCCTCTTGGCAACCCTGGCTATCTAGGAAACTTAACACAACCTCCACTAGAAAATATGACTTTAGTTGGAAAATCGATATCCTATGCAAAGAAATCTATCCTGCAATTTATCCTTTCTCTAAAATGTATTCCTCTCTAAGAAATTCAAAATTATTTCTAGGGTAATTTTCACCCATTCCTGGAGCAACTCGCATTATTGAAAATCAACCTCTTTCTATAGAAAAAATTATCTCCTTGTCTCTAAAGAAATCACTATGAAGGATCTATCTAGTAGTCTCGTCTCCAATGACTACTGATGCCCTTGCATGACTTTGTTCCCTTGCTATCACTGCAAATTTGTGTCTCGATATGTTCTCTATATTCCCATTGATTTCCTCTCATCATATCTCATTGATGCATCAAAAATGATGATCTAATCTAAATTGATGAATAATATCATCTTCAATCCTTCAAGAAAATTTTCTAGAAGTTGCAAGAGGAAAATAAATCTACCTCAATTTATAATAATTAATTAAACTATTTCCCTAAGTTAAACTTAGGAAAAATAATTAACTGCGTAATTAAATCCAATAAAGGCATTTTCTTGTGAAATATTTTCTAAGTATTGGAGAAAATGTATTCCTTATCCACTTAGACACAATTTGTTACTAGAACACCTCTTTGAGCTACACAAACTCACACTCTCTCTTAGCAAGGAAGGTGTTCTGCATAACACCCAAATTGTCTCTGAAGAAGATCAATCTCGCCTTCCTAAAAGCCTTTGTTAGTATATCTGCTACTTACTCATCTGTAGGTATATATTATAGTTGGATGATCCTACATTGTACACAATACCTGATGAAGTGGCATATGATTTCTATATTCTTAGACCTGTTGTGAAACCCTCAATTCTATGAAAACTTCATGCAACTATTATTTTCTAAGTATATCATTATCATTTCTATCCCGTAATAAAACAAGGCTACTAGTATCTTCTAGAGCCATATGGCCTCACACGTAGCAATGCTCGCTGCTATGTACTCTACCTCTGCAGAGCTCAGTGTCGTGGACTTTTACTTCCCAGTGTACCAAGAAATAACTCATGATCCCATGTTGAGGAAACACCTTGAAGTGTTTTTCCAATTCACTATATTACCTACCTATTCTGCACCAGTATAGACAACCAACATCACACCATCACCTAAAGTGTATCTCATCCCATACTCGACTATGCCATGCAAATACCTCATCACATTTTTTGTCGCCATCCAATGCACTCTCTTAAGCTCCACCATGAATTGACTAAGAGAGTTTACTGCATAGGATATGTATGGTCTACAGTTGACAAGATAAATGAGATAGTCTATCAACTTCATGCACAAGGTAGGGTCCACATACTTCTCCTTGGATTTATCTATATTCCTCCAATCCATGATCATGTGAGTAGACATTTCTCTCAAATATTCCACACTAAATCTCCTCAGTATATCAATGTAGTATTTCCCTTTACCAATGAAACTATCACCATTTGTCTACGATACCTCCATGCCAAGAAAATAGTGCATACACCCAAAATAATTCATCTCAAACTAAACTACAAGATCCATCTTGAACTCCTAAATGAGACCTAGTGAACCTGTCAAGAACAAGTCATCCACATATAGGAAAATAATGAGAACATCCCCCCTAACCACCAAGTAGTAGAGGATTGCATCTGCCTCACTCTTCAAAAAGCCCATGCCCTGCAAGTATATATCAATGCAATCATACCATGCCCTGGGAGCTTGCTTGAGCCTGTACATATCTCTCTTCAACCGGCACACATGGGTCTCTCTGTTATGTGCTACAAATCCTATAGTTGTTCAATATACACCTCCTCCTCCATTTCACCATTTATAACTTCCATATTGAAATCCATTTGATGGATTTTCCAACCCATCTATGTTGTTAATGAGATAACAACTCATATATAAGTGTACCTAGCCACAAGAGAAAATGTATACTCATAATCTATTCCCTGCTTCTGAGAGAATGTGTTGGCCATGAACCTAGGATTGTATTTTTCAATGTTTCCATATACATTGTGCTTGATATTATAGATCCAACATGATCCAACCACCACCCTATATGTCGGTCTCAATACAACCTCCCAATGATCATTCTTCATGATCAAATAACACCCCTGAACCATAGTATTTTTCCACACCTACTCCTCTTCAACCTCTTGATAGATGGAAGGCTTGCTATCTACCAACTAACTGATAAATTCCATGTAGCCAATGAATCTCTTTGGCCTTATCTGCTCTCTCCTGCCTTTCCTAAGAGTCCCCACAAACTCCTAAGAATCCCAGAGTGTCTATTGAATCTCCTAGTTCCTCTTACCAAAACATGAGTTAGCCTATTACCCACCTCCATATCCTCCCAATGAATCTCTCAAATTTTTTGCATCTATTGCTCCATGCTTTGCGATCTCTTTGGAACACTCATACCAGAGCTAGTTATTGTGCTAATGACTATACTCATGCTCTGCTGCTGCCCTTTGCTCTGCTACTCTACTCTAGGAGGTTTTGCTGGATTACCACTCTAATCTTCAGTTGTTGGAAAATCTTTCGACCTTTTTTATTACTTTTCCTCCATAAACTTGACATCTCACCTGACTATAATTATCCTATCCCCTTGGAAGAAGATATAGTATGCCTTTGATGTTTCACTGTAGCCAACGAAGTAATCTGACTCTACAATTTTATCTAGTTTTGAATGTATATCCCTTGGAATGTGACAATACACTAGGAAGCTCAATATCCTTAAATGACTGAAATCTGGCTTCTTTCCTATGAATTCCTCCTCGGGTGTCATTTTTCTAAGCTCTCTATGTGGTACTTTGTTCTAAATTTAAATAGTTGTATTGCATGCCTCTTCCCATAAATAACATGGGAGTTCCTGGTCATACAACATCACTCTTGATGCCTTCGAAAAAGACTACTTCTCCCTCTCAGCGATCCCATTTTGTTGCTGGTTACAAGGAAAAATAAAATATCCTGATTCTCGCCCTGGTACAGAACTCTTGGAACTATTTACTGGTGTACTCGCCTCCATTTTCCAATCAAAGAGTCCAAATATTTCGACCTATCGCATTCTCCACTAGAACTTTAAACTCCTGAAAGCGATCAAAGACTTCATCCTTGGTCTTCAAGAAATAGATCCAAGTCTTCTTGGAGAAATCACTGATAAAAGTAGAAAAGTAATCATACCCCCTGAGATATTTTGTTTACATTGGACCACATATATATGCATTCACAAGTTTTAGTATCTCATACGATCTACTATCACTCCTTGGAAACACTATTTTTGCAAGATTCCTCAACACACATCCTCTCCACACATCATACTGCTATGTGCTCACCTCTTGAACACATTCCACTCTCTCAAAAAGAAATATATGTGATCCATGATGAATCTGGCCCACCTCCTATGCCATAGCTGCCCTTGGTCCCTTAGATTGCTGCTATTAACTAGTGTGTTAGGAGTGTCCATTTGTAGTTTGTACAATCTGCTGCTCCTCACCCTAATCGTTATAGGTAACCTCCAATCCTTGTGCTCCAACAACACCTTCACTCCTCTAAATATAACATCATATCCTTTATCTTGAAGGAAAAATATGAATATCAAGTTCATCCTCAATCTTGGAACATGCAACACATCATGGACATGTATCTTCTTTCCATTCTCCCTCTGAAATAGAATAGTCCCTATAGAAATTGGGTTGCACATGGAATTGCTCCACATCTAAATCTGGAACCCAATTTATTCCTCTTTGTAACTAGATAAGTACTCTCTAACTCTTCTAATATGAAATTATGCTCCACTATCTATGTATCAAACACCATGTGAAGTTGAGATAGAAAGGAAAGCAATTAATTCAAATTCTTGTTCCATTCTACCAGAGAGCTCATTTGCATCTGCTGAAGCTACTACTTGATTCTTGCCCTACTTCTTCCTTTGTGTGAAATAGTTGACATAGTGGCCAAATTCATGATAGCCATAAAACTTGACCTTTGATATTTTCTTCTTCTTCTTATATCCTTTTGAGCCTTGTCCCTTACTAGAACCCTTCTTCGCTTTTCCTTTCCCTTACACCTTTGGTGTCTTGCTGCTGTTATTGACGTCAATGAATAAGATGAGCCTCAAACCCTCATGAGTGAGTTCACTCCATAGGATAACCTAATCTAGACTTTTTTTTCACTCATAAATCACTTGGATGAACATACTCCATTCATTGGAACACCCATTGAGTGTTATACACACTAGCTCACCATCACTAGTCTTGTCTCCAACTACAGCTAACTTATCTCTGAAAAGTCAAACTATGGTTAGGTAGGAAGTCTCTTCTTCTCATTTTTACTGGTCGATGGTCCTCAACCCCTCGTTGATAATAATTTTCTTGTTCTCTGAAGGATCTTGGTATAGTTTTACGATGACATCCCACATCACCTTTGTTGTGACTTTCTTTGTGATATATGGAAAAATGTGATCCTTGACTCCATCAAGGATCATCCTCTTCATTTTGGAATTATCCCTTTTATAGGTATCCAAATGTGTTGGATATATTGTTACAAAAATCACATTTTCTACATACTCCTTATTCCATACTCATCCAAAAGGAATGACATCCTGTATTTCCAAATGCCAAAGTTGGAGGAACTTTCCAACCTGTCATGATCTCCCAAAATTGTTGTAGTCATATCTAGAAAATATATAAATTTAGCAAACTAAAATATAATGTATTAATAACTGAAGAATTTCAATCTGGGTTAAAAAAACTCGACTTTCTCTTCCTATGCATGCACACATATTCCTTCTTCCCTCTGATCCACTAGGATACCATGTGAAATTTTTAATTTCGTTGAAATTACTGGTTATTATTTAGCTATTAATTAAGATTATTTATCTTCTGCAAAATACTTGTATCAAATACTGAATAAAACAAAACCAAAACTTGACCGAAAAAATAATTACCACAAGAACTGAGAAAATTATGTACACACACTAATAATGGACACTAATATTTTCAAAAAATTGTCTTTGGAAAGTCTCAGTGTGGGGAAAATAATTTCCGTAGATGAGTTATTTTATTATTCTTCAGCAGATTTGTGATGGAGAAAATTACAAAATTGTTTGTCGTAAATTAGAAAACCTATAAAAAATTATTCTGGTCACTTCTGCAAGTCACCTTGACCTATTAAAGCAATTCATCCCTCCATATTAAATTCAGCCCCCCTTTTGAATCTTGATTTGGCTCACACATGTGACTTAGAAAATAAACTTGACCCTCTTAGAAAATCACACTAGCTAGGAAAATCAATATTACTTCGAGTGGAAAATATGAATTTAGCTAGAAAATTGATGTCTTGTGCAAATTGATCTCTCCTGCAATTTCTCCATGCTTTGAAATTTATTCCTCTCTGAGCAATTAACACTACCTGCTGGGGTAATTCACACCCTTTCCTGGAGTAACTTGCACTACTGGAAATCAAAATCTCTCTATATAAAATTCAATCTCCTTGTCTCTCTAGAAATCATTATCAAGGATCTCTTCAGTAGTCTTGTCTCCAACCACTACTAATATCTCTTTTCTAATGCCCCTGCATTACCTCTGTGCCCTTGCTATCACAACAACTTTGTGTCTATATGTGTTCTCCAAATGCCCATTGATTTCCTCATAATATCTTGTTGATGTATTAACGACCATGATATAATCTATATCTATGGCTAAGATCATCTTGACTCCTTCAAGTGACTTTTCTAGAAGTCTTTAGAGGAAAATTAATTTACCTCAATTAATATTGATTAATTAAGCTATTTCCCTAAGTTACACTTAGGAAAACTAATCAACTTCTTAATTAAATCTAATCAAGGAATTTTATTATGAAATATTTTCTGGGTATTCGAGAAAATGTGTTCCTGAACTTGATCATAGACACAATTTGAGACTATATCACCTATCCAAGCTACAAAAAATAATAGAACCAAGGTCAATCCTTCCTAAAAGTCGCACTAAATAGTTTGGATTTGCAAAATACAATGATTTTTCCTCCTCAAACATCCAATCTTGCTAATTCCTTGGACACTTTAATTATTTTCAATGGTATAAAAAACCATGTTTCCCTTCCATTTTTAACTCTAACCCTAACCGAGAACCTCACTAACTGCTCCTTCCAAATTCTATATTTGTAAGTCTATCCCCATATTTCTCTAATCACCATTTCCATTAAATATAATCACATTCCACTACAAATCATTGATCCTTTCAACACTCTACCATCACACAATCCTAGCATAAGAATCCATTGGTTAACCCTTCGATCACCCCACGATATATTAGCACCATTCCTTCAACACATACCTCACCCAATCCTATAATATTATTATCTTATGTCTCCCATTTTTGAACTCCCTTCAATCTAAATCCCTCTATATTCTCCCTCATTGTAGAGCCAACAAGGGTATAACGTTGAAATATTTTCCACTATAGCTCTCTTACTAGCCCCTAAAGTACTGCATAAAATGCAACCCACTCCAAATTAAACATGCTTGTTGACGGGCCTCAAAATTAGACACAAATTAAGGCCCATCTAACCTTTCGTAGAGACGTGAAGACTGTATTAAATCTCTCATTATACACTTAATAATTTTTTTTATCTTTAATATGTTCTTAGGAAGGTTTAGATATAATTTCATATTATGTTCCTAATATTATTTAGTTTTGTAGAATATTGTGAAAATCTTGGTCAGAATATGAATATTTGGAGGAGGAGATAATATAAATACTTGCTCCCTACTACAGGAGGATAAATATTGGATAATAAATGAACAAAATATCATGAAATAATTGACAAATTCTATATCTTCAGTGATTGAGAAAATCTATGAACGTGTTCCCTGTTATTCAATGCAAATTCCTAGTGTTGGAAACTAGATCTACTATTTGAGTGATTTTGGAGGGGAAATATTCCTCCTTTCAAGGAAAATGCTTCCCCATAAATTTTTATAAGTACCAATTTTAATTTTCCTATAGGGGCATGCATTTCTTATTCTTCTTCTGGGAAAAACTTGTATTTTTGCAACTCCACTTTCATTTCTAGCAGGGATGTACTTGGACTGATTCAAATAATGATGTTTGGTGCCATTTTTAGATTATAATTTTTGGTATCCTTCATAAGACTCTAAGAATACTTTTTATTGGCTATCCTAAGAGCCTTAAATCCATTTTTTATAATTTTATTTTCTTCTTTCCACTTGTTATTCACATGCATCTCTTATTCTTGTTTTTTTTCTATTTCTTCATTTAGTATTGATGCTTCTTTTGTTGTAGGATTGAGTTAAATGATTTAAGTAACATATTTTTAAGGTTAAAGATTAAAAATAATTATGAATCCTTAGAAATTATTTTAAAATTAACCTTCATCATTGCGATGCATGGATTGGTCTACTAATTCACAAATCTAGAATTTTTGGAAATGCCTTGTACCGAAATATTAGTAATTTTATGCTATTTTTTTATAATGGGTTAATGAGATTAATTTGAGTTTATTACAATTGTATTGGGTCATTAAAATATTCAGGTTAATAAAAAAATTTATCCCATGTATTTTTCACTCGATTAGGTTAGGCATTTGGTAGGTTAACTAGCTCACTAGTTCTTGAATTTCTAGTTTTTAGACTAGTAATTTTCTGCTATTTTTTAGCATGTGTTAACTGAGTTATTTTAGAGTGATTATAATTATAATAGAGTCATAAGAGATCCTACTTGATAAAAAAAATTCCCATCTCATTTTCATTTTATTTACTTGGGAACTCAACAAGTTATTTCCTCCTATAGAAAAATATGGCCTCATATAGCAACCACCTGTAGCACTCTTGTAGCACATGTAAACTTGACCAGATTTTCTCCAAAAGCTTGGTTTTTGTCTCTTAGGCTTGAATAATGACTCCTAAGCTCTAAATCCATGAATAGGGAAGAATAAACACCACTTAGGACATTCAATTTTACAAAGTATATTAGGCCTATTTCCTTGATTCATGCTCTTAAGATTTCAATTACAAATTGTTGTTCTTGCATAGGATTAGTTTATTTTCAAAGAAACTTTTCACATTTTAAAATTAGAATAATGATTCACATTATTTTAAGTAGAAAATTTTTTACATTCTTCAAATAGACAAGTAATTTTCATTCCTACAAATAGGATAACCTTTACCTTCTTGCAATTAGGATTAATGTTTACATTTCAGAAAGTAGCATTTCCATTTCTTGCAAATAGAGTAACAATTCCATTTTTGCAATTAATTTAGGCTTTGATTTCATGGAATTCACTCCATTACATCAGATCAATGAAATAAGGAGACATTGTTTGTTGCAAATAAAATTCCAACACCTCTTAAGTTTGTACGAATCCGAGGTTGATAATTTAAGTTGGTAACCTTGTGAGTTGCAACATTCTTGTTGCAATATTGGCACTCATTAGTTTTTGGCACCGTTTCCAGGGAGTTGTCAAAGTATGTATTTTCTTCTTCCATAGTTGATTCATTTATTTTAATTTTTGCAATAACAAAACAATTTCATTAGGAATATTTAATTTCAAACACAGAAAAATTGCATTGCATTAGCATTTTTATTCATTTTTTTTTTTTTTAATTTATAAAAAACAAAAACAAAACTTCTTCAACACCAAAACCCCCCCACTTGATCACGTTGTGGAGTAAGATCCACATCACCATCCACTTTTGCAGGTAGAAGAAGAAGAGGTCGAAGAGAAGGTAGAAGAAATGGATGGAGATGGTGACAATGAAGAAGATCCTCTTGGATTCTCCATTCAAGATACTGATGTCAATGTACATATGAAGAAAATTCCTCCATATTTCCTTACCAAATTACATGGTATGAGGTCATAGGATCCAAAAACCTTTCTCTTTGAATTTTAAATCCTTTATAGATCTTATGGCTACTTACTAAACTCTCAAAATTTGAGATTGTTTCTGGAAACATTGGAGGATAGAGCTCTTAAATGGTTCATGAGTTTAGTGTCTAATTCAATCATATCATCAAATGATATGCAAAACATATTTCTAGAAAAATTAAAGATCATGATCTTAAAGAAGAAATATTTAGAATGACTAAAAAATAAGATGAGAGCCTTGAAGATATGATAGAGAGATTTATGTATAATGTTAAGAGGGAAAAGTTGCATCATTTAGGATTTGACACACTAAAAACTCTCTTACTTAGAAAAATTATGGATGAGTGGATTGATATCCTTGATCTCATGAGTAGAGGTGATTTATACCAATTATCATTTGAAGAAATTTTTGGAACATGCAAGCACATATGAAGAGGAAGGGCAAGAGTAAGTAAATCAACATCAAGTTCGATAAGTCAAGCCGGACTTGGAAATTTTCTTGATAACTTTAAAATAGAAATATTGGCAATATAAGTGAACCAGAAGAAATGTTAATAATTCGATGTGAGGAAAAATAATATGTTGACATTTGTGATGTCCATGAAAAATGACATGCTATTAAATATTTCCCATCATTATCGAGGTTGAAAGAAGTTTACCAAGAGGAAAATGAAGCAATTCAATCACAAAGGAAACTATGTTATGTATCTCCAAGAAGACTATGGCACCCTAGTCAACCTGGTATGATGCAAGAGCCTAATTCACAATTTCAAGGTTATGCACATTCTAAAAGAAAGTGGAACACACCCTTTCCTTGGAAACCTTGGCCATCTCAACCCCAAAACCAATCTTGACAACAAGGTTGGAAGGAATGTTATGGGAGAAATCCACAACATCCTCAATATTTTCCTCAATATCCTCCATATCCAAATCCATTCTATACCTACCATCCACCTCCACCAAAACTGCAACCCCAACCACATCAATCTCATAGATCCACTCCCACTGAACTACCTATACCACAATTTCCAAACCCACACAAGGAAGTAGCTCAACCCATTTAAGATGTTGGGGTATAACACTTCCTAACATCTCCTCTCGCTCAAAATGGTATTCATCTTAGCTTAGGAAGAGTATTGCAAAAAAAATATTCCCTTGATGTCATTGAAGGAAAACATTCAGAAAAATAAGATTCAAATGAGAAGACCAAATAATCATGGAATGCACTTGATGAAGATAAGACATCAAAATCAGATATTGAGGAAGTTGCATCATGTTCACCATTAGATCCTCAATGTGTTCAAGATAATAATCAAGAAAAATATGAATATTTGAATGTCATGGTAGAATAATACATGGATAATAATCCAGATGAGAAAGAAAACTAAGGGCATCAAAGATATATTAAGGTTTGGTTCCATAAAATAAATAAGATGGAGCATCACTCTCTTCTTCAACAGTGCTTGATACTATCCAAGTCAAAGCATTTGGTCTCTAAAATTTAGGTACATTTCAAAGCATATATTTTTATCCTACACATGAGTTTATATATCATACTGATGTGCATATGGCTCCATTGGAAGTATTCCTATATTTGAAAGAGATTTTATTTTTTCAAGTATAATAGGAGAAAAAAAATAAAAAAAGGAAAAAGGAAAAAGAGGAAAATAAAATAAGAGAAAAAAAAATTTAAGGTGAAAACCTCCTTTGAGGTGTCTAAGATTGGATCATTGATTTAAAACCTCCATGAGGAGGTCAATGGGTTGGAAAAGGAGAAAAACAGAGAAAAAGAAAAGATCCTAGGTGAAAGCCTCCTTTGAGGCGCCTATGCATACCTACTAGTTGAAAACCTCATTGAGGCAACTAGTAGGCCTAAAAGAACAAAATGAAAAAAAATAATTTATTTTCTCCATGTATCTCTCTATTATGAAAGAAATTTCTCTCCAACCTCTGCAAGAAACAAAAAGAAGTTAGCTACCAAAAGAAAAAAATTGGTCAAAAATATAGTCAAAGAAAGTCAAACTTGGAATTTCTCCTCCTTTGCTCAAATGCTTCAAAAGGACCAAGGCCATGTCAATCCATCACCCTCATCCATTTCCAACGTACACCCAACATTTCCAAGCCTTTCTCATTCATTTTCCTTGTTGTCCTAAAATTCTACAGGAGGGCTATGTTTTGCTACAAGAGGTGAAAATACAGAGAACACAAAATTATTTTATTATATCTCAAAAACCGTGTATCCATTGGCCAAGATATTTCATGGGGAGATGCATATGGATTATGGTAACATGCTCAAGAAATTTCGGCAAATTCCAGGGCACACTTTTTGGGAAATAAACTTCTATCACCTACAACCATTTTTAATTTTTCTCGATATCTATGCATCTATTGGTTGATATTTTTTATGGGGAGGTTCATAAGGATTATGGACACATGCTCAAAATTTCAAGTCAATCTAGTCTACCATTTGACATATATGGATAAAAAAAATTCTGCTACAAGGGGTTGTCCTGAAATGCTACAGGAGGCAGCTCCAATTGGAGAAAGAGGCCAAAAGGTCATGTCTCCTTTAGGAAATTTGGAGAGGTCCACCATAGCCTCATCATTCATTTTCCACACTAATTGACCTCTTATCCACCCTTAGTTTCACCTATGTCCATGAAAAGAACCCATTTTCACCCCTTGTTCCAACCCTTTCACCTCAAAAAAAGGCCTTTGATCCTTGTCAACAAAATAATGATCACTTGAAATAAATACTGATATTAGGAGGGTCTATGTAACTACTACAAGAATACACATAGTCCTATATCAGTCTACAAAAGCCCTCCAGAACCACAATCAAAAGAACTTATAAGAACCAGAATGAATAATTGACCAACATGAAGCATTGAGGGGTCATATCATTGATCTTGGGAAACCACAAAAAATTTGCAGGGATACAACAGGGTCACTGATCATCTCCAAAAATAATAACTTGATCCACCATCGACAAGACCTATAATGACAACTTGGATCAGTCAAGCACATTTCAAGAGAAAAATTTTAGAGCGAATCCAATGCATGGAGCAACAAGCATATGAAGTTGACACCTCAAGAAGACAATATATCATATATTTCCTTGGTTCAAAATTAGAATGTAACCATCAAAGGATCATCACTTGAAGCTTTAGAACCACCAAAAGCAGCCTCCACAACTATAACAAAATATAGACACTCATGGTAAGGAAAAATATGCAACTCTCTAACCTCACCCTTTGAATATATTCTAGATTAAGAAAATATTAAAAGTTTGAGAAGGAAAGGTTTTTTATAGCCCAAATGATTAGCAGAGCATCCTCAACCTTATCTAGCAGACAAATTTACCTTTCCACCAACACACCCACATGTGTGGGGGAGGAACAAGACAAAAGAAAATATGACTTGAGAAAGTGGATTGTAATCATTTAGTAGTGATGGAGGAAAAGGAGTGTGAAATGGTAAGCGAGGGTCAACTTAGTTAACTCAAAGCACTTTGAGTTTATTTTGCATGCAATGAGAAAAAAGAGAAAAAATTTTGAAAAAGAAAAAATAATGAAGAAAATCAATAAAAAAATCAAAATAAAATAATAAAAAGGAGGACCCACTACCTCTTGGCATGCAAGGATTAGCTACTACAAGATCCAGGTTGGTTTCTATAGGAGAAAAAAAAGCTACTACATGAGGAGAAAATTTACTAAAGGAAGGAACAAAGTTGCTACAAGAAATAAACATATTGCTATAGGAAGTTAACAGAGGGATGCAAGAAAAAAAATTTGCTACTAGGGTGTTGGATAATGATTAATTAATTGCTACAAGGTATAAAGAAAAACAACAAAGTTGCAAAGGATATGCTACAAACATGGCAAATTCTCCAAAGGTGAAATATATCCAAATCACTAGTTTGGTCATGACATCATTCCTTTATTTTGCTTCAATTTATTTACCATAATTTCCACCTGTGTAAGAAGAAATAGCTCTTTGTTAAGAGTTTTCAATTCCATAATTTAATGAAGAGAATCTATATTTTTAGTTATGGGTTTTCATAGGAATTTGATAGATAGTATGATGTGTCATGGCCAAAAATTTGTATTAGAAATAAGAGGATTGGACTTAAATGAGAGTGTCATTAGTAATTAGGTAATGGATGCCACTAAATCCTTGTTTTCACAAGGAGAAGTGCCATAGGAATACTAAGAATACAAACCAAAAGCAAGGTGTTTCCCCAGAAATAGAAACCATTAAAATTGAAGAATCAGCTGAGAGAAAGAAGCATCTTAAACCTACATTAGAATTTCCATCGTAAACTGAGATAGGGGAATAAATGCAAATATAAGAGTAGCATGAAGAGAAACAAGAGGAGAAACACATGGAACAACAAACAAATAATAAAATAGGCCAGCATACATGGAGGACCACATGGCAAGGAGGATGAATAGGTTGCTCAGAGGATGAGCAACACATTTATTAGGGGGGTATGGTGGGCCTCCAAATTGGACACAAATTAAGGCTCATATAACGTTTCTTAGGCACATGAAGGCTTTAAATAACTCCTTATACACTTAATGATGTTTATTTTAGCTTTAATATGTTATTAGTAAGGTTTAGAGATAATTTCATATTATGTGCCTAATATTTTTATTTTTGTAGAATGTTGTGACAATATTAGGTATATTATGAATATTTGAAGGAGGAGATGATTTAGGGACTTGCTCCTGACTATAGGAGGATCAATATTGGATAATAAATGAACAAAATATCATTAAATCATTTACAAATTCTGGAGCTGAAATGATTGAGAAAATCTAGGAATGTGTTCCCTATCATTTAATGCACATTCCTAGTGTTCGGAACCAGATCCACTATTTGAGGGATTTTGGTGGGGAAATATTCATCCTTTCAAGTATAATTCTTCCCCATAAATTTGTATAAGTACCAATTCGAATTTTCCTCTAGGGGCGTGTATATCTTAGTCTTCTTGTGGAGAAAACTTGTATTTTTGCAGTTCCACTTTCATTTCTAGCAGGGATGTACTTGGATTGATTCAAATAATGAAGTTTGGTGTCATTTTTACTTCTAAAGATTGGTCTCCTTCATATGACTCTGAGTATCCTTGGGATTGACCATCTTAGGATCCTCAACGCAATTTTCTATAGTTTTCTTTTCTTCTTTTCATTTCTTATTCACATGCATCTCTTATTCTTTTTTTTTCCTATTTCTGCATTTAGTATTGATGCTTCTTTTGCTGTAGGATTGGTTTAAGTGATTGAATTGAGTTATTTTTCAGGTTATTTGAAGAGTATAAAGAATTATTCATACTTAGAAAATATTTTAAAAGGCATCTTCATCATTGAGTTGCTTGGATTGGTTTACTAATTCACAAATCTAGAATTTATGGAAATGCCTTGCAACAAAATAGTAGTAATTTTCTGCTATTTTTATAATGGGTCAATGAGATTAATTTGAGTTTATTCCACTTGTATTGGGTCTTTAAAACATTCACGTTAATAGAAAAATTTACCCCATGTCATTTGCGCTTGATTATGTTAGGAATTTGGTAGGTTAACTAGCTCACTAGTTCTTGAATTTCTATTTTTTAGACTAGTAATTTTCTACTATTTTTTAGCATTAGTTAACAGGGGTATTTTGGAGTGATTCCACTTGGAATGGAGTCCTAATACATCCTAATTAATAACAAAAAATTTCTCATCCAATTTTATTTACTTGGGAATTCAACAAGTTATTTCCTCTTGTAGCAAAGTAGGGCCTCCTGTAGCACGTGTAAACTTGACCAAATTTGCTCCAAAAGCTTGGTTTTTATCTCCTAGGATTGAATAATTACCCCTAGTATCTAAATAAATTATTATGGAAGAATAAAAATCACTTGGGACTTTCCTTTTTACAAATTAGATTAGGCCTATTTCCTTGAATTCATGCTCTTAAGATTTCAATTACAAATTATTGTTCTTGCATAGGATTAGTTTCTTTTCAAAGCAACTTTTCACATTCCGCAATTAGAATAATGATTCACATTCTTGAAAGTAGCACAAGGTTTTCATTCTTCAAATAGATAATTACTTTTCATTCCTACAAATAGGATAACCTTTACCTTCTTGCAATTAGGATTAGTGTTTACATTTGAGTAAATAACATTTCCATTTCTTGCAAATAGAGTAACATTTTCATTTCTACAATTAGTTTAGGCTTTGATTTCATGGCATTCACTGTTATGTAACCAGCTCCAAAAATATAAGAAAAGAGATATCAACGCCTTAGAAATAAGCCACTTCGAGGGGGAAACCTCCAATACATTACATAAACGAACAATTCTTGGATGATACAATTTACAAAACCTCCTTTCTATATATAGGAGTCCATGGGGCCATAATGTAATCCTAGTGGGCCACAATGTAATCCTAGCTGACCTAACAATAAAAATTTAAGGGCACAATAATAACAAAATGGGGGTTACAAGGGTACAATAATAACAATAAGGGGTTTACACTAACAATAATAAGGGACTATACTAGTGATATAGGGACCTAACATGCCCCTCTCCTTCAAAAAAAGTGTTGTCCTCAACTCTTGAGTAGCTCCGGGTGCTTCTGTATAAAATTCTCATCCTCCCATGTAGAATCTTCAGTGGGTAAGTTCTTCCACTTGATGAGATACTCTGAAATTGATCGATTCCGTAGCTGTCGAGTTCTTGTTTCCATGACCGCTTCAGGTTCCAATATGATTTTCCTTCCTCATCAAGTTCTGGCAATATTGTTTGAACTGGAAGATTTTCACCTATAACCTTCTTTAAGCATGAAACATGGAAAACTGGATGTACTCGCGAAGAAGCATGAAGCTCCAATTTGTATGCCATAGTACCAATCTTTTGCAACACCTTGTAAGGACCATAGTACTTTAGCGATAATTTATTATCCTTCTTAGCTTGCTTGAGGGACATTTGTTTGTATGGTTGTAGCCATAAAAATACCCAATCTCCTACATCAAAACTTCTCTCGCTACGATGTTGATCTGACTGTTGTTTCATTCGATTTTGTGCCAAATTCAGGTTATCCTTTAAGAGTTGGAGAACTTCTTGCTGATGCTCGATGTGATCTTCCACTGCTTGAACCTTCGAATTTTCCCTTAAAGATGATGTGATCGATGGTGGATGATATCCGTAAAGTGCCATAAATGGGGTCATTTTTGCTGCAGTATGGAAGGAAGTGTTATACCACCATTCAGCGAGAGGTAACCACTTGACCCATTATGTTTGTTTATCAGATACAAAACAACAAAGATATCCTTCCAAAAATTTATTTACTATCTCAGTTTTACCATCATATTGAGGATGATAAGATGAGCTATGAGCTAATTGTGTACCCAAACAAGATAATAACTCAGTCCAAAAATTTCCAGTAAAAATGGGATCTCTGTCACTCACAATAACCCTTGGGCTTCCTTGTAGCTTTTGAATTTTGTCCATAAATGTAGTAGCAATTGTACTTGATTTAAATGGATGAGATAATGCACAAAAGTGTGCATACTTGGTAAGTCTATCAACTACCACCATGATGACACTCTTTTCTTCAGACTTAGGTAAACCTGTGATAAAATACACACCTTTTTCTTGCTTTTGAGGAGCTCTATATTGAAATTGGATTATCTCTATGATTGCAGCACTTAAATATTTGAATTTTGGTACCAAAGTAGCCCTCTGAATTATATTTCGAATGCCATAGGTTTGACCTGATTTGGATTCTCCAAGACAAAGTTGTGTCCAATCTCCCACAATGACCTAATTATCGACTGGTTCAGTAGAGTGAACTTGTACGACTTGCCACGTGTCAATTTTTCATCCTTCGGCTCTGAAAATGATAGCCAAGAAACTACAATCTGTTTACTTGCGACCACTTTTTACGGCACTCCAATCTGATGCTCAGAGAGAGAGTTATGAATATTTTCCCACGATCACCTCTTTGAGATGAAATTTTGGAGACTGAAAAAGAACTACATTCCACAGATCATATCTCTGAAAATATTGCGAACCAAGATCTGAAATTTTTTGAAGAGTTTCCTCAGGATTTCACCTTCTCACCCTAAAAATTTCATATTCTGAACCTTTTTAGAAAAAAATGTATAGCGCAAATGCCACGATGACCTTTTTAGGAGCCTGAAAAAAAACCTAACTTCCACAGATAATATCTCCAAAAAATATTGTGAACCAAAATCTGAAATTTTTTGAAGATGTTCCTCAGGATTTCAGCTTCGCACCCTAAAAATTTCAACTTTTGAAGCTTCGTAGAAAAAAATTTATAGCAAAAATTCCACGATGACCTATTTGGAGCAGTGAAACCCTAGAATCCAAAGCTCTGAAACCAAATGTTTTGTAACCAGCTCCAAAAATAGAAGAAAAAAGATATCAACGCCTTAGAAATAAGCCACTTCGAGGGGGAAACCTCCAATAAATTACATAAATGAAAAATTCTTGGATGATACAATTTACAAAACCTCCTTTCTATATATAGGAGTCCATGGGGTCATAATGTAATCCTAGTGGGCCATAATGTAATCCTAGCCGACCTAACAATAATAATTTAAGGGCACAATAATAACAAAATGGGGGTTACAAGGGTACAATAATAACAATAAGGGGGTTACACTAACAACAATAAGGGACTATACTAGTAATATAGGGACCTAACATTCACTCGATTACATCATATCAATGAAAGAAAGACACATTTTATGTTGCATATACAGTTCCAAAACCTATTAATTTTGTACGAACCTTGCGTTGATAATTTAAGTTGGCAGCCTTGGGAGTTGCAAGATTCTTGTTGCAATACTAAGGCTCATCACCTACATTATGCTATCTCATTTGATGAAAAATTTTCTAACAGAATAGTGACTAGTGCTAAGCATGATGTAGTCTTTAAAAATGCACTAAATATCTTTAACATCTTTCCCACTAAGCCTAATTTATGAAGTGATTCGAATGAGTCTAATGTTACAACTCCCATGGAAAGGAAAACCTAGCTAGAGAAAGTGCTTGTCTTCCTCATGGAAAAATCATAGATATTTATTTTCTTAGATGATATTAAGTATAAAATAATTAGGAAAAATAATGATCATAGATTGTTTTTTCTTCCATATTTGAGGAAGGATGGCATATAACACAATTTTCAAACGAAGCAATAAAAATCATGTATCATGGAGATTCTTAAGGTTATTAAATGTTAATGTCTTTCTTTGTAGACTAGGTTAGAGAATCCAAAGGAATCAATTGAAAAATAATTTATCTAAGGGTAAATATATGGTAGAACTTGAATGTACATTAGAGGAAGTACAATTTCTAAAATATAAATCAATAAAAAGTTATTTGTGTAGCGAAGTGCATTCTATAATTCGATATGAGGGACATGTGTAATTTATTTCATACTTAATTTAGAGTTGGCACATGTCCCCTCCAAAAATGTTTCACTTTAATTCTATTTCGATGCCTATGTTAAATAACATAACTTTGTATTTTAATAATATTATATTTCAAATTTTTAACTAATAATTTATCACACATATGTAGAGAGAGAGAGAGAGTAAATATATATGTTAATCATAAGATGATATTACAATTCCCAAAAGGAAAGAGTAATTATATATGAAATAATGAAACTATTATTTAATAAAAGGGAAATATGTAATTCATTGGAGTCTTAATATAAAATTGATATGCGTGATTCAAAAAATATTAATAACAATAATTATATTTAATATGCATTGTGAATAAAATATTTCATCATGCAAATTTAAGTAATATTGAAGTGTTTAAAAATAAATAAATTAATAGCATAAAAACATTTTAACATGAATAATATGGTCCATAAATGAAATATTTTGATACCAATAATACATTTATGTATATATTATATAAAGAAACTATAAAATTAATTTTTTATGGTTAAAACATTTTAAGTAGTCTTATTATTTTAGATTTTGACCTTTAATACATTTTTTAATCAACTTCATTTAAAATCCAGTAAAAATTTATTTCCTTCTAACACCAACTATATCCCAAAATAAATTACACAACCCTAAGAGAAAAAATCCCAAAATAAAATTCTACTCTAACTTGCACGTTAAACATGAACAACACAATACAATAACCTTATACTCACATTCCATCATAAAACACACCACAATAACTTTCTACCCACAATCCATCACACACCATTATGGATGTTTAGTTAAAAGTTTGTCCTCCTCTCCCTAGAGAGATTTTAAAGGAAACTTGAGGCAAGGATGTTCAACCTCCTCATTCACATCGAGGTTGAACATGATTCCTTCATATCCATCTCTGACAGATCATCGTCAGTTCTCCAATCAAAATTGCGCAACAAGTGAGCAACTGTAAACTCAATGGTTATAATAACCATGGCAAATCCTATTGCCCGTACATTCACCATCAACATAGCTTTCTTAGGGATGTAGTAACCACGAATTGTGACAAATTCTACAGATGCATGGGGAAACTCTAATAATAACAATGGGTATAAGCGTAGAGTCTCTTTTACCACATAGTGGAGGTACTCCATTTTGGACAGATCTGACTCCTTTATTTCACCATGTTCGCCAACCACAAATTATTAATTTTCTTGATTCTTTCTAGGTCGATTTTGATCCAATTTTCAGAAATGATATGCTCGAAAATTTTACCTGAGGTAATGTTGAACATTGTAGATGGTCAAAGTAATCTTTTTTACATTTTCAATAATTGGTTAAATCATCAAGATAAATTTGGATGATTTTCCCGATTAGATCATTGAAGGATTTTTGCATGGAACTCTGAAATGTGGAACCCACCTCATAGTAAATGGGTCTTTATACTTGTCCACCCTTTTCAAACATATTTTAGTATAACCAAAGAAGTCGTCTAAAAGAGACATCATGAGAGACCGTATGACTTGCTATAAAATGAGATCCATGTTGAGAAGCGAAAATTTGTCTTTCACGCTTGTTTTATTTAAAGAGTGATAGCAAAACATAATAAAATTACACCTATTTGATTTTGGATTGGGACTAAGTTGGCCACCCATTCAAAAAAATTTATCAGGGAAAATGATGTGGGCAGCGAAAATCATCTCAATATATTTTCTGATCGTAGCTTCAAGTGTGGGTTTGAATTGTCTTTGCCTTCCTCTGATGGGCTTGGAATCTTCTTTAATTGGAATAAAATGTTGTATCATGCTAGGATCAAAAACAATAGATACTAGTATGATCGAGTAAAGACTTCACTAAACTCATGAAAAGGTTGGGGAAATTTTTTTTTTTCCTCTTATGAACATTGGGCACCAATTTGTAAGACTTTTGGTTCCTCCATTATCCCAATAATCATAAACATAATATTACTTAATTTTCTTTTTGATTCCTTCTTAAGTCTCTCTTTTTTTAATAGATACATCGCTAGGGGAAAAGGAATTTTCAAGAGGAGAGATCCCTTTTGGGTGTTTATTGTTCTTAAGAGAAATAATCTCCTTCTTAGAAATACACTACCCATGAATGAAAGATAAAATACTCTCATTATCTAAGAACAATTTTCAATCTTCCTCATTATTATTCAAGTGAAGCCATTGTAGCAATTGTAAAATAAAATTAGGCCTATTTGGGAAAATTTTCCTCTTGTGGCTATATGAATATATAAATAAGAATTATGGTAAAGTATTTAACTCTCTATGAATATGAGGGTGAATGAATGAAGATGGCTTACACTTTTCAGCCAAATGTGGTGATGAAAATTCAAAATTATACTCTTTCATTGAACTGAATCCTTCAAAATTCAAATAACCATTTTTGAGTTGGAGTAAAAAGATAATTTGTGGAGAATTATGTTGTTTTCCTAGTGATTTTTTATGCAAAAAAAATTATTATCGTATAATCTATCAATTTTCCATTAAATGAATTGCTTTTCCTTGCAATTTTTCACACATCTTAAGAGGTATGCGTGTGTTCCTGTAGCATAAATTAGTCTATAATATATATATATATATATATATATATATATATATATATATATATATATATATATATATATATAAAAGCATGATCTACACGGAGAGAACTAAGTTATTCATATTAAAAAATAATTTTTTTATGCAAAATTATATTTTTTATTATTTTTTGAAGTTGACGAAGTAGTATTTCAATTGGATTTTGGAGATACATGTGTTCACGTAATTTTTTTTCAACTATTTAAATACATTAGAAAACCAAGAGTGCCCTTTTGAAGAGTACTCATAAACAAAGATAGTGGTATTTTTTGAAATTTTTTTATCATACATACTTTATGTTCTTGATTTTTTGTTCAACCCCTTTGAAACTGTCCAAAACAAATTCAAGCGATATGTTTAAAATAAATTAAATGAAAAATATCATATGAATTCAGAAGTGTCAAACTCATATGCCATTGGATAGAGGATTATTTCATGAATCCAACATGATCAACTCCTCCACTTAAGGAAAAATTATAGCCTAAATCTTCTAGGGTACAAAATGGTGTTACAAAGAAATATATAGAAGTGGTGCTAAAACTATGATTTTTAGGACCTAAATAGTGCGATCGAGAGCTTAAAATTCTCAATCCAGCACTTGAGTTATAAATTCAAATATTTTGACCGAGGGTTAAGAAAGCCTTAGTTAAGCCATATTAACATGGCTGACGAGTGGCTCGATTGAGCTATAAGCTCAATCAAGCCATTAAAAATTAACCACACACCAACCGCGCACCAAATTTTATTTATGGAATTGATGTTAAATTCTATGAACTAGGAGCTTGATCAAGCTCCTGCAATCATTCCCCCCCACCCTGCCCCCTACCCCCCCCAAAAAAAAACAATGAAAATTTGAATGCATGAAAAAATAACATCAAACATTCATTCATAGAAATATATCAAAACATGGAAATTACACAAGAATTAACAACAAACATGGAAAATTAGAGATTTAGATCTCGAAAAGGAGAGAAAATGTGAAGAACAATAGACACGTGAGAATAAGATAAAGAAAGGATGAGCAAAAGATGACAGACATTGAGAGAACAACAAGATCATGAAATTCAAGAAATTCATGCAAATATAGGGAATTCAAGTTGTCTCACTTTTCATATTACCTACTCCATATTGTATTCATTAGGAAATATGATTGAAAACAATAAAAAAATGGAGAATTATACAATGGAACTAAGATAAAATAAACATTGAAATTAATACCATGTAGTAAAAAATTGAGATGTAACAACAACCAAAGAAAACCACTTGAAACCATGCAAATTATTGAAAACATGGTTTATTGGAATTTTATGAAACCACTTGAATTCATGCAAATTATGAACCACCTTCGAATCATAATGGTTTAGGAAAACCCAAAAATACTAAGGATGTGATTTAACCAAAGAAAACTATTACATTTCCATATATTATTTACATGAATTTCAATTCATGGCAATTTATTTACAAGAGTGATTAACAAAAATGGTTATCGCACAAGTGCTCCAAAACCTATAAAAATTAGTTTTTATTGATGCTTGATATAGTTGTAGGAGTTAAAAGAGAGAAAATGTGTCAAGATATATAATGAGCAAGAGTATCCATACTTCCAATGTGCATGTTGAGAATATATTCTTTTTTGAGACTGCCTTTCAAATTAATCACATCATTGGTTGTTGGTCGACGTTTCGAACCATCTAATGTGGTTCATCCTTAGGACAAAGTTGAAAAAACCAATCTATCAACTTGTTTAAATAACATAAATGAATCCAGTTCTAGAGATAACAATTAGGAAAAATAAAATATTTTAATTAAAATAAAACGTTAGGTTAAAGAAATAGTCAATATATTATTATATTATAAAAAATAAAAAAATCAAGGTCTATATATTATATTATAAAATATAAAAAAACCAATGAGATAATTTAGGAAACTAACTTAAAATAATAATAAGAATAAAAATAATAAAATATAATATAACTAACTTAAAATAATAATAATAAAAATAATAAAATAAATAAAAACGACTAGAACAACAAGGTGACTGGGGAAGAAAAATGATAGAAAAAATAATAAAAGGAATTAAAATAATATTATATTATATTATAAAATAAGTCTAAATTTCATATGTATTTATGTAAAAATATAAATAAGTAAAAGAGAAGGTCAAAAAGAAGGAAAAAACAAATAATAAATAAATAAAATAACATTAAAAATAAATAAATTAAAAAGTCTATGATAATAAATAGAAAAAATATATCTTCATATCATACACTTAAATTTATATTATAATAATAATAATAATAAATTCTTTTTAAACATATAACAACATTAAATTTTCTTGACATTCATCATCATATATAATATTTAATGGTTCCTTGAATCTTAAATGATAACCTTTACCTTTGAAAATTTCATAAGTTTCTTTTTTCAATCCTCACAGGTTAGTTATGAGAAATTTTTTTAAGAGAGCATGTTTTTTAAACACATACAAAGTGCATATATCATATAATTTAAATTATAATATATGTATATATATATATAATTTAAATTATAATTTAAGTTTTTTAAATTATAATTTATCATATATATATATATATATATATATATATATATAATTTTGTTTGCCAAGATTTAGTCATATTTAACATAAAAGATAGATTTAATTTTTTTCATTAAAATTTATATGCAAATTAATTAATTTTTCATTGTTAACATAAGACCATATTTAAAACATAAAATATAAATTTAAGTAAAAATATGTTACAAATTTCATACCTTCAACTAGTTTACAAATTTCTTATCCTTTACAAGGGGTTCCTCTATTGGGTGTTCTCAATTGTGGAATCTCTTGAAATTAAATTATGATTTATGCATAAGCAATAAATTTTAGTTATTTTAATGGCTTGGTTTGATGAAATTTATTTGTTCATATGCTTAATCTATAATGGTTTCATGTGACTCTCATTCGTTCCAGGAATCAACGTGTATAAGCTGAGTAAATATTAATAAAATGCATATTAATTTAGGTAAGTATACATACATTTGAATGGTTATTTTAGAATATTTAATTAAATCAAGTTATGTAATTCAATTGCTGGTAATGGAAATATAATGTTTTCCAAAGCACTAATTTTCCATCTCCCTATATGCTTGCATAACATAATTTGAAAAAGAAAGTGGCCCATTATTAACACATATTTTCTATTGCAAAGAACAAAAATCACATAGTGTAATTAAGGGAATTATATTAAAGGATCGTGAACTGCATATCCACATATTTTTTTTCCAAAGGAAAAATCAAACCTTTTATTAAGACAATAAAAAGTTACATATGTAGATGCATTTAAGAATTCCTGTAAAAAAATGCGTATCCACAATGACCCAGAAAGAGAAAGCACAACCAATTGAGAAAAAATCAATAACTTTGCTTAGATAAAATAAGCACACAGTGTCTAAAGTCCAAAAATCGGGCCTCTCCATGAACAACGAAAACGACCCATCTCGTACATAATATAAAATATTTGATAGAACAATAATAACATAACCATATACAGAAAATAATATAAGTGACAAGAAAATGTCTGAAGATCATGAGAAATCAGGGAAGTAATATGAATGTAATAACATAACCAAAAAAGAAAGTTAAACATGGTATGGAGGTTGATCCGACACACATATCTGCCCCACCATTGATTCAATTTCATATCCACATATTCAAACACTTTGTATTTGCACTATTCACCTTACACACACCAACACTACTAACCAATTTACTTTACTAACCATTACAAGTAGAGTAATTTCTTATCTTTTGCTTTGAAATTTTGTGCACAAACATAGCTAAAACTAGTAGGAAAGTAAGTGTCCCTAATCCACATATCTTTTTAACTTGTTTTTCTCATTCCAATTCACACCACACCTAATTTCTGCTCAACTTAGTGTTCCTAAATTGTCAACCAGGGCTAGTAAACTGTTGAAGTGAAGTGTACTATATGTGCCTAGGTATCTGCTTCCTACTTCGTTGTGTTTAGTGTTTTTTTTAGTGTTTTTGGTTTTGTGTTTTTATGCTAAGAGGAAAAGAACTAAGTGTTGGTAAAGAGAAGTTGTTGGTCACACTAAAACAAAGAAAAATCTATTCTAAACTATGTATGGCACTTAAAAACAGAGAATGCTAATTCATAGATTTCAAAACTTGAAAAGAAAAATAATTCAAAACATGAACTCAGTCCAATTCATTTCACTAGAAGTATGTTGGAAAAACTTGAGAAAAGGATAAGTTTAATGCAATGAGGTTCTTCTAAGTAAACAACAACTTACAATTATCACAGAGAAAATCTCATCCATGGTTAGAAATTTGTTGGAACACATTTGGAAAAGATTATCTGTAACATAGTAAGGAACCCTACTCTAAATTAACTTATGACACTAAAATTAATCCATTCTGCAACTCAAAATGTCACTATTAAACCTCATTCAAAGGTTAGAAATCTTTTGGAATAGTTTTGGAAAGAGGCAAGTTTGTAAAATTATGAGAAATTGCGGAACAGTCAAGACTTCAAAATGACATTACCAATTCTTGTTCCTATGTTAATGATGTATTAGTAGAGATTAAGAACAAGAGAAGTTTGTAAATAATGAAAGCCTTTAAATCTAATTTAACAGAACTAGAGTACAACCAGCTAATAAAACCTGAAATACAATGAATAGAACTGAACTAGAATGCAATCAATCAAACTTGAAATACAGTGAACAAAACTGAACTAGAGTGAAATTAACCTCCGAAATACTACAACTGAATTAAAATTCAATTAATCTCTGAAATACTATAGCTTTATCTCATCCAGTGTTAGTGATGTTTTGGAACAATTCATAAGAACAAGACTGGCTGTACAATTCGAGGTAAGTGAGCATAAAACATAAAGTTCAGAAAACTGCCTAAATTAGGAACGAAACAGAGCTACAATTACTTATCTAAACAATATGCACAGAGCCTCTCGGGCAGTAGGGGCCCTCTACCACCAGATTAGCACATGAATCTCCTCAAGATTTCCTCAAATCATGTATTAAAGTTGCTCTTCTTTCATTAAAGGAAAATGCTTCAAAAATAGAGTATTACGGTCTTGGACAATCTTTAACAATAAAACATCAATCTAGCTAACTGTCTCTCGGTTTTCCAAGTTATTCTTATAAGAGAAATACATAACTGCCCTGGAGAAGAAATAGGGATAAGTGTCTTTTTCAATCAAAATCAAATTAGAACTCTTGTGGAGGCCTCGTACTTTGCTGAAGACATCTGTAGAGTCCTTGTCCTGGTAGGAATCTGCTTCTTAGTTTTGGTTTCCTTCATGTGCATAACCACCTGTATATTTTTGCTCAGACTTCGTAGAGGGCAAGAAATTATGTAGGAGTGTTGTGTAATTCAACCATAAGTGACACCTGTAACCTGTGTGAACATGAAGATAGCTGCGGAATAGGTGACTAGCTACAGAATGGTTGCATTCTGTAGCTGAGTGTAGTCAAAGATTACTACAACAAAAAAACCACGAAAATATAGCAAGTCAGTCATTGTATGCATTCGTAAAGTGACTTTAATCAATCCTATTGATATTTTGAGCCTATAATTGATAAGGGATAGAGGAAATGGAGTGAAATTTGGTGAAAGGAAAGGACATCTTTGGGGCTCAACATACCCCCACTGCAATCAATCCATGTATTCTGAAACTTCTACTAGGACATATAGCCTCCTTTTTCTGCTTTGCCTGGTGTTCAATTGCATCCTAGGTTTTCTTATGACCAACTTGAATCTCAAATTTATAAGTGCCCTGCTCAACTTTTTGTTTTTCTTCTTCAGCTTTTCACTAGCCTTGAACAATTTTCCATTTGCAGAGAGAGAGTTGTGTTCATGTTATTCTTCAGTTTAACTTGTTCCTTTAAAATTTCATTTTCATTCTTTATATGCCTATTGAGTACTTCTAATTCATATTTGTCTCTTCTTAGTACTTCAATTGCAGATCCTAGTGGACTAGGAGTTCTTCCTCTGATTTCCGAGGCTCTATTTTCTAATGACTCAACATAATTATAGATTTGTTGTTGTGCTGGGTCTATCTCCGAAGCTCCTTCATCAAAATCCTCTTCGTACTGATATTTAGGAGATCTATCAGTTGGTGTCTCTTCATCTTCAATGTCTATGATGCCTGTTTGCTTAACTGTTGTCTTCTTCAATATGCCTCTAAGCATATGGCTTCATCTTAGTTTAGATGGTCCCTCACCTCTCTCCTTAGCATACTTTCTTATTATCTTCTCCTTTTTAAGCTTTTTCTTGATTTCATCCAATTTCTCAGAGATAATCTCTTCACTGTCCTCTTGTATGGACTTACCAGTTTTAATTTCAACAGATTTGGAAATTTTCCCTCTCCTGCTTCTTCTTGCAAGTTTTCCTTCAGATGGAGATTCCTTGGGTTCTTCAAAGTGATTCCTCACTGGGAACTCATCCCAATTGTCTCCCACCTTTCTCAAATGATGTTCAATTAGGATTTTAACTAGGCCATGGTGATACAAGGTGGTTTCCAAGAATTGAACCCTCTTTTGGACATTAGAGGCCATTCTCTTCAGACTATGAAGTAAGAAAAAGGGTAGATTGATTTCTTGATCTAGGAAATGCATCATAAGCCGAATGTGATAAACATATAGGGTACCAAACCTTCCCTCACAAGTTATAATTTTTTGCAAAATGAGCAACATATTTCACCATTTATTCTTCAGTGCTAAGCTAGGAATGCCCTTCTTGAAAACTGAAATATCCATACCTGGTGTTTTGAGCATCTTCCTCCATGCCTCATTGTGAAATTACTTGTTTTTGAACCATCGTTCACCTTGCCTTGGTAATTCTGCTGCTTTTGCAATGAAGGATTCGGTTATAGTGAACTTGACATCTCCTATTTCAACTTTTGATCCGTTGAAGGACCTACAAATGTCTTAGTTACCTCCTTATGAAAACCATTGAACTTTTCCAAAAACTGTAACCAACAACCTGTTGTAGCATCTCTCTAATCTGTGGGTAACCCTCTAAGTATTTGGTTCCGACTGGTTCGACCTTACAATGAGACCCATGGCTTCTTTTCTCAACCTTCAATTTACTGTTCCGTTACTGCTCTTCTATTCATGATAAAAATGGCTGCAGAGAGTTGTTTTCACCCCAAAGATGACTTCTCTGTTTATGCAGTAGGAATTGGCTACAGAAAGATGACATGAAGTGGTTATGGGATGAGTGAAATACGGTGAGGGTAATTCACACGAATTAATGAGTTTGAGAGTTGTCATGGAAGAAAATACCGCGGAAAAATCTCGTGTGAATTTCAAAATCATCACTGAATACTTTGGATTAGTGACGTGACCTAATAGGTCACTTCAGTACTAACCGTTAATTTTTAATAAATGATGATTTGGTATGGCGGAATGAAAGGGATTTTGTCCAAGGTTTTTATGATAGGTTTAATAGGCTTGATCAACACGAATAATCAAAATAACTTTATGGATTATACATGACTTAACCATACTATAACTTTCATAATCTGTTATAATAATAATTTCACAACTTTACCTTAGCCTTTCCTTTGATTTTTGTGGTTTTAATATGCTTTATCCTCCTTTGAAAATCATTGATTCTTCAGTCTTCATAATCCCTTTGATTTTTCTTATTGTCATAGGTGTGCAGGATCAATTTGCTGTTGAACAAGTGATTATTGAATAGCTTCCTTCAGGATATCTGGCTGCAGAATGTCTGGCTGGCTACAAAATGTATGGCTGCAAAATGTCTGGCTACAGAATATACCTGTAGAAATCTTTGAAACATGGATGGAATGTTGTGTGAAATGAAATAAACTGGATCATGAAATATGGTGGAATGGAGCATGAGTGAAGTGAAATATAATGGAATGAAATGGATCATAGGTGTAAAGTGGAATGAAATATGAAACGTGGCCTGCAACTTATGATTTGTAATACTCAATTGCAGGAAGAGATCAAATTTAAAAGTTTGAAATGAAAATGAGGTGGACCATGGAATGGAGCGAACGAATTATGGATAAATGGAGTGAATGAAAGATGAATGAAGTGAGACATGATGGAGTCAAATGGATCATAAGTGGAATATGATATATAGAATGGGTCTGCACTTATGATTTTGTGATAGCTGCTTGCAGAAAAAGAACAAATTTGAAAAGCTAAAGTGTCAGAAAGATTCTGGTTTTCACTTTATCTTTTCTGTATAAACATGCTAATCAGTGATTAGTTTCCATGTTTATACTTTATTTTATTTTATTTTATTTTTTTTGCATTTGAATTCAGAAAATTCAATTAAGTTGATGAAGAAAAAAAATTCTTCTTCATTAACTTCACATCATTGTTTTCTTGGAATCCCTTGAAAAATTCTTCTCTTGAAAGTGGCTTATGATACAGCTTCAATCTATGACCATTTACAAGAAAAAGGAAATTATTCTTCTCTTCAAAAAAAATACAATTGTCTGATTTTATTTATCATTTAAAAATTTCATAATTTCATATGTACCAAACAAATTGTTTGATTATGAAAATCTTTAATTTAGATCTAAACAAGAAGACGATCACCTTCACGAATTTATTTTCCTTGATGTTACTTATCATGCCATATATTCCTTTGTTACTCGTTCATTCTTATTTTAGTTGTCTTGATCTCATTATTCATTAATACATCCAATCTGTGCTTTTGTGCCTTATTAGATCAGTCCCTGCTGAATTTTGTTTTAAGACACAGATCTAAACTCTACTGGGGAAGCAAAGACTTTTATAAACAAGTTCATAAGATATGACTGTTGTGCTATATAGTTCTCTGTAATTTAGGCTTAGGCTTCTGCCTTTGCATCTCTTCTATGTAAATGAACAATCTTTGTTAGGATCCCTTCAATGACCTTATTAGTATATTCCACTTGGCCAGTTGCTTGTGGATGATAGGGAGTAGATTTTTTGTGTCTGATTTTGTACCTCTCCATCAATTGTTCCACTAGCCTTGATGTGAATTGAGCTCCTTGATCTGTAACAATTTCCCTTGGGACACCAAAACGAGTAAAAATATCCTCAAAAAGAAAATTAACCACAATAATTAAGGCAGAAATTAGTGGCAGCTCTACATTTGTAACATATTAATTTGAAACCAATATATTTCTTTATTGGTGAGTTCAATTTTAGAAATCTAAAGCCACTATAAAGAGGTTCAATACTATACAAAGACATGACACAGCATCTCACAGAAGGAGAAGGTTTCCCTACCCTTTGGCAACTGTCACACCTTTTGACATACTCTTTAGCATCTTTAAAAAGGGATGGCCAATAGTATCCTAAATGAAGGACCTTATAAGTTTTCCTTTTATCAGCAAAGTGTCTGCCACAAGGTTCATCATGACATGCCTTGAGGATCTCAGGCATCTCATCTTCCCGAACACATCTCCTAATGATAAAATCTGGACCTGTTTTGTATAACTCATTAGTGACCCATGAATATTTTGCATTGTCATAAATGATATTTATTTTGTCTCTTGCATTCATTATTGAAGGAAATTTCCCTGAAACTAAATAATTAGCAATGTCAGCAAACCAAGGAGTTTGAGTAGAAATTGCAAAAAGATATTCATCAGGGAATTGATCTTCAACTGGGGTATTATCTTTGATGTTTTGGAGTCTAGATAGGAAATCAGCTACTGTGTTTTGTTTTCCAGGCCTATCTAGAATGGTAATGTTGAATTCTTGTAAAAGAAATAACCATCTTATGACTCTGCAATTAGTAATTGATTTGTTCATTAGATATCTAATTGAAGAGTGATCTGCGTGAACAAAAGTTTCATAGCCTGTTATATAGTGTCTGAATTTGTTTATGGCATGAACAATAGCTAAAAACTCTTTTCGATTCTGATATCGTTTAAAAAGATTGATTTTCTTGGTATAGTGAATGGCATAAGGAATCGGTCTTTTATTATCATACAAAACATGTACGAGGCATCTGAGCTGAAAACCTTTAAATGTGCTTTAAGACTTAGTTACCTTAAATAGGTGCTTGAAGTTTTGTGCTCGGGGTATGAGGCTAATGAAGGTGGGTTGTGATTTCACGGTCTTTGGTAAGTAATTTGAAAAATTATATCTTGGTGATTTTCTATAAACCTTGATAATATGTAAATGTAACTCCCATGTATTTTGGTAACAGAATAGATAGAACAGAGATGAATTAGTTTTGTTCATCAACCATTCCATCACAAAATTTGGTACCCCAAAACAATTCCTTCAGTAAACATCATAAAACACTTCTCATAACTTAGTGAAAGATTTGCTTCTTTACATCTCTTTAATTTAAGGTTATATAAAACTGTAAATGTGTTTCATGGTACAGGAAATCATCCATATGTATCTACACAATCATGTATTGGATAGAAAAGATTCTGATCTTGCCCCTTTGAAATATTTAACAGTGCATTGCACTAATTATTAACATTACTGATGTATAATTTTGAAGACGTTAAATACTGGTTTTGTATGTTGATCTTCAAGTGCTACTTGAATTTGGTTATAACCACTAAACCCATCTAAAAATGAGAAGTACTTTTTTCCAGCTAATGTATCTAACACTTGATCTATGAAAGGTAGGGGAAAATGATCTTTAAGAGTATCTTTGTTTAATTCCCGGTAGTCAATACATACCCTCCATTTACCATTTTTATTTTGCACAATTACCAAAGGAGAAACCCACTGACTATCTGAAATGGGATAGATAAAGTTGAAATTTAACAATTTCTACAATTCTTCTTTAACAATTTCCCTAAGATTTGGATTCATCTGTCTCTGAGGTTGTCTGATTGGTTTACAATTTTCCTCTATGTAGATGTGATGAGTGCAAGTCTTAGGGCTTATCCCTTTCATATCAATGTAATCCCATGCATATGAAGAAGAATGTCTCTGTAATATCTTGACTAGCTCTTCTTGTTGAGATTTCTCTAGGTTCTTATTTATGTCTAAAGTTTTTCTTGGAAATATCTCAATTGTAGAGCTGCCAAATTTATCCGTGGAATAAAGAGACATATGTCTTGATGATAAAAACTCAATGTTGGATTCTTCTTGAAATTGTTCATATTTGTATTCCGAAGAGGATTCAAATTTTTCTAAGGTATTCAGGATCTGGCTGTCTTCACTAATTTCTGAAATTGTGAAGAGAGGTTGTATGTCTTCTTCATCCTCAATCCATTGAGTATCATCTAATTCTGTAATTGTCTTTTATGGAGGATACAAAGTAAATTTCTTAGTTGAAATACCATGAGATATGTACTTATCACCGGATCTACAACTAATGAAAGAATCAACTGTAGCTAACCAAGGTCTTCCTAATATAATAGGATGCCCTCCTAGATTATTCTTAGGAGTTAGGATCATAAAATCCACAGGATACTCCCAAGAATCTAGGGACACTGAAATGTCTTATATTACCCCATCAGCTTTGATCACAGATCTGTCCGCTAATTGTAATAATGTGGGTGTAAAAAGAAGATTAGGAAGTTTCAGTTTATCCATGATTTGTCTACTCATGATATTGATTGCTGCTCCTAAATCAATAAGTGTATTTTGGATCTCAGTTTCATTGATGTGTATTTTAACAACTGGATTTCCTGGGTCTAGATACTTTGGAATGGCAATCTTACCCATCATGATATCTGCTATTTTTTCTGCCAGTTGAATTTTCTTTGTCTCTTTGATTCTTTTTCTATTTTTTGGCCTCCAACTCCTTTATTGTTTTGCTAAAATTGAATTTTCTTGATAGCTGTAATAATCAGGATGTTAATACAAAACATTTTATAAAATATTAGAAATCATAATTAGGCATATAATTTGATTTTACACCTTCATCAGTTTATAATCTTTCTGAAGGAGGTGTAGAGGTATTTGTTGAAGTGTTTACTCTAATATAGGAGTTGAAATTATTGGTTCTTTTTGTTTTGATTTTTCACTGTTTGGGTCTTGAAAAGATGTGTCTTCTTCAAGACTTTTATTTACCCGTAAAGAATATTCCTCAAAGTTGTTTTGTTCTTGTATGATTATAGAAGGTTTCTTATTTTCAAGTATTCTTCCAGACCTAAGTTGAACATCATTAAGGTCTAAAGGAGTGATCAAATAGGTTGGAAACTATTGGCCTTCTATCATGTATGTGTTCTGAGGATTTTTACTGTTGGGGTTTGGTATGGGTTGGGAAGGCAACTGATTTGTTTTCTGAGGAAATGGTAATGGAAGTGGTGAATTTTGATGTTGTGGATTTTGAGGATTCTGTTGAGGGTTTTGTTGAAGATTTTGTTACAGAGGGAAATGTGGATATGGTGGATAGGATGGTGGATATTGATAGTACTGAGAGTATCTTCCATAGGGATTTTGTACTCCTTGTACCCAAGTTTGAGATTGATTTTGGAATTGGGGCCAAGGTTGTTGCCAAGAATTCCAATTTGGTGGGGATTGATTATACAGATGATCATGGAATCCTTGTGTTTGAGGTCCTTGCCAAGGCCTCCTAGGGACAAAATTGAGAGATTCTGTGGAATTTGTAGGGGTTTCTTCTTGAAAGACAACTTTAAGACCAGGAAGTGAAGGACAACTCTTGGTATCATGTTTTTCTAAACAAATTACACATGTCTCTACTAATTTTGCATCCAAAGGGCACTCTCTCAAGGCATGCTTCTTTCTACATTTGGGACAAAATATTGCTAAGGTATCAGATTCAACTTTTTGCTTGTTTTGTAATTTAAGGGTGTCTATTTGTTCACTAAGACTCCCTAAAATATAAGATTTGAATTCATCAAGCATATTTCCTATTTCTGCCCTACTTACTGTCCCAGAAGCAGACTTACTTGCCCTTGCAAGAGAAGGGTCTCTTGGTCCTTTTACAATTTTAGATTTCCCTCTTGAAAGGTTGATACACAATTCAGCTATTTCAGGTAATGTGAGCTGAGATATATCTCCTTTTCCCATCATGTTGAGTATATCTAACCATTCATCCCTGATTGTCTTCAACAAGAGAGCTTTCAAAGTATCTTGGTCTAAGTTTTCCATTTTTTCTCTTTTGATATTGTAGTTAAACCTCTGCAACAAATCTTCTAAGTTTTCATCCTCTTTTTGTAGCATTTTAAACACTTCCTCCTTATGGTTGATTGGCATACAGTAATCCAAATACCTCTCTAAAAATGCCGGTTTCATGTCTTCCCATGTCCTAATAGAACTGTTGATCAAACTCATAAACCATTTTAATGCTGCTCCTTTCAATGTTGAAGGGAATAGTTTAAGTTTTTGAGCATCTTGTAAGTAGTCATAGGTTCTACATAGGACTTCAAATTCAAATAGAAAGGTTTCAGGATCTTCAGTTTTGAGTCCATAAAAGTTTGGAAGGACAGAGGGTGAAGTGTTTTTTATACTTGCATTGGTTTCTTCATCTATTATAGGAAACCCAAAAGAGCTTCACATTTCCCTTCTACCTCTACCTCTGCCTCCTTCTTCACCTCTACCTCCTTCTCCTTCTGTACCTCTACCTCCTTCTCCTCTACCTCTACCTCTACCCCCTCCAAATAGTGTATGTTATCCATTAAAGACTCCTCCTCCCCCTTCTTCTGCCATGGTTGATTCTCCTGTGGAAGTGGAAAAGTTTAGGTCTCTAGCAGGGGTCCTTGAATCTTCTTCTAAGACAGGGTCAGTGGATGCGGTGGGAGGTTCTTCTGATGGAATGTCTGATCTTAAGTCCTCTGGAAGTCTATGATTAGTGGAGTATGGGATGTGGGTTTGAGTTGGAGGTGTGCTGCCTCTTGGTCTTGGTGGAACAAGTGGTGTTCTAGGAATCAAGATTCTGCTTCTTATGAATCTACCCCTTGAGTCTCTTTCTCTATGCATATCATTGTTTTTGGGAGGTAAGAAACAAGGCTACCTAGTTACACTTCCCCGGCAACGACGCCAAAATGTATGCTCAACTTAGTGTTCCTAAATTGATGTCATAAATTGTCAACCAGGGCTAGTAAACTGTTGAAGTGAAGTGCACTATATGTGCCTAGGTATCTTCTTCCTACTTCATTGTGTTTAGTGTTTTTCTAGTGTTTTTGGTTTTGTGTTTTTATGCTAAGAGGAAAAGAACTAAGTTATTGGCAAAGAGGAGTTGTTGGTCACACTAAAACAGAGCAAAATCTATTCTAAACTATGTATGGCACCTAAGAACAGAAAATGATAATTCACAGATTGCAAAACTTGACAAGAAAAATAACTCATAACATGAACTCAGTCCAATTCATTTCACTAGAAGTATGTTGGAACAACTTGAGAAAAGGATAAGTTTAATGCAATGAGGTTCTTCTAAGTAAACAACAACTTACAATTATCACAGAGAAAATCTCATCCATGATTAGAAATTTGTTGGAACACATTTGGAAAAGATTATCTGTAACATAGTAAGGAACCCTACTCTAAATTAACTTATGACACTAAAATTGATCTATTCTGCAACTCAGAATGTCACTTATTAAACCTCATTCAAAGGTTAGAAATCTTTTGGAATAGTTTTGGAAAGAGGCAAGTTTGTAAAATTATGAGAAATTGCGGAACAGTCAAGACTTCAAAATTACATTACCAATTCTTGTTCCTATGTTAATGATGTATTAGTAGAGAATAAGAACAAGAGTAGTTTGTAAATAATAAAGGCCTTTAAGTCTAATTTAACAGAACTAGAGTACAACTAGCTAATAAAACCTGAAATACAATGAATAGAACTGAACTACAACTGAATTAAAATTCAATTAATCTCTGAAATACTACATCTTTATCTCATCCAGTGTTAGTGATGTTTTTGAACAATTCATAAGAACAAGACTGTCTGTATAATTCGAGGTAAGTGAGCATAAAACATAAAGTTCATAAAACTGCCTAAATTATGAACGAAACAGAGCTACAGTTACTTATCTAAACAATATGCACAGAGCCTCTCGGGCAGTAGGGGCCCTCTACCACCAGATTAGCACACGAATCTCCTCAAGATTTCCTCAGATCATGTATTAAAGTTTCTCTTCGTTCATTAAAGGAAAATGCTTCAAAAATAAAGTATTACGGTCTTGGACAATCTTTAACAATAAAACATCAATCTAGCTAACTGTCTCTCAGTTTTCCAAGTTATTCTTATAAGAGAAATACATAACTGCCCTGGAGAAGAAATAGGGATAAGTGTCTTTTTCAATCAAAATCAAATTAGAACTCTTGTGGAGGCCTCGTACTTTGCTGAAGACATCTGTAGAGTCCTTGTCCTGGTAGGAATCTGCTTCTTAGTTTTGGTTTCCTCCACGTGCATAACCACCTGTAGATTTTTGCTCAGAATTCGTAGAGGGCAAGAAATTATGTAGGAGTGTTGTGGAATTCAACCATATGCATTTTTCCTTTAATTGACACCTTTAACCTGTGTGAACATGAAGATAGTTGTGGAATAGGTGACTAGCTACAAAATGACTGCATTTTGTAGCTGAGTCTAGTAAAAAATTACTACAACAACAAAACCACGAAAATGTAGCAAGTTAGTCATTGTATGCATTCCTAAAGTGACTTTAATCAATCCTATTGATCTTTTGAGCCTATAATTGATAAGGGATAGAGGAAATGGAGTGAAATTTGGTGAAAGGAAAGGAAATCTTTGGGGCTCAACACCTAGCTTAACTAAAAGGAAAGTAAGTGGCCCTAAATCCACATATTTTTTTTACTTGTTTACTAACCAAAGTCATTATTTCATTTTATTTTGGGACTAGGAGTTAGAGTTAGTAAAGAAAGAAAGTCTAGACACTTCCCCCGTTGCACGCTTGTGGAAAAACTATATGAAATATTTCTCAAAGCACCAATTTTCCATCTCCCTATATGCGAGCACATAGAATAATTAAGAAAGAACAAGTGGCCCACTATCCACACGTATTTTATTTTCTTGCAAGGAAAAAGAATCACATAGTTTAATTAGGGGAATTGTAAAGGATAATCACATATCCACATCATTGCAATTCACACATTGTATTTTCACAATTTCACTTGCACACACTTTCAATCCACACAATAAGCTCACTTAAACTTGGTATAAAGGGCATCTTCTTTTGGAATATTTGTACTTAGTTTCTTTGAGATTACATTTTTTACACACCCTAAGTGAAGTAAAGACTCTTTAAAAACAACCTTAACTTGAACACATTAAATTCCCCATAGGGACCACAATATAATTTATAGTTCAAGTTAGGACCATGGGGATAGGAAACACATAATATTTCATGGTTGTTTTCATCTTGAAATATATCAATTTTATTTTAGGGAGATTAAAATCCTACATCATCTAGTGACAAAATACGACAATGAGAAGAAACCTATGAAGGGGTTAAGGATTAAGTGGCAGATTATCACGAACCTCCTTATTGTCTCCTGACACTTAGTAGGGGTTCCAGGTCCAAAACTGAAAACTAGAAGCTGATATTCACTCATTCCCACTAGACGAAGGTAAATTAGTGGCAAACTATTAAGGCATATTTCCCTATAGGTAGCAGGCGCATGAGCACAAACCGCCTAAGGTGATTTTGGTTAGGCTGCTAGAAGCATCACCAACTATTTTTGGATGTATCTCTAGTATGTTGGGACACTATAACCCTCACCATACCTTGGTTGGTTTTTTTCCTACTAGAAATGCTACCAGTAACATTCATGAGATGGCCCTAGTTCCCTATTCTAAAATGTTCACAAGGATTAATTAATACTTGAGCAAAAGGACATTAGTTTTTTTTGGAATTTTTATCATATGGAAAACCTCACAAATTTTTTTTTATTGATGGTTTCAAACATTAGATTAAAGGGGAAATTAACCATTTATTTTTCTCTTTTTATTATGTATGTGATTCATTTGGTTTTCCTAAATAAAATTCCCCTCACCATATTTTCCCACAAACTTAAGTGGGAACCATAGGGGAGACAAGGGTTACTCGTCACTCTAGGAACCTATAATATCTCCCACCATTACCGGGAGGAGTGCCTAGTCTCTCACCATTATGATATAGAAGATAGGACGAAGCTTCCTTGTTTGGATCATCAATTCTTGGAGCCACCTTATTGATATCTAACTCCTCTTAAGGCACCCCCACCACCAGCCCTTAGGGAAATACAAACGATACCCGGCAGGGTACTCCAACCAACGCCACCCTGCATGGTACCCCAGCCAATAATACCCTACAAGGTACACCAATACCAATACCAAAGACAACACATAAGGCCAGTACATCATGGTTAACACCAAAAAGATATAATTTATCGCTTCTTTAAATCTCCCATATTTGATGAAACTCTCAAATGATCCCATTGCTTGTAATCATACATTCCCCCCATGTTAACCAAGTTACCATAGGATATCCCGAAATTAAAAGGAATACAAGGGAAATAACCTTCCAATCATATCATGACCTTCCACGTATGGTGATTTCTTAAATAAACATGTATAGATTTACTATTCACTTGTCTTATGATGGTGATTTACTTGAATTACAGGTATATTTTGTATTCCACTACCTAGGGATGGAAATTGATCAACCACATAGGAACAAGATGTGCCCTGTCAAGCTGGTCAACCACTTGATGAATAATGTGTTCCTCAATATGATCAACCACCATAGGAACAAGGTGTGCCATATCGAGTTGATCAACCACAAGAGGAACAAGATGTTCCCTATTAAGTCGATCAACTATCACTAGGGGAAAATGATGTTCCCTATAAAGCTAATCAACCACTAGAGGAAGAAGATGTGCCCTCTCAAATTTGATAAAACCAAAGAAAATTTTAAGTATGGAAATTTATCTAAAAGTTTAGAAACTTTGGCGAATCTTACTAGTCCTTAATATGCAAACTATAAAAATTTTGGTGAATTTTTTGTAAAATAATTCATATTTCTTATCATTTTATATATTGAATCTATAAATTGTTTGCAATTTTAAGGTTAAATAATTTCATACTAGAAATTTGGGTGAACCATTCTTAGAAAAAATGGAAATTGGCGAATCTTTTTTTGGAAAAAGCATGGAAAATTAGCACACCTATGAATATTAACCCCTAAAATTTTCCCTATAAACCACCAATAATAATGGGTTGATCCCACTAAAGTTGATAGGACAATAGGGAGCCACAGTGGTTTGGAAAGGGGTGGAAGGTTTGCAGAAAATTTGGATGCAAGCACAATAGACGACCTTGGGGAGCCTATCTATGCTCTCACTATTAGAGAGCATGTAAATAGAATCATTCAACAAAATTTTAAGAAAAATTCAATTGTTACACAAGCTCAGATACTACATTGGTTGACAAAACATAAGAAACTAAAACATGCCACACAACTTTTAGGTGTCCAAGATGCTAAAAGTAGGAAGACACGTATGAAAGTCATTGAAAAGATATCAAAAAAATTCTCTATGTTTGGAAAATCAAGGAAACTCGTTGTTTGAGTTTCTCATAGGGAAATTACAACTACTGTTTTTGCACCACATACATAAAGGCAACAAAATTTGGCAAAAATCTCAAAATTTCTCCATGTTTTGAGAAAAACATTACACAAGCCTACCAAATTTAGGGTTCGTGTAAATGAAAATGATGAATTTACTTTTTTGGCTCTTATCACGATGAAACCCTCCCAAGATAAGCTTACCATAGAAATCATAACAATTGTGGTACTTAGAGTTTTGGGAGATCCATTCCCATGCTATTCCAGATAGAAATAATTTCGTATGGCATCACATAACTAAAGGTCAATATGTAGAGCATGCTAAGAACATTGTAGAAACGACATAAGTTTCATTGTTCGAGGAATTTTAGGAAAGGAATAAACATGTGAAGATATCCATAATTATTTTTTATAAATTGAAACCATGTATTATTAGGACTAATACAATCCGTGACACATGTTTTTGCTGATATCATGTTGAATTTCAACTTCATTATGACACTTTTTGGAAAATTTTCAAGAATAATTGTCACGTCAACCCTAATCCTCATACAATGCATGATATGTTTCATCAATATTGTGCAAAAGGGATCCAAAATATTTATTTTACAAGAAAATAAGTATAGGTGGGAGAAGATGAAATAAATGTGGTGACTCTGGCATTGTTCAATAGAAACATTCCTATTGACACCAACTAATTTGGGATATTAGATGTCACCGTCACATGGAAGTGATGTGAGTATGCCATGGGAAATCAACCATATTCTTTAACTATGGCACTTAGGAGGATAAATTATATTGAGGATGAGATTCCTATTTCATAATTCATGGGGGAGTTTCATAATCATATCTATAAATATATCAAACACTTGCAGAGGTCCAAGTGACATACTTATGAATTTAAGAATTCTTATGAAGTATTCTAGCTGGGAAAAATCTTATGAGTATTATACTTTGATGATAATTACACATTTTCTCCTCAAACAGAGATCTAGAGTGAGTCTTATCACTTATAACAACTATCCATATTCATACATGTTTTGTACATACATGCATAATTGAATGTTGATGGTAGGGATAACACTAAAGAGTCACATGATGTGATTAAGGAGTATACTTTTACATAAGTAATGATTGTGAGCATGACACATTGTTCGTGCAACATATAATTGATTTATGAATTATTAAAAATTAATGACATATTATTCATAAATCATTGGATATGGTTAGACGATTATGCAGGGAAATTCAAGGCAACACACAATTTTTATTGGTTTAGACAACTACACAATAAGACAAAAATTCAACATGCATGTAGCTATTTTGAAATAGGAAATGGAAAGGGTGAGCATGATGGTGTAGGTGTTTGTGTGAAGTGAGCACTTGGGAGGTACCAAATGAGTCATGATGCAAATCGAATCAAATCATCATTAGAAGGAGTCAATTTATGTAGATCCCATCTAGGACATGAAGGTCATGGATCTATTAGGCCTGTGCGTAGGTTCTTTTGAAATGTTGAAATTAGCGATGTGAATAGATCCATTCCTTGGTATTGTAATACTATAGAAGGAACAAGGGAATTGCACTTAGTGCATATCAAAGACATGGGGGAATTATTTCCATCGAAACAAGAAAACTCACATGTTTTTGTGAGTTTTGCATTAGTGTTGATAGATGTATACTTGATTAATGTGAAAAACATGGGTATGTGAAATTATGGAAATATGGCCCTCTTAAATTAAGGGACCTCATCCAATTCTGACGTGGCAATATATGCATGATGAAGATGCCATCTTTTCACTTCATCATGATCGAGTCTCTAATGTTGTAAGGGAAGGTATGCGTTCCATATATTATTAATTATTTCATATATAAATTGAAATATTGAATGTATTTAAATAATACATATTTTTTTATTTATTTTGGTTGTAGGTGATGTTTTTTCTATCACTGCTCCCTCAAGAAATGAAGAGATCATGGCCTACTATTTGATGCGATGCACACATGTAAAAAGCGAGTTGGTGTGACCATATGAAGATGGGCAATTCACATACCAAATTAGTGACATGGTTGTGATAGGCCATTTTTTTGAAAAGGTTAAAAAACAAGATGATCAAATTATTTATAGAGGTTTTATGTCTGAATATATACCTTGCCAATATATTCATCTAGTCATAAAAGCTCAGATTAATCTCATAGAAATCAAAACAAAGAAAGGTGAACCAAGGAGATGGAATATGAAAAAATAAGACCATGAACGTATTATGGAGACTTGCATTACTATGATCCATTGGCCAAAAGAGTAGATGATGCAAATGACAAGCCTTGAAGCCAAGTCTATAGCAGTCAAGTGTAATCTAATCTAGTAGAAGATATCAACATATGAGTTTTGTAATTTATAAATGTGATAGTTGAATACTCTTTTAATTTTGTAATATTGAATAGAGAAATGTTTCCCTCTAGTCTAGGATGGGTTCGTAATGGTATATATATGTTATATAAGATTTAGTTTCCTCGAGGTGCTTGCGTTTCTAAAGTTTTCCAAATTTCAGTGAGGTTTTAGTTTTAGGGATATATCCTTATGTGAACCCCACAGATCTAAAATTAAATTAAAATTTAGAATCAAGGGGGATTTAGATTTATATTTAATTAAAAATTTCGGTATTATTGTTTTTTAAAATATCATGTATAGTATTCATGTTGGGTATGGAAGAAATATTATAGATATACATCATAATGGGTTTTAGAAAATCCATTTCAATATCTAACAACCAAGTTTATATAATATTATTTTACTTAAAATAGAAATTCAACTATCTAGGTTATGAACAACCTTGAAATATTTTTGTGTTATTAATAAATTCCATGTGTTAGTTTGATATAAAACATGGAAATAATTACACACATGCTTCATATCGGATTGTAAAAAGTGCAACAAATAGAAAACACACACACACACACACACACACACATCGTGTTCAATATTAAATTGACATATATAAATTAGCATACATTGATTTCTAAAATTTCAGTATAAAAGTTATGTACATGATATATTTTAGTTCATTTTAAGTATCAAAGTGATTTTCATCATTGTAAGGTTGTACTTGTTTTCTTAGTCTATGAAACTATAAATAAAAATTGTGATTTTGTAAAATTTTACTTCTTGAATATTCTTAATTAAATATCTTAAGATAAGGAATTGATTGAAATACTTGGATAGCAAAGTAAATTTAGGAAAGTTCATAAAATTATATAAAATTATCTAGAAACTTATCATTAATTGTTTAAATTAGCATACATTGACTGCACTAAAAGACACAAACATATCATTAATTATTGGAATTAACATACATTCATTGCACTAAAATACACTTTCTACATGTTTATTATTAAATTGATGTACATGATATTATTTAGTTCATTTTAAGTATCAAATTCACTTGCATCATAGTAATATTGTACTTATTTTCTTAGTCTATGAAACTAGACATCAAAATTGTTATTTTTGTAAAATTTTACTTCTTGAATGTTCTTAATTGAAAGTCTTAAGATAAGGAATTGATTGGAATATTTGGACATTCAAATAAATTTAGGAAAGTTCATAAAATTATATAAAATTATCTAGAAAAATATTGTTAATGTTTTTTGGTATAGTAAATTCCAACACATATGACTTATACCCTGTTATGACTAAACTCCTATAGATGACCTCAAAAGAAATAAATTTGAATAAATTTTATTTGTTGTTTACTCGTTGAAGATACTTTATAAAATTGAATTTAAAATTTATTTCAATCCTTTTTGTGTTTTTTTAATTGAACCATGATATATTTTAGTTCACTTTAAGTATCAAATTGACTTGCATCATAGTCTAAGATTTTATTTATTTTCTTAGCGTATGAAAGTAGAAATCAAAATTGTTATCTTTTTTAATAAAAGTTATCTTATAGAATTTTTTTAAATCAACGAAATAATTAACAGATCCATAAACTGAAATTTAAAGAACATCCATAAACGATATTAATGAACATACACAAAATAAAATAATGAATGTATCAATAAACTACCCATATGAAAATATATACAAATTACATCACATGCATATTCCTAAACTGAAATAATAAGCATCCATAAATTGAAATAATTCTCATATATCCATAAACTATCCATGTCTGAAATATACAAATTTAGTATCACATGTGAATGTTCCCTATGAAATGGGTCTGAAAATATAAAAACTATCTATGATCCACTGTAGAATGTATCACTTCTAGAACTCTTATTTTATTTCTGTTGCGAAAATTAAGCATCCATAATATGATACTACAATATAACACACTCAAATTCAAACTAATTAGAACATAGTTTATACAAAATAAACAATATTGAAATAAATGTTTTTGAACTGTGCATTTAATTAGTCCCCTTCTAATGGCTCCGTCGAGTACAAATGAAAGTAAGGTGGGATAGGGTCTGATCAAAATTGGTTTGGTTCTCCCCTTCCCATGGATTAGTCAAGTGCAAATTTAAGTCAGGTGGGATGGGGGTCTGATCAATATATGTTTTGTGATCCCATGCTTATGGCTCAAATATTGGGGCCTACATCGATAGTCCCACATCATTAATTCCTCCATACTCAATATCCCACTCATGTGTCCACATAAAAACGATATTGACGCCACTCTGCATCTGGGTCTATGTACATAATGGAAAAGACAAATTATAATTAGTCTAAGAATTAATTAGCATGCATACATGTAACTTGAAAAAAGAGAATGTTGAAATATTAGGAATAAAAAAGTTTACTTCAACTTCTTTTCCATGTGGTTGTACATAGTGACTCTCCTCCATATAAGTGTTATGAGATGGAGGTGGAGGAGACTGAGCCATGGAAACATGCAATGGAAAAGGTTACTCTAGATGATCAACTACCAACTTGAATGGCCTCAGAAGCTCATCCATGTAGCTGGGATTTGTATGCATGTTATCATAAACTTATTAATATAAATGGAATCCGATACAAAGATATTAATATAAATAATATATGATTTGAAGATAAGAGTCAAATTTTCCATATATATGTACCTGGTCTTTGTTACGTCAATCGTGCACCCTCTAAGTGTCATGGATGGTATCATGAAATATACATACATATGAAAAAATTTGGTCATGCCCTATAATTTCGAGATATGAATCATCATATAATGGAACTAGGGGGTCACAAGACAATAAAGGTGGTATTCCCATCTCTCCATGTAATTCGACATGCACGTTGGCCAATGTCCTCAACATGTTGTCTGCAATGGTATTCCTGGTCTCAATTCCAAACTACGACAACTGATCTACCTCCATCAGCAATACCATGATCCGAAATGTTCATGGAAACAATATTAGAGGTGGTGTTACATGGGCAAGGTCCCTAAGAGCCTTGACACAATCATAACTATGTCCCAAGTTGGGTCCATAAAACTCAAATCTTGTGCTAGTGTAATCCTGCCTTAGATGTATGACGAACTCCACATATATATGCTTTGAAAATTAAATGGGGACCTGGTCATGGCGGGGGAACTAGCCTTAAGCTCCAGCGAATCGATCATAAAAAAAATTGGTTTGAGTGGAATTGGACCAACATGTCTATCACGATGGTTCGAAGGGGTGTCAAAAACTCCCCATGAACATCAATATCCTTGGTGGCATATTTCACCACCTCCCCAATATGTGGGGCTCTAACCTCTAGCCGCCTAATCCTATGCATGGAATGTAGGAGGTGCCTCAATGAGCCCACAATCTAGTATGTCTCAATCAACCTAATGATGCTCTCCAATATTAAAGACAAACTACGCCTAGTAGGTGAACTAGTAGAAACTTTACCTAGCTCTTGAGTGATCCATGTATTCTACACCCTAACATCCTTAATTTTGATACTAGATATAACGTCGTTCCATAGAGGTATCAATGTTGCATTATGATCCTCAACTTCACCCTACTAAGGAAACTTAGTAGGGGTTTGAAACACGTTGATCCTAAAAATTGATGTGATTTATCAAAAAGAGTTTTTCTTTAATAATGAACCACTCAAGCCTCCATTATGAGAATATTTAACATATACAACTAAATAATTTAAGCATAATAAAATATAAATTAAATTCAAACATGTCAATTGAGGACGATTTAAAAAATAAAGACAATTTAAAGACAAAAACACATAAAGTTTAAAGAGGATTTAAATTTTAGGACGTGTACCTACAATTGGTGAAGAAGGTCCATTATCTATAATAGGATCATCCATAGAGACAAAAACATTGTCTCTGACACTCTGACTGGTGTTGGATCCATGATCTATGAGTGGAACAGACACTCTCTTTAGGCTACGCGATCTATCATGAGCTTGACCATGTATAGTAGATCACCCCACACTCTGACGACCTGCGATTGGGGGTTGTATAAGAGATGTATCTGCATATTACATATAATACATATATTACGTATATAAACTAGTCCAAGTAAAATTATTAACTAAACTATTACATATAATACATATAAACTAATCCAAGAAAAAATGTGGACTTAGAAAGAATGTTGATAAGAAAACCATTTCTAAACTCAAGTGAAATAGTCTAGCCCGAAGTTTTAAATTTTAGAGTCTCTTTTTTGATAATTTATCAACCAAAGTATTGAGTTCCACGTAAACACAATTGAAAGATGTGATCAAATCTAATTTTACACTTTTCCCCATTTCTAAATAATGCATTTTTTCATAGAGCATAAACATGTAAATATATGTAAAAAATTAAAATAAACTTCTCTGCAAAACTAATTAAATTCCATGCCAACCAAATAATCCATAAGGAAAGTTCTTATAATGTTTGACTTTGACACCTGCCATGTACTCGGTGGAAGCACATGAAGATAACACACTACATAATGAAACAATATCGTACAAATTAAAAAAGAGTCAAAATGCTTTTATTCACTTTAAATGCACTTTTCATCATGGATTTAATGTATGTATCAATGATGCAATGTTGAAAATTATATATATTTATATATATGTGTGTGTGTGTGTGTGTGTGTGTGTGTGTGTGTGTTATGTTATGTTATGTAGTTAAATAAAAATATAGGAAGTGTAAGTTACAGAATTGGTACACAACTAATAAATTTAATAAGGATGAGGACTAAGAGATATATATTTGTCATATCATTAAATTAAAATAATTCTACAAATATGAGTAGTAAATTTTTTAAGGAAAATTACAGTTTATAGATAAACTCAAGCCTTAAAAAGTTGTTGAGCATCACCCATATTATGTTATTATGAAGAGCACATTACGTTAAATAGTTATAGAAATATGTTAAATGTTATATAGGATTATGTTATATGAACTATATAATTATATATACATAGTTATGTTATGTCATAGTTATCTAATTATATTATATATAGTTAAACATGTTAAATGTTAGGTTATAGTTATATATACTAGTTATATTATATGTATCTTTTGTTTTATTATATAGTTACATGTTATATATATATATATATATATATATATATATATATATATATATATATATATATATATATGAATTGATCTTGGATTTTGAATTTAGTTATTATTTTGTTTGAGTATAATTAATTTTTTAAAACAAATTACTATATTTATTATTGAAAAAGTTATTTAAAATATAAATTAATTTAATTTTGAAATAACAAAATGAAATGAAATTTCTTATTTGATAAATAAAGGTTTACTATGAGCAATCATATTCATCATGTCAATCTCAAGCTCCTAATTTATTTAATTATTGGTTATAGTTTGGTTTTTCTTGGGCATATTTTTAGTCAAATTTGTTCAAAATTTAAAATTCATTTTAAATAACAAAAAAAAATATTTATTGAAAATTTATTTCACTAAATTCCTAAGAAAAAAAACTTTAAGCCTAAAATATTAAAAAATAAAGTCTATACCATAAAAAAAATTCATAATAAACATGTTACAATTATGGAAAATATATAAAATGAAATGAAGAGAAATTAAAACCCGAATTATAGTTTTTTGTGCGGTTTTCAAGGGTTTTCTTGATGGTTTTATAGGTTATGTTTTGTGGTTTTCAAGTCATTTCTTGGTGGTTTTTTGTGGCTTTCATGGTTTTTGTATGGTGGGCTTTTATTTCAAATTAATTTATTTTATTTTGCAATAAAAATTAAATAAAAGAGATAAAGAAGATAGGAAACCTGCCTTGGATTAAGCTTTTGGGACACTGGCGAGGTCACTAGATCGAGCTCCTCCATCTCGGTCGAGCTTAGAAATCCTCTATTGAGCTACTTATTTCTCAAGGTTTGTGAAAAATGGCTTGCACAAACCGTGCCTTGGGTTTTGATAAGAAATAATGGCTCGATCAAGTGTTAAAGCTTGATCGAGCCCTAATGCTTGATTGAGCTCCTACCTTGGTTTATACAAGAGCTTGATTGTGGGTTTTTTTAAATTATTGATCGATATATTTCTTGGCTCCCAAGAAACTCGATCGAGAACTTAAAAATGGCTCGATAAAGCACTTAAAATGGCTTTATCAAGCTCCCCTTTTCACCTAAATGCAACATCCCTTTTCTAAAAAGTGTAACCCAGCTCCATGCATAGACCCATGAGTGATATTAAACAAGAATAATTCAAAGATTTTTTTTGTAGGCAGATTGAGCGTACCTATTGATTAAGTTTATGGGAAGGAGATTTTTTTTTTTTGACCAAGTTAATGATAAGTTTAGAATCACCAAAAGAGGTAAACTGCTTACAACTTAGTTTGAGGGATTTCTTAATGCCTAAAATTATGGATTCAAATTTAGTGATGTTGTTAGGGAATTCAAACTCAAGTCTTAAGGTAAACTACTATATCTTACCAAGAGGCGAATAATGATATAACATGACTAATATAATAGATACCACAATCTAAAATAGTAAAGTAAAATATAGTGTTGGAGAGTGTGGGATATTTTGATAAGATTTCATAACAATGCTTCTTAAGAAAAAAAACTAGAAAATAGGTGATCTCACTTTACTCCTTGTTACTCATGAAAGGATTTATCTCCTCACTAAGGATTTTTTTTTTTTGTTCCTTCCCATCATGTTACTACGTCATCAAACATGTTCTACTACATCAACCCTAGGTTCATGCAAGTGTCATACCTTTCCCTTTATTATTTATTTCCCTTCGTGTGTTTACATGGAATCCAATATTACATGATACATAACTATAAATAGTCTTTTTTTTGTTATTTTATGATTAGGATATTGATGGATGCATGAATTTTTTTTTATCACAGTTAGCATGAGCCTTTTCAGTATAATTTCAAAGGGAAATAGAACGGTGGAAATAAGATGACTAGTATAACATTGAGACATAGTATAAATAGAAATATCAGGTTATATATCCATTTCATGGAGATTCCAAGGAGTCTAACCAATTAAATCAAACTAATAATTTGTATATAGGAGAGCCCCCTCCTACCACATCACATAAATATAAAAAGAATGCCTCTACCGCACCTAAGCATAGTAAAATTTTGTGAGCCTTAAGCTCCTTAACTCTCACCACTATATAGTGATGGATGGGAAGTTGATGTACCAATTTACTCAAATGGGGCCCACAGTTTTGGCGCTTCATCTCCTAGGGTTTGGTTTTTGGTTGGTTAGGGTTTTCCATTATTTCTCAATAATAAATAGGCCCTCGAGTCTCATTGTAACACATTTCAAAGGCCTGTAGCTGCCACATATCTTCTCAGAGATAAGCCTACCAGCGCCATAGCTAGTTTATTTCCATTATGTCTGTAAGCGTATTTCTGTTATATGATATTAATGAAATGAAGTGTTATTTCCGTTGCATCTATGTGTTTATGTGTATTTCTGTATATTATTGCGCTCCTTCATAAATTCATATAAGTGGTATGGGAGTGGTCTGTTCTTTCTTTGTTTTTCTTCACATATCCCGAACAAGGTCAGGGTATAGGGGTTTAGGGATCGATCTGGTTGAACCCTTGCAAGATTAGACTCGCAAACCCTGACGACCTCCCATGGCGGAAGAAAATAAATACGAGGGAGTAGGAGTGTTACAATGAATTCTTAACACTAGTGTACGAAAATAGCTCACTTTAGTTGCACATGAAAAACAACCCTAACAACAAATATGGTTGTCTAACTTCTTTAGATCTACAATAGATGGTCGAAACAAAAGAAAAACAAACCCAAATCTATGCAAATAAAGTAGCTAAACAGTAAAATAAAATAAGAGTTTCTCCAAAATATGTAATGGACAAGAAAACAATTATAAAGAATTTTTTGTATTATATTAACACTTGGGAAGGGAACAAATAATGATGTTACCAGTCCCCCTCAACAGGGAAAATTTTAAGGACAGAAAAATATCTTGAAGTTTAAAACATTGGCGAATATCACTAGTCCCTAATATGAAAACTATAAAATGTTTATTGATGTATTTGTAAAATCATTCAAATTTATAATGATTTTATGTATACTCTCTATATATTTTTGGCTATGTATAAGGTAAAATATTTTTATATTGTAAAATTTGAGCGAATCATTTTTATTAAAAATGGAAATTGGCGAATCCTTTTTTTGGAAAAATCATAAAAAATTAGCCCAATTGCGAATATTAGCCCCTAAAATTTTCCATGCCCCTCAATGGGATGGGTTCTTTGTTGTCCTCAAATGATTCAGCTTCAGAGTTTCTCTCTCAATGGCATAGAAAACCCAAGACGTGTAGAACTCAAAGGGAGCTCAATAAGAAAAAAGAAAATAAAAGTAATCAAATTATGACAATGATAAGAGGATCAAAGTCCAACCATGATAAAAGGATAAAAGGTAAGAAATGAATGGAAAAACCTCCTATTTATAACAAAATATTGATCTATCCTTGATAATGGTGCATAATAAAATATTATTAACCAAGATCTAGATCTAAATGCTTGGAATATTTTATTATATTGTTTTGGAGGGAAAAGGAATTGAAATTGGTTAAATCAATTTATTTAGAAATAATAAACAAATAAAATATTTATTTATGATTTCAAGGATGGGATCAAGGAATAATTTAAAAAATAATTATTTATTTTAATATTCCTAAATGATTTAGTCAAATTTAACAAGGAATATTAATTAAATAATGATTTAATTAATTATTCCTAGGGAATAATAAGATAAATAATGCTTTATCTAATTATTTCTCATTAATTGGGTTCAATATGACCATGAATATTATTAAACAGGGGTTTAATTAATTATTCCTAGAGGAAAATCAAATAAATAAGGACTTATTTAATTATTCCTTATGGGGTTTTATTTTGGACCAGAATTAACTTAATAAACTATGGTTTATTAAATTATTTCTTATAGTGAAAGCAATTTTACTATGGTAAAATTGTCTTGCATGGTGTATTTTGATCCATATAATTGTAAATGGTTAGATGACCAAAAAATGGTGTAATATATTTCCCCCCAATGTATGAGTGTTAGGAGTTAATCGTATGACCGAAGTACGTTGTAAGAACACAATCACTAGACACCCAAGGGGAGTCATAGAGAGATAGATATGTAGGCAAAGTGAAGTGAGAAAAGACGATAACCCTGAGGGGGAAAGACCAACAAAGGTAAGACTCCTTTATTTTTTTGGTACTTGTTCTCGGTGAGGCGGGGGAGGCATACCTATGCCCACCGAGATGACAAAGTAAAAATGAGACTGAGCTATAAAGTACATGATATGTTGGCGTAAACATGGGCCAGAAAAAAAAAATACAATGGATCCCACATACATACTACGTCTGGGACAACAACTAGGATTGAATATAATAATATATGAATACATGATATATAATAACAACCACAGAAGCCTTGATAAATAGGAAAGGGATTTGAAACTATATATGGATCATCTAAGTGATACATGCATGCTATAGGCGCTGCAAGTGGCTGGGGCTAAACCCATCAAATATGTGGAGATGCTTTTGAGGTTGTAGAAGAAAATGAAGTCATTCGGGCATGTGGGGGGCTACTTGAAGGGCCACCCCCTCATGAGATCTAAAAAATCTCACACACACCCGGGAATCACTCGATTAATCTTTTAGATCATCGAACTATTGAGTATACGAATCTCGATCATGTTGAAGTGGAGTGGATGAGAAACAATCAAGTCAAAGGGAAATAAGGAGTCCCTTTTCTTGATCTGAGGCACCAAACAAGAATGGAAGCTAGAACCAAGATACACCGCCCTCTAGAACTGTCTTCTAGAATGAATGTGTTGATGTCGACAAAAGGAGGTCTGCCATAGGTGAGGCAATAATGATCATCAACTAAGGCACAAGGGATCATAGTAGAGTGAATGCTGGACTAACACCAGGGATGATGATGGAATGGGGAATAATAAGTAGAAAAAAGACAACTTTCCTTGTAAGAGCATAAAAATCATGGATGACCTGGCAATAAGTGACTCGACTCCTGAGGGGATGGGGGACAATGGGACTGGAGGCAAAAATGAGCTACACGAGAAAGAGAGAGAGAAAAGGCATGAATGGATGGAATACTGTAACATGAGGCAAAAAGGGACTCGAGATAGACTCCATGAATGCGATGATGACTCAACTTGGATGCTCTAATCGAGGGCGACTTAATGATGCTGCCACATAGAATAGGCCCGGTGGGGACCATAAAAATATGATCAAAAGATGGTTACTCATGACGAAAATTGAAACAAGTGTCGACAAGTATGAAGGCTAAGTGGTTCCCCAAGTACAAGTGACGCAGGTGCATAAATTCAATTTTGAGAGGTGGTGAAGTGACCCTTCTTGGAAAAAAGGCTTCTGGATGAAGTATCAAATCATCAAACATAAAGGGGGACCTGGACTTGCCACTTCCGCCAGGCCGAGCATGGGGACCAGATGGTAAGTGACAAGTTGGTATATTTTATGGTGTGTCTAAAGTTTTATAATGATGTATATGGTACTGATTCATTAATTTGGTATGCAGATATAACACCGGTGAAACTGGCCAGGTATATGGGACGACCTGCAACGCCAGGAGCTACATAGTCTAGCATGGCTAGAGGAGGCGATAGAGCTGATTTAGAGGCACTATTGGAGGACGTTCGCCGCATATGTGAGATTTTTATGACTGAAGTATCAGAGTGTGGCTCGCAAGATCTAGATGACCGCTACATTGAGGCATGTGTCGGGTTACCCTCAGAGTGGCGAGGGGTCAGGCAGCGCATGGCGATGGATGGATAAGGTATGCGGGATCTACGGGCTGTAGGAGCTGAGCCATTGGCTCAGGACCCTCCAAATAGTGATTATATGTAGGGGAAAGAGGTGCCCCCATTTTTTATTTTAATAACATGTTATGGGCATATCGGATGTATTAGAGTAGAGGACTCCAAAACATTAATGATTTTGTGGATACTATTATGGATATGCATCTTTTTATATATGGAGAGTATGTGGCTTGCCACTTGTTTATTGTTATGGTCTTGTGTTAAATTCATGTGATAAGTGCCAATCTAGAATATTGTTTGCAATGCTATCTACATAGTGATTTTGGGCTCTAGGTACATGAATGAAAGTAATGGTTTCAAATTTGTGCATTAAGAGTTTCACTCATAAATATCTTCTAGAAAGGACATGGTTATGCACACGATAAACACCATTCAATTATTTGACAAGAAACAGGGAATCTAAACGAACATGAAGATGAAGGATGCGATGGTCAAGGGAATCGACTAACAAACCTATCACTGCATCATATGTGGCCTGATTATTGGTGGCAGATCTAATACATATGCCATTGGAAAGGACTAATGAATGTATGGGGGTAAAAATAGTCCAGGCTGGCAAGGCTAGGTTCCACGCGTAGCGACTTGCATCATCAGCGTAGGCGATGTACAGTGTGGATGAAGGATCCATCTGAAAGGCGTCACAAGAAAAAAAAGGAGAAGATGATGGAAAATTCAAGAAACCTAAATGTATGGCATAAATAAAACATGCATGTCGGATGCTATGGGTAAAATTTATATGCCCCTTACACTTATTAAATATATGGTCAATACATGGTGTAGGGATGTTGTCTTGGGGACAAACCTTATTCAGGTCATGAAATTTCATACAGACATGAATGGTGCCTATTTTATTGATAATGGGATAGGAAAAACCATTCTTCTTGAGCTTATTGATTGCAGTTTTGAGAGCCTCTCGCCAAGAAATGGGTCTCAATTTTTGATGGACAAGGTAGGCATCAGGCCATGTGTCGATATGGTGTTCGACAATGACTAGATCAAGTGCGGGCATCTATGAACAGGACCTAGTAGAAACATTACATAATGTTTTGAGTAGCTTGAAGCAAGCCTCAATTTCATCTAGGGAGCAATTTTCCCCCAAAGAAATGATTTATTCGTCGAAATCATCGGGTGCAGGAATGGAATTTCTAAACTGATCAACCTCATCTGAGGTGAATTCTTTAGAATCCATAGTGTACTGGTCATGGAACTGTTTTGGAGGGAAGTACGCACGGTGGTTCACATCATCCCAAGGAAAGTGAAGGGTGGTCATTTCTTCGATAATGTATTCATCAGAGTGAAATATGGGGGGACTGGCAGAATAAATACCACATGAAATGGTGGGGCTACATGACGCATCATCATGAGAGGTATGGTTCACATACACATCAATATGGAGGGTAGAAAAAGAGCTAGTATATGAAACATCTACTGATGTTGAGCCCAAGGTGATCACCGAAGGAGGTTCAGTCGAAACAGAAGGGAATGCCTGAGAGGGGTTTTCTGCCAACGATCTCATGGATGATGACAGATAAAGGAAATTGGCCTAAGGTTTCGTATTCTTGACATCGGGTGGAGGTATGACAATGTCTTATGGTTTAGGCTCAGCCAAACACATGAGTAGAGGAGTAGCAAGTTTGCTACATTTGGCCTCGATTTGGTGAACGACTTCAAGGGTGTCATGAAAATCATCAATATGAGGATAGAGGTAATAATAGTGGCAAAAAATATCATACAAAGCACAAGGGTGATTCATGTGCAATGTTTTTATTTTCTTAGCTAAATCGAGTAAGGTAACATGGAACTTTGGGATGTCAGATTCATGAAGTGTTTCGTTGACCACAGGTTTGAGGATAGGAATTTCAACACAATTTTGGGTAGCATTCCCAACAACATCACTCAAAGCGCACATGAGTGACTTCTTTGGAGGCTTAGGAGGAACAAGAGTTATTTAGGCAACCTTATCCTTAGGTTACTTCTTTATAGATTTGCCCCCCTAACCAGATGCTTTCGCAATAGGAGTAGATTCTCATTGAGGTGGTTGAGGCACTGAAGTAAAGGTAGGAGTGGTGGAGACTGGTTGGACCGGGGTCAAAGCGGTATAAGTTTTGAGTTGACCAGGTGGGGTTTCAACTGGGGGGTCGATTTACCAAAATAGGATCCCCGGGGTCAAATTGGGATGGCTCGAAGTAGCCATAACAGGAATTGAAAAGACTCGAAAAGGGGGAGCGAGAAATGGTATCTGACCGAAGGGGTAATGGCTTAGCGGAATGGCTCCCAACTGGTTAAGGCTAGGGGGAACCGTTCTTAGTTGAAAAGGAGTGGAAGAGACACTAGGAGAAGAGGAAGTTCCTTAAAAGGAAGGACCTACAAGCTTCATCACGTGGCAACCAACAGGTTGTGGAGGCATGGGCTGCTGGGTGGTTGAACTAGATTGATTATGTCTAGTTCGAGATGATTGCATCATGAAAACATTCGACGAGCTGGGATCTGATACAAGAGGGGAGGGACCAGGAAAAGCACCTAGCAAGGTGGAATATTTATATACTCCAGGTGAAACACTGGTAAAAGGTGTGACTAATTTCTTATTGGCCACCGAAGATATGATAGACTCAGGGGACAACTGAGACTAGTTCGTAATATGTCAACTGATCAATGGTAATGATCTTTCCATTGTGAGAAAATCACATCTTACAGTGAACTGCAGAGCTTTCAAAATACATCGCATAGGTGTAGCTACGACCCAACAAGATGTTGTAATCTAAAGGGGCATCAATGACTTCAATGTCAATATAAACAGTCTTTCCCCCAAGAGTGACAGGACAATTGTGGTATGTTCCAAAGGGATGAGAAGAGTGATTGTTCCAGGCACGCAAATTGATGGTGGATGGGGCTAACTTAGGCAATCCGATTTTATTCCAAACAAAGGCTGACATCACGCAGGTGTATGCGCCCTCGTCAATGATACATTGTGAGACATGGGCGTTACAAATCTTGACTAGTATTTGGAAGGCAACGGATGAAGGTAAGGGAGGATGTTCTAACTTGTCAACATAAAATATGATCAAACAATCATACGAAGGATCCACAATTCGTAGAGAATATAATAGAGCTTTATGTTGTGAAGGGTATGACTAGAGGACTTCTAGCATTGACATAGCAATAGGAGATTATGCTCAGTCATCTATTATGCTGTAATTATGGGCAACTTTGGTAGAAGCAGCAGTTTGGCATAATGGACCTTTGGGGATCTTGGGAATAACCTCTACTCATGGCTAAGGGATTTGTAAAGGGGCATCAGGTGTCTAACTGGACTCTGTGGAAGCTTTTTTTGAGACTCGTTTGTAGAGGAAGCAGGTTGCTTACCATATTGGTGCGACCGAGTTTTAAGGTTGAAATTAGTGATATTAACCACTTCATAATTCATCATGAGAATCTGGTAATAAGAGTTACCATACTGAGAGGTTTGAGGGGTGGCATTACCTTCAGGGGGTTGGGAAGTTAAATATCCTTGTTGAGGGAAAGGATCAGTAAAAAAAATTGGTTTAGCAGGCGCAGTATTTGGAGGAGCCGAAACCATGGCTTGTTGTCCTCTCGATGCTGCTTGTGCTTCCCACAATGACACATTTTGGGTAAAAGGGAGCAATCATTAGTATAATTTCCATGGACACCACAACAAGAACGTGGCTTATTCATACAAAAAGGCCTTTACTTCTTGGGATGATTGCCCTCTTGCTGGTTGTTAGTGTTTGGCGAGTTCCCTTGGCGCCCTTGATTACCTTGTGCTAGTTGGTTTTGGTTCCCTTTCCTCTTTTTCTTGGAATTGGGAGGATCGGTCATGCTCTGTTGTGCATACACCTGACTCGGAGGGGGAGGTGGCTTCTACGGAGGAGGGGGAGGTGGCTACTACGGCAGACGTTGAGAAGGCATGGGAGGCTGGGGTGCTAATACTAGAGGGGTTGGAGCATCGGGTTGTTGATAATGATATAAAGGAGGTTGAGAAACATTGGGGTAAACAGGTGGAGAAATCGTAGGCCCTGCAATTGGTTGATGCAATGAGAAAAATGTGCTTTGTCCTAGATACATGTTGCTGGGAGGGGGATAAGTGCTAGAGGAGTTGGCCTCTCCCTAAGGGAAACCATAACCCATGGGAGGATGAGTATACGGATGTGAAAGAGATCCAATGATACCTTTGGCAGCGTGAGATGCCCTCGGTGCATTGGCACCACCAAGTCTAGGAAGATCTGGTAAGACGGTATAAACATAACAAGAATGGGCATAGATCAAGTCATATTTCAACATGATTTGGAGATCTTCTTCCTCTTTTTGAAGAAATTGAGATGTGACATATTTACCAATAGAAGGAAAAAGTGTTCTGAGAAACCAATCAATATAGACATGGTCGTCGAATGTGGGAGCTCGACATAAGCTCCTCCTTCTACACCATTCTTGGATATGGTTAGAAAGGCGGGTGGCAGAAGTTTGATGGAATGCGATCAACAACTCAGTATCGGTATCATATCGGAGAGGTAACTGAAAGTAATATATAAATTCTTTAGCAAGAGTCACAAAAGTGGAATGAGAGGTAGAGACCTGGTCAACATACCACTTTGCAATGTCTCAAGTGAGCGTGCATTGGAATAAACGAAGACGGATGGAGTCATCAGTGATAGAATTGGATGAAAACCACATGTGGAAGGAGTAGACATGTGATTAGTATGGTCCTCTCCAGTGTTTCCTTCGAACTTAGGGATGTCATAAGGAAGCTTAGCTGGCATAATAGGCCAAACTGGATCATGTTGTATAGGGTCGTTAAGTAACTGGCTATAATCAGGGAGGCTCAAACCTGCCATAAAAGGTAGCAAGGGAGTAGCCGGGATGGTTCCAGTATTGGTTCCACTACTAGCAGCTCTAGAGTTAGGGTTGGGCCTACCACCAGCTTGAGGACCAGTACCTAAATTTTCACCTGACATGGTGGGAGAATGAGGTAGAGGAGAACCGGGTTCAGAATCAGAGTGAGGGCCCGATGGACTAGAATCAGAGTCGGTATAGGGACTCGACGAAGGAATAACTCGACGTCTATGAGGTGGAGTAATTATTCCTAATTGAAACTGAGGATGAAGGCCTAGGAGTCTCTGGGATAAATGCCTTGGGGGCACAATGATTGCAAGACACACGTAACCCAATAATGAAGAGAGATAAACAAAGGCGTAAAGGGGTAGATAAATTAATTACGATGTTTATGTCTTGGCTTGGCGGTGTAAACCAGGCACTCTTCTCTTTAGGTGTGTGTGTGTGTAAAATATGTGTGTTAATTTTAAGCCCAGATGTTTGTGTATAAAGAAAAATATAAAATGATGTATAATTATAAATAAAACTGAAATGACAGTAAAATAAATAGTTAAAGATGCATAAATTCTACCCAAAATAAGGGCTCCCAAGAAACTGTTCTAAGAGGTGGGTGAAATTCACTCAAAACACACAATGTGGCCAAAAGATCTAAGGTCTAAGGTAAAGGGATCTAATGACTTAGATCTACTAAAAAGAGGTGCAAAAAATAGCAAGAAACCAGAGGGAAAACTGCTGCAAAATGGGAGGCAATAGGTTAAGACCCTAAGGGAAATAGGAGGGACCCTAAGGGAAAGATAAAACAAGACTAAAGAGGAAGTTTTGGATGAGATAATAACCGATATAAATGGATCTGAAAGAAAGAGAGATCGGACCCTTAAAATGGCTAAAAGCGCTGTAAAATCTTAGACTACCAACTCAGCTAAACCCTTCCTATAAAGGTGGAAGCATACTAAAGCCCTAAGGGGCTTGTTCCCACCTCAAAAAAAAAATATGAGCATATCCAGGCCTAAGAAGGGTGGAGACATAGGTCAGATAACCTTAAACAGTTCTTGCGGAAAACCCTGAAAATTACGGAAAAAACCCCACAAAAAGATGCAACTCATAGGTACTAACATGTAGGCTGCTGAACTCGCATTTTTTGGCCCAACGGTTCCTATCTGAGCTTGAAATCGCAGGTTATGGGCTGAAAAGTGTGAGATGAACTTTCAAGAGTCTTGGGCGGCAGGTTGCAGAAAAATTTGTCGTCTCTATCACAACTGATACCTGTTACATGTAGAAAACATCTAGAAACATGCGAAAGTTAGTTTTTTTACTGTTTTAGGGCAAAAAAGGTAAAAAAAAACATTAAGAGGCTAAAAAAATAGCTGAAGAAAAACCCTAGGTACTGAAGTATATGGTTACGAAGGAAATCTCAATAAAACCCTATGGAGTCGCCAATTGTTAGAATGAATTCTTAACGCAAGTGTACGAAAATAGCTCACTTTAGTGGAACATGACAAACAACCCTAACAACAAAGATGGATGTCTAACTTCTTAAGATCTGCAATATATGGTCGAAACAAATGTAAAACAAACCCAGATCTATGCAAATAAAGAAGCTAAATAGTACAATGAAATAAGATTTTCTCCAAAATATCCAATGGACAAGACAATAATTATAAAGAATTTTTTGTATTATATTAACACCTGGGAAGGGAACAAAGAATAATGTTACCAGTCCCCCTCAATGGATGGATTCTTTGGTTGTACTCAAATTCTTTAGCTTCAGAGTTTCTCTCTCAGTGGTGTAGAAAACCCAAGACGTGTAGAACTCAAAGGGAGCTCAATAAGCAAAAAGAAAATAAAAGTAATCAAAGTAGGACAATGATAAGAGGATCAAAGTCCGACCATGATAAAAGGATCAAAGGTAACAAATGAATGGAAAACCCTCCTATTTATAACAAAATATTGAGTTATCCTTGATAATGGTGCATAATAAAATATTATTAACCAAGATCTAGATCTAACTGCTTGGAATATTTTATTATATTTTTTTGGAGGGAAAAGGAATTGAAATTGGTTATATCCCTTTATTTAGAAATAACAAACAAATAAAATATTTATTTATCATTTCAAGGATGGGATCAAGGAATAATTTAACAAATAATGATTTATTTTATTATTCCTAAATAATTTAGTCAAATTTAACAAGGAATATTAATTAAATAATGATTTAATTAGTTATTTCTAGAGAATAATAAGATAAATAATTATTTATCTAATTATTTATCATTGATTGGGTTAAATATGACCAGGAATATTATTAAACATAGGTTTAATTAATTATTCCTAGAGGAAAATCAAATAAATAAGGAATTATTTAATTATTCCTCATGGGGTTTTCTCTTTGGACTAGAAATAAATTAATAAACTATGGTTTATTAAATTATTTCTTATAGTGAAAACAATTTTACTATGGTAAAATTGGTCTTACATGGTGTATTTCGATACATCTAATTGTAAATGGTTAGATGACCGAAAATTGGTGTAACAAGGAGATCCTATAAAAATATTTCTCGAGGAGGCCCTCGAGAAACAGAGGAACGTGATGATGGATAAATTTGCCCAGATCCTTCAACATCTACCCACCGGCAGCGCATCTACATCCAACAGCCACTCTGGAGGTGCCACTCCTTTCAAGGTACATGTCAACTTCTACATTCCTGTATTTGAAGGCCAGATAGATGTAGACGTCATATATAGATGGTTGAATTTGTTGGAAGGGTATTTCTTGGTCCATGATTTCTCTGACCGAGAAAAAATTATTTTTTCACTCCTCATAGCTTCCCCCCATGTCAAAGATTGGTGGAAAACCTACTGTGAGAAAAAGGATGAGAGGGAACCCTCTCTGTTCTCGGCTACAGCCACTTGGAATTTGTTATGAGACAACATCAAGGAACAATATTACCCCATGGAGAGCTATGAGGACAAATAGATGCAATGGACCATGCTGTGACAACAAAGGCATATATATGTGCACGAGTTGACAAATTTGTTTCATACGCTACGCACAAAGTTGGGTATTTAAGATTTAGAGAAAAAATTGGTGCTCAAGTACCACAACTATTTGCACAAATACATTCAGGAGGAAATGGAGTTCCTCGGCATTACCTCATTTGGCATAGCATATCGATATGGATATGAAAATCTGAAGCCAAGGAAAGGCGCTCCTGAACCATAGAACAAGGGGAAAATCCAAATAAGGACACGGGGAAGTGGTGGGAATCTCATAACATATCCACTCACAACACAAGCGAGATTTAGGCCAAACACTCACTAGTGGCCGAACTTAAGGCATACGAATCAGATGCATGTTCTGATCCTGAGCCAGAACCAGAAAAGGGCAATGAAAAAGGGAAGAAAATAATTGATGCGGAACCCAGTGCCACTATTGCTATCACCAAGCTCCAGAGGGAGGAGTCTAGGGATATAGAGTAGGATGAGTGCCTCTTCCATTCCCAGATGTGGTTGAAGGGTTCTCCACTACAATTCCTTGTCAATAGTGGAAGCCAAAATAAGCTCATTTCAGTAGAGGTCATGAAGCAGCTCGGCCTACTGATCATAGCACACTCATAGTCATATACCATTAGGTGGATTCACCATGGAAGGTATATTTGCATCCGCTAGCAGTGCCGCCTTTCTTACAACATCAAGCCATTCGTAGATGAGGTATTGTGTGATGTTACTCCTCTTGATGTGTCTGATGTATTATTGGGCCAACCATACTTGTGGAAGCGACATGTTGTGTATGATTCTAGGCCTCATTCTGTTATTATTTCTTTGAGAAATAAGTTGTATAGGATACCGGAGGTAGTACCGCCTCCTGCCATCTCTTTGATTACTGCAAAACAACACAGTAAGATTATTTCCCAAACCAGGAAATTTATTTTAATTATAATTCACTTACAGGGAAAGAAGAATATTGTGGCCACAAACTCTAAATATGGCTCCCCTGCATGAGAGCAGCAGATGGAAAACTTTGTAGAGGAATACGAGGAGATTTTCTCCTCACCCACAGAGTTTCCTCTACACTGTCAGGTCAATAACTATATTGATCTGACCCCAAGCGCACCATTGCCTAATGTTGTCATACCTCATGCAACCACACAGAAATAATCCACACACGTACTGTCTAAGGATGATAAAGAAACCAAATTTAATGAATTCTTCCATCATTTCCACCAGCAGGTCCACGACATCTTGGACAATTCCAATGCCAAGTACAAGAAGTGACATGATCAGTATCGCGTGCCACACAATTTTTGGATGGGTGAAAAAGTGTGGCTACATTTGCAAAAGGAGTGCCTTGCTAGACCCCACCGCAAGCTTCGCCTGCTCTAATATGGGCCATACACCATCACCATGGTAAGTGGCTCACCGGGGACCAAGTTCAACAAAATTTTCCTCATCTCATGGGGGAACTCAACACAATGAAAACCATTGCTTCCTAAGGGGGGAGGAATGATCTAGGTGGATATTGGTGGCACCCACCTATTCCACTTAGACCCCCAGCATTGTTTCTTTCAGTTTTTCAGTTTCAACACAATTTACTATTTTTAGCATTTTTTTGGGTCCTAAACTTCTGTAGCCATTTTGAGGCCCTAAACGATGTTTTTTGGGAAAACCGGGAGCAACATGGAAGTTCCTTTGATGTTACTCTCTCAAAATTTGTATTCCTCTGATAGATATTTATAATGAGGTATTGAGCGTGTCAAGCAGAGATCATATGCCAAAGTTACGTCCCCGGGAAGTTGATGTTCTAATTTACCCAAACAGGGCCCATATTTTTTGCGCTTCATCTCCTAGGGTTAGGTTTTTGGATGTTTAGGGTTTTCCATTGTTTCTCAATAATAAATAGGCCCTCAAGCCTCATTCTAACATAGTTCAAAGGCTTGTAGCTGCCACATCTCTTCTCAGAGATAAGCCTACCAATGCCCTAGCTAGTTTATTTCCATTATGTCTGTAAGCATATATTTATGTTATATAATATTAATGAAATGAAGCGTTATTCTCGCCGCATTTGTGTGTTTATACGTATTTCTACATATTTTTGTGTTCTTGCATAAATTCAGATCATTAAATTTTTTCACTGGAAATAAATGCTCATGTAAGAAGTAGAGTGTAAATAACGAGTAGATGCACATGTGGAACTAATTATTTATTTTCAAATAAATATTCCTAGCATTAATAAAATAAAGGATAAGGAATGTCGTTATAGCGTGGGAAGTGGAATGTCTTAAGTATGACATGGAAAAAATCGTTGTTTTGCACCAACATTTTTGTGATATATTTAATAAAAAATAATCCACTGACCTTAATAAGGGAAAATTAAATTGGCATTGTAATATATATAATCTTTGAATATTGTATACCTCAAGGAGAACTTTCACCTTTCGAGAAATATTCAAACTTGATATAATGTATGGATGAGTGCAGGCCTGAGTATCTGACTATGCCTTGAGACATAGGTCACAACAATTATTCCTCATATTATATTCTAATGATATTGACCTATGTACACAGGGGTAAATGGTCATGTTATGTTATCCTGCCATTATATGGATTTAAACCACCATGTCGTCATCAACGTGGTGCCAAAGTTCTTCTCAGAACACTTAGAAATGGCTAAGTGAGTTATTTTTTTATTTTTTTTGGCTTTATCGCTTTTGAATTGGTCACATCAAATGGAGAGGAAATGTATAAAGATACATGAAATTTGTATGATATATAGTGGCTTTCCCAAGAGCGCATCAGGTGAACATAAGGGGAGCGCAATAGATAGTATATGTGTGGGCACATGGGTAAGGAGTAAGACTTTTCATAGCTTATTAAGGTGCCAATTTACTACCGATCATAATTTGTATGAAGATGGGTGATATTGATGATACAAAAATTCTAGAAAACAATCTATTGAAAGGGTTGACAATCCACCGTGCATATATTTTTAACAAACGCCCTTTTGGTTCTCATGGGAGATTACCTAGATATTCGAGTAGGGCTATGATACAATAATCTTACAACGATGAAAAATTTCATGATTCTTAAGAATTAGGGAAAACAATTACGTTGTATATATCCATGAATTAATCTAGGCTCTTTTATTTGTAATAGTGGTGTATAATCAAGGAAAATAGATGGTCCACGAGTGTGTTGCTATTAAATAAATATAAATAAAAGGTGACTAGTGAATTAAGGAGTTGAGTAATGGGTCTATCAATTTGTTATACTGGTGAGTTATAGTGCCATCTCATGGTTATTTAAGGAATTTTATGCTTTGAGAAGTAACCAGCTTTAGAAAAGAGTAACACAGAAGGTGAAGGGGAGATTATATTTTATCGAGAGGTGGGGAAAAACAACATCATATGGCTCTAAATGTGAGCCAATAAACAACAATGTCCAATGAAACACCCTCCTCCCATATCTACCCAAGTAACCGACAAACATGGGAAAACATGTGATGAGAGGTTGTTATGATCATATTCAACCTCCCAGACCACCTTAAGGAAGTGGAACTATCACTAAACAACTACACAGACCTTATACATCTGCTACATGACACCCAAAATCCATGACAACATTCCAGAAGGCTAGCCCCTGAATCAAAATGATCTTTTCAAGCATCGACCCCCAAGTCGCTCCCTTAACACGAAAAAATTTGTAACTTGAACCCTTCAGTCGCATGCAAAACATGGGTATGCATGTGATTGGGGAATTTTCTCGGTAGTTCTAAGCTTGCGCCCTGATTTTTGTGCCGCTTTTTCAGGACCAGAGCCCAAGTCACTTCCCATAATCCCATGACACTTTCAGAACTGAAATATAATAGCAAAATAACGATGTAAATGAAAACACTTGAATAAGGACTTCATTATACCCCTACTATCCAAGACAGGTATTTCATCAAACATGTCGCAAATATGTAATCTACAAGTCTAAATAACAGATCTGAGCATAGGGGTATCATACTTATCTAATAATCGCTAAGAATAATTGTTCCCTCACATCAGTAGTTGCATTATCATCTATTAGGTCATAGATACATGTTCATTCATTTACAAATCAAAACATGATGAGAGCCATACATCATCACTTTCATAGTACATTCTTACAACCAGCATAATAAAAACATAAATATCAAGAATGCATCAGCCATGGAATCAACATATAAACCAATACATATACACATAAGATACCAAGGAAAGAATTTCCCATTAATGAATGAAAAAACCAACCGATATGGGACTACCACGTTCCACCCAACCATAGACTAGCTGAGCCAAATATCTCTTCAGCCAATCACCCCCATGACATATTCCAAGCATTAATGTGGGACTCAAACTGAAAGAAACAACTAGGGATTATGGAGGCTAAACTACCTCACCTTCATCAATAGAAACCAGGATTTACCATAATCCACATTGGGTCACAAGGCCAAAACAATAAACATGTAATAACAGGATTTACCATGATCTCCACCAGATCACTAAACCAAAAAAAACAGGGATGCCATCGTATTTATATAGCTACATCGTGAGGAATTTTATTATCTCCTGGTCTCTAGGATTTACCACAATCGAGAGTCTGATCCAAGGATCAATAGGCAATAAATTTGACTCCACTTCTCCAGGATTTACCGTATATCCGATCCTCATATTCCTAGGCCTGATGGAGAGCACCCACCTCTAGGATTTACCATATATCCCTTCATTCACCGGTCGAGGATTCATAGGCCCATCGAGGAAACACACTATCCAAATTTACCACAACCTATGGTCTAGTTCAAGGGTTACTAGGCCATGTGTTCTGTCATTCATAGATCCACCTCACTCACCTTCAAATCCACCCAGGAATATAGCTCAACCAAAAACATGAGAATCCCATCACACCATGGCTATAACGAAATGAAAAGGCTAGGCTGAAGAACATTGTCACACCTGGAAAAACCCATGCCAATGATAGAAATATAACCAAGAACACACATGCATGCCAAATATAGCAAGGAAAACAAGCATGCAAATCAATACCTATAAATAATCTCGTTGTAACTGCTTGTTCCTACTCTTCCTTGCTTGATCTTTAATCCCTCTTTACCTTCTTGATCCAATGCTGAAATGCTCCAAGAAAACTCTAAGTGTCCAAGAGAGAGAGAGAGAGAGAGAGAGAGAGAGGAGAGAGAGCTCCAAAACTGAACTGAAAAAAGGTACCAACTGATCCTCAAAATAATTTTTATCAATTAGGCATCTATTTTCTTCATTTTCTATTATTTTCCTTCATTTTCCTCCTCACATGCAACCTGTGACCTTTCACCTTCCTTTTCTCCTATTTTCCATTATTTTCATAGATAAACGCCAATAAATTCCACTTTGCCTTTCCCACTTCCTTAGCCATTTCCTTTGTCAATTTCTTTAGCCATGATAACTAAAATGAAACCCCACACTAGAATGTTTTTCCCCACATTCAGCTTGGAATAAGCGTCCCATAACCTTGGTTATTATTTTTCCTTTATTAACTTTTATTACATGGAATTTTCACCAGGGCTGTTACAGAAATATCCCCCTTGGGGGACATATTCATCGGTGTTCAACCACACCTATACCTCAGCAAACCGTTGAAAATAAATCAATCTTCCCGTGGATCTTTATAACATAGCTCGATGCAGTATTTACAATGATGACTCTGATAAAAAGAAAACCAACATGATAATCATAACAGCATGACAACTATAATGAAATGACACCCATACAACTTATTGGAGCTTTATAAAATAGCTCATGGTAGTATTTACATCCATATACATATGGAAATATACTAAAACATCACACCAAAAGATATGCCAAACATATACCAAAACATCATACCAATTTTTTTTTCCTCAATCGGCAAAAAATGAAGGATACATAACCCACATCTGATCTGTCATCTTCCATGTAGCTTCATCGGGCCCAAAGTGCTTCCATTGCACTTTAGACTGCTTTATTTCTCGGTTCTAGAGCACAAGAAACTTTTCTACAATATATACTGAGGTTCCAGCTAGAATTATCCATCTCGATCCACTTGAAATAAAGACTAGCCAATCTCATGATCAACATCTTTAACACACTTATTAAGTAATGACACATGGAAAACATAATGGAATTTCAATTTCAGAGGCAATGCAAGTCGATAGGATATTGGTTAAATCCTCTCAAGAATCTTAAAAGGTCCACAAAATTGGGGTGCCAACTTGGAACATGATCCAATACACAAGGATCACTTCTTTGGTTTGATGCGCAAGTACACCTATTCCCAAACCTAAAACTACATAAACAACATGTTCCAATATGCATAACTCGTCTTCCTATCCTGTGATGCTTTCAAATTCTTCTTGATTACCTACATTTCTTGTTCCATCTCTATTAACATGGCCGGTCCAATCAATACCCTGTTCACCAGATCACTCCAACGGATGGGAGTATTATAACTCTGCCCATACAATGTCTCGAACGAACTCATCTTTAGATATTCATGATACCCATCGTTGTAAGAAAACTCAACCAATGGAAGGTAATCCTCCCATATCTTTTGTTGATGCATCACATAAATCCTCAACATGTCCTCCAATATCATATTGACTCTATTTGTATATAAATCTATCTGTGGATGATAAGATGTGATGACGGCCAAATTTGTTCCCAAACCTGCAAACAACTCCTTCCAAAACTTGGAAGTGAACTTTGCATCCCTGTCTGACAAAATCTTCTTTGGAACACCATGAAATATGACCACATCTCTAATGAACACCTGTGCCACATTAATATCTAAATACAGAGTCTTAACTGGAATTAAGTATGTAACCTTTATCAATCTATACACAACAACCATTATGGAATCATGTTGTCTAGATGTCCTAGGAAAACTTGTGATGAAACCATGGAAATGACCTCCCATTTCCATTCTGGAATCACAATTGGTTTTAGCCATTAGGGGAATTTTGAGGTCTCAAATGGGCCTCCTAAGAAAAATGTACAACCAAAATAAAATTTATAAGAACCAATAGGATTCAAGATGACGATGTCAACCATGGGGGATGATTCACCATTTTTTAATTAAAAGGGTAAAAATATAAAAAAATAATAAAATAATAAAACTATTTTTCAACTCATATTTTCAACTTATCTCCCAAATTTTTTACTCACATTTCAAGCGAGAGTACTCATTGGATGAAAAATTTAATTCCTCATCCAAGGAGTACCCATTTTACATACTTTTGATAGAACCTACTATGTGAAAATTGAGAAATACATAAAAAAAAATGTGATTGCAATCACATTTTTCATGTATTTCTCATTTTTCGTGTAGCAGGGTCCATCAAAAGTATGCAACATGGGTACTCCTTGGATGAGGAATTAAATTTTTCATCCAACGAGTACTCCCACTCGAAATTTGAGTAAAAGCCTTGGGAAATAAGTTGAAAAAGTATTTTTTTCTTTTTCCCTCTAAAATTTGGAGATGTCATCAAATCTTATTTTATTATTTCTAATATTATTTTATAATTTCTTTAGGAGGCCCATTGTAGACCTCAAAATTCCCCTAATGAGTCCACTTGGATGCCTACACTCTACCTTTACCTACTGAAAATCCAAACTCTGCCACATACTTCTTCAGATTTGGCCAATAACAAAACTTCTTCACTATAGCTAATGTCTTATGGTACCTTGGGTGACCTGAATATGGTTTTGCATGAAACTCCCTCAAGATAACCTTCTTGAGCTCATTTTTTCTGGCACATATATCCTGTCTTTAAACCTAACAAATCCATTTGTTGTAAGAAAATAGTCCACATCATGTGCACCTATACCTGCACCTATACCTATACCTATACCAATAAATGTACCAGTACATGTACTTTTTTGTAACTTGTGCATAAGATATCTTTACCAATCATCCTGATGACTTGCTTGTGAGATATGATCTTGTAAGTCTATCCCATAGGATCTCATAGCTTCTATATGATTCACATGTATCCACATGCTAAGAGAATCCACAACCATATTATTTTTACCTTTGATGTATCTGATCTCAAAATCAAGCTCACTGATCGTGGCCAACCATCTAGATTTCCTGGAATTTAGATTCGACTGGTCAAACAAGTATCTCAACCCATTGTGATCACTCATCAATACAAGCCTCCTGCTAAGAATATAGTGCCTCAACATCTTCAAAGCATGTATGATCACTTCCAACTCAAGATCGTGTTTCAGGTAGTTTTTCCCATGTTCATTTAGTTTTTGTGACTCATAGCACACTGCATGTCCTTACTACATAAGGAATCCACCAAGTCCTCTTTTAAAAACATATGTACATACCACAAACTCTTTATCCAGATCTATGATCTTTAACATTGGAGCATGTATCAACAAAGGTTTCAACTACTCAAAAGTATTCGTACACTCCTCTATCCATTCAAACTTCTTACCTTTCCTTTGCAATGATGTAATAGGATAAAAAATCTTTGAGAATTGCTTGATGAACCTCCTATAATAGTCTTCCAACCCATGAAGGATATCACCTCATCCACATTTATAGGAGCTTCTTAGTCCATGATATCTCTTATCTTTTCTAGATCCACTTCTATTCCTTCCTTGGAAACAACATGTCCCAAGTAATATATCTCTACCTGAAAGAAACTGCACTTGTTGAGCTTAACATACAACTTATGTTCTCTCAATAATATCAATACTATTGTTAAGTGTTTGACATGCTTTTCTTCATTTTTAGAATATACCTATATATCATCAAAGAACATAATAACAAAATTTTCCAAATAAGGACACAACACACTATTCATCAAGCACATAAAGGTAACTGGAGCATTAGTCAAAACAAATGGAAGTAAAAAAAAACTCATAATGCCCAAACCTGGTCCGGAAAGTTGTCTTGTAAATGTCCTCTTCCTTTATGCATACTTGATGAGATCCGGACCTCAAATCAATATTTGAGAACGATATTGTTCCCTTTAGTCTATCAAATAATTCATCAATCCTCGAAAATTGATACCTGTTCTTAATGGTCACTTTGTTCAACTTCCTGTAGTAAATGAACAAAATGAGAGTAGCATCCTTCTTATTTACAAAAAATACGAGTGTGCCCCAAGGTCATATACTTGGGGCCTAATGTCTCACTCGTCAATCATTTCCTCCAACTACAGTTTCAACTCTACCAACTCAGGTGTCCTCATCCTGTGAGGTGCCTTAGATGCTGGCGATGTCCCTGGTACCAATTCAATAGAAAAGTATACTTCCCTGTGAGGTGTAAACTATGAAATATCTGCAGGCAATATATCCTGAAACTACTGTATCACTGGGTACCTACTCAAAACATATGCATCCTCAACTTCCTTACTTTTTTCACTATAAATATGCATTGCGAACATCACACACCCTTTCTTGTGACTGTGCTTGGCATGCATAGTTGTAACCATTCTTATCGATGTTGCTTTCTTCTTACCTTGTAAGACTCTTTGCTCCCCATTGTCTTCCAAGCACTCAATTTATTTGTCATAAAAATCCACTTTAGTCTTTGAATATATAAGTAGTCCATACCTAGAAGCTGCTGTACAATCCCAACGACAATACATTCAAATGCATTGATGTAGGCATACCATTTAATTCAAATTCACAAGCTCTTACCCAATGATGAAATTGCTTCTTGGTACCTATAAACAACTAAACTAACTAAGATTATGCATGAAATTATTTATTCAAACCACACTTGTTCACCAAATCAGGACTAACATAACTATAATTAGATCCAGGGTCAATCAAAATAGAAACAAATTGATCACATATATTACCATCCATTTCAATGATATATTCTTGATGGTCTACTTGCCTATTATCTAGTGCTGCATATATACAAGGAACACTCTCACCAACATCCCCAACCTATACGTGTTTCTCTTGTGTCCGTATGATTATGTCATTTACCACCTTACAACTACTTATTTCTCAATGTGTTTGCTAAGTAAAAAGAGTGCCCAACACCATGCTTCTCATTTGATTCGTAAGGAGAATATTTGTAGTCTACCATCTTTCTAGTCATATTTGATTTCTTCTTCCAAGGCATACTATGTCAGCTAAAAAAAATCACAATAAACCAACGTACCTTAGAATAATTCAGGGAGGATATATCATCTGCAATATCAACCAAATAAGCATATAACAACATAGATACATATAAAAATTGAGTGTATCAACACATAAACATCATTGTAGGTAGAGTCCAGTCATCAATGCATGGCCATATCAACTACATGTACCATGACCTCATGCATGACAACAACAAACATACCAATTTACAATGGAAATAAGTAAGCACTTGACATGTATAAACAACACATAACTAGTCATACACTCATGACAACATATTTCACAACAACACCATCAATTCTGTCATGGCGACATCATTGCAAACATGATCAGCACCATACGGATGTAACAAGAACATATACCACAAGTATGAGTAACACATATGCAACCGAAATAAATGCATGACCAACAGACTGCCTATCTAGTCTGAGGGCTAAACCATGCTCTGTTACCACTTTGTAACACCCTCCTCCCATATCTACCCAAGTAATCAACCAATCGGGGTAAACATGTGATAATAGCTACTATAATAATATTCAACCTCCCAGATCACCTTAAGGAAGTGGAAACTTCACCACACAAATCCACAGACCTTATAAACCTGCTACAAGACACCTAGGAGCATGAAAACCTTCCAGAAGGATATCCCTTTCATCAAAATTACCTCTTCAAGCATCAATCACCTAGTCGCTCCCATGAAATGGGAAAGAGTGCGACTAGAACCCTCTAGTTGCACACACAACATGTGTATGCATGTGACTGAGGAATTTTCCTAGTATTTCTGAGCTTGTGACCCTGATTTCTGTGCCACTCTTTCAGGCCCAAATCCCAGGTCACTGCCCAGAATCCCATGACACTTTCAAAACTAAAATATAACAACAAAATAATGATGTAAACGAAAAAGCTTAAAAAAGGACTTGACTAGACCCCTACTAGTCACGACATGCATTTTGTCAAGTTACATGTCACAAATATGTAATCTATAGGTCTAAATACCAGACCTGAGCACAGGGGTCTTATACTTATCCGATAATCGCTAAGAAGCATTGTTCCCTTACATGATTAGTTGCATTATCATTTATTAGGTCATAGATACATTGTTCATTCATTTATAAATCAAAACATGATGATATCCATACATCATCACTTTCATAATACATGCTTAAAACCAACATAATAACAATAGAAATATCAAGGATACATCAACTATATAATCCACATATAAACTAGTACATTTACACATAATATACCAAGGAAAGAAATCCCCATTAATGAATGCAAAAACCAACCTGGTATGGTACTATCACGTTCCACTCAACCATATATTGGCTAAGCCAAATCTCTCTTCAGCCAATCACCCCCGTGCCATATTCAAAGCATGAATGTGGGACTCAACCCAAAAGAACTAGCCAGGGATTCCTGAAGCTAAACTACCTCACCCTCATCAATAGAAATCAATATTTATTGTAATCCACACCATATCACTAGGCGAAAATAATAAACATGTAATAACATGATTTACCATGATCTCCACCGTATCACTAGGCCAAAACAAGCATGGATACCACTAGATTTCTCCAATTACATCATCAGGAATTTTATTGTCTCCTAGTATCTAGGATTTACCACAATCCATAGTCCAATATAGGGATCACTAGGCCATAAACAAGACTCCACTTCTCCACACTTTACCGTATATTCTATATTGGGATTCCTAAGCCTGATGGAGAGCATGCACTTATAGGATTTACCATATATCCCACCATTCATCGATTGAGGATTCCTAGGCCCACTTAGGAAACACACTATCCATATTTACCATAACTCACATTCCGGTTCACTGTGGCTACTGGGCCATGTGTTATTTCATTCATATATCCACCTCACTCAACTCTGAATCCATCTAATAATCCAACTCAACCAAAAACATGAGAACCCGATCACACCATGTCTATACGGAAATGGAAAGGCTAGGCTGAAGAACACTATCACACCTGGAGAAACCCATTCCAATGACAAAAAGAGAACCAAGAACACACATGCATAACCATGCATGCCAAATCTAGTAAGGAAACCGCACACACAAATCAATACCTACAAAGAATCCCAATGTAGTTGATCGTGCTCTTCCTTATTTGATCTTTACTTCCTCTTTACCTTCTTGATCCAATGCTTAAATTCTCCAACAAAACTCTAAGTGTACAAGAATGTGCGAGAGAGAGAATAGAGAGAGAGCTCCAAAACTGAACTGATAAATGGTACCAACTTGTCCTCAAAAGACTTTTTATCAATTAGGCCTATATTTTGTTCATTTTCCATTATTTTCCTTTATTTTCCTCCTCACATGCAACTTGTGACCTTTCACCTTCCTTTTATCCTATTTTCCATTATTTTCATAAATAAATTCCAATAAATTCCACTTTTCCTTTCCCAATGCCTTAGCCAATCTCCTTAGACATAATAATCAAAATGAACACCCACACTAGGATGTTTTGCCCGACATTCAGCTTAGAATAAGTTTCCTATAATTGTGGTTATTATTTTTCCTTTATTAACTTTTATTACATGGAATTTTCACCAGGACTATTACAAAAAATGATGGGAATGGGAAATATTATGGGGGTTAACTCCTCAAGTTACAATTTACAGGTCAAAATAAATATTAATAATTTAAAATTTGAGAATGATCAATGTTGAGCCATACCTGCATAAATGGATATATCTACCTTGGTTATTTTACCAGTAGTTCCTATGAGTAGTTGGACGGAAATTTGATGCTCAGAGAGGGCTTAAGAGCTGAAATTCACACCTGGAACAAAAATTATTTGTAGAATTGGATAGTTGGTGGCCTCAACTATTTTATTTGGTTGAGAACTTGATGTTCCCTAAGAATTCAGTGCTATAATCACACATCATAAATCATTCACTCCTACAAATTATTCAATATTATCCATACAATACTTAGTTGTGCTTGCCAACATTCAATAAGACTCGGCCTTGGTAGGTTTATGATGTGATATTGATTAATATTTGCAATAAAAATCTCAGTCATACTCCATGTGGTGTATGACTAGTAAGTAGCCCTAGTTTTATTTAAACCACATGCATGCCATGAATTCCTTTGCAATCTCATAAACCACACTAAGTGGCCTTTGGCCTATGTGTTGCAGTTACTCAATGGATGCACCATGTTTCGTGGGAATATGCGTGTCCAGTTACATAGCTTATGTTCACATTGTATGGATTAATTGTTACATTGAACTGACACAATTATAACCTTACACAGTCAAGAGTGTAATTGGTTTGGTACATATTAAAATATTTTTACATGAGTTGGCTATGTCTATAGGACATTCCAACAAATTTTAATAATTCTAAGATTACATATTATGATATCGAGAGATAGGATATGGTTTCTATGCCCCTTTTGTATATTTTTAAATGTTAATAATGTCTTTAAATACCCAAAGAATACTGCCCTTGGGGCTTTGGTATAGTTTAAACATTGATTTTTCTTTTAATCAAATATTTTTATAGCCATATATGCATAACCCATTCTTATATAGATATTTGAGCTTTCAATGTTTCATCATATGGATATCATAAGGACATAATAAGGACATATACCCAATAAGAAGATGATTCATTTTGTCAGGTGTTATATGTCTAGTAATTACATAATTTCTATAGCTCTTAGATTCATTAATACCATCAAAATAATAAAACAAGATAATATGAATCCTCCTTATAGGATCTAGTGTCCCAATTGAAAGTAAATTATGAAATGATATGAATGCTACTTATTTCTCTTGGGGACCCCACCTATATAATTAAGATTTAAATTCTTTATGGGCATCATATAATTTCTAGGGGGAATCATTATGATGACACAATGGTTTGCGTGAAAATTTAGTATGAGTGGCGCAACATAACACTTTGTAAATCAGTAATACACCATTTACCTGTATATTGGGCCTCCTTCTCATGGATTTTGAGTGGTATCCTACATAAAATTAGGCATCTATCTCTTTGTTTTCTATGTGCAAGAAATAATGAAAAAAAAAAACCTTTTTACTAACCACACAGATACAAAATATTCATTGGTTCTCAAAATCCTTGGTTTCCAAAAGTGTCTAAAAGATAATTTAGAGATCGGGTCTTTGGTATTAGGTCAATAAATGGATCAATAATTTGGAAAAGTATTTTTCATTCTTTCCCTATTTTGGTAAAGGAATGAGATGAAAGGTTGGAAATGGGACTAATATACTCATTCAGAAAGATCTATGGATTTGGTTTCAAAATTCCCATATAATTTCTGGTCTTTTAATTCAAAAATAACCTCTAAAGGTTATTACACTCTAAAAAAGTATCAAAAATAATCTCTATCAGAGGGAACCTAGAGTGGCTCTTCCCATGTGAACTTTCCTTGGAGGGGCATACTATTGAGTAATGGATTTCTTCTTCCTCTTTATTAAGGAAGAAAATGTTAAATATCACTATGGAATAATACCTCTTACTCTTAGGTCAAAATCCTCATGGAAATTACTCTCGTAAATTTGGATATCTTTTTTAGGCACAAAATTATGTTCTCCCCTCCCTTTTGTCTCTCCCCCCCCCCCCCCCAAGCCGCCTCCTCGAGCCTCCTTGGTTGAGGAAAAGATTATGGAAGCTCAAAAAACACCTAAAAACAAAACTATTCATGTGGCTCCTCCTTTATAACAAGGCACCAACATGGGACATACTTTAAAATATAACATTTAATGGAAAAAGAAAGTGCCCATTATGCACATTGAATATTATATTCAGATAATATTGTTCATCTATTTATAACTTGTTTCTTTGCATAAGTAGCATGACATGGAATACATGTCCATGAAATTCCATCCTAAAAATGGAAAGGAGACACCATCGAAAAATGTTTAAAGTATTCGATGATTACAAAACATAAACCACAACATATATGTATTCCTCTTATTGTATCTTGGGAGATTTGGACATAAACAAACCAAGATATATTCAATAACCAAGGTCACTAATTCCTAAAAGTGGCATTAAATAGTTTGGTTTTGCAAAAAATCAAGCCTTTTCCTCCTCATACATAAAATTTTATTCATTCCTTGGACACTTTCATTTAGAACGATTTTTCCTTGGGATTTATTCATTAGTGTAACAAAACATGTTTCCCTTCCAATTGTAACTTGAACCATAACCCTAACCAACCTCCTCACTAACTACTCTTTCCAAAATATATATTTGTAAGTCTATCCCCTTCTCTCCCTAATCACCATTTCCATATGATATAGCCACATTCCACTAAAAATTGTGCATCCTTGCAACAATCTACTATCACACAAGCCTAGCATAGGAATCCACTACTTAACCCTTAGATCACCCCAAGATTTGTTAGCATCACTCCTTGAACACAAACCTCACCCAAACCTAGAGGATCATTATCTCATGTCTTCCCTTGTCGACGTCGTGTCACTTTAAATCCCTCTATATTCTCCCTCATTGTAGACCCAACAAGGGTTTAACGTTGAAATATTTTCCACTGTAGCTCTCTTACAAGCCCTTAAACTATTGTAAAAAATGTAACCCACTCCATAATAAATATGCTTGCATTATGCTATCTCACTTGATGAACAATTTTATAAAAAAATAGTGACTAGTTGTTATGCAGATTAATCCCTCTTTCGGACATGATCTCCCTAGTATTCTATGAATAGCTAGAAACAAACATCCATTTGTAAATATTTTTCTCTATATTATTTTCAATTCAGCATTATTATAAACAAATAAAGAGGACATGCCCCTACCTTGAAATCCAACGTTCGATGCAGTCTTTTATCCAGTCAATCCAAAGAGGCTTCTTCAGTAAGTAGAACCTGCAATCAAAGACAGACAAAAGAATCAAAGCACTTGCAACATATAATACTTAAGAAAATCTAATCGAACTCAGTGATCAAGGAGTCTAAGTATTGATGTTATTCAATAAGCACAAGAACAAATCAATGAAAAAATGAGATCCATATGTATTATCTTGAATGAAAAGAGTAACTTTAAAACTTGATGCCTTGATGTTGTACAAGTTTCTTCCAGGGTCCTGAACAATCATTCCTCCTTCAATTTGATAGGCCTTCCTCTCAAAATACCAACATGGAGTTATGGACATAAGGGTGTGATCATTTTCATTCCAACAACAACTAGTGTAGAGAGTATGTGCTCTTAGGAATTTCTTCAGCAATTACCATATACAAGGTACAGTTTACCCTTGAGATTGAAACATGGGCTCAATTTATAGGGAAATGGAGATAGTTTCAGTTCCATGAAGAGGGGGATGGATTCCTCTCATGAAGGGATTTGAGCTCCATAGACAAAGGGATAAGCGCCATGAGTGGAGGGATAAAGCTCGAACTGATCGCGCCTCTAGAAGCTTCCAGTTGGGAGAATATTCGACCAACTGGGCTTCTAGAATTTAATTTTTCCTTTATTTAAATTTTTACGGGGATCCATGGGTTTTATTAGAAAAACGTGCGGGAGATACCGCACGGTATAGAACAAGTATCCACGAACCCGCAGGAAAAGACTAGGAAAAGTACGGAGTTAGACTTTTAAGGTTTTTAATGAGATTTTCTCCAATTCCAAGACTTAGTTTAGGAACATTAGGGTTTTTTACTTCTATGGGAGCACAATATAGGTAGTGATAGACCTATATGGAAAGTCAAATGTCATGGCAATAAAATAACGTGTAACAGATTTCCCCCTAAAATGTGAAGTCTGAGGTTGTTTTGAAGAGTGAAGTGCTTTATCATTCTGAGGATTGGATTGCGGACACACCGATAAAAAACCTATAAAAACATTCAATGCAAGCATATATATATATCATTGTTGGGGTAGGCATTCCCATACTCAGATCAAAACTAACTAAATGTTCTGGTACAGATATGATTTTAATATTACATCAATGGTAGAAACAGTATGGGCACAACCATCTGTCATAAGTATTCTACTATATCATGAATAATAAAACTCCTCGCATCCTGGGTGGTGGAAACTAGATCTAGGGTCTTGATTTCCGCTTCCCAAACTAGTACGATTCTATCCATGCGATTGACTGTGTTGAAGTTGAACATGGTAGAAACCACTTCATTACCAGTTAATGATGTGAATTGTTAACAAGTGTGAGAGAAACCACCAATAATGACAATGGCTCTCAAAGTAATTAGTACAATCTATGAAGTTTGAATGAATGATTTGCAGTCGAACACTTCACAGAATCATTTGATCGAAGGTCAATGATGCAACCTGTCGTCGAAGGCGAGAAACCTACCATTAGGGCATGCAGATCCTAAGGTAATGATAGGATTCTAGATCAAATTCCTAGATGATGAGCTGTCATCGATAGAAGGTGATCCATCGTACCACGAAATGAAACCATTAGATCAATTTTTGAAGAAATATTTGCAAGGACTAACTCAGGGATGGTCAACGCGAATGGAGACAAATGTTTGCAATGAATGGTTTATTTGAACTATCTCTTAAACACATAATGACACTGTAGATGGTTTGGTAACAATTGACCTAAATCTAATACCCAAAAACCAGCTGAAGGCTTTCAATCTAGTTTGATTAACTGTTAGACAAATTATTTCCCAACCTAGGTACAAATGTGACAAAGTGTCGTGTTCAAGAGTGGTATACTGCTTTTTAAACAAGGGTGACAATTGGATTTTTTTCTCTCATTTTTCCCCACCATTACTGGCAAGTACCTCTTTATTTTTGTCAAGCTTGAGGAGGAGAACATTTACCTATTTATGTAATCTCATCCTTCAAATGAGTCCATCTTAGTATTAAAATTTAACCCTAAGAAGCAGTGGTTTGGTCCTGTTGTAATCGATAGGTCGTTTATTTTTAAATTTTAACGAGTCCAATATAGGAGAAACTCGGAGTTTTTCAGTTTTAGGGAGTCTGAAGAAAAACATAAATAAACTCAGTGGTTGTAATTTTTTGTAAATTTAGTCTCTCAAGCTCGAAAAAGGATAAAATAATACATGAGAGAACTCTATTGACCATGATTAGTCAACGTATACATTTTTCGTAAATAGTCCATTTCAGTCTAGAAAAGGGGTAAACTTATACTGAACGGACGAATGTTAATTTCCTTTAATGAGTTCAAATAGTTAAGTACTTAGCAATATTTTCATATTTAAAGAGTCTGAAAAGGGCTTAAAAGAGAACTCCAGGGTTTCGATTTTTCGTAATTTTCAAGAGCCCGAAAAAGTGATAAAAGAATACTCAGTTGGCCGACTTTCAATTTAATTTACGAGTAGGAAAAGACAAAAATAACTTGGCATTTTCATGTGTTTTACGAGAATGAAAGACAGTGAAATAATCTCAAGATTTGCATGAGTTTAATATATCTTGAAAATAATAACCGAAATGGACTCAAGATAGGTTTAATTTTTATACAAGCTTGAAACATAGGAAAAATTATGCTTGAGAGTGGTTTCATTTTTACACAAGCTTGAAATGTAGGAAACCTGTGCTTGAGAGTGGTTTGCTTCATTTTTACACAAGCTTGAAACAAAGGAAAAAATGATGCTTGAGATAAGTTTCAATGCTCCCCAAGAATAACCTGCAAGAGCATATGCCGCCCAAGCTTCATTTCATTCACCTAGGTGGACTACTAGTTACTAATAGGTGGATGGAGTGAAGGTTCGTTTACGAGATCAGATGAAAGACTCGACTTGACACTTACGAGATCTAATCTAATCAAATACTTGACTCAATAAGGAGAGGATTTGTTTCATTTTTTAATGAGCTTGACACAGAAAAATAACTATGCTCATGGAAACTTGTTTCATTTTTTAAAGAGCGTGACACAAGAAAAGGAACTATGCTCAAGGTGACCTGTTTCATTTTTTAATGAGGTTGGCACAGGGAAAGAACTATCCTCATTGCTTGATTCATTTTTTAACGAGGTTGACAGAGTAAAAGGAACTATCCTCAAGGTGACCTGTTTCATTTTTTAATGAGGTTGCACAGTAAAAGAACTATCTTCATGGTGACCTATTTAATTTTTTAACGAGGTTGAAAAATTAAAAGAACTATCCTCATGGAACCTTGTCATGGCTTCCAACTAGAAGAAACACATGCCAAGGGACACTCCTCGATCATGGATTCCAAAAGGTCTTCATCGGATGGAAAAGCAGTTCTCTGGAAGGAACACATGTCAAGGGACTCAATAGGGATAAGAACATCGTGTTTAAATACCCCCATAGGGTTTTCCATGTAAATTACCAGATCTAAGTCAAAGGAAGTCGAGCAAACAGTGAGAGGCTCGCTTGCATCGGTAACTGAAAACATGGGACTGGTTGCCACATAATTAACCTGTAGCAGGGTAGATACCACTTCCATATAAGTAAAATTCTGGGATGTCGGATTATTGGTAGTTGAATCAAGACTAACGAATGAAAACTTGTCAACAGTCACAATGTTTCCATTATGAGGGAAAGACATCACGCGAAAGAGTGTCGATACAACAGCTTTCACTGCATAGATATAGTCTCCTCCAAGGAGAAAATTGAAATCCAAGGGGTCTCAGACTACCATAAGATGAATAAAGATAGTTTTACCTTCCAAGGTAATAGGAAACTTAGGAAGGATTCCTAAAGGTTCACTAATGGTTCTGTTAAAAGATGATAGATTCTGTGTAACAGGCACAAGCTGAGGGGAACCCAAAGCTTTCCAAGAAATTGAGGTTAAAATAATAACAGAGGCACCTTCATCTATATTTGTGCGACGCACATTCTTACCACAAGCCTTCACAATGATTTGGAAATGGATGGAAGAAGGAAGACGAGGTTATGTTATTTTACTCCAATCAAAGGAAAAATCCTCAGTACTTGGAGGGGGTCTTGTAGGAACATGTGAAGTGCCCCCTAGTGTAGAAAAATCTGATGTAACAAGAAGAACCTGAGAGTTGTGAATTTCACTCTCTATAGGGAGAGTGGGATCGACCGAATGTAAAATCAATTCGACCACTTGATTAACTAATGGATCATCAAACTGAGTGATATCAGTTTCACTCTCGAATGGAAGAGTGCGATTGACTGTACTTGGAATTAGATCAATCACTTCGTTAGTTGATGGTAGGTTGGGAGAAATTTTACAGTAACCAGTTGGAAGTTTTTGCTGTGGAATCATAAGGTTTTTCAACAATTTTGAGGCTTCATCCATGCGAGGGAAAATGTGAGTTTGATGACTCCCTTTGCATAACTTACAAGGAAACCTAACTTTACCCTTTCTCCCAGGAACTTGACAATCATTGGTTGATGGATCAATAGTAAGTTGATGAGAATATTTAGACCATACTTCCAAGACCTTAGGAATACTAGGACAATTGATAAGGAAGTGGTCACCCTTACAAAGTTTGCAAGGGTATTTTTTTTTGCGATGCATGTTGGAGGTTTCCTCAACATTACTAACACTTACAGCCATGGTTGGTTGGTTGAATTATTTATTATCTTGCTTCTTCTTCTTCTTCCCTGTCTTCTTCTTCTTAGTCACCCGGTTACTAGCATCAAGGCTTTTACCAAGTGAAGAAGAAGAAAGGGAGGAAGACATGTTGGGCGAAGAAGGAAAAAGGTCAACATGAGCTTGGTGATGTTGAGATGGTGAAATGTGTTGAGGTGAAGCATCTGATTGAGGTGGAACAATTTGAGTATTCGAGGCCAACAAATTTGTAAATAACCATATCGATATACATATTATAAATCCAGATAATGACAATGTAGCCATATAAGGAGGACAAACATTTCCAAAGCAAGGAAAAGTACTAGGATTCTCGTTAAGAGGGGTTCCTTGGTTGGTAAATTCCTGAACGATTGCCATTAGATTCAACTTCAGCGAATTTTATTCAAAAATATTAACAATTAAAATTCACAATCCACACTTAAGGTCTCTAAAAAGTAAAAAAAAAAACAAATGAACACGCGCTATCAAATTTAGGAGTCAAAACACACACAAATAGTATGTTTTCACAATAAAAACGCTAGTTGGCGATGAAATCCAACGTCATGGAAATTAATGTGGAAAACTGGCGGTTGGAACAATTACCTTGAAAACCTGCTTAATGAAATAGTCTGGTGCAATTACCTCCTCTATGCCATCTCGAAGTGAAGTGCACCCTCCGGAAAGTCCAAGTGATTGTATTCAACGTCTACTCCAGGTACAATGGAACCTTCCCTCCACCGTCACCTTGGGAAAAATCCTAAATATTATGGCCACTTAGGTCACCAACTGAGACAATTACACCTGGGGGAACAGTCTACAATCCGATATACACGCAAGGGTAGAGTATCAAGCTCAATCCCCTTGAAGTCTCCTCGACATGATAAATATGAGGTTTTCCAACAAGTGATCCCAAGCTCCTCGACAATCGTTAATCTGAGGTTTACCATTTTTAGTACATGCACATATGATATCTTTCCAAATGAGATAGGTATGCTTACTTCACTGGTAACGACATGATCTCGTGCTTGACTCTTTTAAGAAGAGCTTCCCAGAGCACAAATGAAACAATTGGATTTTTTCCTTACCACAAGATGCTACTTGTTTGTTTTAAATGCTTTGGAACGTTAACAACAACATATTCCAAATCACTAGCCTAATATAGATAAGTGGAAAGAGCCCTACGAAATGTAAAAATTTCTAGATGAATTTTATTAAGTGTTGTGTTATTTACTCAAAGGGTAAATGGATATGAAACCAGTGGTGTTATGACCCGACCCAAAAATGAATGCAATCGAATATGATAATGTAATATTTTCAATTTGATGAATCCTAACTAAAGTAAGGAGAGATGTTTCATTCACTTCCAAGAATGCAAGAATTGATGAATAAGAGAAAATATAAAAAATTCTCTAATGCACTAATTTCAGCAAGAAAAAATAATGCTAATCAATTCCAATTTTTTATTTTTATGTTTTTAAAACAAGCATAAAAACATTTAAATTTAAATCAAAGAAATTGATCTAAATCTATGATTGATTTTTCCAGAATGTAAACTATGCAGTTGTAATCTATGCACAGTTCACTTGAAAACTATGCAAATGTAATCTATGCACATTTTTCATTCATATTCTGAAAATGAGAATTCTAACTGTGAAAATTTAATCTATGCAAGAGAATTCTCATACACAAGATGATTCTGATTCAGCGAAAGAAAAAACAACACTATTATCAATCACCAATGTAATCTAAAGAACCAATCAAGTGTAAGTAAAGAATATTGGGTGAGAATTCCAAAGGTCAAAAAATAAAAAAAACTCAAAGGCGATTAACACTCAGACACAATTTAGCCCCCCCTTGAAGTAATTAACAAAGGAAATCAATTTAAGAATTTCTCAAAAAAGAAACTCAAAACACCTAATTAACTTAACACAGACTGATGCAAAAGTTGTTGAAAATAAATTCACACATAAGATTTGATAGCTAAGATAGATTGGGGAAAACACAAAGAATCATGTGGTATGGCTCCTAAAAAGAGAATTTTTATTTTTTCAAAAAATCCACAGATCCGCATGTTCTAATGGAGAACAGAGTGGTACCGCACTATTCTGAACTAAAAGCTGCGGAGGCTACCACACTATTTTCAAATGAAAACTGCAGAGGCAACTAAAAGTATAGAAAAAATAAATATTCATCTTTTCTCTTCATGGATTATTAAAATTTATCTACCAACCCAATCTCAGACAAATCAAAATTAGAAAACCCTCAAAATTCAAATTGAAAAATAAAAAAGGAAAACTAAGTTTTATTCCCCAGTGGAGTCGCCATTTTTTTATACAGATTAATCCCTCTTGCGGACAAGAGCGATCTCCCTAGTATTCTACGAATAGCTAGAAACAAACATCCATTTGTAGATATTTTTCTCTAGATTATTTGAAGTTCAGAATTATTATAAACAAAGAAAGAGGACATGCCCCTACCTTGAAATCCAACGTTCAATGGAGTCTTTTATCCAATCGCTCCAAAGAGGCTTCTTCAGTAAGTAGAACTTGCAATCAAAGACAGACAAAAGAATCAAATCACCTGCAACATATAATAATTAAGAAAATATAATCCAACTTAGTGATCAAGGAGTCTAAGTATTCATGTTATTCTATAAGCACAAGAACAACTCAATGAGAAAAAGAGATCCATATGTATTATCTTGAATGAAAAGAGTAACTTTACAACCTGATGCCTTGATGTCATACAAGTTTCTCCCGGGGTCTTGAAAAATCATTCCTCCTTCAGTTTGACAAGCCTTCCTCTCAAAATACCAGCATGGAGTTATGGACATAATGGTGTGATCATTCTCATGCCAACAACAACTAGTGTAGAGAGTATGCGCTCTTGGGAATTTTTTCAGCAATTACCATATACAAGGTACAGTCTACCCTTGAGACTGAAACATGAGCTCAATTTATAGGGAAATGGAGGTAGGTTTAGTTCCATGAAGAGGGGGATGGATTCCTCTCATGAAGGGATTTGAGCTCCATAGATGAAGGGATAAGCTCCATGATTGGAGGGATAAAGCTCCAACCGATCGTGCCTCTAGAAGCTTCCAATTGGGAGAATATTCGACCAGCTGGGCTTCTAGAATTTAATTTTTCCTTTATTTTACTTTTTACGGGGATCTGCAGGTTTTAGTAGTCATACGTGCGGGAGATACCGCAAGGTATAGAACAAGTATTTGCGAATCCATAGGAAAAGACTAGGAAAAGTGCAGAGTTAGACTTTTAAGGCTTTTAATGAGCTTTTCTCCAATTCCAAGAATTGGTTTAGGAACATTAGGGTTTTTTACTTCTATGGGAGCACAATATAGGTATTGATAGACCTATATGGATAGTCAAATGTCATGGTGAAAAACTAACGTGTAACACTAGTGTTAAGCGTGATGTAGTATTTAAAAAGGAACTACATAGTTCTAATATGTTTCCCACTAAGGCTAACTTATGAACTGATTCTAATGAGTCTAATGTTACTACTCCCATGGAAAGGAAAAACCAAGTAAATAATGTGGTTGCAATACCCATGGAAAAACCATAGAAAAATATCAATTATAAGTGAATTAAGAAGATTAATGATAATAGATTTTTTTATCTTCCATATCTGAGGGAGGATGGAATAGAACAAAATTTGCAAATGAAGAAAAAAAAATCAAGTATCATGGATATTCTTAAAATTATTAAATGTTAATGTCTTTATTTGTAGACTAGGTTAGAGAATACAAAGGAATGAATTAAGAAATCAATTTCCTTGTTGAAAGGCTAGAGAGGTGGTTTGTAGGAATTGAATGTAAACTAAAGGAAGTATAATTTTTGAAATATGAATCAATAAAAATTTATTTGTGTGGAAAAATGAATTTTGTAATTTGATATGAGGGACATGCATAATTTCTTTTATACTTAATTTAGAGTTGGCACATATCCCTTTGAAAATAAAAATAAAATATAGTCTAAATAGAAAAGAATAGTTTCTCATAATAAAGATAGAAATGAATATACATACTTGCTTAGTTTTAGTTAAAATTATTATAATAATCTCACACTCACTATGTTCATTCAATTCATTGTTGATATTACTACTCATTATAAAAGAAATGTTGTAAAAAAAATTCACTTTTGTAACATAACTTTATATTTCAATATGAATTACTCACACATATATAGAAAGAAAAATATAATACACACACACAAACACACACACACATATGAGATAATATTATACTTATTTAAAAATTAAGGATGGAAAAACTATGACATAAATGGATACCTCTGAGGTGAGGCTGACTCAACCCGAGAGAGCCTGCTCATAGGCCACTTCACCTTCATTAGAAAGAAATCACATACATTTAAGGTGTTATAAAGAGAGAAAATTTTAGGGGCTAATATTCGCAGATGGGATAATTTTCCATGTTTTTTCCAAAAAATATATTCGCCAATTTTCGTTTTTCTAAAAATGATTCGCCCACATTTTAAAGAATAAAATTATTTTACCCTAAAAATTGCCAAAACTTTATATATATTAATATAAAATCATTAGAAATATAATTTTTTTTACAAAAATATACATTTTACAATTTTCATATTAAGGGCTAGTAAGATTCACCAAGGCTTTTAAACTTTAAGATAAACTTCCATCCTTAAAATTTTCCTTGATTACAAATCTGTTGAGGAGTTGGAACAACTTCCTCATAAATAGGATCCGCATCCTAAATAAATCCAACAACTTGAATGAGACACCATAATCACAAAAAAAATCTAATGATACATTACAGAATTTATCCATTAATTCCAAGTTCCTCCTTTAATGGAGAAATGGATCAAAGAATAATATAAAAAACATGCCCGTTGGTTTGAGTCTCGGTCAGTATTACAATTTGACCTTAAATATTTAGTTTTTACTTTTATTGTGATTAAATAACGATGCTTCTTCCTTAATTTCTTCAGTTTCATGATGCAATTGGGTTGTGGTCTTCTTATTATCTGCAGTAGATCATCAGGTTCTAGAGGCCATGATTTTTCTTCGATAGTTTCATATTCTTCAATGCATACATAAGTGGGTTGTTTTAGTTTGTCAATGCCTTCATCTATACCTTGTTCAATGGATTGTTGCCACATTAGCCTATAGTAATGTCTAATTTATTCAAGACTCCATTGCATATGAATCTCATGAACTTCTTCACTTTATTAATTGTTCATGTTGTCTTCGACATTCATTGATTCTTCATATGTAGTTGTGACTTTTGTGGAAGTTTTATGAAGACATGGTGTTTAAATCCATGGTTTAATGAATTTTATATCTTCTTCAAATTTTGTTATTTCTTCCTTGTCACTACTAATATCTGCACACTAAACTTTTCCATTTAACAAATCATATGCTATGAACCCAAATCACAAAATAGAAGAAAATATAGATCAACGACTTAGAAATAAGCCTCTTCGAGGGGGAAACCTCCTTTACATTACATAAATGAACACTTCTTGGATGATAAAAATGACAAAACCTCCTTTCTATATATAGGAGTCCAAGTGGTCACAATATAATCCTAGTCGGCATAACAATAACAATGTAAGGGCACAACAATAACAATAGTGGGTTTCTATGGGGCACAATAATAACAATATGGGGACTACATGGACACAACAATAAAAATAAGGAGATAAGCTACTATTATAGGTACCTAACATCATATATTACTTTCTTTTCTTGCGTCATTTGTAACCAACCTTCATTGGAGAGGTTTTCCTTATCATATAGTGGCTCGTAAGTTGTAGCATATTCAACAACAAGAATACTTTCAACAACACCTTCATCTTCAGCTATCTCACTGCATTTCGTTTTGGGATGATTCCAATCTATATTTGGTATTTCATTTGCGACCTCTCCCCTATGATACTTTCTCCATAATATTTTAAATTCTTTTTGGAATTGTTTTATTTTACCTTTTCTACCCATTATTTCCTTCTCTTTTGTCGTATCTTTGTCTAGGAAACATATACAATTTTATTTTTTTTAATTGCTAGCAACAATTCAAATGGAAATGGAATAATTAATTACCCAAGTATTATGTTTGGAAGTTTTTCCATATCAGGACCCCAACGCTGGTCTGAAAATGGAGTTGAGGTTTAGAGCTTGGACTTTTGCAAAACCTAAGAATTCCTCCCACTTGCAGATTTAGATGAGTTTTAAATAATGTGCTCACTACTCACGATGATATAGTTCTCAAAGATAAACAAAACTACATGCAGTATAATTCCTCCAAGAATGTGACGACAGTAGTAGTGATTTCTCCCATGAAAAACATGGACTTGGACCTTCTTCAAATGGTTACAGTCACGCTTTCATGTGGACAATTCCACCAACTATTTTCACTTTCGGTGGTGGATATGATTCACATAGCCACCTGAATTCACAAATTACAACAATGTTACAGACATCCTTTGCAACATAGGAAATATAACTTGAAGGGAACACCAGATCACATGCTCCACCGACGCAAGCTTCAGAATTGTGCAAAAGCTGTAAATTGTAGTGCGTCGGGCTAAGCTCCCTTACATAGCTCTGCACAACACAAAAAAATGAATAGGACGTTTCCTTTAGCAATTCATTCTCACTGCAACATCCAACAACATTCTCAGGACCGTTGAACAACGAAGCATCAACTCTTCTTAATAGTTCTCACAACTCTAAAAACTGTGTTAAGGCGACCCTCTCCTCCGCATGGTCTATGCCTCAACAAATTTGGGCGTATGCCAAGCTCAACCTCCTCTCTTATAGATTTTACCCACATATTAAAATTCACACATGTCACCACACAATTTCTCAACTCCCTGATAGGACAAACTCTGGTTTCTCTTTTAGGTACTGTAAATCTTTACACTGTGCCAAAATTTTCTGAAAAGAATTACGCTCCATGTTTCTATCAATAATTCCACTCCAATGAAATTTCAACCATGTACTAGACCCTTATTTTCATCATGGGTTCCACGCTTCCACTGTGCCTTCTTCACAACTCCAGTCCCTGCAACATAGTCTCCTCATGGCTTTGCAGGTCCATACGACTCTCTGAAACTCTCGACCTTGACAATTATTGTTCACCATATCACGACTCCTCCACAATTTTGTAGCTGTAGATTGGTTCACCTTCGACCACGTAAAGATATGCACATCAATACATGTGTAATTCTCCTGTTGACCTTCAAATGGAAAAGTAGACACCTCTTGTCAGTGCACCACTTTATCTTTACCCGAGATCAAATGCCCTTTGGATATCCAATAGATCCAACAAAATTAAAGCCAAAACACATTCATTTTCATGCATAGCCTGTTGAATTCGACAACATCTATTACAAATACAGACCGTAACAATGGGGCCAACATAGCTCACAGGAACAACTCCTTAATTACACGACAAGCTCACTACAACACTGCGAGTATCACACCATTATTTTGATCCCAGTTTCTCCTCAAACCTATGTGGTGCACACTCTATGATTGGTGCAATGGTAATATTTAACAATAGTGAGCCCTCTTACTTAGATCAACACACCCAAAATCACTCTAATTCTCGCACCAGTTGCAATGGTTGTCAAAATATTTTGATCTGAGCAACAACAGTCATGGTCAACATGCAATGGTTGTGTCGAAGGGAAAAATTGTACCTCCAATAGCAAGGGGGTCTCTTCGGTGAGAGGTCCCAATTATACCTCACACCATTTGGGATAGGAGCCCCATCTCGTATGTGGGCCCGACTGCCACCATAAATGTTTTCTCTCTTGGCTACTAGATGAGAAGGTATCGAAGCAGGGATAAGAGTGAAATGACCAGACAATGAAACAAAATCAACCCAAGATTTACAAACTACGAATAGGAATATAAGAAATTCTAAGCAGCAATAAGAAAGGGCACGCAATAAGAGGGATCAAAGAGCCAAAACCTAGTCAGACATACATGAACAAGAAAATGCCAAAATTTAATTGCAAAGAAGTTCATAATAGATCACTGACAGGCAAGGACCAAATAAAAAATGATTCGAAAGAAAAACACACATGAAACCACTATGAATCAATCCATAACATATTTCTTATATGAAATCAAACATACAAATATAGTGATATATCAAACAAATAATACTACCACCATAAGCAAGCATGTGAATCAGTGTCAGAAAAAGAGAATATCTTATTAACGTTGCTGCAAATTCAAATACATACCTTGTAACTCATCAAAAACCAACAGTGGAACATGGGCTATTCATACAAATTCCTTATGCAAAAACCTAGCCTCACTACAACTCCCTCTACTAGCTATCAAGAGAAAAGTTCCTTTAGGTCTCAAGCACAAGTAAGCTATCTAGTCCTAGCCTCAATTCAAGTGATAAAGGTCCATACTAATGAGGCATGAGGGCAGATTAATAGAGTTGGGGCGACTTTTCATCTACTGCGACTTTTGACCTCCCCTCTTAAGCTTTCAGATACCCTCATGACTCTTGAGCTTACCCACTTCTTTCTGAGGCCTAATGATTGTTACATGCTCAAATAGGTCTTAGTGTAGTTTCTAACATTGTGATGGAGGAGAGGGGGAGGACCTAAAGGGTTATTGGAAACCCTAGAATCCTTGTTTCTAACATTGTTGCAATGATATAGAGACTTGCATAGGCTACTACCCCTCCTTTTCATCCAAAAAAATTTGGTGTCATGCCTTTGAGCTTGTTGAATGGTTCTTGAAGTTTTATGGAACCATCTTTCCTCCCTACAAATTCTGTTAGAACCATAGCTCCTTCCATATGGTCATTTTTTTTGCGTTCTTCCTTTTACCTTTGTGGTTGAGCCAAATTTACGTGATCGAAAACTATCACATCACCTTCACCATCTAATGTGTGGTTTTTCTTTGATCTGCTATGGTCGCAACCTTCCAAAAAAAGTCACAATGAGTCTCCATTTTGAAACATGCGCCAATCCTCATATGCTTGAATCATTCTCCAACTGGTAACATATATGTCTGAATCACACATTCATGCCCCATAATCCTACATGCACATAATAATCAATTAAAACCAAAGATAAACATATGGAGATAGACAAGAAATAATTACTACAAACAAATAAATTAATGAATGATCAATTTGAGGGGAAAGAAAAAATCTGTTTTCATGAGTGTTCGCGATGGGTTGTTCATCATCATTTTGTTTCATCCTTTAAACAAGGGCATATCCTACTTAATTATCCTCTCATAGCGTATTTTCATCCTTGGTTTCCATGTAACTTTTCATTTGTCCATACAACACTTTATAACATTGCACTTATGCGTAGCCTTCAATGCATCGATTAACACATTTATTTTCTTTTTAACGTAGTCCTTGATGAAATATTTACTATGAACCTTCATTTCAAAACTTGTCTTTCTAAGCTAACCGGCACACATTTACTTGTGTTTGCATCCATTACTTTTTAAGTCTTATTTGGGAAGTGTGACGTCAATCAAATTGCATTTCTTGTTGAATGTTAATTTCAACTGCAGACAGGTACACCTACAGCAGAGGCCATGCAGGAGTAATTTACTGCTCTGCAGCAGCCGCTTTCTAATTTTGTTTCCATGATTTTTATCAACAGCCGCTCTCTATTTTCATTAAACAGTCATTCGGGCTTTAAATCCCTTACCGTATTTTTGGAAACATAAGTGTTTTGCATGCGCCAGTTTTGTTTTAAACTTTTGAATTGGGCCATGACAGCAGCAGGTCCCATCTGCCAGCTCAACGGAGGATAATGCAACATGGACCAATCAACGTTTTTCGCGTTGGTTTGGTGCCTACGTCAGCACACCCAAAACCGGACCTGAAAACATTTTATAAATTACAGTCTAAATTTTTCGCGTAACAAATGGCCATGACGTCACGGAGCCAAAGTGTTACGCGAAGATTTCATTAAATCTGGCTTATAATATGGTTGGAATTCATGGGCCCTAGCAATCGACCAATCAAATGGCGTTCGCACGGAGTTTGGGCTTGGTGACATCATAGCGCTTTGTAACGTGAATTTCCATTGCAATTTGTTTTTATTTGTTTGAACTCTGCAAGTAGGTTAATGTTCACGCATGTTGGCAACGCGAAAAACGTTGATCTGAGATCAACGTTTTGCGGGAGCACAAATAGCATGGAGTTTAACCAAAGGTGGTGCCTCCGCAGTTGACCCCGCCATTGCACATTGACTGGAGATCAAAAAATATTGTTCACTGCGGTAGCACACCATATGTTTGATGATGTAGCAGTGCAGTGCCTCCGCAAAGCCGCGCCATTGTAATGTGGGCCTGGAAGGCCTATAGGTTTTTTGATTTTTTTTTATGTAGTTGTATTTTGATTCAAAATGTGCTGCGCCACATATATATGAAAAAAGAAATCTCGAAGGCTTAATTAGATATTAATAAAAATACACAGCAGTGTGTAAAAAAAGAATATAGAGTGCCCGAAGGCAAACAGAGAGACATAATTTTTGAAAAGCACAAAGTGTGTGAATTTTTCTTGTAAGAGAGAGAGGAGAGAAAGTTTTAAGCACTACATCTTGTAGCAGTCATACTGTAAACCCTCTGATAGAGGAAGATCAAAATTTTTGTAATATTTTTTCCAGTTAATGAAATAGAACCAGTTTCTGTAATCTCTGTCTATTAGTGAGCAATTTTTTTTATTCTTTGTGTTTAAAGGAGATTATTATTCTCTCATCCTTTGTTCTGGAATTATCAGAAATTCCAACATGGTATCAGAGCTAGTCCAGGCTCTTTGAAGGTGTCAAAGAAGCTAAATGAAGGATTTTTTGTTGTAGCAGTTTCTCCAGAAGTGTGAAGGCTCAGCTAAAATCTAAGTTATTTATCAAAAAAGAGTTTGTGTTACTGTTTGAAGACAGTCAGTTTATTTAAAACTCAAAGTCAATATTTAAAGCATAGTTCAGAGTGCTAGCCATGGCAGGAGCCAGCACAAGAATGAGTATTGGAAATGCTCAGCTCCCACAGTTCAATGGGAAGAACTATGATTATTGGGCAATCACCATGAGAGCCTTGTTTGCCTCTCAAGACTTATGGGAGCTTGTTGAAGATGGTTTTGAAGAACTAGTAGATGAATAAGAGTTTAATGCCTTGACATAGGCAGAGAAGGATTTGTTGAAGATCAATAGGAAGAAGGACTCAAAATCCCTCTTCTATCTCTATCAAGTAGTACATGAGAGTTTGTTTCCAAGGATAGCAGCAGCTAAGAGATCCAAGAATGCATGGGATACCCTCCAAAAAGCCTATCAAGGTATGGAGAAGGTGAAGAAAACAAAGCTACAATTGTTGAGGAGATATTTTGAGACTCTTTGCATGAAATAATCTGATAACATAGACTCATTCTTCACACATGTGATTGGAATGATCACATAGATAAGATCTCATGGAGAAACACTTGAAGAAATAAGGATTGTGGAGAAATTTTTGAGGAGCTTACCCTCAAGGTTTGATGTTATAGTCACAACCATAGAAGAGAAAAAGGATCTCTCAAATTTTTTAGTTGATGAGCTTCATGCATCACTGATGACACATGAACAAAGATTGGGTAGAAATGAAAACTCATCTTTGGAGCATGCCTTCAAGACCCAAATGTCATTTAGAAGAGGAAGAGTTCAAGGCAGAGGAAACAACATAGGAAAAGGTAGAGGCAGAAGCCAGAACCGAGGAGGAATAAACAACCCTGCAAATACTCAAGGAAGTGGCAGAAATAAAAATCAAAACCAAGGCCAAAGCAGCAGCCAACAAAGTGGACAACAACATGCTCGTGGAAAAAGGTATGACAAATCCAATGTCCAGTGTCATTATTGCAAAAAATATGGGCATTATGCCAATGAATGTAGGAAGAAGCAGAATGACATGGGTAATAGACCCTGTGCCAATTTTACTAGAGAAAATATCAGCCAAGATAAATTGTTTTTAGCATGTAATATGGCTGAAGAAAAGAGTGAAGATTTATGGTTTCTAGATTCAGGATGTAGAAACCATATGACAGGAAACATTGCTATGTTTTATATGTTAGATGAAAATGTGAAGTCTTAAGTCACATTGGGAACAGATAGTAAGGTTTCTGTCACAGGAAAAGGCATAGTAAATGTCTTGACAAAGAAAGGAGAAAAGAAGAGCTTATCTGATGTATATTATGTTCCAGGTATGAAATGTAATTTTTTAACATTGGATATCTCATCCAAAATGGATACAATATTTTCTTTGAATATGATGTATGCACCATCATGGATAAAACACCAAGAAAACAATGTATTTTTGAAGTAAGGATGACAAGGAACAGAATGTTTCCTCTCAGGATGAGGGCAGATTTGAAGAAAGGAGAAGAAATGGAAGCAGTGACACAAGAGACTTTCCAAAGAGAAGAAAAGGATGAAAACTGGTTATGGCATTTGAGATTTGGACATCTCAAATTTAGAGGTCTTAATTTGTTACATAGGAAAGGAATGGTAAGATGATTACCATTGATTGAGAAACCGGACAACCTATGTGAAGGTTGTATCTTGGGTAAACAACACAGAGAAAGTTTTCCATCAGGAAAAATCATAAGGGCAAAGGCACCCTTAGAAATTCTCCATTCAGATTTATGTGGACTAATGCAAACACCATCACTTGCAACTAGCCATTATGTGCTAACTTTTATTGATGATTACACAAGAAAAACTTGGGTTTATTTCTTGAAATACAAAAGTGAAGTGTTTGAAAAATTATGCTACTTTAAGGCACTTGTTGAGAACCAAAGTGGGAAGCACATTAAAGTTTTAAGGACTGATAGAGGAGGTGAGTATATCTCAAAATAATTTCTGTGTTTTTTCAAAGAAAATGGAATACACAAGCAATTTACAACAAGGTACACACCGCAGCAAAATGGATTTGCTGAAAGGAAAAATATGACCATCATGGATATGGTAAGGAGTATGCTGAGGCAAAACATTTGCTAAATGATTATTGGGCTGAAGTTGTACATTGTGTAGCATATGTACTAAATATATGCCCAACAAAAGAAGTGATGAATAGAGTTCCGGAAGAAGCATGGAGTGGGATAAAACAAGGTGTCACCCACATGAAAGTTTTTGGTTGTGTGGCTTATGCACACATTCCAGATCAGCTAAGGAAAAAGTTGGACAGCAAGGGGGAGAAGTGTATGTTTATTGGATACACTGAGGAATCCAAAGCTTATAGGTTGTATAACCCATCCACCTAGAAATTTATTGTGAGCAGAGATGTTTAATTTATTGAAGAAGAAGCTTGGGATGGAAGCATTGAGAAAACAGTAAATGTAAAGAATTGTTTGTCTCATGATGAAAATGAGGATGATATGGCTGAAATACATACATCATTAGCACCATTTCCTCCACCAACACAAGGACAGCAAGGGACACCACAAGCTCGAGTAAGAACACCCTTGAGAAGAAATGAGAGTGCTTCTTCAAGCACACCGCAAGGAGAAGATTTGAGTGCTTCTTCAAGCACATGTACACCAAATGAAAGAGGAACAAGATTCAGAAATCTAAATGAGATTTATGAACAAGAGGCAGCAAATGAAGGTATGAACACTTTATTTTCTTTATATTGTCATGTAGATGATCCTATTCATTTTGAGGAAGCTATAAAAGATAAAAAATGGATAGATGCTATGGATGAAGAAATTAATGCCATAGAGAGAAATAAGACATGGGAACTAGTTGAACTCCCAAAAGGTAAGGAAGTCATTGGAGTGAAATGGGTCTACAAGACCAAAAGCAATGCCGAAGGTAAGATTCAAAGGCACAAGGCCAGACTTGTTGTCAAAAGATATTAGCAGCAACATGGCAGAGACTATGAAGAAAATTTTGCACCGGTTGCAATAATGGAAACAATGAGAGCAGTGTTGTCCATAGCAGCACAAAACAAATGGAAGGTTTACAAAATGGATGTAAAATTAGCATTCCTAAATGGAGTATTGATGGAAGAGGTTTATGTTGAACAACATCTAGGCTATGAGAAAAATGGCCAAGAACACAAAGTTTGCAGATTGAAGAAAGCTCTTTATGGGCTGAAACAAGCACCAAGAGCATGGTACAGTAGGATAGATTCCCATCTACTGGAAAATGGGTTTGAAAAGTGTGAAGGAGAACCCACATTATACATCAAAGAGAAATATGGTAAGATGTTGATTGTTGTTTTATATGTTGATGATGTGATATTCATAGGTAATGATGATTACCTCATTGAAAATTTTAAAAAGGTCATGAACGATGAATTTGAAATGACTGATATGGGTTTGCTGAAATACTTCTTAGGAATAGAAGTAGAGAAAAATGAAAACAATATTTTTATTTCTCAAGATAAATATGTAAATGAAGTTTTGGAAAGATTTAACATGCAGGATTGCAAGGCAGCAATTACTCCCACAGTAATGGGATTGAAACTCAGAAAAGAGGACATTAGCAAGGACTTTGATCCTAGTTTGTACAAGAGCGTAGTTGGCAGCCTCATGTATATGACTACAACTAGGCCTGATATTATGCATGCTGTTAGTTTGATTTCCAGATTCATGGAGAGGCAAAAATAAGCACATTGGAAGGTAGCGAAAAGAATTCTAAGGTATGTGAAAGGAACTAAAAGGTATGGAATTTTATATACTACTTTAGAAAATTCTGAGTTAATTGGATACACTAACAGTGATTGGGCTGGAAGTGTAGATGACTGGAAAAATACATCTGTTTATGTTTTTCATATGGATTCAGGAGCTATTTCATGGGCTTCTAAGAAACAACCTATTGTAGCATTGTCTATAGTCGAGGCAAAGTATGTGGCAGCTACAGTAGTAGCATGTCAAGCAGTGTGGATGAGAAGAATGTTGAGGAGTTTATGTCAAGAACAGGTAAAAGGCACAGTGATTTATTGTGACAATAACTCAGCCATAGCATTTTCAAATAAATTTGTGTTTCACAAAAGAACAAAGCACATAGATGCTAAGTTTCACTACATCAGGGAGCTAATGAACAATGGAGAAATTATTTTAAAACATTGTAGAACTCAGGAGAAATTTGCAGATATACTGACAAAGCCATTGGGGCAGAAAAGTTTTGAATATTTGAGGAAATGCATGGGTATGACAGATAACCCAGTAGTTGAACTTAAGGGGGAGTGTTGAAATGTTAATTTTAGCTGCAGATAGGTACACGTGCAGCAGAGGCCGTGCAAGAGTAATTTACTGCTCTGTAGCAGCCGCTTTCTAATTTTGTTTCCATGATTTTTATCAACAGTCACTTTCTATTTTCATTGAACATTCATTCGGGCTTTAAATCCCTTACAGTATTTTTGGAAACAGAAGTGTTTTGTACGCACCAGTTTTGTTTTAAACTTTTGAACTGGGCCACGACAGCAGCATGTCCCATCTGCCAGCTCAACGGAGGATAATGCAGTGTGGACCAATCAACGTTTTTCACATTGGTTTGGTGCCTACATCAGCACACCCAAACCGGACCTGAAAACATTTTATAAATTGCAGTCTAAAGTTTTCGCATAAAAAATGGCCATGACATCATGGAGCCAAAGTGTTACGCGAAGATTTCATTAAGTCTGGCTTATAATATGGTTGGAATCTGCAGGCCCCAGCAATCGAACAATCAAATGGCGTTCGCTCGGAGTTTGGGCTTATTGACGTCACACCATTTTGTAACGTGAATTTCCATTGCAATTTGTTTTTATTTGTTTGAAGTTCGCAAGTAGGTTAATGTTCGTGCATGTTGGCAGCACGACAAACGTCGATCTGAGATCAACGGTTTGCGGGAGCACAAATAGCACAGAGTTTAATCGGAGGGGGTGCCTCCGCAGTCGACCCCACCATCGCGCATTGACCAGAGATCAACGACTATTGTTCATTGCAGTAGCACACCATATGTTTGATGAGGTAGCAGTGGAGTGCCTCCGCAAAGCCCCGCCATTTTAATGTGGGCCCAGAAGGCCTACATGGTTTTTGATTTTTTTTTGTGTAGTTGTATGTTGATTCAAAATGTGCTGCGCCACATATATATGAAAAAAGAAAGCTCGAAGGCTTAATTATATATTAAGAAAAATACACAGCAGCGTGTAAAAAAAGAATACAGAATGCCCGAAGGAAAATTGTTGTGTAACCAGCTCCAAAAATAGAAGAAAAGAGATATCAACGCCTTAGAAATGAGCCACTTCGAGGGGGCAACCTCCAATACATTACATAAATGAACAATTCTTGGATGATACAATTTACAAAACCTCCTTTCTATATATAGGAGTACATGGGGCCATAATGTAATCCTAGTGGGCCACAATGTAATCCTAGCTGACCTAACAATAATAATTTAAGGGCACAATAATAACAAAATGGGGGTTACAAGGGTACCATAATAACAATAAGGGGGTTACACTAACAAAAATAAGGGACTATACTAGTAATATAGGGACCTAACATGCCCCTCTCCTTCAAAAAAGTGTTGTCCTCAACGCTTGAGTAGCTCTGGGTGCTTCTGTATAAAATTCTCATCCTCCCATGTAGAATCTTCAGTGGGTAAGCTCTTCCACTTGTGAGATACTCGAAATTGATCGATTCCGTAGTTGTCGAGTTCTTGTTTCCGTGACCGCTTCAGGTTCCAATATGATTTTTCCTTCCTCATCAAGTTCTGGCAATATTGTTTGAACTGGAAGATTTTCACTTATAACCTTCTTTAAGCATGAAACATGGAAAAATGGATGTACTCGCGAAGAAGTAGGAAGCTCCAATTTGTATGCCATAGTACCAATATTTTGCAACACCTTGTAAGGACAATAGTACTTTGGCGATAATTTATTATCCTTCTTAGCTTGCTTGAGGGACATTTGTTTGTATGGTTGTAGCCGTAAAATACCCAATCTCCTACATCAAAACTTCTCTCGCTGCGATGTTGATCTGCCTGTTGTTTCATTCGATTTTGTGCCAAATTCAGGTTATCCTTTAAGAGTTGGAGAACTTCTTGCCGATGCTCGATGTGATCTTCCACTGCTTGAACCTTCGAATTTTCCCTTAAAGATGATGTGATCGATGGTGGATGATATCCATAAAGTGCCATAAATGGGGTCATTTTTGCTGCAGTATGGAAGGAAGTGTTATACCACCATTCAGCAAGAGGTAACTACTTGACCCATTGTGTTTGTTTATCAGATACAAAACAACGAAGATATCCTTCCAAACATTTATTTACTATCTCAGTTTGACCATCACATTGAGGATGATAAGATGAGCTATGAGCTAATTGAGTACCCAAACAAGAAAATAACTCTGTCCAAAAATTTCCAGTAAAAATGGGATCTCTGTCGCTCACAATAACCCTTGGGATTCCATGTAGTTTTTGAATTCTATCCATAAATGTAGTAGCAACTGTACTTGCTTTAAATGGATGAGATAATGCACAAAAGTGTGCATACTTGGTAAGTCTATCAACTACCACCATGATGACATTCTTTCCTTCGGACTTAGGTAAACTCGTGATAAAATCCATTGAAATCTCCTCCCAACGTTGACTTGGAATGGATAAAGGTTGTAGAAGTCCCGGGGTCTTAATTGTCTCCACTTTATTCTGCTGGCAAACCAAACATTCCGCCACAAACTTTTGAATATCAGATTTAAGGCCATCCCAAAAAAATTCTTTCTTCAACCTGTGGTAAGTTTTTAAAAATCCTGAGTGTCCTCCTAAAGGAGAAGTGTGCAATTCCAGAAGAATATTTTGTTTTAGTTGGGAATTCTTACAAAGATATAAGTGATCTTTGTACCATAAGGAGTCATTTTTCCAACTAAATGTATCAGATGTACTAGGATCTTGCTGCAACTTTTGAATGAGTGTCCATACATCTTTGTCCTTCTTCCATTCATCTTTTGCTTCAGTTATCCAATCTGGTTGGATAATAGAAATGGCACAAAGCAATGCTTCCACCTCTTCATTCTTTCTTGAGAGTGCATCCGCAACAACATTAAGCTTTCCTTTTTTTGTAGATTATTTCAAAGTCATAACCCAACATCTTTGTGACCCATTTTTGCCGCTCTTCTGATGGTAGTCTTTGTTCCAAAAAGTGTTTAATACTATCATGATCAATTTTTACCTTGAAGTGTCTTCCCATTAGGTAAGTTCGCCATTTCTTTAGTGCATGTAGTATTGCTAACATTTCCTTCTCATAAATAGGTTTCTGTAAATACTTTCCTTTGATTGGACGACTTTCAAAAGCAATGGGTCTTCCTTCCCGCATTAAAACTGCACCAATTCCATTTCCTGAGGCATCACATTCCACAATAAAGGTTTTTGTGAAGTCTGGCGTAGCTAAGACCGGTGCTAGGCACATTGCCTCTTTAAGACGTTCAAAGGATGCATCTTTCTTCAATAATGTTGTTAGAGGTGCTGCTATTCTCCCATAATTCTTAACAAACTTGCGATAATACCCTGTTAACCCGAGAAATCCTCGCAACTGCTTTATGGTTGTGGGGACTTTCCATTCCTTAATAGCTCTAATTTTGTTAGGGTCTACTTTAACACCCTCGTGAGATACAATATGACCCAGATATTCCACCTCTTGTACTCCAAATAAATATTTGGATTTTTTTGCATATAATTGTTTCTCCTGCAATAGTTTGAGCACCCTGTCAACATGTTCAACATGATCCTTCCAAGACCTGCTGTAGATTAGTATATCATCAAAAAATACTAGCACAAATTTTCTAAGGAAGGGTTTGAAAATGGAATTCATCGACCCTTGAAATGTAGAAGGTGCATTGGTAAGGCCAAAAGGCATGACCAAAAATTCATAATGACCCTCATGAGTTTGAAATGTTGTTTTTGGAATATCTTCAGTCTTCATTCTAATTTGATGATATCCTGAATGAAGATCCAACTTGGTAAAATAAATTGCTCCATGTAATCCATCCAATAATTCATCAATCACAGGAATGGGAAATTTGTATTTAATGGTGAGCTTATTGAGCTCCCTATAATCCAGACACATTCGCCATGATCCATCCTTCTTTTGTACCAATACTACAGGAGCAGAGAAAGAACTTTGACTAGGTTGAATTATACCTGCCTCTAACATTTCTGCAATCATGCGTTCAATTTCGCTCTTTTGGAAGTAAGGATATCTATAAGGCCGGATGTTTGGAGGAACACTTCCCGGAATCAAATGAATAGCATGATCATGATCACGAATAGGTGGGAGTCCTTTGGGAGTTTCAAACACCTTGGAATGATTGTCCAAGACTTGTTGGAGATCTATAGAAATAGATGATTTTGATGTTGGAACTTCTAGTGAGCATAATTGTGCAATTACGCCTCGTTGTTCTTTCTTTAGAAGCTTTGTCATGACATTAGAGCTTATTATCCTTCCTGGCTTCCCCGCAATACCCCTTAATTCGACTTCCTTTCCTTCTGAAAAAAATTTCAAGAAAAGTTCTTGAAAATTAAAAGCTACCGTCCCCAAAGATTGTAACCATTGTACTCCTAGTACAACATCGGCACCTCCCATAGGAATGGCAAGAATTGGACTAGTCAATACATATTCCCCCATGGTTAGCTTGATATTATGGCATTTTCCAGAGCAATTTATAGTTCCTCCATTTGCAACCATCACTTGACATTCTGGTGCTGGGTATAGGAAACAATTTAATTCCTTGGCTACCTTAAAATGAATAAAATTGTGGGTGCTACCTGAATCAATCAACACTATTACCTTTTTCTTCTTGATTTTTCCTTCTATCTTGAGAGTTTGAGGAGTGGTAATTCCTGCCAGTGCATTACATGATATGGTCGGATTCATTTCTTCCTCTTCTAGGGCTGGTACCTGGTGTATATCCTCTTCTTGTTCATTTTCTTCTTCCTCTTCACAATCTATGTAAAATAATTTCTTCTCAGCACACTTATGACTTTTAGTGTATTTGCTATCACAACTGTAGCAAAGCCCTTTTGCTCTTTTTTCTTCCAATTTTTGTGGTGTCAACCTTGTAGGTTGTGGAAATCTAGATGTAGCAATACTTCCTTCTTTATAGATGAGTGGTAGGCTTCCTTGTCGCCATAATTTTACATTCAACTTTTCTTGCCAACCCGAATGCCTTCTCCAATGAATCAGGTTCCAAAACGCGAACTTCATGTTGGATGTTATCCTTTAAAGTGCCTAGGAAGAGATCAATCCTGTGTTCCTCTGTAAGATCAGTTACCCTTATATTCAATTTTTGGAAGTCCTCAATGTGCTGCCCCACTAACCCCTTTTGTTTGAGATTTATCAATTGGGTAAAGAAGGTGTTGCTCTTTGTATCCTCATAATGTGCTATCATTTCCTCCGTAAAAATTGACCAAGTGACAATTTTTTTACGGGAGCAAAGCCATTGATACCATACAAATATATTTTGTTCTAAATGTAAAGTTGCAATGCGTACCTTTTGTGTGTTTTGTACGTTACGGAGATCAAAATATTGCTCCATCTGTAGTATCCATGTTACAGGATCCTTTCCATCAAACTTCCTCATATCCATCTTTGGAATATGGTGGTTCTTCCCGCCAACATTAGAGTTTATGAAATCACAATTAACATTTATTTTTTTCTCATCGTGAGGTTCTTCTACTATCTTTTCACCATTAGGAAACCTTTCTTGTATCAACTTTGTTAAACCTTCCATGTCTTCTTTTAGAAAATTCTTCATGTTTTCCATTTTCTCATCGATCTTAGCTTCCATGTCATCCATCTTAGATTCCATGCCAGCCTCCATGCCATCCATCTTAGCTTCCACACCTTTCTTCAAACCGTCCATCTTCACTTCCACGCCATCCATCTTAGCTTCCATGCCTTTCTTCAAACCGTCCATCTTCACTTCCACGCCTTTCTTCAAAACTTCCATTTCATTTTTTGTTTCTTTTTGCGAGAGTGAAATTTGTTGCACTTGCTCTTGTAATTTTGATAGATCATGTTGCAATTCTTCATCTTCATGAGTCATGGTAGAGCCTTCTGAAGGTTTAATGGGTGTTGAATTCTTTTTAGGTGCCATTTTAGAATCCAATATTGATACCTATTCTACAATATTCCCTTGGAATCAATTCAACTTGATTCTTCAAACAAGACTTATGCAATTCGGAAAAAAAATACACACCTTTAACATGCTTTGAGGAGCTCGATATTGAAATTTAATTATCTCTGTAATTGAAAATATTCAATATCTAAAATTCATCCCTGTAGTAGCCCTCTGAAGCTTCTTTCAAATGCCACAGGTCTGATCTAATTTGAATTATCCAAGACAAAGTTGTGTCCAATCTCCCACAATGACCTAATTCTGGACTGGTTCAGTAGAGCAAACTTGTAGGACCTGCCACGTGTCACTGTTTCCATCATTTGTCTCTGAAATTGATATCCAAGAAACTAAATTCCGTGTACTTGTGACCACTTTTTACGACACTCAAATCCACTGCTCAGAGAGAGACTTATTGAAATTTTTCCATGATCACCTCTTTGAGATGAAATTCAGGATCCTGAAAAAGCACTACCTTCCACAGATCATATCTCCAAAAATATTGCGAACCAAGCTCTGCAATTTTTTTAATAATTTCCTTAGGATTTCAGCTTCGCACCATACAAATTTCAGATTCTGAACCTTCGTAGAAAAAACGTTATAGCAAAAATGCCAGGATGACCTATTTAGGAGCCTGAAAAAAGACCTAACTTCCACAGATCATATCTCTGAAAATATTGCGAACCAAACTCTGAAATTTTTAGACAATCTTCCTCAGGATTTCGTCTTTGCACCCTAAAAATTTCAGCTTCTGAAACCTCGTAGAAAAAAATTTATAGCGCAAAATTCCACGATGACCGGTTTGGAGCAGCGAAACCCTAGAATCCAAAGCTCTGATACCAAATGTTGTGTAACCAGCTCCAAAAATAGAAGAAAAGAGATATCAACGCCTTAGAAATGAGCCACTTTGAGGGGGAAACCTCCAATACATTACATAAATGAACAATTTTTGGATGATACAATTTACAAAACCTCCTTTCTATATATAGGAGTACATGGGGCCATAATGTAATCCTAGTGGGCCACAATGTAATCCTAGCTGACCTAACAATAATAATTTAAGGGCACAATAATAACAAAATGGGGGTTACAAGGGTACAATAATAACAATAAGGGGTTTACACTAACAATAATAAGGGACTATACTAGTGATATAGGGACCTAACAAAAATAGAGAGACAGAGTTTTTGAAAAGCACAGAGTGTGTGCATTTTTCTTGTAAGAGAGACAAAGAGAGTTTTAAGCACTGCGTCTTGTAGCAGTCATAGTGTAAACCCTATGATAGAGGAAGATCAAAATTTTTGTAATAGTTTTTCCAGTTAATGAAATAGAACCAGTTTCTGTAATCTCTGTCTATCAGTGAGAAATTTTTTTTATTCTCTGTGTTTAAAGGAGAGTATTATTCTGTAAGTCTTTTTTCTGGAATTATCAGAAATTCCAACATTTCTCACATGAAAATTATAGTTTTACTTTTCCTGGAGGACGCATGTGATTGGTTAGGTCACGAGGTCACTGAGTAATGTAGGTCGCATGGTTGTGAAGCGAGTGTCGTGAATGTCGCATAGTCGGTGAAGAGGATGGGTCACACTAGTTTTTGAATTTCTCAAGCATGATTTTTGTGACCTAGCGATTGAGAGAGGTCGCACAGTCGGAGCGGGGAAAGATTGTGTTTCCTGGCCACATGTCTGAGGTTGCGAAATATGACCTGGCGACATTGCAGAAGGTTGCAACCTACGAAAGTCACATACTGGTATCTTTCAGTTGGGTTGTGTTTTTGGGTGTTGTCAACAACATTAAAATGAAAATTTTCAAGTCAACCTCACCTTTATAAAGGGATGACGACAATAAATTTCTCATCTCACAATCATCGAGTCCACATACCAGTCATTGCGTCACTTACTATTCTCTGAATCTAATCCTTTGCAGCTTCCATATCTTCATCCTATATTTTTTTCCTCTGCCATACACTCACTTCCTGAAACTTGAGAGTGTGTATGTCACCTTCCAAATGAGTGCACTTGATACCCAAACCCAATTCGTACATCTTTCCTCTTCCTTCTATATTTTCTTAGGTTGCAGTTTTGGTGAGGAGGTCGCATGGTCAGATAAGGGTGAGAGTCGCACTGGTTTTTGGCATCATCTTAAGCGACCCTGTGACCTAACGACTCAGGGAGGGGTTGGGTAGTTCCAAAGGGGAACAAGTCAAATTTCCAGCCTTATACATATGAGGCTGACAAAATGGGACCTGGTGACATCAGAAAGGAATTTGACCATGGAATTTGCATATTTGTATCTTTCAGATTGGTTGCACTTCGATATAGTATGGAGGCCCCAAATTTATTTGATTCCACTCATCGTTATAGCTAAGCATTCAACAAGGCATCTTGAAACTTAGTGCATTATCATGCCTTAGAAGAATGCGTATAAAATTAAATCTTCTCCCTTCATGACATCAGAGCAGCATTGTGCATGACGCTACTTGTGTCATCTACCATTAACTGCGACAACAAACACATCCAAGAATTTTTTTGAATGATTTCCTTTCCCACGGGTACGCAACACCCAAATTCTTTTGATCATTGGAGAGTTGGCTCTTCATGGCATTTCTTTCCTCACCCTCTGAGTATTTTTACTTAGAATGTGCCCCCACAAGTTATGTTTAGCCTTTTTCATGCAATGAAAGAAAAATCATTCCCAAGAGCATGTATCGCAGATACTGAGCTGAGGCCACATTTCCAAGGAGAATTATCGTAGGCTCAGATACTGAGTCTAGGCCGCATTCCAAGGAGCATGTATCGCAGGCTCAAATATGAGTGTAAATCACATCACTTATGTGGTCGAAAATTGTTTGTGAATGATGAAAATATTGTGACTTCGAACGACTCATTCCCAATTCGCATTTGCTCCAACTTAGATGATCTCCACAACCATTTGTTTTCTTTCTAGTGTGGTAGAGGAGGCATGCATCTCCAATGTTCATGGTATTCAGTGCATTACATCTGACCCTATCGTGCATCACTCTTTTGGTCCTCAATTTAGGCACGTATTTGCATGAATCGGTTTTATGCTATGTTAGCTCAAAGTTTTTCATCGTGTGAAGTGAGCCCTAGTATTGCACCAAGAGTGCTACAACTCTCAGGGGATACCTTATTTTACTTTACTTTATCAACTCGAGGTTCATACAAACTTTGAGGTGACAGTGCCATATACATAATAGATGCATTCTGTTCATTTCATCATCTTCTGCTTTATGAAAGGGTGCTATTTCTTAAATTGTGAGAACAACTGGAAAATAAATTGTTAGAAGGAAATGACAGAAAGGAAACTAAAAAAAGTTTTTGAAATGAAATGACAAGAATGAAACTAATTTAATTCGCAGGAAGAAAATAGCAGAAAGAAACCTAATTCTAAACCACACTTGACTTGGCCAAACAGCTAAATGCACTCTACTTATCCTATGATCTATTTACCATGCTCCTAGTCATGCAACTAAGCTATCCATGCCTTAAGTTTAATTAAAAAGAGTTACTTTGCAACTTAGAGGGAAGAAAGGGGCTAAAAGAGGCTAATGGGGGGTTTAACACATGAAATGAGGTTTGGAAGAAGAAAGAGGGGTTTAAACCCTTATGAAACTTTATTATAGCATGAGAAATGACTTTGGAGTGGAAATAATTCAAAGCGCAATTGCAAAGTCCGATGGAGGACAAAATTTGCGATATGCGATGTCACAATCGCAATATTGCAAGTTTAAAGGGATAACGATGAAGGTTAATGGAATGAACTAACATGTGCAAAGTGTGAAGTGCGACGAGTGACCTGGCGGAGTTATCGCATCGACGGAATGAGTTGTAAGTGTTATGCAAAAATCTAAATGAATCAAAGTGCTATTTGCGATGCAGTAAAAGTTGTGGGATGTGATCTGCGATGTGGTAAGTTCAGAAAAGTGCGAAGTGTGACAAGTGACGTGGCAGAGTTATCACATCAGCGGAATAAGTGATAAGTGTTATGCGAAAAGGTAAACGGTGTGATTTGTCATTTCGCAATATCGTTATCGCAAGAACAAGCAGTAAGTTTTTAAAGGTAAAATCTAAAATGTGTGAAGTGCGATTTGCGATGGGTGACGTGGCAATGGGACCGACGGCGGGGCGCGATTTTGCAATATCGCAATCGCAAGAACAAGTGGTAACTGATTAAAGGTAAAAGCTAAAAGTTGTGATTTGCAAAGTGTGATGTACGGTGGCGAGAGACTCGAGGAGCAAAGGCAGAGGTCGGGTTCTCTATGGTTTTGAATGGTTTTTCACATGTTTTTCATAAAAAGGGTACGACAACCGTGAATAGAGAAAAGAAAAGGAATAAGGCTTGAAGTGCTTAAGTGCATTAGGAAAAAGGGTAAGCACAACGTTAAGGTGAGAAGGAAAGGAGGGGAATGGAGGCGTAAGAGCAGTGCTTAGAAGTGAAACACACATACGAATTCATGCATAGGAAACAGACAAAAATGCTTGATAAAATAGGGAAAGAGAGACTCAGACTTGGTAATGCAATTTCTTCCCAAAACTCATACAGAAATAAATTTTGGCCTGTAGGAAGGTCTACCCTGCTTGAACTCTACTGACAGAGATGAGAGAGGGAGGCTTGACCACATTTTTTGGAGTTTTTCCTCTATTTTACTACGCATAAGCAATTAAAAAAATACAGCAGCACAAAAACTAAACAAAAATGAAACTATCAGAAGCAGATTAAAATTAAATGGTAGAAGAAAAAATAGCTAAATGACATAAAGAAAAATATAGTGAATAGTAGAGAAGCTGAGGCACATGGATTGGGCCCTAACCCACGAACCTAGCCCTCTGAAACTTAAATTAGTCAAATGAAATCAGTCTGCTCATTTCATAAAAGAATAACTTCATACATCTCTGAAAGTTTGATCACTGAATAAAACAAAAAGCTTAATAGCTCACAACAATAGTTCTGAATGGAATCGACCTACTGACTAGAATAGACTAACTCTTCCTAGCTCTAGCTCTACTCTATTTATTCCACAGGGCAGCTACCAAAAACTCCCTAGAAAATGGCGATTTAGTCCTCTTGACTCTCAGTGAACAAGGATTGGGTGCACTCCTCTTTTAGTTGCTTGGTTGCCTCTGGAATTCGAATTGTTGGAGAGAATCCTTGGGGATCCTTTGGCTTCTTTTGGAATTCAAATTGCTGGAGAGAATCTTTTGGATCCTGCGGTTGCCTTTGGAATTCGAATTGCTGGAGAGAATCTTTGGGATCCTCCGGCTGCCTTTGAGGGTGGGAAATCCTCCTATCATTCCTCTTTGTTGTCTCCTTCGAGTCCTTATGATATAATACTTATAAAAATGATTAATAATTCATGATTTTTTGCACTCAAACTTATATTAGGCACTTAGGGTATTTTAGACTTAATCACCACCTATACTAGCATCATGAAATAAAAAATTCAAGAAAAAGAGATCTAAGAAGTAAAAAAGGTGACTATTAACCCCTCCAAATATTTCTAATGATGGAGCTCATCATCACCTCCCTACTGAATGGTTTCTCATCCTCCAAGAAACTAATCCTCCTCCCACATTTCCTTTAAGGCTCTGACAGCCCCCCTGATTTCCTAAGGAAGAAGTGTGGTAGTTTCCCCAAGAGGGTAAAAAGAATTATTCTTTTCTGCACTCTCCCATTCTCTATCTTGTGCATTTGTGTCTTCTTCATCAGTTAGCCCCATCAACAAAGGTGGGCTGAGATTTAGTCCCAACCATTGGATATTTCTGGCCTGCATGGCCCTCTTGTATAATGGTGCCCTTTCCAATGCACCCCTCAGTATTTCTAGAGTATGGTACTCCCTATTCTTGAGGCTATGCGGGAGGTTGTTCCATCTCCTCTGGATGGCCATAATGCACTCCTCCTCTATCTTCCTAGAAACATCATCAAAGTGGCCTATCACCTGGTTTTGAGTCTAAATGTAGCTTTCCACTAGTGCAGGGTCCCTTTCAATCTCTTGATGGTTAAGGATGACTCCTCTTGGGTGGAACAATTCTGGTCTGATATATAAGGGTTCTCTATTTCTTCTTCCCATGACCTTCCATATCTATTTTTCTCTAGTGTCCTCATTCACCATTCAAGATGCTAGAGCCATTAACTGCATATCCCCAATTGTAGGATTGGGGTCTCAAATATCCATATTTGTTAGCACAAAGTTATGCACATAAAACTCTTCCATCTTTGCCTCATCAACCATGTTAGCTTTCTTGTATAAATTCATTAATTTTCTACAATCTTGGAAAGGTAGTGATCCATGGGAGGCTAGAGTTTTTATTTGAAATAGAAGCCATTATTCTTCAACGAACACAACATATGAGTCAGAGGGGAATCTATGCTGAAGGGCTTCTATGCATAAGTCCGCCATGGTGGCTTCTTGCTCTTTTTGCTACAATTGCTCCTTTAGTGCTACATTCTCTGCCTGTTCCTTCTGCAGCTACTCCTTTAGAAATATCTCTTCGATTCTTTCCTCCCCCCTTGGTGATTCTTCAATGATAATTGAGCTTGTGGGAGAAGTTTTTGGCTCTCTCTGATTCTTGTCAGCTCTGGAATACTTAGAGTTCTGCCTTTTTCTCTTTGCGCTCAAAGGAGCTATGGTGGAAACTATCTTTTTGTATTGAGGGGATGTGGTGATTTGTTGTGAGTTTGTTTCTCACCCACTTTCTATTATCTCTATGACTTCTATGGCCATCTCTTCTGTTTTTCATTAGCCCTTTTGTCTCTTCCTCTTCTTCTTCTTGTTTCTTCTGGTTCTTCCTCTTCTTATTTAAGAAATCTATGCTTTTGTCAGTCTCTCTCCCTTTAAAAATTTTCAATTTACTAGTTTGGATGAGACAACATCTCATTTTATTAGATAGCGCAGCTAATTTTGGAGTTCTTATGTAACTCGGCTCAGCTCTAGTTTTCATTAGAGACCGGTGTTTCCTTCTCTTGTTAGTTCATGATGGACTGCATGTTTCCTCCCCTCGTTCTCATCTACTCCACTTGATTTAAATTATTTTATTTTTCATGCCCAGATGGCATGTCTTTGCAGTTCTCCTCCAGTCATATTTCATGATGGTGGTCAAGCTAATTGGCCATCTTTCTACCCCTTAAACTCTAAGTTTGCAAATTTATTTATTTCTGGCTATTATGGATGCATAGCGAGGGGTGAGAAGATATACCTGAGTTTACCTATTGTGGTGAAGGCGTTTGCAGGAGCTGGAGGTTGGAGACAAGCCTTTTAGGTACCACATTCTTCACCATATTCCTGTACTTTGAATGAGCAGCTTGCTGAATGAGCAGCTTCCTGAGTGAGCTGCTAATCTTTGCTTGTTGTTTCTCTCTGTTGTGGATGTTGCATGGGGTGCTTGAGATGCCATGCATAGAATTCTCATTCTACTGGAGTCTTTTATGCAGCTTTACTTATTTTTCTTCTTGGCAGTCCATGAAAAACTTTGTTTTTGAAGGAACTTCCTGATATTTGTAGCAGTCTGTGTGTTTCTTATCTTGCTACATTGTGCTCAGGAATGGAGGAATGTGGTGTATGGAGGTGATGGAGGAAGTTATAAAGATGAATGGAGTGAATGATGGAATGGATGGTAAAATAGAAGAAGGAAAAAGAAGATGAATGCTTCCCTGTGTTTCCAGAAACCATTAACAACCTGCAAAATAGAAAACACAGAAAACACAGAGATGCAGATGTATTTTTTTGTTTTTTGTTTTTTTTTTTTATAAAGAAAGTGGGTTTCCTCCATGGAGGTTTTCAACCCAAAAACTTGCCTTGGGCACCTCAGAGAGGTTTTCACCCATGGATCTTTATTCTCTTTTTTTTTTTCTTTTTTTTTGAGTAAGTGAGCTGCCTCCATCGAGGTTTTCAACCCACAAGCTTATTATTTTTTATTTCCCTTTTTCTTCAGGAGGTGTGGGAAACTATGGAGTTTTCCATTACATACACCTCTCTTCTTATTGAATTTATGAACTCTACCTTTGAAAAAGGCTTCTTGTAAATTTTAAGTCTGTGGCCATTACAAGCAAGGGGATTCTTTCCTCATCTATGGTCTTGATTTGAATTGTGCCATTATCAAAAAAAAATTCCACTATGTAAGGTCCAAACCATCTTGTCATCATCTTTCCTTTAAAATATTTAAACCTCGAATCATACAACATCGCCCAATCTCCTTCTTGGAAGGTCTTTTTTTTATGTTCTTATCATGCCATACCTTCCTTTTCAGCTGAACTACCCCTGTGTGAAGAAGTGCTTACATTCTGAACTCATCCAATCCATTTAGTTGCATCAACCTCTCTTTTTGGGCATTTGATAGATCTAGATTTAATTTATATGCCATTATTAAAGAGTTGAATTCAAACTCAACTGAAAGTAGAGATTTCTTACCATAGACTAGTGCATAAGGAGTGAATCCTATTGTTGCCTTCCAAGTAGTGCCATAGGTCCAAGTAGCTTCTACCAATATATCTGCCCAATATTTTATGTTGTTGCTCACAACCTTGGTGAGTATTCTCTCTAAAGCTCTGTTAGTTACTTCTACTTGGCCATTTTCCTGAGGGTTATAGGCCGTAGAAGTTCTATGCTTAATCTTGTGCTTCCTCAAAAAAATCTCAATGAGGTGAGAGGTGAATTGTGCTCCCTGATCAGTGACTATTTCTCTGGGGTATCCAAATTTGTAAAACACATTCTCCCTCATAAATTCTTCTATTTTCTCCTTGGTTTCTACCTTGATTGTTTTTTCTTCAGCCCACTTTGTCAGGTAATCAGTGCAGACTATGATATACTTCTTTTGTTCGGATGGTGGATTGATAGGTCCAACAAAGTCCATGCCCAACTTATCAAATGGCTCAAGAGCCATGTGAGGGTTTAAAGGAATTTCATCCCTTTGTATGGGTTTCCCCATCCTTTGGCACTGGTCACACCTGCTGGTGTATCTTTTGGAATCTTGGTGAAGGGTAGGCCAATAATATCCTACCTTCAAAAATTTGTAAGCAGTTCTCTTTGCAACATATTTGATCAGGGCCTAGCTTGAAAATATTCCCCCTAATCCATGTGAAAGGGGCGCTTTTTCTAATGATTCTGCTCCTCTCCCTTAATGAAATATTAGGAGGGAGTTTTCCATCAACCAAGTAGTTGGCTATATAAAAAAACCATGGTGAGAGTGTTGATATGGAAAATAGGTGTCCATCTGGAAACTGGTCATCCACCATTTCTTCTTTACCTGTAGGAAGAACTAACCTGGAAAAAAAAAACTGTAACAACATTTTCCTTTCTAGGTTTATCAACAATAGTCAAATCAAATTGCTAAAAAAGTAACAACCATATGATTATCCTAGCATTTACATTTGGTTTGTTCATTAAATACTTGATGGCTGCATGTTCAGTGTGGAAAAAGTTTTGATATCAAGTGACATAATGCCTAAATTTGTTCAATGCATGGACAATGGCTAACATCTCCTTCTTGGTAACAGTATAATTCAGCTCAGCCTTTGACAAATTCTTGCTAATGAAATAAATGGAATAAGGGATTTTGTCCTCTAATTGACGTAATGCTGCCCCTACAACTTTATCAGATGCATCAATTTGTATGTGGAAAGGGAGAGTCCAATTTGGACCTCGGAGGATGGGGGAAATAGTCAACTATTTCTTAATGAGCTCTAAAGCCTCTTGACAAGGACCAGACCAAATAAACTCAGAATCCTTGGCTAATAACCCAAATAATGGTGAAGCCATCTTGTTGAAATATTTGATGAACCTTCTATAGTAACCAGCTAAGCCTAAGAAACTCCTGACATATTTCTGCTTTTGAGGATCAAGTACCCTTTTTATGATAGTGATTTTTTTTAGGTCTACCTGTATTCTTGCTTGGGATATGGAGTGTCCTAATACAACCCCTGATTTCTTCAAGAATTCACACTTTTCTAGGCTCAAGGAGAGATGCATCTCAATGCAACTCCTTATTACTTTACCCAAATTGGAGAGAGCTTCCAGGAAGTCATCCCCATATGGTGTGAAATCATCCATGTAAATTTCGATAGAGTCATGGACTAACTCAGAAAATATGCTCAGGACATCTCTTTGGAAGGTAGATGGGGAATTGCACAAACCAAAGGGTAGGGCTCTATAAGAAAAGGTACCCCAAGGGTAGGTGAAAGTAGTCTTATTCTAGTCTTCAGGGCTAATTTGAATCTGATTGTACCCACTGAACCCATCTAAGAAGGAAAAGAACTTCTTCCCCACAAGGCCATCCAGGAATTGGTCTATAAATGGAAAATGGAAATGGTCTTTCTTGGTGGCTTTGTTAATTTATCGATAGTCAACACAAATTCTCCACTTCCCATTCTTCTTTGGGACTAGGATAAGAGGGGATAACCACTCACTGTCAGATATAGGATATATGAACCCTGCATCCAATAGTTTCTACAACTCTTCTTTGACTATGTCCTTTAGAGTTGGGTTCAACCTTCTTTGGGGTTGTCTCACAGGCTTGAATCCTTCTTTGATGTAAATGTGATGTCTGCATACCGAAGGATGCATCCCTTTCATGTCCTTGTAATCCCAAGAAAATGCTTCAAATTTTTCTTTCAAAAGTTGGCATAGCTGCTTCTCTTCTTCATTCGAGAAGGCTGGGTTGATTTTCATAGATCTGGATGGCATAAACTCAATAGCCTTGGTGGTTTTAGAGGTTGTCTCAATTGAGTGCACTTCCATCCAAGGTTTGATTTCAGACTCTTTGACTAAGGTTTCGAGAGGAGTGTTAGTAGAGGACTGGTTTTTAATGACATGGTCGATGAGTTCATCTTCATCCAGCTACCCCCTTCTAAGAATAGCATCTATGGTACACATAGGGGAAATTTTATATAACTAATCTTCTTTATCGTCCAACCATATAGGGAGATCATGATAAATGGAAGGTTGGGCTGGAGGATATAACACTAGCTATTTAGACAAAGGTCGATTTTTGATAGTCATGTTTCCGACCTGACAACTAATATAAGCATCTTCAGTGGCTAACCAAGGTCTCCCTAAGATGAGAGGATAACAATTAAACTTGGTTTTTGGTTGCAGGACCAGGAAATTTGTAGGATATTCCCAAGAGTCAATGGTAACCATAACATCATAAACAATTCCTTCTGAAGTTACCGTGGGCTGATCTAAAAGTTGCAGAACTGTTGTGGTTTTCCTCAAAGTCCCTTGGAGATTAAGTTTCAACATAGTTTCCTTGGTCATGATATTGATGGCAGTCACTAGATCAATCAAAGTGTTGGGGACTATGACACCACCTATATGCACATCAACAACTAGACTACCAAGTTCCAGGTATTTTGGAAATATCAACTTCCTGGCATCAGGTCAGAAAATTGTCCTACCACATTGATGGTGTGGGTATCTCTCTTCCTTCTCCCAGGTTTCTTGAAGAACTTTTATTTTATGAGGCTATTGTAGATAGGGACATCCTTAATGGCCTAGAGAAGTGGTATCTTCACACAAATTTTCCAATTCTCAAAGGAGTTCATTATGCTCTGGGGTGTACTAACTAGGGTGGATCAAGAGCTCGGGTAAAAGGAGGTTGTTGGATCTGAGTGTTATCTTCTTCCTTTTCCTCATCAACCTCTACAGGTGGAGATGGGGAATGGTTTTCTGGGAGTAATCTTCTCGACCTGAGATTAACCTCTTATATCTTCACAACATAAGCTAGATGGGATGTTTCTCCACTGGGAGTTGTTGTGCCTGTTAGTTGTTTGGGTTTGGATTGGGTTGTGCAAGTATAGGTAGGTTAGGTGGAGCAGCATGAGTAAGCTGAGGTTGAGGTTGGGGTGGAGGCATTAGAGCATTTAGTTGATTTTCTTGAGGCCTCCACCCTTCAGATGGATTGTTCCACTCAATTTGTTGTGGAACATACTACTTAAATGGTTGGTTTACTGGCTAAGGATGGTATGAAGGGTTGGAAGGCCAAGTAGGAGGTGTAGGCCAGGTTGGAGGAGTGGGGGTGTACCAAGGTTGCATGGGTGCACTCTGATTATTGTAATAGTAAGAGTAAGGTGTACCTTGCATACCTTGTTGATATGGCCAAGGGCCTTAAGGCCTTCTATGGTTGAAGAAACAGAGTTGCTCTGGTATTGTTTCCCCACCTTGATATACAAATTTAAGTTCATATAAGGAGGGATAGTTGTTTGTGGAATGATTCTCTTCACAGACTAATCAAACCTCTATGACATTCAGTGGACATTCATTTCTTGGGTGCTTCTAGGTATATCTAGGACAAAATATGGCTAGGGATCTCTCTGCCTCCTCTTTCTTTATTTTGACCTTCATTGTGTCCATTTGCAAAGAAAATGTGTGCAACATGTCACTCTTGAAGTCCTCTAGCATGTTTCCAATATCATGTTTTATGAAGGTGGAACAGGAAGGGGCATTGGATGTACTTTAGCTAGCTCTGCCCTTCTTCCTAAATTCCCTAGAATGGTTCCAGAAGACAATTTTGATTGCTTCATAGGGTTGTTGGTAGATATCTCATCCTGATAACATATTCAAGGTTTCTATCATCTCTTCACTGATCCCTCAAAGAAGTACAAGTTTAAGTGAGTCAGGATCAAGAGTACAGTTGGCTCTCTTATAGTTCAATTGAAACCTCTCTTCATAATCCTCTAGGGATTCATTAGGCCCTAGAGTCATCCTAAATATCTCAACCTTAGTTTCCTTGGACCTAAATTATTCTTTGTACTTGATGCTCAAGGTCTCTTCCATCTATGCCCATGTAGTGATGCTATCCCCAGGCACACCCATGAACCAGGACAAGGTTGCACCCTTAAGGATGGATGGGAATAGCTTCAACTTCTGATCATCATAGGTGTAGTCATAAGTCCTACAAAAAACATCAAATTCAAACATGAATTTGTCATGGTCCTCAGAGGTAAGTCCATGGAAGTGTGGAAGAGCTGAGGGGCTAATAATTTTCATCTTAGTTTGTAGTGTACCTAGAGGGGATAATATAGGGTATAGAGGGAGGTACCCAAGGGAATAATATGATGTATTAATATAAGAATGATAAATAAATGGGCCATAGTTAATAAATAAAGTGGTTAACCCACATTATATAAGGGACCACATGTAGAGAGGGAATAAAGTGATAAACCCATTGTATTGGATGTATGGTATTGAGAGACCCATGGTAACTACTCATGGTATTACATGTATGAAACCTATATAGAGGTTAGAGACTCTCCATTGAGAGATGTCAAGGATTATTGTATTGGCAAGCATATGGCTTGTGGAGTGATCTCCTTCCTTAAGGAGTGAATGTATGGTGTTTCCCTACCTTAAGGGTTTTGATATTAATGAAGATTTGAAGTTTTATCTTCTATGGTGTTATTTCTTGGGCATATTTTCCATTTCTATACATTTTCTTATCAGATCTACTACATAGTTTCCCCATCTACCTATCTTATGGGAAAGGCTCTCTAGGTCCCAACCATGGTTAACCCAGGTGAGGTAGATCCCTAAGTTGAAACAAGGTCTTCTTCTTCTTCCCCAATATGATCCTCAAAATATTCAGAAGGCTCTCCTATAGGGGGTTCAATCTCACTGCCACTAAAGAAGAGTGAAGGGTGGCTAGGAGGTGATGTGGGGGTTTTAGGTAAGATTTTTCTTTGGGTATTCCTAGTCCTATGAGGCATGAAAATAAGATATTTTTTGTATTTTTTTCAATATTTCAGAAATGACATGAAAAGAAATTAAATCAGAAAATAATTCTAAAAACAAAATCAAAACATCTACTAGACACATCCCTGGAAACGACACAAAAAAATGGTGAGCCTTGGTGTTGCACCAAGAGTGCTGAAACTCCCAGGGGTTGCCCTACTTCACTTTATCAACCTGAGGTTCGTACAAACTTTGAGGTGACAGTGCTATATACACATCAGATGCATTCTGTTCATGTCATCTTCTTTTGCTTTATGAAAGGGTGTTATTTCTTAAACTGTGAGAACAACTGGAAATGAAATTTCTCAAAGGAAATGACAGAAAGAAAAATAAACTAAGTTGCTGAAAGGAAATGACAAGAATGAAACTAATTTAATTCGCAGAAAGAAAATAGCAGAAAGGAAGCTAATTCTAAACCACACTTGACTTAGCCAAATGACTAAATGCACTCTACTTATCCTATGATATATCTACCATGCTCCTAGTCATGCAACTAAGCTATCCATGCCTTAATTTTAATCAAAAAGAGTTAATTGCAGCTTAGTGGGAAGAAAAGAGCTAAAAGAGGCTAATGGGGGGTTTAAAAAATTAAACGAGGTTTGGAAGCATAAAGAGGGGGTTAAAACCTTATGAAACTTTATTATAGCGCGAGAAATGACTTTGGAGCAGAAATAATTCAAAATCGCGATGGAAGAGTGTGATGGAGGACAAAAGTTGCGATGTGCTATGTCGCAATCGTAATATCGCAAGTTTAAATGGATAGCGGTGAAGGTTAACGAAACGAACTAAAATGTGAAATTTGTGATGTGGTAAAAGTTGCGGGCTGTGATCTGCAATGTGGTAAGTTCAACGAAGTGCGAAGTGCGATGAGTGACGTGGTAGAGTTATCACATCAAAGGATTGAGTGGTAAGTGTTATGCGAAAAGCTAAATGATTCGAAGTACAATTTGCAACGCGGTAAAAGTTGCGAGCTGTGATCTACGATGTGGTAAGTTCAGTGAAGTGTGAAGTACGATGAGTGACGTGGCGGAGTTATCACATCGGTGGAATAAGTGGTAAGTGTTATGCGAAAAGGTAAATGATGTGATTTGTGATTTGTGATTTCGCAATATCTCAATCGCAAGAACAAGAGGTAAGTGTTTAAAGGTAAAAGCTAAAATGTGGAAAGTGCAATTTGCGATGGACGACATCGTAGTGGGACTGACGGCGTGGCACTATTTCACAAGTGGGAAGGTCTACCTTTCTCAAACTCTACTGAGAGAGATGAGAAGGGGAGGCTTGACCACAATTTTTGGAGTTTTTCCTATATTTTACTATGCGTAAGAAATTAAAAAAACTACAGCAGCACAAAAACTAAACAGCAATGAAACTATCAGAAGCAGATCTAACTTAAATGGCAGAAGAAAAAATAGCTAAATGAAAGAAAGGAAAATACAGTGACAACAGAGAAGCTGAGGCACATGGATTGGGCACTAACCCACGATCCTAGCCCTCTGAAACTTAAATCAGTCGAATAAAATTAGTATGCTCATTTCATAAAAGAATAACTTCATACATATCTGAAAGTTTGATCACTAAATAAAACAAAAAGCTTAGTAGCTCACAACAATAATTATGAACTACATAGACTTATTGACTAGGATAGACTAACTCTTCCTAGCTCTAGTCCTACTCTATTTATTCCACAGGGAAGATACTAACAGCTCCCTAGAAAATGGTGATTGAGTCCACTTGACTCTCAGTGAACAAGGATTGGGTTCACTCCTCTTTGAGTTTCTTGGTTTCCTTTGGAATTCAAATTCTTGGAGAGAATCCTTGGGGATCCTTTGGCTGCTTTTGGAATTCGAATTGATGGAGAGAATATTTGGGATCCTTCGGTTGCCTTTGCCGGAATTTGAATTGCTGGAGAGAATCTTTGGGATCCTTCGGCTACCTTTGAGGGTGGAAAATCCTCCTATAATTTCTCTTTGTTGTCTCCTTTGATTCTTTATGATAAAATCACTATAAAAATGATTAATAATTCATGATTTTCTACACTCAACCTTATATCAGTGTTGGGGCCCTTGTTTTGAAAAACCTTGTTTTGAACGTTTTGAATTTGAAACAACGGCCAGATTTTGGGGTTGTGGAACGAGGGCACATGGCAGCCGCAACCAAGTCACAACCACACCAAACAGCGGAGCTACCAAGGTTGCGAAGGAACAGGCACATAGCGGAGGAAACTAGATGCATAAGTACAGATAAGGAGAAGATACAACAGAAGAATGCAAGCGGAACACACAGATAATCAGAGAAAATCTAGAAGCAGCTGAAGAAGGACATAAGAAGAACTAATAGTCGCGACAGCGGGTGGATAAATAGCCGTCACCCGGAAGAAAGCAGGAGAGGAGAGAGCGACTGAAGGAGGAGAAACGCATGCTGCAGCAGGAACCCAGATTATGGATGAGGTCTCTGTAATTCCTAGGGTTCTATTGATGTACATCTCTGTTCCGCAAGGCATATGTACCAGATTTGTAAGCCCATTGCAAAGCTATGTAACTGGGGATTTGGCCAAGAGCTTAATATAATTGCAGGTTACTGTCTATTTGTGTGATTCACATGCATGTGTGTTGGTTGAGATGCTTTAAAATTTCATTTGTCTAATATCTGTATGCTCTCTAAATGCTGTTGTGTATGTGATTCTATTTATGCAATCTAATCACTGATAAGAATGAATTGCGGATCCGTTCCTTGCCATTGGTCTATTCCCCTCCTGCATGTGGTCGCGGCACGCCTCGGGTGAGACTCTCTACTCTCCAGAGTAGGGTGATAATGCCAGTGTGATCCTAGACTACAGCGGATTCCTTTGTTGGCCACAACTCCTGAACCTGGGTCTTGCCCGCGAGATCTGATCACTTGCCAACAATGGTTCCGTTGCCGGGACCTGCATGATATGAGGGGATCTAGACCATGGTATCGTGGATCTTCGAAGGGGAGATACGGCGATGGTGGGATAATCATTTAGACCATTTCATTGCTCAGCAAGCGGAGTTGACTAAGAAAGGTGAGGTAGCGATCAAGGAACTCGTCCTTTTCTCAGATTTAGCCGGTGATACGTACGAAATTTTCTGGGGAAAGTTCCCTACCGACCTTTACAATTGGTTACGAAGGTTACAGATGAAGGTGCCTCGAGATGGCTCGCGGAAGATAAACCGCAGGTGGGCGCACGGAGATCTGGTGGCTTTGCATCGGCTGAACACCGAGTTGACCCGCGCAGTGGATTTTTGGGTGGAGATCACGTTGGAAGGATACATTGTGGAGTTTGCTGCTGAGTGCTATCAATCCTTCTCAAAGGCCGAGGCTATCTTCCACTCCGAGCTATGAGGGAACCTGCTTAAGGAGACTCCACTGTGGATTAAAGCTCTGACGGTGGACGAAGGGTTGATAGAATTCCACAAGACGAGTATGGAAGCGTAAACCACCGGTGTTGGGGGAAGGGTTGAAGGGACCGATGCTACGTAGAGGGTGACGCGGGGAGTGGGGAATGGATGCTGAGGCCACAAGGACGCTGAGGGAGCAACGTGCACATCGGCGGGCACAGATTGCCGATAGGTGGCGAAGAAGGGTGATGCGAGATTTGAAAAGACGAGAGATCGAGAGGAAGAATCAGAAGGAGGCGCCTTAGAGGGTAGGAATTATGGATGTGGATACCCAGGGACGAGAAGGGACTGCTGTGGGAGTGCGATGGGTGCATGGGAGCCCAGCCAAGCAAGAAAGGGAGACGGTGACTAACGAAGATGATGAAGGTATGCAGCCCGAGGAAATTTTCGATGGTGAGTGGTACGTTGTGATGCAGCAGTTGTTTCAAGAGCGAACGACATTCAGTTCTCCAGGCTTCCATACTACCCCCAATCTACATGGCTAGGATCCCTACCTTCCCCTGGTACTTTATCAACCTTTGAGTAATATTTTCGTTAAATTCCAAGCATTGAGTCAATTTCATAGTAGTTCAGTGTCGACGGCGACACCCGCTAGTAGCAACATCACTAGTAGTATTGCATTCCCAAGTGGAACAGTCATGCAACTAGGACCCGAAGGATTTATCCTGGTCAACCCGCCGCAAGTGAGCATGGCTGGGTCTTTTACCCGGTATCCCGAGTTCTCGGGCCGAGGTAATGATGATGTAGAGAAACACTGGTATCTGTGCGAAGCCATTTGGAGGGCTCGGAAGATGCCAGACGCAGGGAAACTAATAGAGTTCCAAACCACGCTCAGAGAGAGGGCTCTGCGATGGTTCATCAAGTGGTCCGAGGCCCACCCGAATCCCGTCATTGCGGACATGAAGCGGGATTTTTTCCAGGAATTTAAGCTTCCCCAGATGGACCAACAGGGTCTGTCTGAGCTCTGGGAAATTAAACAGAAGGAAGGAGAAACCGCATGGGAGCTAATGCGGCGATTCAAGGACGCGATCGGGAAACTCAGTTACCCGATCGATCTGAACCATCAGAGGGACTGGTTCATCAAGGCTTTGCTTCCCTTGATGTGAACCCCCCGCACCCAACATAATATTGACAATCTGCAGGACGCTTTGGAGCAGGCCATGAAGATCGAGGCCATGGCGGGCTACCCTTAGGAATATCGGGGAGGGTCAGGCCTGCAGAATCCCTCCTTGGTGGGATTGCAGCATCAGATAGCTAGCTTGACCGAAAATCTCAAGGAGATACAGCCGGTCAGACCAGCCAGGCCGAATGTTTGGTGCACTCACTGCCTGGTCGAAGGCCATGTCGCAACTGAGTGTCCTCAGTTGCGTGGCGCGGAGGTGGGATCCTCGGTCGCGGAAATTCAGGGGGGGCCACCCACGGGGGGTGGCACGAAACTGAATCCACAGGGGTTATACCAGTCGCAACAGCCTTACACGGGGTTCCCCTCCCAACTCAACCCAGCCGCCACGGAGTATTGTGAGATTTGCCGGACGGTGGGACATCCACCTCGGATGTGCCCGATCCTACAGAAGTATTCCAGCGTGCCAAACGACGTATATTGTGAGTTTTGCGCTTCCACGATTCACAACACTAAGCAATTTCGGGCTCTCGACGCACTCGCGGACCGGTTGGACCGACCCTACTATAGGGTGAATGAGGCTCCTAGAGGAAGAGGGGGGCGGGGCGCGCGGAGGCTGCACTGGGGGGTGCGATCCGGTGAAATGCTATAACTATGACCAAGAGGGCCATGTGGCTCATGAATGTCCCCTTCCTCGCCATCTGTGGTGTTCCCAGTGCCACGTAAACACCCATGCGACAGAAGACTGTCCGGAGCTCATCAAAAAGTGGGAAGAACGGGCACGGCAGAGGGGCATGAATTTGGTAAACGCCGAACCGCATGCAGCTGCGACTCCGGCCATGCAGAACATCGCTATTGTGACGAGGGGCGGTAAGAAAACGGGGGAGTACACTCACGGAAAGGAGCCGACACCAGTTGTCAGGCCAGCATCCCCGCATCGGGTAACCAGACCCGAGGCACATAAGAAGTATTTTCAGGAGGCGGTTGAGGCATTTTCTCAGCTGCGCGAAGCTGGAGGCCTGGAGGCATCCCTGCTGACAGATCCTAGGCCACAGCATGCCCCAGGAACCCTGATTGAAGAATGGCTCCAACTATTCCTCAAGATTGTTGACAGTGCTGCTCTGCGGCAGCAGCTCAAGTGTACTTTGGAAGGGGCACTGCAAGGGAGGATAGGATTTGGGGAACCGGTGGACATAGCCCCCCAATCGGTGCAGCGCATCAAGCGAAATAAGCGATGAACGGGTAAAGAGTTCCAGCTCAATACGCAGGTTGGGGGATTCCAAATCAGCGACACCATGCTTGATTTAGGGTCTGATGTCAACATGCTGCCGCGCAAGACGTGGGAGGCTCTCGAAAAGCCATGGCTGGCCTACTCACCCATCCAACTCAGAATGGCGAACCAATACTACATTCTGCCGATTGGCCGACTCGAAGGTGTCGAGGTCGACATTGCGGGGGTAAATACTTACACCGATTTTGAGGTTATTGATATTATGGGAGACAAGGATCCTTACCCCGCCCTGTTAGGCATTGATTGGGCTTTTGAGAATTATGCTATCATCGACCTCAAAAAGGAGCTGATGATCTTTGAAGATGGGGAGGTCTGGGTCACTCAGCCTCTCGACCCATATCAAGGCCCGAGGTATATCGAGACAGTGGATAACCGGAAGGATGCTCAGATGATGGACCACCTCTACCAGATGACTGCAGGGAAGTGGGAAGACTATATTAACCCAACCGCGACTGGCTCTGTCAGTTGGCAGAGTGTCCAGAGCTCGGAGCTGGGATCCGAACTCGCGTGGGAAGGCTGGCAGCAGGGGGCATATGAGACCAGCACACGAATATGTGCTCATGTTGGCCACGCCAGTTTGATTGGGGCTGAGTTCAGAGAATACCCCACCCTATCAGACATGCAAGCTGTCAATACCTTTATTGCTAAAGTTGAGGACATGGTGCTGGAAGGGAGCAGACTACCCCTTTTGGACATTGCACTACAGTCTACAGCAGCCTGGTGGTGGAAAAATCACCGCAATACCTTGTCGCGGTGGAGTAGTGTGGCGGACGCGTTGCAGGCGCAGTTCAAAGAAGATGAAGGCCCTCGAAGCAGGCAGCGGTACTCTGGGACTTCCAACCCGCAGGACCACTTGCGGACCTATGAGGAGCAGTGGCGAAGTATAGGATACCCGGAAGAGCTGTGGGTTCATCGGTTTGTCCACTCTTTAGACACCGTTTCCCACGCATGGTACTTGGAGAAAGAACGGAAATGAGGGACTAGTTCTTGGATGGAAGTCGCGCGCAAATTTGCGTGGTGCTTCTCTTTCGCGGGAGACACAGAGTTGGAATCTTAGGCATTGCACGCTATCAGGGCGGTACTGTTTTTCCGCGATCCACAGACCGACGGCTGCACACTACCCGCCTGTCCTGAGGCCGTGCGAGAGTTGGTTTGCCAAAGGATTAACAGCGATCCAGAGGACGATGGTCTGGAGGACCTGAGGCACCTGTATTTCGAAGAGAAGGAAGGCGAGCGGAACGTTAACGAAGAGTCGGCCACCGAAGGGGTCCATTTACAGCCGCTGAAGACAAAGAAGCTAAACATCAGTATGGAGGAGAAGCCTAAGTTGGCTACAGTGGGCGATTACTGGGACGAAGAGACGACCAAGGAGATTTTCAGCCTCCTCCAGGAATATGAGGACTTGTTCCCTTCGTTGGTAGCAGATCTGAAGGGCATCAAAGGTGACCTTGGCGAAATGTGCATCGTGCTGAAACCGGGTGCCAGGCCTATGAAGCACCAACCCTACTGGTTGAACCCGCGGGTTAAAGAGAAGGTTAAGATGGAAATCGATAAGATGCTGGCCGCGGGTCTAATCTTTCCCGTGGAGGAAGCAGAGTGGGTGAGCCCTATCGTCATCCAAAATAAGAAGGAAAAGGCAGAGATACGGGTTTGTGTCGATTATCGCAGTCTGAACAATGCCTACATTCATGATCCGTTTCCCACCCCTTTCAGCGACGAAGTGTTGGACCATGTTGCGGGGAACGAAGCCTACTCTTTCACTGATGGCTTTTCGGGTTACCATCAGGTGTGTATTGCGGAAGAAGATAAGTCAAAGACAACATTCACCACCGAATGGGGGTCATTCGCATACCATGTCATGCCGTTTGGCTTGAAGAACGCTCCGGCCGTGTTTTCTCAGATTTTCATCGCCACCTTCCGGGAGTACATTCACAAGTTCCTGGAAGTCTACATGGATGACTGGACTGTCTACAGTTTATTAAAGAAACACGCTACCCTATTGCGGGTCATGTTTGATCGGTGTCGCCAGCTACAGATTTCCTTGAACTTAAAGAAATGTATTTTTACCGTTCCGTTCGGCACGTTGTTGGGACATGTGGCATGCAAGCAAGGGGTCTTCGTCGACCCCGCCAAGGTTTCGGTGATCGTACACATGGAAGCCCCCGAGACGGTGAAACAGTTGTGGTCATTTCTCGGGCACATAGGATACTACAGGAGGTTTATCTGCAACTATGCCAAGATCACTGCTCCATTAGAGCAACTTCTGCAGAAGTCTGTAGTATTTCAGTGGACGGAGGAGTGTCGGGTAGCCCTGGACACCCTGAAGGAAAATCTGGCTTCGGCACCTATTATAGTTCATCCAGACTGGGATAAGCAGTTCCATGTGCATATCGACGCTTCCAGTGTTGCACTTGGGGCTGTCTTGGCACAACCCGGTGATACAACAGTTGACCACCCGGTCTACTTCGCCAGCCGCAAACTGTCCAATGCGGAGAAGAATTACACCACGACCGATAGGGAGGCGCTGGCGATGGTGTACTCTCTTTAGAAGTTCCACCACTATCTTCTAGGGGGCAAGTTCAAGTTCTTCACGGACAACTCTGCCCTGAAGTACCTGGTCAATAAGCCTATTCAGGAAGGATGTGTTTGCCGTTGGCTTCTGCTATTTCAAGAATTCACGTTCGAAGTAATCGTCAAGCCCGGGAGGTTGAATGTCGGGCCCGATCACCTATCCAGATTGGAGACGGGGGAGAATGATGGCTCCCTTGATGATCAGCTGCCAGATACTGACCTCTTCCGAGTCGAAGCTGTACCAGATTACTTGGCCGACATTGCCGCCTATCTAACCACGGGGCAATGCCCTCAGGATTATACCCCGCTCCAGAAACGACATTTGGTCATCCGTGCCGTCGACTACCAATTGATCGCGGGGCAGCTATACAAACTGGGCCTCGATGAGGTTTTGCGCAGATGCGTCCTTGACCACGAACGGGAAGCGGTAATGTGGGAATGTCACAGTGGTGTTGCGGGAGGGGATGTGGGTGCGAAACCCACGACAAGAAAGGTGCTCCAAGCTGGCCTGTGGTGGCCGATAGTACATATCGATTGTAAGGCCTATGTGAAGCGATGTGACGTCTGCCACCGGACGGGAAGGCCCTCTCACCGGGACGAGCTTCCGTTACACCCAGTGCATGTGTTGCGGCCGTTCGAGAAGTGGGTTGTCGATTTTGTGGGTCCCATAGCCTCGGTCGCCAGACATTCCAAGGCTCGGTACATCATTACCGCCACAGATTGCCTCACCAGGTGGGCTAAGGCAGTAGCGGTATGCGACTGCACGGCGGATACCGCCACCCGGTTCATTTTTTAGCACATCATTTGCCGGTTTGGCTGCCCGCGAAGTTTAACCAGTGATCAGGGTATGCACTTCATTAATGACATGGTCAAGACACTGCTGGACACCTTCATGGTTCAGCATCACAAGAGTAGCCCGTATCACCCGCAGGCTAATGGTACGGTGGAAGCCTTCAATAAGATTCTTAAGAAAGTCTTGACTAAGATTTGCAATGCCCAGCGTGATGATTGGGACGAGCACCTATTAGCGGCTTTATGGGCCTATCAGACTACGGTGAAGCGCTTGACCAATCAAATGTCGTTCCAGCTCGTGTACGGCTAGGAGGCTGTGATCCCCACCGAGTTTATTGTACCAAGCCTGTTGATTGCCACGTCTTTGAAGTTTTCGGAAGAGGCCTCCCTCCAGGAGCGCCTCCATGAATTACAGGAACTGGATGAGGCCCGCTTCCTGGCCGAATTCCACCAGAAGGTTCAGAAGGATCGGCAGAAAACGTGGCACGACCGCCACATTAAGCACAAAATCTTTCAGGTTGGCGGCAAAGTTATTTTATACGACAGCAGGTTCCAGAAGTTCCTAGGAAAGCTACAGATGCACTGGTTGGGACCCTACTTCGTTATCGAGATTCGTGATTCCGGAGCCGTTCAATTGGCACAGCTGGATGGTACGGTTCTCCCTGGGTGGGTGAATGGTGCATGCCTGAAACCCTACCAGGAGTAAGTACCTTTCATTTCTCATCAATAACTCTCGCACTCGAGAGCACCCATAGCGTCGCATAGTTGAATAACTCTCCCACAACCGGGATGAGCGTAGGAGGTCTTCTCTGTTCATAGGTAGTGTGTCAATAACCGCTCAGTTGCGGGGTCTGCACTGCAACTAACTGTGGTCGGGGTGGCGCCTGTCCAGCGTGTCATCCCTGTAGGATCCGTACCAGTCTCCACGTCAGTCCAGCTCAGTCCACCCACGTACTTGTGTCAGTCCGTAGGATCGCCTAGATCTACATCATTAATTACCATAATTGGCAGTAGCCGCGCCGTCATCATTTGGCCATCACACGCAGTAACCTCAGCCGTCGCATCCGCCCATTTCCCCATGCCACCGTCAGCAACTGTCACAGCACTCATTGCCATGCAATTGATCGCACGATTATCGCAGCAAGAATGCCAGCAGGAATTAACTTGTTAGGGGGTCTCATCAACTCCACTCGTGCTAGGTGCTGACATAACTTGCATGGACACCAAAAGCACGAGAATGCCGGACCCGTTCGAATTAGCAATTGCAGCTACACCAGAGCCGTTGAATTCTCAGAACGCATTGCACCAAGAAAGGCGACCAAGGCAGATTCTACAGGTCTATTAGCGCCGGGCCAAAATTCCGAAGGCCGTCCCAGCCATCATTGAACCAGAGCTTGACACTCGGATTCGTAAGACCGAGTCCCTTGTGGGAAAATATGATAATGCAGCCTTGATTGATGCCAACCTCTCAAATGCTGCAGAATTTCCGTCCCTCTAGTGGCAGGCATATATGGAGCACTACTGCACTACAACCGGCAACCCCGCCAGCCGCCTGTTACCAGAGTTCAGGGGCCTTCAGAACTCGTCCCTGATGAACTTGAGAAATCTTCCGGTCTTTGGCACCACCGGATCGGTTCTGCAGTGTACACACTTCCTCCTCAGCCGAATTCAGAATGGGTCCTTGTGGCTGACCCAGGAAATTCCCATTCACGCCGAAAATATTCATCGCCTCACAGGGCTTTCGCAGACGGGCGTAGACGTCTCAACGGCCTGTCAGAACTCCTCCAAGCACGCACGAAAGTCAGGCGATGCGGACCTTTATGCGAAATATGGCACTCGCAGGGGGGGAAAGGAGCCAAGATCGACCTCATTAACAAGCCCAAGATTTGATTCGCCTGTTACCTCATTGCCAGCAAGACAATGAGGCATTACACCAAGGGCGAATGCACTCTTGATACTCTTTCTATTGTTGAACATTGTGTCCAAGGCACCAAACTGAATTGGTGTTCCTTCTTGTTAAAAGAGCTATTCGATGCGTGCGAGGAGAATTATAAGCGCGCAACTAATTTTATTTATGGCTATTTGATTATTGCTTTTTCCATGTGGAAATGGCACACTCCACACATTCGGTTCCCAGCAGAGATCCCCGAGGGCCAGCCCCTCGTGATGAAATTCACTCCATGGCAGGTCTCAAATGACCCCAGTACCAAACTGGTGAATGCAGATATGTTTCGGTCGTGGTACCGGCTAATGACGGATGTGGTGGCATGCCAGCAACGGGTGCCCAGGAACCTGTTGGATGAATATAGCGAGCAAGTGTGGTTTGGGGTAAGTCACAAGCATACTTACCTCTGACCCACTTGCGTTCCGGCAGACACCTTCCAAATGACGCCGCTGAAATTTCAGTTGGACGATGCTACCTTCCATTGTGAAGTCTGTTCATGGCCGGGGGTCACGAAGCACATGCGGGACGGGCTCCCCAGATACAATTTTGACAGGATGGCACGAGTGCAATAGCCTACCGAGATGGAGGTGGCAGCGCCATCACAAGAAATCCCCGAACCGCTCATCCCCGTCGTCCACCACTTCAACAACTAGGTACGAAATTTCAATGTGGCGGCCCAGGTTATTTCTAGCGGTGCTACCCCATTTCCTTTATTTTCTGAATTTCAGCTCACTCGCTCCACTTCGCACCCCTATACCACTCCGCTCACCTCCCCCATCCCCACTATCCTGTTTACCTCTGCTGATCCACTCACGACCCCGATGGGCGAGACGAGCGGGCCTAGGAATCCACCCGAGGCCCCTCAAGCTAAGAGGGCCCGCACCACCGAGGCAAGTTCGGTGGTGGACCTCACTATTGATGATCCACCACCGCCCCCAAGCACCGGGGTACTGATTCAAGAGGAACCCCTCATCGACCCATCTGAATTCATCAACATTCGCTTGCCACATACCCCGACCACACTGTCCATCGCTCCATCCACCATTCATCCGCCTGCCACTTCATCCACCCCGTCTAATTCCTCGGCTACGGTGTCCAACCCCATTATCCGGGAACACATGGGTGGGGACCGCGGGGCTGAGGTTGACTCTGGTGCTACCACAATCATGCCACCGATCGACCCAGCAGTCGAACCCCACCCTCCTTTCACTGATACATTCACACAGCAGCCGCACACCGGGTCTGATTCTACCGAGGTTCCGCCTGAGGCCACAGTCCCTCCACAACCAGCCCACATTGATCAGCAAGAACTGCCAGATCTGAATATGGTTAACTCTGCACATCCAGAGGCCACGCCCTTCTCACCTCCTGAGCATGCCACTCGAACAGTTGCTGGAGCGAATGCCGGCGCAGAGCGCTTCTATGACCACCACCTTCCAGCCTGACAATACAGCTCAGCTGTACCTACTGATTCAAAGGGCGGCCGAGCAGGCCGAAAGATTACATTTGGGACTCTAGCAGCAGTGTGCCGAGCAGCAACACCAAATTGCTGCGCTTACTGAACAGCGCGACCAACTCTGAACAGCACGGGAGCAGATGGAAGCAATGATCACCAATTTCACCCAGATGTTCTCCAAGTTCTGGCCCTCCCTAGAGCCTCACTACCCCCTGCTGCCTCCCAAAATCACTGCGGCCAACCTCTCTGAGCAAGCTATCCACCTCCGCATCGCCATTCAGGACTTATACCAGGAGAATCACGAGCTTCGTGCGACGTTAGAGACCCGTCCCGTGCCGCCCGAGCCCGAGGTCGACTATTCAGCCCAGGTGGCCGCCAAGCAGGGCCAGGTAGCTCAGATGCAGGAAGCCCTTCATTCCACGGCACGAGAGGCTCATGACCTTCTGAAGGGCCTTCAGGAATGCTCCCTGGCCCTCAGCGTCAAGACCCAGTCGATTTCAGCCCAACTCCAGCAGGTTTCAAGGGAAATTCAAGAGGCTACTGACCCCGCAAGGCTGGATCAATTATATGCCTAGGCTGATGAACTTGAGGCACAGCTCCAACACACAGAGGCTTGCTCAGCAGAAGCCAAATGCATCATTCGTGAGCTCCGGTCGCCCCTTCAATCTAGCGCCCGGACCATACAATAGCTCGTAGCGGCAGCCGAGACCCAGATCAGCACCATGTTCGGAGCTATCCCAACGCCCATCGAGGAGGCTGCTGTCACCAAGCTCGCTGAGGAAACAGACTCGCTCATCCAGGGGTGGCAGCAAGCTGTGTCGGCTTTTACTGAGCTTCGAGCTACAACGATCCAAAGGGTCCCGGAGTTGGGGCCCTTGTTTGAACAGCCTCCTGAAGACGCACAGCAAGGACAGGAACAAGCTGAAGGCGCACAGCAGGAACGAGCACAAGATGAAAGCACACAAGGTGAACAGGGCACGGGGTCAAGCAGGGTAATGGAGGTAGAAACCATGATTTGTGATTGACTCGGGGACGAGTCAAGGAACTGTGGTCGGGGCCTGTTGGGGCCCTTGTTTTGAAAAACCTTGTTTTGAACGTTTTGAATTTGAAACAATGGGCAGATTTTGGGGTTGCGGAACGAGGGCACATGGCAGCCGCAACCAAGTCACAACCACACCAAACAGCGGAGCTACCAAGGTTGCGAAGGAACAGGCACATAGCGGAGGAAACTAGATGCATAAGTACAGATAAGGAGAAGATACAACAGAAGAAAGCAAGCGGAACACACAGATAATCAGAGAAAAGCTAGAAGCAGTTGAAGAAGGACATAAGAAGAACTAACAGTCGCAACAGCGAGTGGATAAATAGCCATCACCTGAAGGAAAGCAGGAGAGGAGAGAGCGACTGAAGGAGGAGAAACGCATGCTGCAGCAGGAACCCAGATTATGGATGAGGTCTTTGTAGTTCCTAGGGTTCTATTGATGTACATCTCTGTTCCGCAAGGCATATGTACCAGATTTGTAAGCCCATTGCAAAGCTATGTAACTGGGGATTTGGCCAAGAGCTTAATATAATTGCAGGTTACTGTCTATTTGTGTGATTCACATGCATGTGTGTTGGTTGAGATGCTTTAAAATTTCATTTGTCTAATATCTGTATGCTCTCTAAATGTTGTTGTGTATGTGATTCTATTTATGCAATCTAATCATTGATAAGAATTAATTGTGGATCCGTTCCTTACCATTGGTCTATTCCCCTCCTGCATGTGGTCGCGGCATGCCTCGAGTCAGACTCTCTACTCTCCAGAGTAGGGTGATAATGTCGGCGTGATCCTAGACTACATTGGATTCCTTTGTTGGCCACAACTCCTGAACCTGGGTCTTGCCTGCGAGATCTGATCACTCGCCAACAATTAGGCACTCAGGGTATGTTAGCCTTAATCACCACCTATACTAGCATCATAAAACTAAATAATAATAAAAGTGCAAGAAAAATGGATCTAAGAAGGAAAAAAGGTGACTATTAACCCCTCCAAATATGTCTAATGATGGAGCTCATCATCGTGTAGAGCATCCTCTTTGATATGCATATCCAATGTGGAGTCCACTCTCATATGGAGACCTTTAAACATACTTTCCATACCCTTCACTGCTTATGCACTGTGCACTGCTTTGGAACACGTGCTAGTTTTATGGTGGCCATTTGGCTCTTAATTTTTCTCAACGAAAATTTCCTTAAAACACAATGACATGAATCATATTTAAAATAAACACCAACCATTCCATGTATCCAGCATAAGCCTTGTCATTCAATATGCCTTTTCCTATGAAATGTTATTCTTTACAAAACTTCATAAAGCCAACATTTTATATCATTAGATAATATTTCTTCCACAAGTGGTGTATTTTTAACCTATTATGGAATTTCATCTTTCTTTATTCGACATGTGCCCAATGAAACTCCATTTAAATCCCTGAAAAGACAATGAAATAGAGAAAGTTAGTTTCTTATCAGGCATTTTAGATAAAGGTAAATAAAATAATGACCCAAGTTAAGACTCTATATGTTTTGAACGAGGTATGCTCAAAATTGGAAATCAACACAAAACCTAGGACTTTGGGTGAGCTCAGTCAATTTCGAGTGATCAAGATAATGATGTAATTATAGCGCCAATGTCATGAGGTATATACTCTAGGGTTTCAACGATGCAATAGGAAAAGTGGTGGTTTCAAAACCTTATCATGATTAGTGGAGAAGAGACCGCCGAAGAAGCCTTTAGCCATTATCTCAATGTACTACCACCGCATTGCAAGTGTATCATGAGAAATAAACCTGGGAGGTGCATGCATCATTAAAACAATAACCCCACAAGGTGACCTTCTGAATGTATCCACCACAGGTATGCCACTTGACATGAAAATATATAAAAACTTGAACTCCCCTTTGAATGCTGAATGCCCACGCCCAAGGATATGATTTACAGATGATGAGGTACATGTCAAGTTTGTGTAGTGAAAGTGAGGATCAAAACCATTTGATGTTACTTATGAGAATCTAGGGTTCTGATACATATGGACATAACAACAACCTTTCCAAACCTTAAATCACTCTAAGGCATAGGAACACATGTGCAAGATGAGTTGTGGCATGAACATATACCTTTCCCTTGCAAATGTGTGTTGATGGAAAGATAACTCTTGAAAACAACAACTTTCACCAACCTTAATGAAGTTAAAGGGGTGAGGATTTATGCAGTATGACATACCTTGTAACCACTAATGTGTATGCGTGATCAAGTTTCAAGGTAAGATGAGAAGGTGAAGATGATAAGAACCCTAGGGAGTAATAATTAATTCAATACAAGGTTGGACCTTCAATCACATACGTCTAGGGTTACATGGTCGCAAGGGGAGGATATAATTCTTGAAACCCTAGCGCACATGTTGAGGGGTAGGACCAGTCAAGAAATTAGGGGAATATGTCAGGAACTAACTCTCGCCATGATTTTGTGTGATACCGATGTGAATTAGGTTTATAAAATAAAGGAGGTCACTCTCTTGCCATAATAAGGTTTCTCCCAAACCTTGATGTGGTCGATGTAAGGGGAGCCCAAAATGAAATTTTTCTTGTTTACATGTAGTGATTCTGCTGGTTTTGATGCATATTGGGGAAAGATAAGTTTTGGATTCATGGGAGTCTCTTGGCATGTCACTGGAGGGACACACTTTTGAAACCCTAATGCAATCATAAGGTCAGCATCTGAGGAAACACATGCAGAGTGGGTGGAACATGTAAAGCATGAATGGGAAAACATCAGAGCTTGATAGAAAGGGGGAGGATAGTAACCGGTTAAGAGTATGATAAAAACCATAATGGGATTAGAGAGCCTAAAGGGGGAAACAAAAATTTGAATATGCCCAAAATTTTGGGTGGTGTTATAACAGCTACGACAATTGGCGAACCACTGGTAGAATCCAACATCTCTACCAAAATCCCTACAATAGTCTGAGTTTGGATAGTGGTGCAAGGGAATATTGAATGAGCACTATGGGTACCTCCACTGTTGCTTTGAACTTTATAGATATTCCTTCCCTTTGTGCCTCAGTTAGGTCCTGCTAATCAGTAAACGCCCAAGTAGAAATTCACACATGAAAATAGTTGATGATGATGCAAAGAGAAAGGAAGAGGGCTTATTATGTTCAGAACTTTAAATTAAGTTTATGGTGTTGATCCATTGCCAGCAGGCCTAGACAGTACCCCGATGGAATCACTCCAAGAAATCGCAAGCGTTGCTCCACTGCCAGTGAGCCTGATCAGTACCTTGATGGATTCATTGCATTACCTCTCTGCGCAGGAAGCCTTTCTCGATCCTTTACCCTTCATTTAATTTCATTTTTATTTTATGTGCACATTACCTCTTATTACTAGCCATTCATTGCACCAGGGTGGATGAGGGATCCAGACTTATTTTACAGGAAAGAGAGGTTGTTTCTTGTTTAACAGAAACTGAAAGGTATTATTTTTTTTTAGGTTTTCCCTCATGTGAAGCCTACACATGCCATTTCCAGCTAACAGGTGAAACATTTAAACAATTCATTAAGATATTCAATAACATGCTAAGCACAAGGTTTAGGTTATGGATATAGGTCACTCAAATTGATTAGGGTTCCCCACAAGCAACCTGCCTGTATCTCACTGGCTAACAAATTAATATCCTAGGAATGATGTCCAGGACATGACTTTGATGACCTATTCTGAGAGAATTTGCCTCTCGTATCAACCATAAAAGCCTCACACAATCATTAGGGTTAGAGCTTCAACACTATAACAAGGAAATCAAGGAAGCCCTTTACGATTTCGGTGTGCGCAAAGAGGTCAAAGAAATCCCTCGGTCTTCAAGCATGTGCAAGCAGGGGTAAGAAAGCTAGTCATGGTGCCAAAGGTTTGAAGGCTCCAGGTTCAATGAAGGCTCATGTAGTGGCATGAAACACAGAGGAAAATGCATGTCTAGGTCAACAACCAATGTATACTATGCAAGAAGGAAAATGCATGATGAAGTGCATCGAGCATGGCTTATAATGCAAATTCAATGTTATGCGTGAAATAAATCAGCTAATTGCAGATAAAATAACAAGGAAAAGATTTTATGCATGCTATGCAACAATGAGAAAATGTAAACTAGCGCAAAAAACCATAAATTATGCATAAAACTAAACTACCTACGGTAAATAAAAGACAAGAGACATAATTTAACAATAAAGAAAATCATAACAAGTAAACCCTAATTAAAATCTTGAACAAGTAAAATTTAATTATAAAACCCTAGCTAGCCTAAACCTAAAACACTAATTTAACTAGAGAGGTGGTCGGGTCATGTGAAATCAGATTTCTAGTGCAGCCATTGCATCAGTTCTCGACCTATAAGAACAAGGAGGTCAGAAATTAGAACCAGCATTAAAAATTGTTCACCAACAAAAAAATATTACCTATAATACATGTACAAGAGAGAGAATGTCATGCTTACTTATCGTAGAACGTGCTAGAAAATATTGTTCAAGCCCAACTACAATATCATCCTGATGGATAGGAAGATGTACTGGAAATCTATAATCATCTAGCTATGACACACATATGCTAGTGTTTACCCCTAAACATGGTGCAAGTGAGTAATATGTTGTATTTTTTTAGAGAAATTTTTCGGATAACATCCTTCAAGCATAGAAGTAGCCTTATCATAACAGTTAGGATGATAAATTTTATGACATGGAGAAAATAAGTGTTTGCCAAGTGAAATTGAGATGCTAGAGAATTCAAGTGCAAAATCCATAATTTCAGAAAACCTAGTTTGAAGTTGTCCATGGGTTTTGTCAAGGGCATGAGGATCTGACATAACCGTCAGCAGGAGCTGAAGTGCCTCAATACCCTAGCAAGACTATGAACCTTCAAAAAGGGAGCTATTGAACTTCAGAGGTTTTGTGAGATTAACTGGCCAATGCAATTAATCATTATTTTCTGTGACTAGATAGCTACAAACGAGCATATTATTAATTTGGTTAGATGTTTCCACACTGATAGATTGACAGTTCAACATATCAAACTCTTTAGATTCCCAAGGATGAGATGAATTGACCAGAAGGGTCTTAGGCAAGAGAGAGGTTGGGTGACTAGATTGTAAAACATCATCTTCTTGTACCTAACTGCAATTTGTACCGGTTGGGCACAAATTCAAAAATATTTGATACAATGGCCGGTATCCTCCCTCTAGTGAAAAAATTAGGGTATAAAGGTTGATGCATATAAGCTATTAGTGGACAAAAATGTAGGCTCAAAGAAACATCACTTGAATTTGAGGCTTGCCAATATGAGCTGGCATCCGGCACAACTATGCTGAGAGGAGTGTGGTGCACGTAAAACCTAATTTTAGAAACCCTAATTTGACTTGGTTCAGGGGTCTCATAAGGATCGTGAGAACCTAACATAACCATCAATGGAAGCTCAATTGCCTAAACTTCCTGATGAGTCCCCAAATATTCGAAAAGTGAATCATTGGATTTCAGTGGCTTCATAAGATCAACAGATAGATACAAGTGAGAATCACCAGAGGTGTGAGTGAATATGTTTTTGGATAAATTTCAATCATTGAAGCCACTAATTTGATCAGGTCTAGTATTCGGTACATTAGGCTCTTCTTGGATTAAAAATTAGGATGAATCTATGAGAAACATACTGAGATTGTCGAGACATAAGGTCTCTTTCTTGATCGGTTAAGGAATGTGGATGGAAGTGATCAGAAATAAGAGATTCATCATTCTCGTAGTGAAATTGTGAAACATCACCCCGTGTTCATCATTTCCACCAACACCAGTAGAAGAAAGTTCTTAATTATTTGTATAAAACATTGGTGTGGTAGACTCGTGAAATGAATCAGGGAATAATGGTGAAACGATTCGGATGAGGGGGTACCAATCATACCAAGAATTTCATCACACACATTAGTGCCATCCAACGGGAACAATGAACCTCCATGCACGTCACGGTCTGTGAGATTTATAGGAAAATAAAATTCATCTAAGACAATACCAAAGTCATTGCTGACAAGTGCATGAGATCTAGGATTAGACCTTGGCATATGTTCAATGGAATTTAGGTTGGTTTCATTAACAAGGAGATATGTTAAATCAACCTATTTTTCAAGTTTTGATTTGACAGGGTGTATGAAATATGTGGAGGTGATACAACATGGTTCATTTCTCTGCAAGCATCTTTCATCACTTAAACTATTTGTGACCAAAACTCCATTAGGTAGCAAATCACGCGGAGGAAGAGAAATGTCAAAACTAGTAATTTCTTCTTTGGAGGCTTGAAGTTGTTTCAGACTCAGAGGGATATGCAATAAAATATTAGGGACATAATCTGGACAGTTAGTAACTTGAAGATTATCATAACATTCATAAGGATCGGGATTTATTTCAGATTGAAGGTGTTGCAGAGAACAAAAACCAACTATTGAAATTGTTCAATTAAATATGCCTAATTGACATCTCTTTCAAGGAACTCAAAACAAGGATGAAAAAATATAATAGAAAAATCCTCTATAGATTCTTGAGGTTTCATTCTAATATCATTTATCCTTATTAATACATCTTGAAAATCGTACCTGTGAAAATCTTGTTGAAGCTCACCGATGAGTTTCTCGAACGAATGGATGGAAGCTGTTGGAAACGTGAAACAATATTTCTTAACGCGACCTTCAAGGGTTAGGGATAAAATAAAACAAGAAAACTCCTCATCATCAATTTCGTAATGTTCACAAAACTCAAGAAAATAAAAAAGGTGCTCGGTTATGGAAATTCCATTCTCACCATCGAACTTTAATTGAGACAAGTGATAGAGAGGCTCATCTGGGATTGAGCATTGGAAACTAAATAAATCCAATAAAAATATCGGGATAATGACTTGGGGATGAGCCATTTACATATATGAGACTAAACTACAGGCTACAAGGGCTCAACTTGTCATCTTCCCTCCTTCTAGTGCCAATTTTGTTGACGGGCAAAATTGTACCGCTAACAACAAGGGGGTCTCATCGGTGGAGGTCCCAATTAGACCTCACACTGTTTGGGATAAGAACCCTATCTGGTATGTTGGCCCGGATTCCACCATAAATTTTTTCGCTCTTGGCTACCAAATGAGAAGGTATCTAAGTGGGGAAAAGAGTGAAATGGCTAGAAAGTGAAACAAAATCAACCCATGTTGACAAAATATGGACAGGGATACAAGAAAGTATAAGAAGAAATAAGAATGGGAATGCCATGAGAGGGATCGGTCAGCCAAAACCCAATCAAACATACATGAACAAGAACATGCCAAAAGTTAATTGCAAAGTAGTTCACAATAGATCACTGACATGGCAAGGAACAAATAAAGACTAATTCAAAAGCAAAACATACATGCAACCACTATGAATTAGTCCATAACATATTGCGTATAAGAAAGCTCACATACAAATATAGTGATATATCAGAAAACTAATACTACCACCATGAGCAAGCATGCAAATTAGTGCCAGAAAAGGAGAATATATTATTAACGTTGCTACAACTTCAAATACATATCTTGCAACTCATCAAAACCGAAAAGTGGAACGTGGGTTATTCATACCAATGCCTGATGAAAAACCCTAGCCTCACTATAGCTCCCTCTGCTAGCTATTAAGAGTTGAGTGCCTTTAGATCTCAAGAAAAAATCAACTATCTAGTCCTAGCCTCAACTCAAGTGATAAAATTCCATACTAATGAGGCGCAAGGGCACATTTATAGAGGTGGGGTGATTATTCATCTACTACGACCCTTGACCTCCCCTCCTAACCTTTCAGCTACCCTCATGTCTGTTGAGCTTACCCACTTATTTTTTAGGCCTAATGATTGCTACATGCTCAAATCCATCTTAGCATAGTTGTTGGCATTATGATGGAGGAGAGGGGGAGGACGTAGAGGGTTCTTAGAAACCCTAGAATCCTTGTTGCTAAAATTGTTTCAATGATATAGAGACTTGAAAAAGCTATTGCCCCTCCTTTTCATCCAACAAAATTTGGTGTCATGCCTTTGAGCTTGTTGAATGGTTCTTGAAGTTTTATGGAACCATCTTTCCTCGCAACTTCTGTTAGAAACCATAGCTCCCTCCATATGGTCAATTTTTTTGTGTTCTTCCTTCTACCTTTGTGGTTGAGCCAACTTTAAGTGATAAAAAACTTTCACATTGCCTTTACCAATCATATGTGTGATTTCTATTTAATGTGCTATGGTTGCAACCCTCCAGAACAAGTCACAATGAATCTCCCTCTTGAAACATGCTCCATAATACTCATATGCTTGAATCATTCTCCAACTGGTAGCGAATATATTTGAATCACACATTCATGCCCCATAATCCTACATGCACATAATCATCAATTAAAAACCAAGATAAACATATGGAGATAATACAAGAAATAATTACTACAAATAAATAAATTAATGAATGGTCAATTTGAGGGGAAAGAACGAATCTACTTTCGTGAGTGTTGGTGATGGGTTGTTCATCATCATTTTGTTTCATTGTGTAAACAAGGGCATCACCTAATTCATTAGTCTCTCATCGTGTAGTCGCATCCTTTATTTCCATGTAACTTTTAGTTTGTCCATATAACACTTTATAACACTACACTTGTGCGTAGCCTTCAATGCATCAATTAGCACATTTTTTTTTTTTTTAACACAATCCTTGATGCAGTATTTACTATGCACCTTCATTGCAACACTTGGCTTTCCAAGCTAACTTTCACACATCTACTCGTGTTTGTATCCATTACTGTTTAAGTATTATTTTGGAAGCTCGACGTCAACCAAATCGCATTTTGCACTTGTAGATCATTTTTTTCCTTTGCGTGGAGGTCGCAGGTGATTGGCTAGGTCGCAAGGCCACCAAGTAGTGTAGGTCGCGTGGTTGTGAAGCGAGTGTCTTGAGTGGTCACATAGTCGGTGAAAAGGATGGGCCGCACTAGTTGTTGACTTTCCCAATTGTGATTTTTGTGACCTAGCGACTGAGAGAGGTCACACAGTCAGAGTGGGTAAAGATCGTGTTGCCTTGCCAGATGTCCTCGGCTGCGAAATACGATTTGGAAATCTTGGAGAAGGTTGTGACCTACAGAAGTTGCATACTGGTATCTTCCAATTGTGTTGCATTTCTAGGTGTCATCTCCAACATTAAAATGCGACTTTGTCACGTCAACTTCGGCTTTATAAAGGGATGACAATAATACATTTCTCATCTCACGATCATCGAGTTCACAGACTAGTCATTGCATCACTTACTACTCTGAACCTGATCCTGTTCAACTTCCATATCTTCATGCTTTGTTGTTTTACTCTGCCACACCCTTGCTCCCTGAAACTTGAGGGTTAGTATGTTTCCTTCCAAATGAGTTCACTTTAGACCAAAACCCAATTCGTACATTTTTCCTCTTCCTTCTATATATTCTTAGGTTGTAGTTTTTGTGAGGAGATCGCACGGTCAGAGAAGGGTGAGAGTTTCACCAATTGTTGGTCTCATCTGGCATGACCCTGCGACCTAAGAACTCATATAAGGGTCACATAGTCACACAGGGGAACAAGTCGCATTTCTAGGCTATACATATGAGGCTCACGAAATGCGAACTGGTGACGTCAAAAAATATTGCGACCATAGAAGTCGCATACTTGTATCTTGCAGATTGGTTACGCTTCAATATAATCTGGAGACCCCAAACTGATTTTATTCCACTCATCGTTATATCTAAGCATTCAACCTAGAATCTTTAAACCTAATTAGTTCTCATGCATCAGAAGAATGCGTAAAAATTAAATCTTCTCCCTTCATGGCATTTGAGCGGTGTTGTGCATGGCACTGCTTGTGTCATCTGTTGTTAACTGCGACAACCAATATGTCCAGGAATTTTGTCGAATGATTTCCATTCCCATCGGTATGCAACACCCGAACGATTTTGATCATTAGAGATTTTGCTTTGTTGGGAATCATGATTTGCATTAGACCAAAACCCTCAGGTGTTAGTCAACCATCACATCACCTGAGATAAGGATCCATGAGAGGCGGTTAGTCCATGTCGTGAAACATACAGGGAGCGTTGGTTTATCCAATTTCCAACAATCTCCCCCCTAACTCAAGACGAGTGTGTAAAAAACTCATGGCATGCCCTCTAATACCACTTGTTGGGAATCATGATTGCGATTATACCAAAACCCGCAGGTGTTAATCAACGATCGCAAGAGATAAGGATCCACGAGAGGCGATTATTCCATGTCGCGAAACACACACAGAGAGTTGGTTTATCCAATGTCCAAAAGAATTTGCATGGTGTTGCTTGCCTCACCCTTTGAGTGTGTTTACTTACAACACGCCCCTACAATTTTTGTTAAGCCATTTCCATGTCGTGAAAGAAAAAGAATTCGTAGGAGCATGTATCTCAGGCTCAAATACTGAGCCTAGGTCCCATTTTTCAAATACGAGTGTAAATCACATCTCTTATGTGGGCGAAAATTGTTTATGAATGGGGAAACTATTGTGACTTTGAATGACTCATTCCCAATTCGTGTTTTCTCCAACTTAGACAATATCCACAACCATCTGTGTTTCTTTCTATTGCAGTAGAGGAGGCACGCATCTCCATCATTCATTGTATTCAACGCATTACATCTGACCGTGTCATGCATCGCTCTTTCGGTCCTCAATTTAGGCACATATTTGCATGGATTGGTTTTATGCCCATGTTAACTAAAATTTTTTCATCATGTGTACAACATCCTCTTTGATACGCATATCCAATGTGGATTCCACTCTCCTATGGAGACCTTTAAACAGATTTTCCATATCCTTCACCACTTATGCACCGTGCACCACTCATTTGGCTCTTAATTATAGTTCTCGGTGACAATTCCCTTAAAACAAAATGGCATGAATCATATTTTTTGGATAGGCAGAGGATTCAAACACACAAATAACACAAGTATTTCACACACGAAACAATGAACTGCGACTCTTTAATTAATCTTCAATCACTCTAAACCACAATGAATACAATGAACCTGATGAAGGGTATTTAACCTAAAATCACAATGAATACAATGAACCTGATGAAGGGTATTTAACCTAAATTGCTTAACATGCACACACTCATCTATTACATAACTAAACTTGATCAACTCTCACTTAACTCACTCTCTAACTCACTCACCAAATATATCTATCACTCAACTCAACTAACTCACTTAACTGATTGTCTAACAATGCATGAGTGAGGTAATTACATATTTTAACAATCCCCCTTAATTACGACCGTTAAACAAAAACATAACTCATGATAACTCAAACATGTATTCTGGTCTATGTCTCAGCTAGGCTTACAACACCCAAGTTTCTTTTGTGAAACTCAAACAAATCTACTGCTAATGGCTTTGTATATATATCAGCCAATTGATCACTCGATTTACAAGGCTTCAAGTGAACTTCTCCATTGCTCACAAGTTCTCGAATAAAGTGATATCTAGTATCAATATGCTTGCTCTTTTGATGAAACACACTATTCTTGGATAGTGCAATCATTGATGTGTTGTCACCGTATATCGCTGTTGATCCTTGTTGTTTTTGCTTGAGTCCATCCAATACTCTTCTTAACCATATTGCTTGACATGCTGCTAAAGTTGCTGCTACTTATTCTGCTTCTGCTGATTATTGTGTTACAATAGGTTGCTTCTTAGATGCCCATGCTATCACTCTTGAACCAAGATGGAACACATTACCGGATGTGCTCTTCCGATCATCAAAACTTCCTGCAAAATCACTATCTGTGTATCTAAGTAATTCTTTCTTTTCTGTACTTGCATACATTATGCCATAATCTCTAGTTCCTGCTATGTATCTTAGAATTCTTTTTCCAGCACTCCAATGTGTGACTTTTGGAGTCTCCATAAATCTAAAAATCAAACTTACTCCTTACATAATATCTGTTCTTGTAGCTGCGAGATACATGAGGTTGCCAACCAATCTTTTTAATAGAGTTGGATTGACATCTACTCCTTCATCATCCTTGCTTAACTTTGTACCTGTTGCAACTGGTGTAGATACAGGTTTGCAATTTTCCATCCTGAGTATTTTCAGAAAATCTCTAGCATACTTATTTTGGCAAATAAAAATTCCTTTTTCAGATTGCTCAACTTCAATGCCAATAAAATATTTCATGAGAACAAGATCTGTCATCTCAAATTCTTTCATCATGGCTGCTTTAAATTCAGCTAACTCAAGATCACCTGTAAAAATCATTTCATCAACATATAGGAAAACAATAAAAATCTATCCATGCTCATTTAACTTTGTGTATAAGGTAGGCTCAATGTTGCTTCTGCAAAATCCATTCTTAATCATGTAACTGTTGATTCTGCTATACCATGCTCTAGGTGCTTGCTTCAGTCCATAGAGCACTTTCTTCAATCTGTAAACTGTATCTTCTTTACCTTCAACTTCATAACCTAGAGGCTATTGCACATAAATTTCTTCTTCTAAAATTCCATTCAAGAAGGCTGATTTGACATCCATCTGATATACTTTCCACTTGTTCTGAGCTGCTGTCACTATAACTTCTCTTACAGTATCCAATCTGGCTACCGGAGAAAATGTTTCCCCAAAGTCTATTCCCGGTTGCTGCGAGAATCCTTTTTCTACAAGTATTGCTTTAGTTATTTCAATCTCACCTTTCTCATTCACCTTTGTCTTGTACACACACTTCACACCAATGGAAATTTTATCGTTTGGTAAATCAACCAAATCCCATGTATCATTATTTTCAATTGAATTCATCTCTTCATCTATGGCTTGCACCCAATTTTCATCTTTGATTTCTTTTTAAAACGAAAAAGGTTGGAATGCCAACAATGTAAAATTTGAACTAACATTCAAATCATCATAAATATCTTTCAGACTTCTCATCTTTTTCTTACCATTTCTTGATTCACTACCCAATTTTCTACTTGGAGAATTCTGGTCTGTTGATCTGCTTGAAGATCCATGTTGCTCTAAAAATATTGGAGTCCTTGTTGGTGTGTCTCTGTTTGGCGTCTTCTCTCTTGGTTCTTGCCGCTCCTCTTCTTCTACATCATCCTCTTCCATCAATGGTGCTTGTGCATTAGTTAGTGTGTCTACAGTCCCATTCCACGACTCTTGTTCTTTGAACACAACATCTCTGCTAATGATTTTATTCTTGGTGACAGGGTTATACAATTTGTAAGATTTTGACTGCTCACTATAACCAATAAATATACATTTCACTTTGATCATCTAATTTGCATCTTATTTTCTTAGGCACATGTGCATAGGCTACACATCCAAAAACTCTGAAATGAGATACACTGCATGACATACCTGACCATGCTTCTTTTGGAACTCTGTTCATCACACTATTTGTAGGAGATCTGTTTATCACATAAACAACACATGCAACTGCTTCTACCCAATACTCATTAGACAAGTTTCTTACTTTCAACATGCCCCTTTTCATGTTCATGATCATTTGATTTTCTCTCTCTGCTACACCATTATGTTGTGGTGTGTATCTAGTTGTAAACTGTCTCCTGATTCCATGTTGTTTGCAGTACTCATGGAATGCATTCGAATTGTATTCTCCACCACGATCTGATCTCAATACCTTGATCTGTCAATCACTTTGGTTCTCCACTAAGGCTTTAAACTCTTTGAACTTTGCAAAAGTTTCAGACTTTTGCTTCAAAAAGTAAACCCAATTCTTTCTGCTATAGTCATCAATAAAAGTGAGGAAGTAACATCTTCCACCAATCGATTGTGTCCTCATAGGTCCACACAAGTCGGTATGCACCAACTCAAGTGGTTTCTTTGCTCTGTAAGAAACTCCTTTCGGAAAACTTTCATAGTGTTTCTTTTCCAAGATGCAACACTCATAAGTGCTAGTAGGTTCTTTGATGGGAGGTAAACCTCTGACCATCTGTTTCTGCTGCAACAGTCTTAAACCGAAAAAGTGCAAGTGTCCAAACCAAAAGTTCCATAACCAATAATCATTAGAGCATGTAGCTGTAAAAGAACTAACCTGATTGTTGTAGTTCATAATTAGAGGAAAGAATATATTCCTTGTCATCTGCACCTTTGCAATTAGCTTCTTGCTTGGGGATTTGTCATAAATAACACATTGTTGCCCTTGAAAGATAACTTTGTATCCTTTTTGCGTCAGCTGACCAACACTTATCAAATTGTGTTTGAGTCCAGGGACATAATATACCTCTGATATGGTCTTTGGCTCCCCCTACTTGGTCACAATGTTGACCACTCCTTTTCCATCTACATCCATAGTCATGTTAGTTCCCAACTTTACTTTTGTATTCATAGATTCATCCAAATTTGCAACCAAATTCTTGTTTCATGTCATGTGGTTATTGCAACCACTGTCTAATAGCCATACCTTATCAAATTGTTCATGCATGGTGTTGCATGCTAGGAACATGGAGTTAGTATTCTCTGTACTAACATTAGCTCTCTGATTTCCTTGATTAACTATCTTCTTCCGACAATCACAAGCATAATGAACAAATTTATTGCAATAATAACATTTCACCTTTAATTTGTCAAACCTTTGATTGTTGTGAAATCTTTTGCTGCTGTTTCTTCCAATTTGATGCTCATACTCTTATTAGCCATCTCTCTGACCACCATAGTTGTCACCTCGTCCTCTGCCTCTCGATCGACCTCTGCCTCGACCTCTTGAAATATAAACTTGACTTTTGAAGGCAGTTTCTAAAGTGGAATCCTTATTTCTGTCTATCCTTGGCTCATGCGATAGAAGGGATCCCATCAACTCATCAACTGTCAGTGTTGCCAAATCCTTGGCTTCTTCTATGGCTACTACCACAAAATCAAACTTGGTAGACAAATATCGAAGAACCTTCTCAATCACTGTTCGATCTTTAATATCTTCACCATAGATTTTTAACTAATTCGCGACAGACATGACCCTATTCATGAAGGAATCAATGTCCTCTGTCTCCTTCATCTGAAGACTTTCAAAGTCTCTCTTAGTATTCTGCAATTTAACAATATTGACTTGGGCCATACCTTGATAGCTTGTCTCCAAAGTTTCCCATACTTCCTTTGTTGAAGAAGTTATCATTATCTTCTGGAACACTGTTCGTTCCACTCCCTGTTGGATAAGAAGCAATGCTTGTGCATTCTTCCTCTTGTCTTTCTTCCATTGTTCTCTGTCTGCATCACTGAGGGCTCGTTCTTCTGCGTTGTTCTGAGGTTCTGCAAACCCAAACTTGACATGATCTCATACATCATGTGATTTTAACATGGTCTCCATTTTAATAGCCCGCACATCAAAATATTTCGTAGTGAAAGAAGGAATTTGTGGCTGAAAACTTGATGTGGCCATATTTCTTCAAACAAAAATATTCTCTAACAAAACCCTAAATTTCTCTTCTTTTTTCCTTTTATAAACTTTTCAAAAAACCCTAATTTTTGTTTATATATAATAAATATTTTATAAAAAAAAAAATTGTATATATAATTTTTTTTTATAATAACCCTCTCTTAAAAACTTGTATTTTAAAAGAGTTTTTTTTTTTTAAGTATTATAAAAATACCTTCTTCTTTTTTAAATATTGATATAAACTCCCTTTTAAAAATTTCAACAACACCATTGAAATATTTGCTTGATTTAATAAATAAAAAAACTAAGTCACGTGATTCATTCAATTGAGAAGTTAATGCTCCTTGTAAAAAAAAACATACGTACTCCTTTGAAAAAACTTACGTACTCTTGTTCCAATATGCAATGTTCAATAATCCAACCAATAGATTTATTGGTGACAACGTAGTGTACGTAGTTATTTACAATGTACGAGTTGACCTTTGGAATGACTTTATTAATTTAAAAACCGATTCCGCACTCTCGAAAGGAATAAACCGCGGATTAAACCCTGATTTTCAGTGAATCATAAGTTTCACGAAACTGTCGCAGTTTTTCCAAGGAGAAGTTGTGGACCTTCGCGATTTCTTCACTGAAAACGTGCAGACCTCTGCGTTAAATTAAAAAAAAAAAATTACGGCCTTATGCTCTTGGCCTTCTTCTCTGGATTTGCTTGCCCACAAATCTTCTGATCCTTCCTCAGCTCTGATACCAATTTGTTGGATAGGCAGAGGATTCAAATACACAAATAACACAAGTATTTCACACACGAAACAATGAGTTGTGACACTTCAATTAATCTTCAATCACTCTAAATCACAATGAATACAATGAACCTGGTGAAGGGTATTTAACCTAAATTTCTTGACATGCACATACTCATCTATTACACAACTAAACTTGATCAACTCTCACTTAACTCACTCACCAAATATATCTATCACTCAACTCAACTAACTCAACTGATTATGTAACAATGCATGAGGGAGGTAATTACATATTTTAACAATATTTAAAATAACACCAACCATTACATATATCGAGCATAAGCCTTGTCGAATATGCCTTCTCCTATGAAATATTAGTATTTACAAAACTTCATAAATCTAACATTTAATATCATTAGATAATATTTCTTCCATAAGTGGTGTATTTTTAACCTATTATGGAACTTCATCTTTCTTTAATCAATATGTACCCAATGAAGCTCCATTTAAATCCCTGAACAACAAATGGAATAGAGAAAGACAGTTTATAAACATCACACATTTCAGATAAAGGTAAATAAAATAATGACCCAAGTTAAGATATATGTTTTGAACGAGGTATGCTCAAATTGGGAAATCAACACAAAACCTAGGCATTTGGGTGAGCTCGACCAATTTCGAGTGATCAAGATAATGATGTAATTATAGCGCCAATGTCACGATGTATATACTCTAGGGTTTCAATGATGTAATAGGAAAAGTGGCGATTTCAAAACCTTAGCATGATTAATAGATTTGTGATCGCTGAAGAAGCCTTTAGCCATTAGCTCAACGTACTACCACCACATTGCAAGCGTATCATGAGAAATAAATCTTGGAGGTGCATACATCATTAAAACAATAACCCCTAAAGGTGACCTTATGAATGGAATCGCCCCAGGTATGCGAGTTAACATGCAAAGATATAACAACTTGAACTCCCCTTCGAACATTGAATACCCACGCCCAAGGATATCATTGACAAATGATGATGTGCAGGTCACATTTGTGGAGTGAGAGTGAGGATCAAAACTCTTCGATGTTAATTATGAGAAACTAGGGTTCTAAGACATATGGATAGAACAACAACCTTTCCAAACCTTAAAGCACTCTAAGGCTTAATAACACATGTGCAAGATGACCAGTGGTGTGAACATATACCTTTCCCTCGCAAGTGCATGTTGATGGAAAGATAAATCCTAACAATAACTACTTGCACAAACCTTAATGAAGTTAAAGATGGTGAGGATTTATGTGGTACGAAGTACCTTGTAACCACTAATGCGTATGAGTGATAAAGTTTTGAGGTATGATGAGAAGGTGAAGATGATAAGCACCCTAGGGAGTAATAATTAATTAAACGTGGGGTTGGACCTTCAATCGCATATGTCTCGGGTTACATGGACGCAAGGGGAGCATAAAATTCTTGAAAACCCTAATGCACATGCTGAGGGGTAGGACCAATCAAAAAACTAGGGGAATATGTCGGGCATTGACTCTCGCCATGATGTTGTGTGATACCAATGTGAATGTGCCCCTAGAAGCATGTGAATTAGGTTTAAAACAGAAAGGAGGTCACTCTCTTGCCACATTAATGTTTCTCCCAAACCCTAATATGGTCGACGTAAGGGGAGCCAAAAATGAAATCTTTCTTGTCCACATGTAGTGCTTTTGCTGGTTGTGATGCATATTGGGGAAAGATAAGTTTTTGATTCATGGGAGTGTCTTGGCACATCACCGGAGTGACACACCTTTGGAACCCTAATGCAGTCATAAGGTCGGCATCTGAGGCAACACATGTTGTGTGGGTGCAACATGTAAAGCGCGAATGGGACAACATCGGAGCCTGATAAAAAGGGGGAGAAGAGTAACTAGTTAAAAATATGATTGAAACCCTAATAGGCTGAACGAGCATAAGCGAAACCCAAAATTTGAATATGCCCAAAATTTTGGATGGTATTGTAACAGCTACAACATATCGTTAAAACTATTTTAGTAATGCAAACTCCACTTTAGATGGTATTGTAACAGCTACAACAGATTGTTAAAACTATTTTAATAATGCAAACTGCACTTTAATCAATAGCATCACCTACAATTCTCCCAGAGAAACAACAGTTGCTGCAAACAATGATCAACCAACAATGATGCGAACCCCACACTCGAGAAAACTCGACAAATCACAAACTTTACATAGATCAAGTCTCAACACAACAGTCTACTAAATAGCTCCCTATGATCAATGTGGATTAATTTACTTTGTATAGGATCTCAAATCGACGCGGAAAATATTGATCACACCATTCAGCACTATCAGATGATGTAGCTTGCATCCAATGCAGCTCAGACTCCTCGATCTGACCTTGGACTCGTTGACCAAGAAACAAATAGGAGGCCACAATAGACTATCTCCTCCATGTAGCTCGATAACCGCAGGGTCAACGTTGATCCGCATTATCCAAACGACCTTTTCACTCAGTTCGGGCCTTACACACAGAATTTACAGATTGGCTCAAAACACAACCACTACAAGGAAAATACCCTCTATCGGATGTTTTTGAGGAACCCCTTATAAAATACACTAGACATCCATTTCTAGTGGAAGTTCATAGAGGAGGTTGGCGGGCGGAGGTTTTTGCGAATGTATTTCGTCCGGTGCTCTTATCACTGTAAAACGCATCGGTGCGTTAAACACAAGAAAGCACTGATGCGGTTAAAAAATTGACACACAGGACATCATGCACTCCGTACACACCCGCTTGGTGCATTTTATTTCCGTATAGCACCGGTACTTCGCACCGGCGCTTCATAGCGAAACCTGAAACTGCCCGGGTCGCCCTTAAATGCACCAAGTCACCAATGCACCGGGTTGCCCTGAAATCCCTGCGCACCGGCACAGGGTTAAATAAATAAAAAATTATGGCCAAAAAACCACACAAAACATAGGGACACCGGGAACTGTGCGCTCCTAACACACCCGCCCGGTGCGTCATATTCCTGTACAGCACCAGTTCCTTACATCTCTACCACACTGGTGCTTTCTAAAACGTGCGTGAAAACAGATATCACCGGGTGTGGAATAAATAAACTGCACTGGGGCGCCCATAAACCCGGCGCATTGGCAGATGGTTAAATAAAAAAAATTACGGCCAAAAACCTGCACAAAACATTGGCACACCAGAAATCGTGCGCTTCATAAACACAACACCGATGTGTTTAATTACAGAAAAACACTGATGCATGTCAAATCGCCAGCCCCGGTGCCTCATAAAAATCATGCAAAACAAAAATTTCCCATGGCAGAATGACAGAAACGCACCGGGATCCCCATAAACGTCGCGCATCGGAAAAGGGTTAAATAAAAAAAAAAAATTGCAGCCAAAAAACACCACAAATCATTGGCTCACCGGACACCATTCCCAGTGCATCGTATTACTGTAGAGAACTGGTGCATGACTGATATGCCTCCTCGGTGCTTCATAAAAGTGCGCAAAAACAGAAACGGCCAAGGGCGGCATACAGTAAACGCACCGGTACGCTAGTGAAAACCCCGCGCACCGGAACAGGGTTAAATTAAAAAAAAAAAATCCAGCCAAAAAACTGCATTTTTCACTTTTGTTAGTGTTACAGAGCTCTAAAGCACTGGTGCAATTTATCCTTGTTTGAGCCGCCCTAACATCCGTGCTCCCATTGCACTTATTGAACACACTTTTGTTATGCATTGCCACCAATCTCTAACTTGAATTTTATAAAACAGTGAACAAATTTTATTTTGCAAATTCTACAGCCAATATGCCTCCTCGATGGTTAAATGTACAGGTATTTTTATTTTTTTTCCATAATTAAACCTTTTACGGATTATAATTTCAAAAAACCTTAAAATTAACCATTAAAAAAAAAATAAAAAAAAAATTGTCGTGCGTTGCGCTTGAGTTGTTCGGCTCGCACCGGTTTGCGGTGCTGCCTGTAAATTTATAGGCCGCACTGCAACCAATGCTAATGATATCCACACCAATTCTGGGGTGGTACCGGCAGGCACACCGTGTTATTTTAAAAAAAAATTAAAACTGCGGTGCGGTCGTTTACCAGGCCGCACCATTGACAATGTGGTATCGTGGCAACACGGTGCGTTAACGAACATATCCACCCCGAGGTGCATAATGTGGTTAGTGCATCGAATAACGCAATTCGAAATTGTCAACGGTTCGGCCTGGTAAACTGGTGCTAAGAGTATCTGCACCGGTTCCGGGGCGGTACCAAAGATGCACCACGTTATGTAAAATTTCCTTATAAAGAGAGGTGCGGTCGCTTACTTGTCTGCACCATTGATCCAGTTGAATAGTGGTGATGCAGTTCATTGACCGATATAACCATCCAAGGGCAGCTATTTTTTTCAGCACACAACTTACCGTATTTGGCCTGCGTCAGCGGTGTGACCTTTTACAATACCACACCGACGACTATGTACGGTGGCAGGATGGCGATGCGCTGACTTAGATATACGCCCCAAGGCGTATAGTGTAGTCAGTGCACCGCTCTCCTGACACCGCACATAGTGAACGGTGCACTAAAAACATTTTCTAGATCATCACTCCTGGTGCACTGAATATCATGAGGGGCACTGTATCCGGTGCGCTCTATTGAAAGACACATCGGGACTAGTGCATGACTATGTTTTTGGCGCACCGACTATTGTTTTATTTATTTTTCAGAAAATATTTATATACGTATATTTCTAAATACATGTGTCATATAATAAAAAAATTGTGTTTAATATATCAATCACTTAGAGACGTGAAAGGAGAGAAGAGGGGAAACCACAATAACAACAAGCGGAACAGTATAACATGGTTCGCCTGTGGGAGGAAAGAGAGAGGGAGAGAGATGTGTACCCTCGCCCTATTACAGTAGCGACGCAGGGGCTCCTAAGGGAGGTATGACTCCTCAAGTTCTATGAGGAGGCTATTTCCCTAAAGTCCCATAGTTTGTTTTTGAGACATCTTATCTGAAGGTGGAATGCCCAACGACAGGCTTTCCGGGTTGGTATTGACCAGTGGTACACGTCCACTTAGGAGGATGTATATTTTATTACAGGGCTATCGAGGAGAGGGGTGGATTTTACCTCATTCCCCAAGGTTCCAATTGGCTGTGTGGCAGGGAGTCAGATAGTTTACTCCCAGAGATACATTGGAGCACATTTAGTATCTCCTGTAGATTTTCAGGTCGCTGGAGGGAAGTTACGTATTGGTGTGTTTGGTCGTGAGGAGGTCCAGTGTCTCTCACTTATCATTTCGACCATTTTGCACAATACCAGTGATGGGCAACGCATTAGTTAATCACTTTTATATTATGTTGATTCTTTACTACAACAACCACGACTTTTTAGGTGGTCTGCCATTTTTTTGCGGCAGTTCTATACAAAATTAGATAGATGTTGTGCTCATGCACAAGGGAGGGTCACCTTCCCTTTTGCTTTAGAGCTTTTTTGTTTATTTTTTGAGAGGTTTCCAGAGACGACACCTAGTTTTCTTCGGCAGCCTCGTAGGCCGGTTACTGAGGCACATATGCACATGTGGGGCCAGATGATGCCCAAGAGGGAGGAGAGTCTTTTTCCAGCGAGGATATCAGATGATGCACTAGAGTTGCTAGCCAGTGTTGATGAACATCCCTTCATTATGGTCCCCTGTCCTTATGCGGGGTTGGATTGGCGAGGGTGTGCCAACATCTTCTTAACAGCTGATGAGCCACCAAATGATAGAGGTAATATTACCGTTTTATTTAAATTTATTCTAAGATGTTCTTTAACTTGTTTTTATTAAATTGTGTAATAAAATTGTCTAATTATTGTTGTGTACTTGTATATATTTTGCATACATTGGCTCTTTTGATGGTGAGGAGATGCCGCCACCACCACCTGATCCAGGTGTGGATCCTGATAATCACGATGAGGGCATGCTAGATGCCGAGGATGATCATCAGGATGCCGATGCAAATCAGAGACCTTCTCCTGTTGGTGCGCTGGTGCGCAGTCGACTTGGTGATGCTAGATATAGGACGGAGTTGGCCAACCAACTCATTGCATTGATTGTTGAGGCGGGCATCAGGCCCTCTCATTACAGAGACATAGAGGCTGATGATAGGCTATTACGAATGTGGAGAGGCATGTCGCGTGACATGTACAGCCTAATGCAGCATGTCGTAGGAGTTACGACAGCTTTTACACGACTGACGAGGACTGTTGCATGTTACGATCGAGCCACAACACGCGATGGACAGTCTACAAGGCACAACGTACCATCATCTAGCAGGAGTCATGATCATGGAGATGAGGCTAGACCATCGGCCACTAGTACTGATATTGATGTTGTACTACCACCAGTTGATCCATGACATTTATATTACAGTTGTATATTTTTAACATTATTCAGTTATATATATATATATATAGTCCATGTATTTTATGTTCATGTTGCAGTTGGTACCTAATTTACATGTTGGTGATCATCATGATGTATATGTTGTTAGGTCATGTTAGATATGTTCATTTAATGTGCAGCTTGCAGATAGATGTGTATGTGAAAGCATGAGTTATTTGACATGAGATGTATATTTAATGTTTTTTTGTGATGATGTTAATTGTGTTTTGTTAAATTATCATGATCACGATGATGCAGTTAGCGATTTTGCAGAATGTGTTTTTTAGTCAAATTTAATGTTTGTACAATAGTTTTTTGTAATTTTTTAATTTGTAAAATTGTAATTGCATATATGTAAAATTCTAAAATTCTAATTGTAATTGTAATTGTACGTGAAATTGTAAAATTGTAATTTTAATTCTAATTCTAATTCTAATTCTAATTGTATGTAAAATATTTGTTAAATTTTAATTGTATTAATGTGAAATGAATTTATTAAAATTTTTAAATTTGTAAATTTGTAAATTTTAAATAATTGTAAAATAATAAATCTAGAATAATATGATTTATTGTAACATAATAAAGTTTAGAAATTAATGCAAATAAATTCATGTACTTAAGAATAATCATTATTTTATTATGATCTTAGATGCAAAAAAAAAGAATTAATTTATATAGTACGCCATTGTTTTTGAGATCAACATAATTAATGCAAATTATCAAGTGAATTATTGATTTTAACATTAACACAATGCAAATTACCAATTAATTCAAATTACATATTATATTAATATTTCGAAAAACCCATCTTAAAAAGTGTAAATATTGATGAAACACATGTACCATATCACTCTCGGTTCTCATGATCACCCTCATTGTCTTCTAGCTCGCATGGCATGATAACGCTATTGTTCTCAAAAATATGTTTTGATCTAGGGTCATGTGTCAATACGAACCACCAATCCCTATCCAACACATCTGGGTAAAAAAACACCTGGTTGTAGTGTTTAGGGAAAACATAGGGCTCCTTAGCTTTATCCCATATCTTTCTAGAGTTTATACATATCAGCCTACTATCGCAATCTTCCTTTACATCATTCCGATCAAAGGTGTCCCACCACTTGCACCTAAAAATAACACATTAGAAAGAAGAAAAATCCACATCAATGATTTCTTGTATCTTTTTGACGTAACCTAACGTCCCTCGTACTAGGTTTTGATCACAGTGGCTAGATCGACTAGATTGATTGAACTCGACTTCCACTCCATAGTCTTGTGTAATGTTTCTAGCATCGGCATTTTCTGTGCGAAAATGGTGTCCATATGCCCACATATATGGGAACAAATGCACCTATTATAAAAAATTTAAAAAAATCATAGTGTCATGTGTCTTATAAATAATAATAAAACAGTTAAAATATGAAATGTAGATGTCTTAATATAAGTTTCAAATTTACATATATATTACAAATATTATTACCGAGTTGCTACACCCAATCCCTACGTTTAGCGCATCCTCTTCAACACGCGGGTATCGACGGGTAGCACCATATTTCTCTCTGACTTGGTCAGCAACCCAACCATTGGGGCACGTTTTTGGCATATTTTCTTTTAAATGATCAGGATAAGGCACACTTCTACCATTCAACCATCTAAATTCTTTCTTGTCACTATCCCATTTCATCCTTTTTTGTTCATACAATGCAACCCACAGTTGTATTGCTTCACAATTGTAAAGAACGAATTTATTTATTGCTTCAATTTTTGCATTCGTTGATGAAATCAAATCAACATTATATAGTACTTAGAGATCAAAATATACATTATATCGAAGTTCAACATGAATATTAATTAATTTTTGTAAATTTGAAAAATTATAAGTCGCTTACTCTTTATCAAGCACTTTTTTCCACTCTTTTGGGGCAACTTTCCTTCTCTTTTGTCTTCATCCATTTCATCATCCTAAATCATCGCACCTGGTGTGTTTTTGATATGCTTGATGTACTCACTGGCATAATAGAAAGACTCATACGATATTTACCCCTCTGCCATAGACCCCTCGGGTTTTTCCCTTTGTCAAACAAAACCTTTAAATTTCTTCATGTACCTCTCTAAGAAGAACATCCAACGACAAGAAACAACCCCACATAATTCAACCTCATCTACCAGGTGGATTAGAAGATGAACCTGTAAGTCCATGAAACTTGTCGAAAGTTACTTCTCAAACATACAAATAATCTCAACTATCTCTTAACGTCACCGTGGAATGCTAGCCACATGAATCTCCTTTGACATGATCCAACGTACAAATGCAGATAATTTAGATATGGCACGTCCTAGGTCTTGAGGGAATTCATGTTTCACACACCCACGCATGAATAAAGGATAATGACACTGCAAATTTATAAACACGTGCAATAATATACAAAATTATTTATGTTTTATGATTATAACAAATAATAAAATCATGCCTTTGACATTATACGTTCTCTTAGAAGATTCAAATGGTCATGCGATTTCAACCTTGAAAAATGGTCATCCACGTTGAAGCAGTGCCGTAGTGAAGACTCGTATGAAGTTGGCACCCTCACATCCATTATAACTTCCTTTGCCAAAGATATATCATCTTTTTTTTAAATCCATGGGACATCACCTTCTTTGAAAAACCATGAACTAGAGGGACTAGTGCCTGCCTTTGATCTCGCACTTTCTAATCGTCTTGGCCAATGTTTCTTTTTAGTTTTTGAAGTAATAAGATCTTTCCTAACAGCCAATGTGTCACTTTGTTTCGATGATATGTGCCTCCATAAAGAAGATGAAACATTTTTAAATATATGCATGGGATCTAATAAGTGGGCAATCTTAAGATGCTCCCAATATGGGAGTTCATAAAAGATAGATTTCATTTTCATCCCAATGGGAAATTTCTCAACATAGGTGTTGAAGAAATATGGATCATCGAACATAGGCTCCCAATTTGAATCAAACATTTCTATGAACTCATTCTCCTTCTCTCTCTCATATGCTCTAAGTCATTCAGCTGGTGTCATTATTGGAGGCCTTTGGGTTCTCTCTCGTTTCCCATTGAAAGCGGATGTTGCTTTTCTGTAAGGGTGTTCTTCTGGTAGGAATACCCTGGAGCAATCATACACTGGCTTTCATAGGTCCTTGGACCATCTAGTTTTCGGAGAAGGTCCACAACATTTACATCCAAAATACCCTTTTGTTACAAGACTTGCAAGATTATATTTGTATACATTAATTAATATGCATGACACATTAAATAATATCATGAAGATCAGAACAAATATTACAAAGAATTAAATAACTAATATGTGAAAGAATATTGTTACATATATAAACAAATCAATAAATGAAACATGTAATTTACCAGAGCAAACTCCTAAGCTTGGATAATCATGTGTCATGTAAGAACATATGCCATACAACGTAAAACTCATCTCTGCTGTGATGGGTCTTGATACATCATATACATTTATCCATCCCATAATTCCTTCAATTCATCTACCAGTGGTTGTAAGTAGACATCCATATTTTTCACTTGTCTTCTACCAGGGACTATGAGAGCCAACATAAGATGTTCATTCTTCATGGAAAACCATGGGGGGATACTGTTATTGTTAACTACTATAGGCAAAACAGAATAGTTGGTGTTCTGGAGGGAACAGGGGTTGATGCCATCCATGGATATGCTGAGTCGTAGACTTCATACTTCATCCTTGAATTTTTTGGGCCATGTATCCTCTATATGCTTCATGGTTACTGAATCAGTTGGGATTCACATAACTCCCAACTCACTTTTGTGTGAGGCATGCCATCCCTGCAACATAGCTAATTCTTTGCAACTAAAGAGCCTTTGAATCCTTGGTATTACAGGCATGTGCCTCAATATCTTAAAATGAGGACTAATACGTGATTTACCCTTATTTTTTTATTTATCGTACCAGTCATTCCCACATTTCAGACACATATCTTTGTTTTCATATTCTCCTCTATATAGAATACAATCATTTGGACATGCATCATATGATATGTACTCAACACCCAACATTTTCAACAATTTCTTTGCCTCTTCACAGCTACCAGGCAAGACATTATCACTCGGAAGAACCTTATCTTTGAATAACCTGTAGTTGGTGATCATGGAAAAATATATTAATAAATGTACATTAATTTCGATATAATTATTAACATTCATAAAATTTACCATTTGTAATGTTCATTACAGTGTACTGATTATATTTCAAATTTATATAAGGGGAGTAATTTATGGTAACTTACCTCAAAAGTTCCGAGAAACATGCATTCGACAAGCCAAACTTTGCTTTCAAGTTTTACAGTAACATCGTTGTCTCCAACTGGGTAGACTTTGACTGACCTCCAGGTCTAAAGAGAGGGGTGGTGGAAGCAAATTTAAAGCTTTCGAAAAAGGTGGCAGTGATATGAGCATCATCCCCTAGCTGATCATCATTTTGGAATGCATCTAACAACATTGTCTCCATGGCAGTCGTATCCCTTAAGTAATCATCCATACCAACCTCTATTTGATTGCCTCCATTTCCAGCTTGTGAAGAACTAATATTGTTGTAGTCATTCCTAATTGGTGAATCTGGACATAGTGGGAATTGAATCGGTGGTTGATTCAACCATTCTTGGTATCGTTCCTCTCCGGTTTTTTCTCTTAATTCAGTCTTCTCTCAATTTTACATTGTCGTGGGGTGCAACAGAAGATGGTAGATAGGTCGTTCATTATCACTAGAATCCTAAAATAAAAAATAAAATAAATAAATAAATAAAATTGAACATGATTAGTACAAAATATATGATCTACCAATTAGTAACCACGTTGATAATATTGCATGATTATAAATTGGTTTGACATTGAAATAATTACACAATAATTAATATATATACCAAATAATTATAATTATAATTACCATCATTGTTCCGGGATTGTGGCTAGAAGATGCAATATTGTTACAATTGGCAGGGTGAAGTGGCTGTCCATTTTCATCTACCAAATGTGCCTTGCGGTATGCAGCTCCTGATAAGAACTTCCGATGTTTTGGAGCAGTTTGAATATTTTTTTCATCTGAACTTGATGTTAAATCGGCATGAACCTGCAAATTTCTATACATTATAAATTTAATTAAGCTGTGCATGATTGACTCCATGGATAAAAAACACAAATTCAATTAGATAGTGAAAAAATAAAACAAATCTGAAGTAAATATTATGTCTCCAGATGGATAGGGAGAACTCCGCGATGGAATTTGAGAAATATTATGGAACGAGCTGGATTTTGAATAATTGTCCATTCCATATAATATATGATATTTTCTACCTGCATTTGAGAAAAACAACAATAAATTTTGGTGCACAAACCTAAATGTAATTTCGGTGCGTAATGTACAGATAACCGCATCTGTGCATTTTTGGTATTACGCACTGGTGCTGTCTTATAACCCGATGCCCTGGTGCATTTCGCTTAAAGGACGCACCGATAAAAAAATAACCACAAATAAAAAAAGTGCAACCCTATTTTCTTTAAGTGAAAAAAGAACGGTAAATTGAAAAATGGGCGGAAAAATATTTTCGAAAATCTAATTTCATAAAAAATTTCTTTAAATACTAAACACTTTTCATTATTTCACTATTTTTGCAAAACATTTCAGCCAGAGATTTGCAGGATACATACCTGGAGAAAACAAAGCACGAGAGTAGTGTGGAGCAGGGAAATACGTTCGAACATAAGTATTCAGACGATCAGAATTCCAAACCTATGGTGATTCAAACCTTGTACCATAGAATTTCAAACGATGTGAGTAAAGTTTATTGTTTTTTTGTACTTCTTTCTGCAGTTTTTTTTATGCAGTAAAAGAAAAAATCAAAGTCTATTGTTTTTTTAAAATTTTTCTGTAGTTTTTTTATGAAGTAAAATAACAAAATCAAAGTTTATTGTTTTTTTTTACTTTTTTTTTGTAGTTTTTTTACCTTTTCTGCAATTTTCAGAAACAAATAAAAAAAGAACGTCATTTTTTGAAACAAAACCCTAGATTCTTTTTGTTTTTGAATTAGGGATTTTCAATTTAGATTTGTAGGGTTTATATAGTCATAAGACATCCAACCCATGGGACAAGTTGCATATTCGGATCCCAATCCATGTTGGCCATTGCGTCAATCTAAAAAAAAAAACAGATTTTTTTTTGTTGGTGCGCCCTGCGTAACATAGTGCACCGGTGCGCTCTGTTATACCAGCGCATTGCGAAAGTACAGTGACAAAAAATAAAAATAAATAAATTTTTTTTTTATCAGTGTGCCATATGTAACATACGGAATTGGTGCCCTATTTCATTATGGCACACCTACCAAAAAACTATTTTAGAAACAAACCCTAATTTTTTTTTTGTTTCTACCCTTTCTTCTTCCTCTTTCTGTGATTTCAGAATTAGGGCTTTTCAATTTATATTTATAGGGTTTGTATTGTTGAATATAAGCCTAAGACATCCAACTCACAGGAGGATCTGCATAGTCAGATCCCAATCCATGTCGGCCCTTGCGTAAATTTAAAAAAAAAGATTTTTCGTCGGTGCGCCCTCTGTACCTGAGCGCACCGGTGCGCTCTATTATGTCAGTGCACCATGCAAGTACTGATCAAAAAATTATGTCAGTGCACCATTTGTAAAATATGCAGTCGGTGCGCTATTTCTTTATGGCGCACCGCAAACGTTCTATTTCAGAAAAAAAAAATACAAACCTTACATTCTTTTTGTTTTTGCTATTTCTTCTCCCTCTTTCTGTGATTTCAGAATTAGGGTTTTTCAATTTAGATTTAAAGGGTTTGTATTGCTAAATATAGACCTAATACATCCAACCGATGAGACGATTAGCATAGTTGGATCCCAATCCATGTGGGCCCTTGCATGAATTTAAAAAAAAAACATTTTTTTTTGTATCGTTGTGCCTCACGTATAATAGCACACCAGTGCTCTGTATTGTCCAAGTGCACTGCATAACTAATGTGATAAAAAATTAATAAACAATTTTTTTTTATCGATGCCCCATATGTAAAATATGGCACCGATTTATGCTACAAAAATTAACACTCCACGATTTTTATTATTTTATCATGGTTAACCAGTACGATGATTGACACGTAATGCACCGGTGCTCCTTATTGACATAGAGAATCGTACGGTCTATTATAGTATTTGTGGATGCATTTGGAAGATAGCCACGCATCGGCGTCGGTACATACACCATGAATGGTGCACCAATGTCTTGAGATTTTTCTTTTATTTGAAAAGTTGACAATTTATTTATAAATATATTAAAGAATGATATGGTATAGGTTTGAGATTGATAAAGAATTGACTGACAAGAGATCAAGTAACAAAAATACTGATAACACATCAAGAAAAACAAAAAAAGCAAATTCTTTGTAAATTTTTTACAAAAAATATTATTTTTGAGCTATATGTAAGTTTAACTAATATGTATTGTTTACTGTGTATCATGCAGAGCCACAAAATGACGAATCTCGATAAGATTATTTCTAATTTAGGGCCAGAAGAGCCTAAAAGCTTGATGGAAAAATTGCAAAAGGATGAATCAAGTGAATGAAAAAATACTATTGATCCAATATGAGTTTATTTTTTAGTTTTCATTAATAATATAATTAAATTATTAGATAACATGTGTGAAATAGTCTATTAATTCACATCTGTTTAATGTTCTACAGAGACCAACAACTCAGAAAATAAATGTTGTTCTAAGAAAAGAAAAAAATAGAACATGCAAATGAAAATGAATTGCTCCTTAGCTCATCTGGAGTGGCGCTGGAGGTTAATGAAAGGGGGAATTTTTTTTACAAAAGTTTGAGGGATCTAGTGGAACGGATGTATAGACGTTCTTTCCACTTACAATACAAAAACCAATCCAATGATTCCAAGAACCAAATTTTATCTAAACTACATGAAGAGTTTCTAGAGAATTGGTCAATGAGACATGTCAGACTTTTAATAAAAAAAATGTACAACAACAAAAAAGAAGGAATGAAAAAGTAATATTCCTTTAGATGTTTGTCTAGAATTATTTATACATATCGTTATACTTACTTTTCAGATATCAATATAAAAATTAAATAGTTTATAGTCATGTTACATTTTCAGAAAGATTATGAAAATCTCAAAAGATGAACGAGCTGATATTAGAAATATGCTGGTAGGAATGTCCAAAAAGGTGTACAAAGAGATGGTCAAAGAAATGGAGAAAATTACATCACGGGAGGAGCCATCTCAACAACAACGTGCTTCAAATGTAATGTGTATTCATTGAAGTTTTTGATCATTAGGTACAATAAATAAACAATTTAGCATTAAATATTAATTTTCAAGTATTTTCTTGTAGAAAAGAAAATAAAATGGAACCCATTTAGCACATAAAACAGGACGACAAGGAAGAAAAAGATTGCTATCTAAGTTTGTGAGTAATTGTTACTTCCTTATAACAACTTAAATAGATTTCATTTTTGTATTTTTTTAAGTTGTTTTACAAAAATTATCATTGAATGTCTTCAAACAGGTGCTAACATACAAAGAAGAACCATCAGAGGAATTGATTGAAATTGGGTTAAATATGGGTTGTGAGTATATGTTGGCATATCAGAACTTAATTTTGGAATTTGTAAGCATCTATCGATCTTGTTTTACTTAGCTTAAGTATAATTAATAGAAAAAATAAATCTTTTATATTAAATATATGATTTGTTATGGGGTATAAAACACGGGAAACAAAGTATGACACTGCGCCAACAGATCAAATCTTGAAAGATGGCATGTTACATGGTTTTGAAAGAATGTGTATAGTTTATGAGTCAATTGTTGCATTGGTACATCATTTCTTTTCGATTTACATTGATGTATATTATTTAATAATATTGCAATTTTCATTATTCTCATCAATGTATATACACTCGTTACAGTTTATTTTTATGTTTGTAGATGGAAGAAGGTGAAGAAGAAGAAAACAATCAACATCGTGAACAAAACATTTTTGAAAATAACCCAAGTCATGAAAGTAGCTCTAGCAGTGATAGCAGTTCAAGCGAAGAATGATGATACTATGTTTGGATATAAAAGTAAGGCGTTGCACTATTTTTGGAAAAATGTCTGTGAAATCTGACATTTTCTTTAATGTAATGGACATAGTGTCCCAATTGAAAGATAAATGGATACCAATAATTGTCCCATTTTGTATGACAAAGAATGTCTTATTCATATATATATATATATATATATATATATATATATATATATATATATATATATATATATATAATAAAAAATGTTTTAATTTATTCTATTGCATTCTCTATTGTCGCTATTGCATTCTCCGTTGTCATTCTCAAATGCAGTAATAAAAATTTAATTCATATGAATATTGTTATAAGATATGTATGTGTCAACTTTTTATGAATAATGAATTTTAAAAAACCACAATAATTATGATATGATATAACAAATTAATCCAAACATCACATACAAATGCATTAATAAAAATTTAATTAATATGAATATTGTTATAAGATGTGTCGATTTTTGATAAATAATGAATTTAAAACAATCACAATAATTGCACTGTCACAGGTCAATGTTTCTAGAAAATACAAAATGAAAACTGGTGCGTGTATTCTTATACCGGTGCACTTGTATTCTTAAGCGCACCGGTGCGTTTTTACGACCTATGGGCATCGCACAAATACCAAAACTGATTAAAAATATCAAGGCGTTTGTGCAGTACGACACTCCGGTGCATTTATGTCTATATATGCACCGGTGCCGTTTTACAACCTATTAGCACCGCACGAATTCCAATACCAATTATAAATCTCGGTGCATTTGTGTGATACTATGCATTGGGGCGTTTTTGTGTCTATACGCACCGGTGCATTTGGACGACCTATAGGCACCGTACGAATACCGATACCAATTATAAATCTCGGTGCATTTGTGAGATACTGTGCACTGAGGCATTTATGTGTCTGTACGCACCGGTGTATTTGTATGACATATTTGCACTGCACCAATACCGATACCAATTATAAATCTCGGTGCATTTGTGTGAAAGGGCACACTGGTGCATTTCTATAAGTCTACGCACCGACGCATTGATACGATCTATGGGCACTGCTCAAATCCCAAGAACAATTATAATGGCCCTATGTGTTGTATCACCAACACTATGCCTAGTGTTGTTTTATACCTTAATGGCTCGGTGCATTCTTCTTCGACCGCCCTGGGGCGCCATCCATAGGTACACACCGGTGCGTTAAAGCCTGATTAGCGCACCGAGGAAAAAAACATCCGTAATAACCTCCAGCCGCCCTTTTTTTTTTTAGTTGTGTTGAATTTCCATTAAAATCTCCCCCAAAACCTTCGTAACCATAAACGAATATGGTAGCATATGTTTTTTTGACAATTTTGGCCAATTTTATAACACTAAAAACCTCCTTTATAACCTCCACTAGAGGGTCTTTTCCTTGTAGTGAACGGATCGAACAACTCAACGCAAAGCAGATCTCTTCTTCACACTATATGCAACTTTCAACAGGTCTCCATATATACGCACATAGGCTCTTCCAATCAGCATGACTTTACAACAATGGCATCCTTCAATGACGATCCACTTTCTCCAGGATCAAATAATGCTTCCAACAGTTCTCTCTCATAAAACACAAAGCAACAAAGTAGGGCTCGCAACACAAACTGACGTGCATCTCACAACAACAATTGAAACCACAATAGACTAGATCACATCCATTAGCCTCATGCACAAACTCAACTCGACCTTGAAGCTCTGATATCAATTTAAAAAATAAGGATGGACGAATTATGACAGAAATGGAAAACTCCAGGTGACGTTGACTCAACCTTGAAAGAGCTAACACACTACTTCACCTTCATTAGCAAAGACCACTTCATCTTTATTAGCAAGAAGGTATATACATTTAAGGTATTACAAATCTATTGAGGAGTTGGAACAATTTTCTCTTAAATAAGATCTTTATTCTAAATTAATCTGACAACTTAACTGGACAACTTAACTGGACAACTTACTGTTGACGTTGACTGAGACACCACAATCACAACAAACATCTAATAATATATTCTAGAATTTCTCCATTAATTCTAAGTTAATTTTCAAGAGATTTCTCCATTAATTCTAAGTGAATTTCTCCATTAATTCTCACGGGAGTGACACACCTTTGAAACCCTAATGTAGTCATAAGGTTGGCATCTGAGGCAACAAATGTTGTGTGGGTGCAACATGTAAAGTGTGAATGGGACAACATTAGAGCCCGATAAAAAGAGGGAGGAAAGTAACCAGTTAAAAATATGATCGAAACCCTAATAGGCTGAATGAGCACAAAAAAACCCAAAATTGAAATATGCCCAAAATTTTGGATGGTATTGTAACAGCTACAACAGATTGTTAAAACTATTTTAATAATGCAAACTCCACTTTAATGAATAGCATCGGCTACAATTCTCCCAAAGAAACAACAGTTGCTGCAAACAACGATCAACCAACAACGATGCAGACCCCACACTTGAGCAAACTCGACAACTCACAGACATTATAGGTCACTTGTTACATGGATCAAGTCTCGACACAACGGTCTACTGAATAGCTCCCTATGATCGATGTGGATTAATTTACTTTGTACAGGATCTCAAATCGATGCAGAAAATACTGATCACACCGTTGAGCACTATCAGATGATGTAGCTTGCATCCAATGCGGCTCACACTCCTCGATCTGACCTCGGACTCGTCAAACAAGCAACACATAGGAGGCCACAGTAGACTCTCTTCTGCACGCAGCTCAATAACCACAAGGTCAATGCTAATCCGCGTTCTCCAAATGACCTTTTCACTCGATTCGGGCCTTACGCACATAATTTACAAACTGGCTCAAAACACAATGGATCGAACAACTCAACACAAAACCGATCTCTCCTTCACACTATATACAGCTTTCAACATGTCTCCATATATATATGCACATAGGCTCTTCCAATAGGCGTGGCTTTACAACAATGGCATCCTTCAACGAAGATCCACTTTCTCCAGCATCGAATAACGCTTCCAACAGTTCTCTCTCATAAAACACAAAGCAGGGTGTGCAACACAAACTGGCGTGCATCTCCCAACAACAATTGAAACCACAATATACTAAATCACATCCATTAGCCAAATGCACAAACTCAACTGGACCTTGAAGCTCTGATATCAATTTAAAAATTAAGGATGGACAAATTATGACAGAAATGGAAAACTCCAGGTGACGTTGACTCAACCTTGAGAGAGCTAACAGACCACTTCACATTCATTAGCGAAGACCACTCCATCTTTATCAGTAAGAAAGCATATATATTTAAGGTATTACAATCTGTTGAGGAGTTGGAACAACTTTCTCTCAAATAATATCTTGATACTAAATAAATTTGATAATTTAACTATTGTTGATTGACACACTACAATCACAACAAACATCTAATAATATATTCTAGAATTTCTCTATTAATTCTAAGTTAATTTCCAAGAGAAAAAAGTAATTATATGAAAATTAATTAAGTTATTTTTTAATAAAAGAGAAATGTGTAATTCATTTCATTCTTAATATAAAATTTTTAATATTACAATCTCAAAAAAAAGAAATTATGTGAAAATTATTTAAGTTACTTTTTTAATAAAAAGAGAAATGTGTAATCCATTTCATTTTTAATATAAAATTAATATGTGTGAATGAATAAACATTAATTAAATTTAATATGTGTTACCAATAAAATGTTTTACTATGCAAATGTTAAGTAATATTGAACTGTTGTTAAAAGATACATTAATAACACAAAACATAAAACATTTCAAATAATCTTACTATTTTAGATTTTGTTCTTGAGAACATTTTTTTTTATCAAACTTTGTCTAAAATCTAGTAAAGATTTATTGAAATTGTAAATTTAAATTATGTTATTTACACAATCTGGTACAATATATCACTTACATCAGGGGAAAATGAACCAGTGACTTCACAATGAAGGAGTGCCTTAATAGACTATCCAAAACTATTAATATGGCTTAGAATACATTTTTTAATTAATCTTATTTAAAATTTAGTAAAAAAATATTGGAATTGCAAATTTAAATTGTGTAATTCACACAATCTAGTTGCCCAAAAAAAATTATATTGAATTGATTTATACATTCAAACAATAAAAAATTAACATATATAATAAAAATTTATTGTAATTGCAAATTTAAATGATCTAATTCACAGAATCTAATTACCCAAATACATTAAAACATTACATTTATTTATACATTTAAAAATACAATTTAAACACAAATATATGTATATATATATATAAACCTTTTCCCAAATTTTTTGCTATTTTTTATATATGAAAATCCCAAAATAAATTACACCACAACCATCACATCTATCACACAACTCCCAAAATAAAAGTCTACTGGAACGTTTGCAAGACACACTTAAAACAACACAACACAATAACTTTCAATCCACATTCCATCACACCATACAACACAAAAACCTTCAACCCACACTCCATCACACAACACAACACAATAACCTTCTACCCACAATCCATCACACACCATTGTGGAAGTCCAGTGAAAAGTTTGGCCTCCTCTCCCTAGAGAGATTTTGAAGGCAACTTGAGGCAGGGATAGGCAAACAGTTGATCTTGTCTTCGCAACGAGGTTGAGCATGATTCCTTCATATCCAGCGCCGAGGGAACGCCGTCAACTCTCCAATCGAAAGTGTGCACCAAGTTAGCCAACGTAAACTCAATGCTCAGAACAGCCATGGCAGATCCTGGGCATCCTCTCCTTCCCGCCCCAAATGGAAGCATCCTGAAGTCTGTATTTGCTCCCGCTAAATCGATCGCATGTTCTTCCGGATGCATAAATCTCTCCGGCTTAAATTCCGAAGCATCTGCCCCCCACACGCTGGGATCCCTTCCTATAGCCCAGACATTCACCATCAACATCGTTTTCTTAGGGAAATAGTACTTTCCAACTGTGACACCCTCTACAGACGCATGGGGAAGCGCCAACGGCAACGGTGGGTATAACCGTAGAGTCTCTTTCACCACAGAGTGGAGGTATTCCATGCTACCCAGATCCGATTCCTTTACTTCTCCATGTTTACCAACCACACATTCGATTTCTGCCTGCAATTTCTTCATTGCATGGGGATGTCTGAGCAGCTCACTCATTGCCCATTCTAGTCCGCTTGCTGATGTGTCCATTCCGCCAGTAAATAACTCCTGCACAGATACAAGGCAAAATCAAAAGGTTAGACTCAACATTCATGTTTGAGAAATGGAAAAAACTAGCATGGCCGATGTCAATGTCAGAGAAACGCACAAATATAACAGCCTTGATGGTTTCCCGCCTCAATATTTTATCCGTACTACTGTTGCCGTCAGCCATCTGGAGAAGCACGTCAAGGAAGTCATTAACATCAGGCTCTGTCTCTTCGTGGCCACCCGGGGCGGCTGTGGGCATGAGATGATGAACATGGTCGTTTATCATTTTCTCAGTGAATGCATCAAATTTTGCGCTGGCCGCCTTTAGGGAGCGCTTGACACCTTGAAAATCATACCAATCCAAATAGGGAAATAAGTCTCCAATACTTAACCTTGTCAACGCAACTGACACTTCTTGTATCAGATCCTTGAATCCCAAGTCACCGTCAAATCTCTTACTCGACAGTATTCGCCAAATTATATTGGACAGGACATTATTGATGGCATTGCTCAAATTCACGGCTCTCGCGCCGCTCTCACTCTCCTTCCATATTGAATTCATCATCGTACACACCTCCTCCTCTCGCACGTGCCTGAACGACTTGATTCTTTCGGTAGTCAACAATTTCAAGACGCATACTTTTCTCATTTGCCTCCAGTGATCTCCATAGGGAGCCAACGCAATATCGTTGAAATTGTAGAAGTATCTGCCCGCAGATGTTGGAGGTCGGCTCGCAAATATCAAATCATGGGTTTTCAGGAACTGTTTAGCCATCTCAGTTGAAGAAGCCACCACAGTAGGGACAGAGCCGATACGCAGAAACATAATGGGACCATACACGTCAGAGAGGTCTTTCAGAGTACGGTAAGCTTGTTGTTTCATTTGGAGGAGATTGCCGATAATTGGCAATGGATAGGGTCCTGGAGGCAATCTTTCACTGTTGTTCTTGCGCAATATCCAGAAGAGGAATAGCAATGTCGCTACCAATCCAATAGCTGCACCTCCTGTGCCAGCCATTGATGTTGCAGGCAGCAACTTCTCAAATCCCATATCGAACCGTCGGTACAGCACGGTTGAAGCCGTTCTCAAGCTTTGCCACTCAGTCGATCACTTTAAAACTAGCAACCGTGATTAAAAAATCACAGCTTACAAAATTGAGACTTGGTACTTTCTTCAGTGAGGCAACTTATTATAGCAATTTTTTTCCAAAAAATATTTGAGACGTCCGCCCTTGTAAATTGACCAAACTTATTTTAAATGGAAAAACTTATCATCATTTTTTTTTTTCCCTTTTAATAAATTTTTCATGAAACTAGGCGTTTATTATTTTAAATAAAAAAAACTTAACATCATAAGTGACCTATTATTTTAAATAAAAGAAAACTGTAACATTATATTATTTATATCAATATATATATAATAATGACGAGTAAATATGTTTCCTACACATCATCAATTTATAGTAAGAGTTACCAAATTCAAATGCTAATTTGGATTTGGATTCAATTAGGAAAGTAAAAGTTGGTTTCAGAGTATACCCCTTAAAAAATTTATACATTTTTATTTATTTATTTAAAATTTTCAAAATTGGAGATGAAGGTTGATTATTTTCAAAATTACAATGAAAATTTATTAATCTTTTCTTTTACAAGGATATTTGTGTTTAGTTATCTCCAACATTAATTTATGGATATAAGATGATCCAAAATTAATGAAAGACAAAATACATGAAATTTATTAGTATTGTAGTGTGAGAAAACATATAAGTAAAATCTAATAACATGAATAGAAAAAGCTCACACTGAAGTTTAACGTAAAGAATGAGATATTGAATATTAAAAATAGGTTTAACTTGGAGATAATGCTTACATGGTAAATTTAGAGTTGGTTTAGGATTTGGTTGAGAGAATATCTCAACTCCCATATTCATATTTAGAATTAGTTGAATCTCAATCCAACTATATATGTGTATAATATTTGTGAATGAATGCAATGTGAAAAATAGTTTCTGGTGTGAATATGATTTTCTACTTGGTATCAGAGCCCTTATGGGCTTGGGCCCCTCCACGGCTGAGGGAATAGAGAGTAGATAGAGTAGATAGTGTGTTGTGATAGTTATTTTGATTATACATTCATTTGATATATTTGTTGCCTTCAATTGCATTCATGTGAATGTTACAGGCCAGTGCAAATGCTACGGGAGATTCAGTCATTGCTCCCTTGAGCGTCGCAGTGGGAATATTTTTCGTTTGCGGCGGACGACTGATTTGAATCCTCATATCAAGAGAGACTCCTTTACACAACAAGAAGAAGAATCTATTATTATGTTGCATGCAATTCTAGGAAACAAATGATCTGTAATAGCCTCACAGCTTCTTGGAAGAACGAACAACCAGATCAAGAACTTCTGGAGTAGTCATCTGAAGAAGTGTTTGTTAAGGATGCGACTCAATCGCCATATCCATGCACCCATAGCAGAAATCAATCCCAGTGTTGCACGATAGTCCAAGGCGTTGGCCCTACTGAGACACAAGGCAGAGTGGGAAAGTTAAAGACTCGAAGTAGAAGCTAGGCTCTCCAAAAATTCACTGCTCATGTCCCCTAATTCTTGTACTAGTTATTACACCCAGAACAGTACCGTGGATAGTATCAAAATGCGTAAGGATAATCCACCCACTGATTATTTCTTGAAGTTGTGGAATTTAGAACCAGGGAATGCCTTCAAGAAGGATTCTAGAAAAGGGATGTTTAATAAGAGATGTGACTATTCACGTCGCGTGTTTGATCTAAATCAACCTCCCAATAGAGGGATATACGATCAGGATTTATCCTATGAAATTCCCAAGACCCTAAAACCTGGAGTTCGGTTTCTTCCTTGTGATGCTCAGTTTCTTCCTGAATCAAACACTTCTCAGACTTCGACCTCTGGCCCCTTCGACGTAGGCCTAGGTATTGAAAGCGGAGCCGCGACCACAACTAAGGGAGAGAAGATCATGGCAATATTTGGAGCAACACTTCTTGGAGGAGCCACTCCAACAAGTTCATAAGGTTCAAGGATAGATGTTGTCTTGACAATGTAGTCTAGGTATATATCGCTTGGAAAAGCCTTCTCCACTGATGCAATTAACTTAGACAAAATTGTAAGTGAAAATTAGGGTGATAAGCTTCCTCAAGAAATTGGTGTACTTTTCAATATGATTGAAGGTTGTTAAAGGAGCTACGTGAGGTGATATATATATATGTGTGTGTGTGTGTGTGTGTGTGTGTGTGTTGTAATTTATATTTGGTACAAAACCAATCATTATAAAATATAACATAAATTAAATCGATGGTTCTTGGCACTTGGAATCCCCTAAACATATCATTGGTTTAATTGTGTTTACATACTGTTATGGTTTTTTGTTCTTGGTGCTCAGAAACCCCTGAAAAACGATTACAAGTTACAATATGAGATCCATGTGTGTGAAACAGTTCAAGTTGTTTAATCAATTTTTGAACACATTCAATATTCAGACCGACTTTCTAGCAACTGATGGATAACCGAAAGAGAAATATCTGATAGATGGTGATTGGTCCATAATATGGTTCATTACTTGACAACTCTTATCGTGAAAGCCCCAATGAGCCGAGTTGTCAATATTGTTGATCTTGCAAAGTTCATCAAAGATGGTTAGAGGCGATTATGTCTTAAATGAGTTGAATGGGAAGCTCGAATATTATTGTGGTGAAAACAACATTGTCTGGAGACTTCAGAGAGGGGATAAGTGTCGAGGAAGACCAATAAGACAAATGAAACATGTTAATTGTAACTTATTTTTGTAATGATGTAAATGTAAGTATTAAAGGGGGCACTTGGAGATAATGCTTACATGGTAAATTTAGAGTTGGTTTATCATTTGGTTCAGAGAATATCTCAACTCCCATATTCATATTTAGAATTAGTTGGATCTCAATCCAACTATATATGTGCATAATATTTTTGAATGAATGTTATGTGAAAAACATTTTTGGGTGTGAATCTAATTTTCTACAGCTTAGAGCGATCTCCACATACTAGGGACTTCATGCCTCAATCACTATTCCTATCGAATCCAAATTTGTTTATCTATAAGTGTCCATGCAAATTATCCTTTGTAATGGACCAAAAAAAATAACCACTGTAATTGAATTCCACAGTAGTAATCTTCTGTTTTACAGTGAACCGTAATGGATAAAATTCAACCTCCTATCACCCAAAAGAATTATGAAAATGAAAAAAAGGTGTTTTAAAATTTTTACTTTTTTCAAAAGATAAAACTTACCCTTCTCTGCCATGAATTAATAAGAAAGATCCATTTTCAATAAAAAAGCATATTGTTGGTAAATGAGAAACTTACATTAAAAACAAACACTTACAGTAATTTAACTTCAAGTATTTTGATATATAAATTTTTAACTGCAACTTTTTTAATATAGAAAATTTATAAGTTTTTAATATAAAAACTATTGTAAAGTATTTTAATTTTTTGCAATTTTTTAATATAGAAATTATATATATTTTTAATGTACTAGTAGTTTCATTTCATGTTTTAGAACCGACATCATAAGTATAGGCAATGTCAACTCACCTAGTATCCCTTCTTTTTCAATAGCTAGTAGCGCCCCTTGTAGGTCAAGATGGAAAACCTATTGGATAACCATAGCTACTAGCTTCGCTGTAGATAGAATCTCCACTTAGACCTCATGACTAGTCAATTTGAATGTGAGAACCCGCCTAGTGTCTGAAAGATTTACATTCTATAAAGAGTTACCAAATTCAAATTCTAATTTGCATTTGGATTCAATTCGGAAAGGAAAAATTGGTTTAAGAATATACACCTTAAAAAATTTACATTTTTATTTATTTATTTAAAATTTTTAAAATTTGGAATGAAGGTTGATTATTTTCAAAAATACAAAGAAAAATTATTAGTTAAAGGATATTTTTGTTTTTTGTTTAGTTAGCTCTAATATTAATTTATCATTTAAATATAAGATGATTTAAAATTAATGAAAAACAAAATACATCAAATTTATTAGTATTGCAGTGTGAGAAAATATATAAGTAAAATCTAATAACATGAATAGAAAAACCTTAAACTGAAGTTCAATGTAAAGAATGAGATATTAAATATTAAAAATAAGCTTAACTTAGAGATAATGCTTATATGGTAAATTTAGAGTTGGTTTAGGATTTGGTTGAGAGAATATCTCAACTCCCATATTCATATTTGGAATGGGTCTTAATCCAACTATATATGTATATAACATTTGTGAATGAATGTACTGTGAAAAATAGTTTCTAGTGTGAATATGATTTTCTACTTGGTATTAGAGCCCTTATGGGCTTGGGCCCCTCCTGGGCTGAGGGAATGGAGAGTAGATAGAGTAGACAATGTGTTGTGATTTTTATTTTGATTGTACATTGACTTGATATATTTGTTTCCTTCAATTGCATTCATGTGAATGTTATAGGCTAGTGCAGATGCTATGGGAGATTCAATTGTTACTCTCTTGAGCATCAGAGTGGGAAGAGTTTTTGTTTGCTGTGGACGAATGATTTGAATCCTCATATCAATCGAGACTTCTTTACACAACAAGAAGAAGAATCTATTATTCTGTTGCATGCAATTCTAGGAAACAAATGATCTGCAATAGCCTCACAGCTTCTTGGAAGAACAAACAACCAAATCAAGAACTTTTGGAGTAGTCATATGAAGAAGCGTTTGTTAAGGATGGGACTCAATCCCCATATCCATGCACCCATAGCAGAAGCCAATCCCAATGTTGCACAATAGTCCGAGGCGTTGGCCCTGCTGAGACACAAGGCACAATGGGAAAATGCAAGACTCGAAGCAGAAGCTAGGCTCTGCAAAAATTCACAGCTCATGTCCCCTAATTCTTGTACTAGTTATCACACCCATAACAGTACCATGGACATTATCAAAATGCTTAAGGATAATCCACCCACTGATTATTTCTTGAAGTTGTGGAATTCAGAAGCAGGGAATGCCTTCAACGACTATTCATGTCGCATGTTTGATATAATTCAACCTCCTAATAGAGGGATATACGATCAGCCTTTATCCTCTAAAATTCCCAAGACCCAAAAACCTGGAGTTCAGTTTCTTCCTTGTGATGCTCAATTTCTTCCTGAATCGAATATTGCTCATACTTCGGCCTTTGGCCCCTTCACCATAGGGCTAGGTATTGAAAGCGGAGCTGCAATCACAACTAAGGGAGAGAAGATCATGGCAATATTTGGAGCAACGCTTCTTGGAGGAGCCACTCCAACAATTTGACACAGTTCAAGGATAGATTTTGTCTTGAAAATGTAGTCTGGGTATATATATGGCTTGGAAAAGCCTTTTCCAATGATGCAATTAACTTAACAAAATAATAAGTGAAACTTAAGGTGGTCAGTTTCCTCAAGAAATTAGTGTACATTTCAATATGATTGAAGGTTGTTAAAGGAGCTACGTGTGGTGATATATATATATATATATATATATATATATATATATATATATATATATATATATATATATATATATATATATATATATATTGTCGTTGTTATTGTAAGTTATATTTGGTGCATAACCAATCATTATACAATATAACATAATTTAAATCGATGGTTCTTAGTGCTTGGAAACCCCTGAACATATCATCGATTTAATTGTGTTTACATACTATTATGGTGTGTTGTTCTTAGTGCTCGGAAATCCCTGAAAAATGACTAGAAGTTACAATATGAGATCCATGTGTGTGAAACAGGTCAAGTTGTTTGATTAATTTTTGAACACATTCAATATTTAGACCGACTTCCTAGCAACTAATGGATAATCGAAAGTGAAATATCTGACATATGGTGATTGGTCCATATGATGGTTCATTACTTGACAACTCTTATCGCGGAAACCCCAATCAGCCAAGTTGTCAATATTGTTGATCTTGCAAAGTTCATCAAAGATGGTTAGAGGCGATTATGTCTTAAATAAGTTGAATGGGAAGCTCAAATATTATTGTGGTGAAAAGAGCATTTTCCGGAGACTTCAGAGTGGGGATAAGTGTCGAGGAAGACCAATAAGACACATGAGACATGTTAATTGTAATTTATTTTTGTAATGATGTAAATGTAAGTATTAAAGGGGGAACTTGGAGATAATGCTTACATGGTAAATTTAGAGTTGGTTTAGGATTTGGTTCAAAGAATATCTCAACTCCCATATTCATATTTAGAATTAGTTGGATCTCAATCCAACTATATATATGCATAATATTTTTGAATGAATGTAGAGTGAAAAACATTTTCTGATGTGCATCTAATTTTCTACAGCTTAGAGTGATCTCCACATACCAGGTAATTTATGCCTCAATCATTATTCTTATCGAATCCAAATTTGTTTATAAATGTTTGTGCAAATTATCATTTAAAATGAACCACAAAAAATAACCCTTATAATTGAATTCCACACTAGTAATCTTTTGTTTTGTAGTGAACTGTAATAGATAATATAATCCAACCCTCTATCACCCAAAAGAATTATGAAAATGAAAAAAAAAAGTGTTTTAAAAATTTTACAATTAAAAAAAAATAAAACTTACCTTCTCTAATAAGAAACATCCATTTTAAAAAAAAAAACATATTGTTTGTAAATAAGAAACTTACATTAAGAACAAACACTTACACTAATTTAACTCCAAGTATTTTAATATATAAATTTTTAAATACAAACACTTACACTAATTTACTCCCAATTTCATTTCCTGTTTTAGAGACGACATCAGAAGTATCCCTTCAACTCACCTAGTATCCCTTCTTTTTCAATACCTAGTAGCACCCCTTGCAGGTCAAGAAGGAAAACCAATTGGATACCATAACGCCTAGCTTCGGTGTAGATAGAATCTCCACTTAGACCTCATGACTAGTCAATTTCAATGCGAGAACCCGCCTAGTGCAGAAGATTTACATTCTATAAACCGGCCTATGGTCAAATTATCCTTTTATAACCTTAATAGTTATGACATATTTTAATTCCTTATAATTTTAATATAAATTTTTTCAAACTAAAAATAAGTTGCGTATCGTATTAAGAACATATTATTTCTAGAAGCGAATTGTACTAGCGAATTTCGAATTATTTGGCCTAATTAGTCTGAACTTGGCAACTTAAACATCAAAATTTATTATATGATATAATCATAAAAATACTTATCATATAATATATTATATGTTTAGATAAAATTAAATTTAAAAAAAAATATGGAATATGATTTTTAATTTTAGAAATTTATTTTCACTTTATCATAAATATTTTTGATCCATAAATAAATTAAATGACTAATATATATTAATAGTCATAAATCTATAATAAACATCAAAATTCTTATGGCATACATTTCACATTGTTAAACTTAAGAAAATATATATATATATATATATATATATATATATATATATATATATATATATATTAAACAATTAAAATAATTAAAATTGTCAATTCAAGTTACCGCTAGTGGTTGGAAAGATACAATGAATTCCTCCCCATCCAAATCCAATTCAAACAAGTCATTTTGACTGTTTGTTAGAGTACTTGTTTAGAAAAACATGGAACAAGACTCTTAACCATCGAGATTTACCTCAACTTTATTATGGAGATTCTTCATCTATAACTAGGCTTTGTTAAAGTATCATGGGCCATTTTTTTTTTTTTTAAGAGGAAAAAAACGTTAACTTTGTATTAAGAAATAAAAACTAGTACATGTTAACCATATGTCTCCCATATTTTCCAAATTAAAAATATATGTTAAACTTCCCCATCCCCGTACATAAAGGCACAAAGTTATTCCTATAACAGACTAAACATAAAGAAACAAAACTTAGAAAATTGATCACAGTATCAGAAATATTCCTCATAAGACAACCAAAAAAATCATAGAAAATATGATATGGAATGGCCATTTAATGAAGTGCCAACTTTCCCTCCTTGACCACTAAAAATTCAAAAACCAGTTTATAGAGCATGGAACCTGAGAAACTAGAATACCTTTCTTGGATAATTTGTCAATGTCCATATTTGATTCCCTGTAAATGTGCAAGAATGATAATGTCCACAAAATCCCACTTCAGATGCTCAATATGCTCCAACCAGTTACTTAAAAAGGGGGGGCAAAGTTTGAACGACTGAAGATCCCATCAATGAGGGATTTTGAGTCACCACATATGGTAATGATATCCATCATTTTTTTCTTAGAAAACAATAGAAACCCCTAAAGAGCGAGGATCTCGGCTCTAGAGTTGGTACTAGATCCTCCATGCCAGTGGAGAAGGAAATGTGTCGAGGGATTTAACCTCAGGCAAGCTCCACACCTGAAAAAACAATGTTACCGATCAAATAGGTAACCTGACCTCAAAACGAGAACTTTAGCCCAAAAAGACTCAAAAAACATGAAAAAACACCCCAAAAACAAAAAGTGTGTATTCCAGAACGCACTTCGTTTTTTTTGAAGGTCAAATTTCAACATTTTATAAAATTATGGTAAAAACAAAATTGTTTCTTGAAAAAAGGATTGAAAAAACACCCTCAAAACAAAACAAGTTGATGCTGGAATAACAAAAAAAAAAATTGTGTCATACTTTTGGCATTTTTAAAAATAGAAATAACATTTTTTAATTTTTAAAATTCAAACATTTAAAAAAACCTAAAATTTAAGAAAAAAAATAAATTTAAAAAATAAAAACATTTAAAAACTTAAAATTTAAAAATATATGAAGATAAAAAAAATATAAAAATAAAAACAAAATAAAAAATTTAATTCAAACATTAAAAAAACCTAAAATTTATGGAAAAAAAAAAAATTAAGATTAAAATTTAAAAAATATAGAAATTAAAAAATAATAATAAAAACAAAATAAAAATATTAAATTAAAAAAAAAATTATAAAAGTAAAATATAGAAATTAAATTTAAAAAAGAAAAAGAAAATGCTTATAAAATTTAAAAAAAAAAAATTTAAAACAAAAAATTAAATTTAAGGAAATATATTAAATTAAAAAAAAAAAAACAAACACATTATTTAAATTAAAAGTAAAAAAATGAAAAATTAATTAAAAATAAAAAATAAAATAAAATACAATGAAAATATTAAATTTAAAACAATATATATTAAAAAAACAAATAAACTATAAAAAATAAATTAAATTTAAATTATAAAAAATAAAATATATATATATATATATATATATATATATATATATATATATATGAACTTAAATTAAAATATGTATATATATCAGATTTTATTAAATTAAAAAAAAAAGGTTAATATTAAAATAACAAATTAAATTTAAAAATAAAAATATTAAATTTTAATAAATAAATGAATAAACAAATAACTTTTGAAAGAAAAAATAAATTTTAAATATAAAAGAAAAAAAAAAAAAATTGTTAAAAGAAAACTTTAAAAACTTAAAAAATCAATTAAAAATGGAAAATTGAAAAATAAATAAATAAATAAAATTAAAAAACGAATTAATTTAAAAAAATTAAGTTTAATTTAAAAAAATCTAATTTTAAATACACAATTTTAATTGAAATAAAAAAATATAAAAATTTTATGTAATTAACAAAAAAAAAAAATAATAAAAAAGTAAAACATTTAAAAGACAATATTAAATCCAAATAAATTAAAAAAAAAATACAAAATTTAATAAATTTTATAAAATTATATTAAAAAACTAAACGTAAAACTTAATAATAAAAGAAAATTATGAAATAAAAAAAAGAAATCAATTAAATTAAAAAAAAAAAAAAAACAAAATTTAATAAAAATTATTAACCAAAAAAAATTAAAAAATTAAAAAAAAAAAAAACCGGGGTGGTGGTGGTGGGGGCGGCGAGCGGCCGTGCGGTCGGCTGGGCCACCTCTTGGCAGGCCCCCGGCGCCCAGCGGGTAGGCTGTGCGCGAATCGGCCCTCCGCCCAGCGAGGGCCGTGAGGCCGGTTGGGCCGCCCCCGTGGCGCCGCCCGGCCGGCCCCCGGCGCCCAGTGGGTGGGCTGCGGACGGCTGGTCGGGCGGCTCCACGGCGGTGGCCCAGCCGGCCTCATGGCCGCTCGCCGCCCCCACCACCACCACCCCATTGTTTGTTTGTTTGTTTTTTTTTTTTTTTTTTAATTTATTTATTTTTTTTTTTGGGGTTAATAATTTTTATTAAATTTTGCTTTTTTTTATTTATTTATTTAATTGATTGTTTTTTTTTAAATTTCATAATTTTCCTTTATTATTAAGTTTTACGTTTAGTTTTTTAATATAATTTTATAAAATTTAATAAATTTTGTATTTTTTTTTTAAATTTATTTGGATTTAATATTGTTTTTTAAATGTTTTATTTTTTTATTAATTTTTTTTTTTTTTTTTTAAGTTAATTACATAAAATTTTTATATTTTTTTATTTCAATTTTCAAATTATATATATATATATATATATATATATATATATATGGTTTTTTTTAATAAGTTAGAAAAAAATGTTTTTGATGGTTTTTTTTTTTTTTTTTTGGGTCAATTTTTGTTTTTTTTTTTTTTCAAATTTTGTCATTTCCTTTGATATAATTTTCAAATATTTTTGTTTTTTATTTATTTATTTTTGTTTAAATTTTTTATTTTTACGAGCTTTTTTTTTTTTTTTTACATTTTTATTGGTTTTTTTATTGTTTTTATATTTTTTTTTAATCTAAGTTTTGTGTTTTATTACCAACATGAAAATCACCACTCTAAAAAAAAAAGGTTGATGCAGCATCAATACGTTTCAAAACTAGCATGAAATCACCGCTCTAAAAAAAAAAGTTGATGCTGCATCAATACATTTCAAAATTAGCATGAAAATCACTAATATTTTAAAACAAATATTCATACTTCATAAATAAAAATATTAAAGTGTCAAAAATGTGCACAAAAAAAAAATGGTGATTCTGCATCACCGCTTTTCAAAATCGGGTGCTTTTTATGCTACCAAAAAAAAGTAGGTAACATTGCGGTTACCTATTTCATCGGTAACATTATTCAAAGCCCCCCCTGTGTAGCACCATCAAAGAAGCCAACTAGGAAATGTACCTATAAGAGACGAAATCTAAGTGTAGGCATAAGAACTGAGCGTTGGTGATCTCGCTTCGATTCCAACCAAGCTAGGGTGTTGGAAACAGTTGTGGAGATGTCTACCTATTTACCATCAAATATAAAAGAGTTCCTTGCTCTCCAAATATCCTAAAAAATATACAAGGGGACAAACTTATGCTTTCCCAAACTGGTTGTACACCATCTAATGCATTCTTCCATAATCGAGAAAATTCCCATGAGGGACAATTGTAACAGAACGAGAACGTGAGTCCAAACCTACAAGGACAAAGAGCACTACAAGAAGAGATGTATGACCAATTCCTCATACCTCATGCAAAAAGGGCATCAACCCAGACCCTAGAAGCCCCTTTTACATAGATTATCCAAAGCGAGCACTTATTTTTTTCCAAACTAACCAAAAAAAGTTGATGAGTTTTAGAGGGACCTCCCATCTCCAGATGATCCAGAACCAACAATCAATATTCAAGGAATAAAACTTGTATAGAAAATAACTTTAGATGTTTTCAACCACCACAGATCCATTTTGCATGGCTCTTGCCCATATCAATGTATCGTCACAATCCTTCTGACATAAACCATCCATACGAAGCAAATGAGTGTAGTGCAACTAGGAAGACACATTCCCCGCCCCCCTAACCCAAGCTCTACCACACTCTTCTAGATGAAGGGTCATTCCAATAGATGATTACCTAGTCAAGAAAAAAGAGACCCCTCGCATGTAGGGCATCAATAAGACCGACATGTATGGCGGGGGTTGGCCTAATTCTATATATAGAATAAGAACCAATCAAGATCTTATCTCCTCTGCCACAAGACCACTATAGAAAATTCAAAAACCACTCTTTTACCTTACGAATACTCCACCAAATGTATGAACTAGATTATATCCCGATCTCCCCTCTCTTATACCATTCCATAACCGATCTTCATTTCATATATTTCTCAGATACAATGACCTGCCAAAGACCATTACCATAAAAAAATTTCTAGATGGATTTCATAAGTAATGCGCATCCAAAAACCTAGACATCCAGGATTCCCCAACCACCACTATGTTTGTCTTTGGAGATAGCATGAAAAAGAAAAAGGTGATATTTATGTGCCCCCTTAGAGCCCGACCATAGGGAGTGTGTCATTATGGTCTTTATCCTCTTGATGATATATGTAGGAATCATAAACAAGTACATCCAATACACTACTAGTTGTTGTAGAACAAATTGTATAAGAGTGTCCCTACCTCCCAAAGTGAGCCATCAATGTGTCCACCTAGATAATATGTTGTGGAACTTCTACAGGAGCCAGCCCCAATCCCCAACCCTATAATTATTTAGTTTCAATCTAAATCCTAGGTAGGTTAAACCTTCTTCCAAGTACAAAATGTCCACCCAAAAAAGCCTAACAATTTCCTAAACCACTTCCATATCTCCATTTTCTTTCAACAAGACCAACTTACTCCCATTTTCCACCAGGACCGATACCGCACGATATCTAATAATGATGGAATGTAGAGCACCCCATTGGTTTTGAGAAACTTATCCAAAAGTGAGCACATCATCCACGAAGAAAAAATCTTAAATCGGAACCCTACAAGATAATTAAAGGCCACCAAAAGTTCCCAGCGAACTGGCCTGCCTAAGCTTCTTACTTAATCCATCCATGAAAATAATCAAGAGTAATGGGGACAAAGAGAACCCTTATCTCAGTCCTCTTCCAACCCTAAAAAAATTCGAAGGAAAACCATTTATTAAGATAACAAAATTTATTGATGTAACATATGCCATGATCTAGGCCACATTGTGCACCAATAGCCCTATTTTAGTGAGAATCATCTGAAAAAGTGCCCAATCCACACAGTCATAAGACTTATGTAAATACAATTTTAGTACCAACACCTCCATATTATTAGAATGTATCGAGTGTATACACTCTTATGCGATAGCTATAACATCATGTATCTGTCAGTTTGTGAGGAAATCAAATTGTTTAGGAGAGATATGAACAAAAATAATACCCTTGATCCAACTTGCAATGATGTTAGAAATCAACTTATAAGTGAGGTTGTAAATGGATATAGGCTTAAAATATGAGAAAGTGAGAGGGCATGAGGAATTGGGGATGAGCATGATAAATATGGAGTTAATATCCCCTAAGATGTGACTAGACAAACAATATTCCTCTACCATATTAAAAAGATACATACCCATTATATTGAAGAAACTCAAGAACAATTCTACTGTCCAACCATCCGGGCCAAGGATTTTATCAATCACAAAAGACTTAAGAACCATGGAGATATCGTGTAAAGTAATAGGATGAGATAAAGCAACATTTTATTCCTCCGAAAACATAACAATATAGGCCTCAATGCCCCATAATTGATCCTCAATGTTTACCTCTACATGGGCAAAGAACATTCCTTCAAAAAATTCATTGCCTCCTTCTAAATTTCAATAATGGAGTTTACTCGGTCCCCTGATGATGTCTATAATTCCCAAATTGTATTAATTTTCTTCCTACCATTTTCATAATTGTGTAAAAAATGGGTGTTCCTATCTCCTTCCTTAATCCAAATAAACTTACTTTGCAGACGCCATGCAGTCTCTTGTATGTCCAAAATATTTCACTTCTCTTTCTCAAGATGCTTCAGACACATCATATGAAAGTGGGATGAGGCCAAAGGTTCCATGGAATTTCCAAGACATGTCATCTCCTCCTCACTCTGTAAATCCAAAACCATTAGTTTCTTCTTTGTGCGCTCCCATGTCCTAATATTACTCTTTAGTCTGTTGAGTTTCAATGTGATCCGCTACATTGTTGAGTCCCCTAGATTGGGAGACACAAAATTTAAAATAGTACACACTATCCTTATGAAATCCTCATTCTCCAGCCATACTCTGTTAAATTTAACGGGTACGAACCTCTGCATTTCCTCCCTTTTCCACCGAAGGATGATTGAAAGGTGATCTGATAAATGTTTTTGGGCGATGCATGATCTTATATTCCCCATAAGCTCTACCACATTTTCATGGATAAAAAATCTATCTAGAAGCTTACTTATGTGGTTTGCACCAACCTTTCCATTACTCCAAGTGGGAATGAGAGGAAAAGGTTGCAAGTATACTAGGTGATTTTCAACCAAAAAATCTCTAAGGTGAGATGCCAAAGGGTCCATCCAGATCCTCAAACACCAAATTTCATCTTGCGAAATAGTAGCATTACAATCTCCTGCAAACAACAAAGAACCCATTTTCAGAATCCCACAAGAATCAAGCTTGTTCTAGAGGCAAGCCTATCATGGCACAAATAATATATATTGAGAAAATGTAGTCGAAATGAGATGCCCCTAATATGGCTAGATAACATGATACCTGTGAAAAAATTACAATATTTTAGATTTAGCCAATGAGGGTCCTAGGGAGTGGCTAAACCACTCTATAAACCACTTGAATCTGCAACCACCATATGCTAACTCAGGAAAATAGAAAGGAAGTATACAACAACTCTATCCATAACAAACATTGTCTCCTAAACAAAAATGATGAAGGGATCAATAGGCGTGATGATATTTTTGAGGAATAGTTTCTTCGAGGCATCCCCATGCATCGAAGTTAATAGAAATGAAATTAATGGGGCACCCTCTTTAGCGAGCTCAAAAACTATAAGGCCCTTAGAATTAGAAGATGACATAACATGGACATATATGAGGTCCACATGCAGGCAACCTGGACTGATGTAAGGTGTGAAGGAAAATTATCTTATCTATGGATAGTAAGAGAAAATAAATACATGGCTAGATTCTGCATTAGGAATTCTAAATATTTTCCGACATAATTGTGAGGATAGGAGTCCAAAGGGAGAGCAGTAGCAAAAGTGGAGGGAGGGAAAACTTTTGGGGAAAGGAAAGGCTCGGGGACTGGGGCTGCCATATGTAGGTTAGATGGAAAGGGGAGATCCAAAATGTGAGGGCCCAGAGAAAGCCCAGTGGAGGAGTGACTAGGCTGAAGCAGAAAAGGAGCCAACGATGCAAAGATATGAGGAATTGCAGACATTAGACGAAATTTTACTGTAAAAGTAGCCTGCTAAGGAAAAATAATAAAATAATAGTTAAAATAATAAAATAGGAGTTATGAATTTTGGAGGGAAAAGAACAAAACTACTTTTTTACTTGTACTTTTGGCTTACCTCCTTATCATTTTACCCAAATTTCAAGTGTAGACACTCGTTGGATGCATAATTAGATTCCACGTCCAAAGAGTACCCATTATGCATACTTTTGAGAAGACCCACATTGATAAAAGTTGAAGATACATTAAAAAAATGTGTTCACCACGCTTTTCTAATGTATATTCAATTTTTATAAATGCAGGTCTTCTCAAAAGTATGCATAATGGGTACTCATTGGATGTGGATCTAATTATGCATCCAACGAGTGTCTACACTTGAAATTTGGGTAAACCTATAAGGAGATAAGCTAAAATACAAGTAAAAAAAATAGTTTTTCTTCTTTTCCTTCCAAAATATTTACATGTACCTCTTTTTAAATTTAAAAGATTTTTATTTGTTTAAATATTATGACATGGAAATTACGTGAAAATTTCATGGGTAGTTTTAGGTTTAAATTTCCTCTAATGGGGGCGGGGGGGGGAGGCTACCCAAAGGAAACATTCTTGGGTCCAAAAGGACAAGGTTCAATGAGGAGGGGTAGGAACCATAAGATTAGACCTGGAGTCATATATGCTCTTACTTCCAACAAAAGACACTAGTGAGGAAGGAAGGGAGGAAAAGGAAGAGGAAAGGAACCCATATAAATGTAAAGGAGCAACATGAGGAGATAAGTGAGTACTAGACCAGTCAAGTTCAAGGGAGGGTCAGGACAATCTTGTTTATACAACTCACCTCCAGACTTCTGCAACTGGGAGCCAAATTGAAAGTGAGCCTTTTGTGGGCAAGTCCTTTTATGCAACCAACTCACAAAATAGAAAAAAAGATTGATCGACAACTTGATAATTACCCTCTTCGAGGGGGCAAGCTCCTTTACATTACATAAATGAATAATTCTTGGATGATACAAATGATAAGGCCTCCTTTCTATATATAGGAGTCTAAGGGGTCACAATATAATCAGAGCCTACATAACAATAAAAATGTAAGGGCACAACAATAACGATAGTGGGCTTCTATGGGGGACATTAATAACCATATGGGGACTATATGGGTACAAAAAAAACAATAAGGGGGTACACTAACAATAATAATAAGGGGATACACTAGTATTAAAGGGACTTAACATGCCCCTCTCCTTAAAAAAAGTGTTGTCCCCAATGTTTGAGTATTTTTGGATGCTTCTGTATACAATTATCATCCTCCCATGTGGAATATTCAGCAGGTTAGTTCTTCCATTTGATGAGTGTTGAGGAGGTAAATCCCCTCTGCGGACAGAGGCGATCCCTACTAGCCCAGCAGGGGTCTAGCAACAATCAAAAATGTTACGAAGCAAGTTCCTAGTTACGAATGAAAAGACTAAAGATGGAAGCCTACCTGGAATCCAATGCTATGATCCGAAGAAGAGAGCGTTCCCGTTCCTTAGCCTCGGCAGATCACGATCCTCCACGATCTCCGCGGATGGACACCTGCACATGCAAGAAACAAACAGATACAAGCATAAAATCCGGCATACGTAACTAAATGTCAGTCAGAAAGGACATTACTCATATTAACATCATTGAAAACAGAGTGGAACCATAATCGTAATCATTCATTAAATAACAATCGAAGAAAGATTACAACCAATGTTCTGACGTTGTGTTCCCCTTCGGATGGGTCTCCAGTCGTTCACGTCTCGCAAAGCTCGCCAGGGAAAGGGAAAACCTCTCCAGAGTCTCTCGACGATAGTCTCCTTACTCGAGTCGGCCTTAAGGGAAGAAAGAGGGCTCTTACAGCACAAAGGCTCTTGGGAATTTGGAGATTCAAAGCTTAGGCACTTCAAGACTTTCAGCCCTTCAGCCCTTCATCAATGGATGAAGGCTATATTTATAGAGGAGAGGAGGAGGTTGGGATCCCTACAATAGTGGAAGGGAGGCCTTATCCCTTGGGAGGTTCCCCATAAGGTGAAAACAAGAGGCCAAAGGAGGAAGGCCGTGGTTATTCAGGCGAAACCACTCCTGATGACTCATCCACGAAGTTGTTGTAATCGAAACTTCGCCTCTTTTTTTAAAAAACTTTCCATAAACAGAGTGGCGCGGGTGCAACACTGGGACAGAGCGCCAATTGGTGTGGGCTCAGTGTTAATTTCCCCCCATTGGCGCGAGTACATAACGGGTTACTAGCGCCAAGGAAAAAACATGTGTTTTTAGGGGTCTACTCAGGAAATGATCAACAGAAGAAATGTTGTCCTCATGGAAAGGGATGCAATGATGGTATTTTCAAGGCTTGACATTGCTCACAGGTCACATAATGGGTCCTCCATTGTGCGGGACGGGGAATGGTAGGGATGGTGACAAATTACTGTGTAACAGATGCCCCCTAAAGTATGAGGCCCGAGAGAGAGAGGGGTGAAATGCTTTATGAGAACATGTTCAACTGAAGGCCTGCCGTCGGAAAACGTGCGCAGAAAAATACAACTGATATCTCAAGAACATGATGTATGTGTGGTATGGGCGCAGCCATCCGAAACAGAGTACACTATAATCCGGATCCAGGGTATGGGCGCAGCCATCCAGCGAGGATCAAATAAATAGACTCAGGTATGGTCGCAGCCATCCAATCGGTGAGTCATATACATAATGATAATAATCCACAATCGCCGACTGGATTACTTGAGACACAATCCAGGGTCTTGCGCTCCATCTCAACCCAAACAAAGTACAAGTTCAAGCATGTGAATAAGTGAGCTGAAGTCGAACATGCAAGAACATCGTCTGATTACCAACCAATGATGAGAGGCATTACTTGAGACGAGAGGAACTGCAATAATGACGATGGCCCTCGAGGTACTACGGGGTACAATCTACGAGCGTGTGAATCGTGAAATTTGGTGTGAACCGTAGAATCCCTTTCGATCGGAGGCCAATGAAGTGAAAACCCCTCGTCAAATGCGACGAACCTGCCATTGAGGCATGCGGGCTCCAAGGTACCATAAAGAGTCTCTAGATCAACTTCCTGGATAATGAGCTGAAGTCGACAGGAAGTGACCTTGATCGAAGGTGGGCCACAATGTTTCCCACGTCATCGACACGAGACAGAGGAACATGATGTTTTTGTTGTGAATCAGGATCGTATGAGAATCAGAGGAAGGTTAATATTCGTAGAGGTCAACTTCTCTTAAACACATAACGACACAAATAGTGGTTTTGGCAGCATATTTGACATCAACGGATCAGAGGTCATGGTGACAAGGAAATGAGCAGAGGAGAGGTCAAAAAGGATTATCCAAACCCATGGAGGCAAGTGAAAAAACGAGATGAGATGTCCCCAACCCGACACAAATGCAAACAAGTGCCATGTTCAAGAGTGACATACTGCCGACGACAACGATGATGGTTCCATTTTTTACCCCACCATTTCTGGCGAGTACCCCAATTATTTTTGATAACAAGCTTGAAGGGGATAGCACATGCTTGTAATATAAGTCCGCCCTTCGGGCAAATCCATCCTAGTGCATTTAACGAGTCCTAGGAAGGAGAAACTCGGAGAACGTCATTTCGACTGGATCCGATGTCATTAAAGTTTAACGAGTCTGACAAAGGGAGAACTCGGCGTCTTTTCATGTTTAGAGACTTTGAAAAGACAGCAGAAAAGTAAACTCCACGGGTCCCTTTTCGTAAATAGTTCTTCAGATCCGAAAAGGTAGAAAACAATATCCGAGAAAACCTCCTAGTCACGATAGGCTAGGGTATTCCTTTTTCGTAAATAATCCATCCCAGCCCGAAAAAGGGGTAAACGTATATTGGGTAGATGTCGATTCGTGTCCACTTTAACGAGATCGAAACGACAAGGGTCTCGGCAATCTTTTCATGTTTAGAGAGTCAGAAAAGAGCTGAAAGATGACTCCACCTGGAGGAACAAGTGGTATAAAGGGTAGCTACTGGTTCCGGTAATGGTGGAATTGCTCTGAACAAATAAAGGTCGAGAGGCTGGCTAACAAGACCACTCATCGCAGCGGTTCCTCAAGAACGGGTAAAACAACCAAGTGAAGGCATATGATCGGCCAAGCAGATAGTGACGATGGAGTGAGAAAACCAAGGCTCATCTGGTAAAAACAGGCTGATAAAATGGCAATCACAAGAGGTAAAATGGGCATGGTTTCATTTTTACACAAGCTTGAAACAAAGATAAACTATGCTTGAAAATCGGTTTCATTTTTACACAAGCTTGAAACGGAAACAAACTATGCTTGAAAAAGTAAGCATGCTCCCACCATGGTGACTCAATTCGAGGTACATGCCCCCCAAGCTTCAGTCCATATGAAAGGAAGATGGAGTGAAGGTTCAAATTACGAGATCAAGCGAAAGACTCGACTTGGGATTTTACGAGATCTTAACAAAGACTCGAATTGAACGGGAACGTGTTTCATTATTTTAACGAGGTTGACACATTAAAAGAACTATCCTCAGGACACTTTGTTTCATGGTTTAAGGAGCTTGGCACAAGACAAGGAACTCTGCTTCGACAACCTTGTTTCATTTTTTAAGGAGCTTGACACAAGACAAGGAATTCTGCTCCGACAACCTTGTTTCATTTTTTAAGGAGCTTGACACAAGAAAACGAACCATGCTCCGACAACCTGGTTTCATTTTTTAAGGAGCTGACACGGAAAGGAACCATGCTTCGATAACTTCTCATCATAATGAACGAAGTCGGCGCTTCCGCTTTCCCTCTAGATGGAAGGAAAACATCTTGGAAGTCGGGACCCAATGCCCCTAGCACACTGTGCACAACGGCATCGTTACTGAGTACAGGCACGGGGTAGGGTAGCCACATAGTTGACCTGGGGTGGGGCAGATACAACGGGTGGATAAAAACCAAGAAGGGATGATGGCGAGCCAACTGCCATATCAGGACCAAAGAACGAAAGATGATCAATGGTCATGATCCATCCTTCATGTGGAAAACACATTACGCGGAAGAGGGAGGAGACAAGTGCTCCCATGGCATAAGTGTAATCACGCCCCAAAAGCAGATTAAAATCCAAGGGGCCTGGAACGACCATCACGTCCATATGGATGGTTTTACCTCCCAAAGTAACAAGTAACCTTGGAAGGATCCCTAATGGTAGACTAGTCTTCTGTTAAAAGTCAACGGATTCTGCTGAGGCGCAGCGACGGCGAACTGAAAGCTTGCCAAGTAGTTGAGGATAAAATACTAACAAACGTGCCTTCATCTATAATGGTGCTGGGTAGGACCAAATTGGAGGCCTGTATTGTGATCTCAAAATGCACATAAGACGGAAGGTAGTATCCTGCAAATCGACTCCAATCGAAGGAAGCGACCAAACTACTTGGAGGACTACCATAGAACTGAGATGGTATTCCCTTGGTGTTACAAAAGAATAAGGAGCATCCTCCATGACCTCCATCTCGAAGGCGGGAGGAGTATCCTCCGGGACCTCCATCATGGGAGGCGGAGGAGCAACTTCTTGAAGTATAGGGATAGGAGAATCTTTCTCCAAGTCCAAGGAATCTGAAGAAACAAGAAGAACCTGAGGGATGTGGGGTCCACTCTCAATGGAAAAGACCTGGTGCACCGTAGACGGGGCCAGTTCAACCGATCCCACGACCAATGGTTGGTCAGGAACAGATTCCTGAATTTGAATTTCCGAGGGAACGGGATCGACCAAGGATGACTCTTGACCAATCATTGGATCAACTGGTGGAGGACTCAAAGAAATTTGTTTATAACCAGCCGGAAGGCATGGTGTAGAAATAGTCGAGTTGTCCAAAACTCTTTTGGCTTCATCCATATAGGGACAAAGGTGAATGGTATGGTGCCCTTCACACAACTTACAGGGATTGGTAATCTTACCCTGTTTCTTAGGAGTCTTACCAGCAGCAGCTGAAGACGTGCCCCCAACCTAACTCCCGGAAGCCAAAGGCAACGGCGGGCGACCGTTGGACCATACTTCGAGTACCTTGGGAATGCCAGGGCAGTCTCGAAGAAGATGGTCTCCCATGCACAACATGCAAGGGAACTTGACTTTCCGTGGAGGGTTGGAAGGTTTATCAAGAGGAGACTTCTTAGGTACAATAGCTGCAGAGTTAGCCTCTCCTTTATCGGACTTCTTCTTCTTTGTATTCTTCTTCTTCTTCTTAGCCATCTGGTTACTTGAATCCAGACTTTCACCAGGTGAAGTAGAAGAGGAGGACGCAGAAACAGGCGAAGAAGGGGAGAGGTCCACCTTAGAATCAACATGATGTTGTTCAGGCGGAGGAACTGATTGAACAGTAGCGGAGATATTCGGGACCACAGAGGTTGAAAACAACCAAACAGGCAACCCAACAATTAACCTAGGAAGGGACAACGTTGCCATATAAGGAGTGCCAACATTTCCAAAAGGAGGAAAAGGACCAGGATTCCCATCGGAGGGGATTCCTTGGTTGGTGAACTCCGGAAAAGTTGCCATCAGAAACGATCTTCAGAACAACACCCTAAGGAAACTAACTTTAACCAGGAATATTTCGTGGGCAGTTAATTTTTAAAAAATTGAAACAAAACTCTTAGTTTCATATTTAAGAGTCAAGAAACGGGCAAAGGTGTCCTATCACTTTGATTGAAACAGCGTGAAAGGACAAGCGCTTGATGACAGCTTTTCAAATTTAAAGAGTCAGAAAGATCGTTGACTACTCGAATGCTAGGCAAAGGGTGTACCAAATAATAGTGAGCTGCAATATGCACCTTGGTTTCAAAAAAATGAAGAGAAATCAGCAAGGACTTAATGTAAATGTAGGCAAATATAAGATATTTGTGTCGACTGTATCACGGGTATGAAGCGCCAGACTCGGCTTCCTGTGGATAAAGGATTGAAAACCTAGAGGGGTCTCCCTTTATATACATGACGGTACGGGGAGCAGAAGTCCGTACTAGCGCTATCTAAAGCCAGAAGGCGAACGACAACTGCTAGGTTTAAAGACGCCGGAACACATCTCTAGCCTAGACCTCTAAAATGTTTCGTTAAATTCCAATGCTGCCTTAGGTTAATTGAATATATTTTAAATTTGATCTTCGATTAAGTTTCAATTTTCAGGCCCTATCGTATGTAGTGTCTCAAAAGACTCCTAAATGCAAAGCTACATGCCACAGTCCAACATTTCGTTCAATGAAAACTAGTTACAGAAGAGTTGAGAGCTTTTACACAAACGAAATGAACAGAAGACAAACAACGAGATCTCTAATGCAACTAATGAAATTGAAAGCTTTTCATCCAAATCACTAATCACTAGCAAAATAAAAAAGATTACAATTTCACTAATTAACCAAAAGCAAAAGAGATATTTTTTTTTAATTTTCAACGTTTGATAGCTAATATGCACTAAACAAACTGAAAACAAACGGAACAATTTGAGAAATGATATTGAGAGAGCAAAACAAATGAATTTCACTCAATGACACAAGCAATCAGATCCCAAATCGACCAAAGTCTCTTAAAACCAAGAAAAAGACTCAAAGGCTCCAATGGACCGTGTGATCTAGGCCCAATGAAAGACCAAACGAAATTCGAATGAAGGAATGAGCAATCACCCAAAAATCGCAACAAAACAATGAACAACTACTAAGAGGATGCGGAGAATCAATCAGAAAGTCGACCGGACAAACGAAACACCAAAACTCCCAAGGAGGGCTCGATACACTAAGCCACTAGATGCCCTAGGGCTCGAAACGTGAAATCGATAGATAAAAGCAAACAACCAAAGGACAGAGGTGAATTCCAGTCAACAAGACTCCAACACACTCAGGCAGTCGAAAAATCAAGAAGAAAAACACTGACCAAACCTAGAGAGCTCAAAAATGAGGAAACTCAAAAACCTTACAGGAGTGGCGCGACTGTAAGGCTGAAACTGGCGCCAGAAAGCAATTGGCGCGGGCTAAACAAAAGCAGCATGCGCCAATTGGCGCGACTGTCGAGCTAAAAAGCACGCCAGTCGAGTTTCTCAGCCAAAATAAAAAAAGAACTACTCCAGAAGCAGATCTATGCATACTAAGCAAACCAAGAAGTAAAACACAACAAAAGAACCCAACCCAGAAGGCTAATCAAGCAAGGAAAATTATAAAACAATCAAACGAGACAATCCAAACGAGACAATGAAATCCAGACGTTCCCCAGTGGAGTCGCCAAATTGTTGAGGAGGTAAATCCCCTCTGCGGACAGAGGCGATCCCTACTAGCCCAGCAGGGGTCTAGCAACAATAAAAAATGTTACGAAGCAAGTTCCTAGTTACGAATGAAAAGACTAAAGATGGAAGCCTACCTGGAATCCAATGCTATGATCTGAAGAAGAGATCGTTCCTGTTCCTCAGCCTCGGCAGATCACGATCCTCCACGATCTCCGTGGATGGACACCTGCACATGCAAGAAACAAACAGATACAAGCATAAAATCCGGCATACGTAACTAAATGTCAGTCAGAAAGGACATTACTCATATTAACATCATTGAAAATAGAGTGGAACCATAATCGTAATCATTCATTAAATAAAAATCGAAGAAAGATTACAACCAATGTTCTGACGTCGTGTTCCCCTTCGGATGGGTCTCCAGTCGTTCACGTCTAGCAAAGCTCACCAGGGAAAGGGCAAACCTCTCCAGAGTCTCTCGACGATAGTCTCCTTACTTGAGTCGGCCTTAAGGGAAGAAAGAGGGCTCTTATGGCACAAAGGCTCTTGGGAATTTGGAGATTCAAAGCTTAGGCACTTCAAGACTATCAGCCTTTCCGCCCCTTCATCAATGGATGAAGGCTATATTTATATAGGAGAGGAGGAGGCTGGGATCCATATAATAGTGGAAGGGAGGCCTTATCCCTTGGGAGGTTCCCCATAAGGTGGAAACAAGAGGCCAAAGGAGGAAGGCCGTGGTTATTCAGGCGAAACCACTCCTGATGACTCATCCACGAAGTTGTTGTAATCAAAACTTCGCCTCTTTTTTTAAAAAACTTTCCATAAACAGAGTGGCGCGGGTGCAACACTGGGACAGAGCGCTAATTGGTGCGGGCTCAGTGTTAATTCCCCCCCATTGGCGCGAGTACATAACGGGTTACCAACGCCAAGGCAAAAACATGTGTTTTTAGGGGTCTGCTCAGGAAATGATCAACAGAAGAAATGTTGTCCTCATGGAAAGGGATGAAATGATGGTATTTGCAAGGCATGACACTGCTTATTGGTCATAGAAACGACCCTCCAATGGGAAAGATGGGGATTGGTAGGGACGGTGACAAATTACTGTGTAACAATGAGATACTCTGAAATTAATTGATTTCGTAGTTGTCGGGTTTTCGTTTCAGTGACTGCTTCAGGTTCCAATATGATTTTTCCTTCTTCATCAAGTTTTGGAAATATTGTTTGAACTGGGAGCTTGTCACTTATAACCTTCTATAAGAATGAAACATGGAAAACTAGGTGCACTCAAGAATATGCAAAAAACTCCAATTTGTATGCTATAGTACCAACATTTTGCAACACCTCGTAAGGACCATAGTGCTTTGGTGATAATTGATTATCCTTCTTAGCTTTCTTGAGGGATATTTGCTTGTATGGTTGTAGCCGTAAAACTAACCAGTTGCCTACATCAAAACTTCTTTTGTTGCGATGTTGATCTTCCTGTTGTTTCACTTGATTTTGCGCCAAAGTGAGGTTATCCTTTAATAGTTGGATAACTTGTTGTTGATGCTCAATGTGATATTCCACTTCTTGAACCTTATAATTTTCTCTTAAATATGATGTGATGGATGGTGGATGATATCCCTAAGGTGCCACAAATGGGGTCATTTTTTTGCAGTATGGAAGGAAGTATTATACCACCATTCAATGAGAGGTAACCAATTGACCCATTGTGTTTGTTTATCAGATACAAATCATTAAAGATATCCTTCGAAACATTTTTTCACTATCTCAGTTTTCCCATCATATTTAGGATGATAAGATGAGCTATGAGCTAATTGAGTACCTAGACAAGAAAATAATTTCGTCCAAAAATTTCCAGTAAAAATGGGATCTTTGTCACTTAAATAATCTTTGGGTTTCCATGTAGCTTTTGAATTGTTTCCATAAATCTAGTAACAACTATTTAGGATTTAAATGGATGAGATAATGCACAAAAGTGTGCATACTTGGTATGTCTATCAGCTACCACCATGATGACACTCTTTCCTTCGGACTTGGGTAAACATGTGATAAAATCCATTGAAACCTCCTCCCAACGTTGACTTGGAATGACTAAATGTTGTAACAGACCCGAGGTCTTAATTGTCTCCACTTTATTTTGCAGGAAAACCAAACATTCCACCACAAAATTTTGAATATCAGATTTAAGGATATCCCCAAAAATTTCCTTCTTAACCCTGTGGTGAGTTTTTAAAAATCCTGAGTGCCCTCCTAAGGGAGAGGTGTGCAATTCCAAAACAATTTTTCCAGCTAAATGTATCATATGTATTGGAATATTGTTGCAACTTTTGAATGAGTGTCCACATTTCTTCATCATTATTCCATTCATCTATTGCTTAAGTTATCCAATCTGGTTGGATAATATAAATGGCACAAAGCAATGCTTCCACATCCTCCTATTTTCTTGAGAGTGCATCTGCAACACCATTTTGATTCCCTTTTTTGTAGATGATTTCAAAGTCATAACCCAACATATTTATGAACTATTTTTGCTTCTCTTTTGAAGATACTTTTTTTTTCCAAAAAATATTTAAGACTATCATGATCTTTTTTTTACCTTGAAGTGTCTCCCCATTAGGTAAGGTCACCATTTCTTTAGTGTATGCAGTATTGCCAACACTTCCTTCTAATAAATAGGTTTGTGTAAATACTTTCCTTTGATTGGATGACTTTCAAAAGAAATGCATCTTCCTTCTTTCATTAAAACCACACCAATTCCATTTCCTGAGGCATCACATTGCACAATAAAGGTTTTTGTGAAGTCTGGTGTAGCTAAGACCGATGCTTGGCACATTTCCTCTTTAAGATGTTCAAAGGACTTGTTGCTTATGGAGTCCAAGAAAATGCATCTTTCTTCAGTAATAATGTTAGAGGTGCTTCTATTTTCTCATTATTCTTAACAAACTTGTGATAATACCCTTTCAACCCGATAAATCCGTGAAGACGCTTTATGATTTTTGGGATTTTCCATTCCTTAATGGATTTAATTTTTGTAGGGTCTACCTTAACACCCTCATGAGATATAATATGACCCAAATATTCCACATCCTATAATCCAAAGAAAAAAATGGAGGCTTTTTCATATAATTGCTTCTCCTCCAATATTTTGAGCACCATGTCAACATGTTGAACATGATCCTTCCAAGAATTTTTGTAGGTTAGTATATCATCAAAAAATACTAACACAAATTTTTAAGGAAGGGTTTGAAAATGGAATTCATCAAACCTTGAAATGTGGAAGGTGCATTAGTAAGGCCAAAAGGCATGACCAAAAAATTATAATGAGCCTCATGGGTTCTGAATGTTTTTTTCATAATTCATTCAATCTTAATTCTAATTTGATGATATCCTGAATGAATATCCAACTTGTTGAAGTATCTCCATGTAATTCATCCAACAATTCATCAATGACATGGATGGGAAATTTATTTTTAATAGTGAGCTTTTTGAGCTCCTAATAATTGAAACACATGTGCCACGATCCACCCTTCTTCTACACCAATAATACTAGAGCAAAGAAAGAACTTTGACTAGGTTGAATTATACTAGCCTCTAGCATTTTTGCAACCATACATTCAATATCACTCTTTTGGGAATAAGGAAATCTATAAGGCTCGATGTTTGGAGGAACACTTCTTGGAATAAAATGAATAACATGATCATGATCAAGAATAGGTGGAATTCCTTTGGGAGTCTTAAACACCTTGGAATTATTGTATAAGACTTTTTGGAGATCTGGAGAAATAGATGATTTCGATGTTTGAACCTCTAGTGAGCATAATTGTGCAATTACGCCTTGTTCTTTCTTCAAAATATTTTTCATGAAATTATAGCTAATTATCTTTCATGGTTTCCCTGAAATACCCCATAATTAAACTTCATTTCCTTCCCAAAAAAATTCAAGAAAATTTCTTGAAAATTAAAAGCTATCATCCCCAAATATTGTAACGATTGGACTCCTAGTACAACATCAACACCACCCATTGGAATGGAAAGAATTAGATTATTCAATACATATTCCCTCATGGTTATATTGATATTATGGCACTTTCTAGAGAAATTTATAGGTCCTCCATTCATAGCCATCACTTGACACTATGGTGCTAGATATAGGAAGCAATTCAATTCCTTGGCTATCTTACAATGAATAAAATTATGGGTACTATCTGAATCAATCAACACTATCACATTTTTCTTCTTGATATATCCTTCTATCTTGAGAGTTTGAGGAGTGGTAGTTCCTACCAATGCATTACAATATATGGTCGCATTAATTTCTTATTTCTCTGGGGTTGATTCCTGGTGTATATACTCCTCTTTTTATGTTTCTTGTTCCTTTTTTTACTCCTCTTCACAACCTATGTAAATTAATTTTTTCTCAGCGCACTTATGACCTTTAGTGTATTTTATATCACAACTATAACAAATCCTTTTTTCTCTTTTTTTCTCCAATTGTTGTGGTGTCAACATTGTATATTATGGAAGGCTAGGAGCATCAACACTTCCATATTTATAACTGTTGTGAGTGTTAGAATTCCTTGTTGCGATAATTTTACTTTCAACGTTTCTTGCCACCCTGACTGCCTTCTCCAATGAATCAAGTTCCAAAAGGATAACCTCATGTTGGATGTTATCCTTTAAAGTCCCCATGAATACATCAAACCTATGCTCCTATGGAATATATGCTACCATGATATTCACTTTTTGTATGTCCTCAATGTGTTCTGCCATTGAACCCTTTTGTTTTAGATTTATCAATTGGATAAAGAAGGTGTTGCTCTTTGTATCATCATAATGTGCTATCATTTCTTCCATAAAATTGACCAAGTAAAATTTTTTTTACGAGAGCAAAGCCATCAATACCATACAAACTGATTGGGTTCTAAATATAAAGTTGTAATGTTTACCTTTTGTGAGTGTTGCGCATCATGGAGATCAAAATATTGCTCCATTTGTAGTATCCATGTTATTGGATCCTTGCCATCAAAATTCCTCATATGGATCTTTGGAATGTGGTGATTCTGAAGCCCAACATTGGAGTTTCTAAAATCACAATTCATTCCTTTTATCCTCATCATGTTTTTCATGGATTACCTTGTCACCACTGAGAAGCCTTTCTTGCAACAACTTTGTTAAACCTTCCTTCAAACTTTCCATGCCTGCTTTCAAACCATCCATATTAGCTTCCATTCCATCCTTCAAGCCATCTATATTATATTCCATTCCGATCTTAAAACCATCCATCTTAGCTTTCATGTATGCTTTTAAACCATCCTTGTCATCTTTGGTTGCTCTTTGTGAGAGTGAAATTTATTTTACTTGGTCCCGTAATTTTTATATATCATGTTGCAATTCTTCCTCTTCAAGAATCATAGTATAGTTTTCTAAGGGCTTAATAGGTGTGGAATTATTCTATTTGGGAGGAAATTTACAACTCAATAATGATATATATGCTTCAATATTCCCTTGGAATCACTTCAAACTGATTTTTCAAACAAAAGTTATTCAATTTTAAAAAACATACACACCTTTTTCTTTCTTTTAGGAGATCGATCTTGCAACGGTTGTAACTATGAAATTTAGAATCTCCGATGTATAAATTTCAGTCTTGTTGTAGCCCTTTGAATATTCTTTCCAATTCCACAAGTCAGACCAATATTGGATTCTTCAATACAGAATTATGCCAAATGTCCCCAGATGTCCTGATTGTGGATTAGTTCAGTAGAGTGGATTTTTATGGGATGCCACGTGTAAATGTTTCAACATTCAGCCCTAAAATTTCTACAAGAAATACTACATTCTGCGCAATTTCGGTCACTTTTTACAGAATTCAAATCTAATGTCTGAAATGAAAGTTATGACGATTTTCCCTAGGTCACCCGTTTGAGATGAAATTCTGGAGCCTACAAAAACCCTAACTTCCTCGGACCTTATCTTTGAAATTATAGCGAACCAAGATATGAAATAAGTACACGATGTTAATCAATATTTCGACTCCATGTGGTTTAAATTTCATCTTCTGAAGCCTCGTAGAAAAAAAGTTACAGTGAAAATTCCAAGATGTCCTGTTTGAAGAAACGAAACCTTAGAATCCAAAGCTCTAATTCCAAATGTTATGAAACCAACTCACAAAATAGAAGAAAAGATAGATAAATGACTTGAAAATTAGCCTCTTCAATGGGGAAACCTCCTTTACATTACATAAATGAACAATTCTTGGATGATAAAAATGAAAATACCTCCTTTATCTATATAGGAGTCTAAGGGGTCACAATATAATCAGAGTCTACATAACAATAACAATGTAAGGGCACAACAATAACAATAGTGGGCTCTTATGGGGCGCAATAATAACAATATGGGGACTACATGGTAAAAACAATAAAAGTAAGGGGGGTCCACTAATAGTAACAAAAAGGGGATACACTAGTATTATAGGGACCTAACAAGTCCACCCTATGTTTGATCTTGATTGGTCCCCATTCCAGATCGATGTTTTCAGGGAGTCCATTAGAATATTTGACCTCGACTAACAACCATGCAATTATTTTATCCTGGGCACACAAGCTTCTGGGGTATAAAAACATGAAGCAACCAATAGCATTTCCAATTTCTTCAATTACCTTTAGGGTCCAAACTTCGAGTGGAAGACTGGGGAGTTTTACCAAGAGAAAATTGTTGCGAGGAGTACCAAAAAGGGGATTGAATCCAATGTACCCTTTATGTAACTCCAAAAAAGCTTCTCCCACGTACCCACAGGGACTGAAGAATGCACTCTGCATCTTCCTGATGGAGGAAGTGAATACTAAACCATTGGTTGAGTAGTAAATTGAACTTAGGAATGTACCCCAGGATGGGGAACCACTGTGAACTCACCATTCATGCATGTTTCTTTCAGAGTAATCCACGAATGCCCATAGACTCACTAGATATCTCTCTTGCAAACTCATTACTCGACCCCAAAGCACATCTCAGCTGAAACAAAGGTGTTTGGTCTCGAAGGAGGTTTTGATTTCTTTCAAAGTTTTTTTTTGTGAATACCTACCTTGTGTAGACTTGAGAGTTTGTCCTTGGATCGTGATGACATTCGCATGGGGAGAAGAGGGCCCATGCCTTGCCAACTGTTCAACATGCAAGAGTGGGGGGTCCTTGCAACAACTAGTTAGATGTGAAAAGTCACAATCTGCCTCAACAACTAGCATGGCATTAATCAGGGCCTCGAGATCCACGAAGTCATTTCCTGACTTGGAAATCATTCCATTGGCACAAACCAAAATGTCAATCCCGATCAAAAGTTCCAACAATCTAATGAGAGGACGAATATCGAATTCACCCCAAATCCAAGGTGCATAAAGGTTAAATCACAAACCAACCACTTGATTATAAAATATTACAAGTTACAAGAGAACTCCTTAAATAGAAGCCACCAACAATAGGCCGGAATGTCATAGTAAGTAAAGAACAACCACCAATAGCTTAAAGGAAAATACCTTTTGAGAGGAAGAGACATGAGACGTATGCCACCACCCTAAAATGGAGAAAATCACCCTAAGCACCTACATTCCAAAAGGATGTCTCAGGATCCTGAAAATTAGACGTGAAAAAATAACAAGAAATCACAATGTACGGTACCTTAAGGCCGAATAATGATAGAGAAAAACCACCCACAACAATTTGGGGAGGAAAAAAATACCACCTTTGTACGATTAGTGGAGGGAGTAAACCACCCTCACAAAGAAAGCCACGATACCGCCCGTGAAGAGTTCGTAAGTAAATCCAAAAATCAACCTGCACCCTAGCATGAGAAAAATAATCCACAACCACCCCAAAAATACTCCAAAAAAAAGAGGAAAATTTAGCTGAACCAAAAACACTAACAACCAGGGAACCTCCACCAGCGAAGACAATAACACCAATGAAAGTATTTGCAAGATCTGGTAAAAACGAGGAGATTACCTTGCACCTTCCTTCTAATAGAACTCTCTAAGTCTCCCTTCACAACATCAAGAAGCATATTCATGTGAAAAATGAGAGCTCCAAACTCAGAAATACTAAGCCAATATAATAGAAAATACCAGGATACCAAGGCTGCCAACGTGAGTGCTCACCACAAGCTAGCCCAAAAAGGATGGGCCCCTGAAAAACTAAAATGTAGAAAGAAACAAGAACGAAGGACACCCTTGAGAGCATGTTAATACCTTCTAATAACCTTAAAACATATATAACGATAATACATAATATATAGATAACATAGATTACCAGTCCCAACAATAGATAACATAGATTACCAAGTCCTCAGTGCTAGCTGAGCATGCTGAGAAGACGAAGCATCATATCTGTATTGAAGATGCTAGAGTCCTTACCAGGGTTGACCATTTCCATCACCGGAAATTTAGAGAGGCGATTGAAATTGAGAAGAGACCCTGTACGTTGAACAGGGATGATGGATGGAAAGTTAGCAGTTGTTGGATTCCATCTCTTCACTCCCTGTAAGGGTCCTTCTTTTATTCTTTGGTATTTTTTGTATTTTTTGATTTGATATATATATATATATATATATATATATATATATATATATATATATATATATATATATATATATATATTAATTAATTTATTTTTTATTTTACTTTAATTAAGTATTTTATTACTGATATTTATTCATTAAATTAAAATAAAAATAAAGTTTATATATATATATATATATATATATATATATATATATATATATATATATATATATATATATATATTAAACCCTCTATTTTTATTTAATTCTAGTTTTTATTTTTATTTATTTATTAATGTTTTTATTTAATTTAATTTTTATTTATTTATTTATATTTTTAGATTTAAATAGATTAATAGTAATTTATTTTTATTTTTATTTTATTTTATCTTTAATGTGTTTATTTATTAATTTATTTATTTATTGACTAAGTCCTTTATTGTTATTTTATTTTATTTTTTTTGTATTTTAATTCTCGTTTTTATTTATTAATGTATTTATTAATTTATTTATTAAATCCTTTATTTTTATTCTATTATTTTATGGTCAACATTAGAATAACTTTACGTTGATTTAAATAGAATAATCGTAATTTATTTTTAGTGTTTATTTTATTTTTAATGTATTTATTTAACAATTTATTTATTGATTAGGTCCTTTGTTATTTTTATTTTATTCTTATTTGTATTTTAATTCTCGTTTTTATTTATTTATTAATTTATTTATTAAATCCTTTATTTTTATTCTATTATTTTATTTATTTATTGACTTTGACTTTAATTTTTGACTTTTAACTTGATTTATGGTTAAAACTTATGTCATTTTAGTTTTTGGTTGTGTTTTTAAAGATGGGTTAGTTTTATTTTTGGTTTTTATATTTATTATTAACCGTTTTTAACTTTTGCAATTTTAAGGTTGGGCTATTTTTAATTCTGGTTTATTTTATATATTTTTAAACTTATTTTTGACCGTTTTTAATTTTTAATTTTTCTTGGGTTTTGACCGTTGCTTCTCTCTTCTTGGTATAAATATGGATATCAGATCACCCAGTCTTCATTATCCTGATGATGAAGTACAGTTGATAGTTCGAAACACGTCGTTCCTAAATTTCTTATGTGATTTCCTGGAAGATTTATGATTAAAAATATCAAACATCGTGAGTAAAGACATCTTCCAAAACCCAATAATGAGATAAACCTTAATATTTAATTTATATAAACTAATACCAATATTCTTTAATATTTTTTAGAAAATAAATATCTATTATCCATTTAATAATTATTAATAATTAATTAAAAATTTACCAGGCTTATTCCAAATTATACATGCCTATTCACATAAATATAATAAATTTAAATTTATTATTATAAATTTGAATTTATTATAATATAATTAAATTAGATATACAAATAAAAAATAAATCAAACCAATTCATCTTTAATTAACGTGATAATATTAAAAAAGTTTATTTTTAATTAACGTGATAATATTAAAAAAGTTTATTTTTAATTAAGATCTAAGTTAACTTTTTTAAATAAAAATAAATTAGTTTTTTAAATGTGTTGCTGTCTTGGAGTCAACCGATATTATTTTAATGTGTTACTATTGTTTTAATTGAAAAAACTTAACTAGTTTGTAGAATGTATAGCCATCTTAGAGTCAACCGCTATGATTTTAATTTGTTGCTGTTAATTTATTTGAAAAACTAACTTATCATCATAATTTTCCCCCTTTTATAATCTTTTCATGAAACAAAACGTTTATTATTTTATTATTTTAGTTTTTCATTCTTGCGCAATATCCAACGGAAGAATAGGAGTGTCTCTATTAATCCAATGACGTAACAGCTATTAATGTTGAGGCAGCTTATCGAACCGTCAGTATGTACGTGTGCCACAGCACGGTTGATGCCGTTCTCAAGCTTTTTTGACTCAGTCAATCACTTTAAAACTACCAACCGCGATTAAAAACACATCACAATCATCAAAATTGAGACTTGTACTATCATCACTCTTTTTTCAAAAAAAAAAAATTAAGACCGTAGTTTTTTTTTTTTTTTTTGGGAAAGTAAGGAGACGTCTATTCTTTTAAATTGAAAATCTTATAATCAAACATTTTTCTATTTTTTAAGAAGTGTTTTATACTTGTATACTTATATAAATGAAATAGTTAGTAAACACAATTATGTATTAGTTTAGATTTATCTTAACTTTAAATCTATCAAGTGTTCAAGGTGAAAATCTCTATTTTGAGTGCAAAACTTGATGAAAAGTTTGCACCTCGAGAGATTTGATCTCTCTCGGTGCTTGATAGATCCAGGGTTAAGATAGATTTATGATGGTTTCATTCATGTGCAGTCATACAAAATTTGTTGAACATTTAATTATTTTGATCGTTTTAAATATGTCTAAGACTAATTTAGTCAATTTAATTTTTTATTTTCTCAGTTTTCTTAGTTTGTTGAGATGAGAGAGAGTATTAATAACTTGAATGATGAAAAAGGATGAAATAAATTTTTTGAGTGCAAAGTGATAATGTAACGATATATATATAGAAAGATATAAAGAGAGTATGTATGTTTGGGGGGTAAGATATATAAAGAAGGAGATACAATGAGAGATAGATATGTAGATGGAGGGGGAAGAGATGTGCTTACAATGAAATCAATGCGCACTATTAATCTAATTACTTTGAAATCAATGTACATCATACATCTAGTTGCATCAAATGAGAAATCAACATCTACATTGAAATCAATGCATCTAGTGTAAGGTACTTAATAAGATTAGAAATCGACATCTACACTGAAAACAATGCATCTAGTGCAAGTGATTAAATAGGATTAGAAATCAATATCTACACTGAAACCAATGCATCTAGTGCGAGCAATCAAATAGGAGTAGAAATCAACATCTACACTAAAATCAATGCATCTAGTGTAAGGTATTAAATATGATTAGAAATCGACATCTACACTGAAATCTGTCAGGCCAGGAGGTAACTCCACAAAATAGAATATGAATTTGATAGAGGGTGTACATGAATTTATACATGGAGGTGAGGCTATTGGGATTCATTCCCAATGTCTCTTAGAATTCCTTATTTCCTAATTTACACTACTATACAATTTCACCCAATCCCTTAGGATTAGGTGTCAATCCCCCCCCCCTTAATCTAAAGGGATGTTGGTGAGTCTAAGCATCATTCTAAATTTTTCAAAATTTTCTCTTCCAAGCACTTTGGTGAAGATGTCTGCAGTTTCTTCATTTGTGGAAAAATGATGTAGATGGATAGTTTTGGCCTCAACATGATGTCGAATCAAATGGTATTTTGTATTCATGTGCTTCGTTCGATCATGTAACTTTGGGTTCTTGGCCAACTTTATTGCAGAAGTGTTGTCGATCATGAGTGGAGTTGAATGCATTTGTTTCATCTGCAAATCTTCTAGGATTTTCCTGGGCCGCACAATTTCCTTTGTCGCTTCAGCTGCTGCCACATATTCTGCCTCAGTTGTGGAATCTGCTGGAACTGATTGTTTGCGTAATATCCATGAGACAACTCCTGATCCAAGACTCATAGTATAACCTGAAGTAGATACCCCAGTTTCTTTGTCCCCGTCAAAGTCTGAATCAGAGTCTTTGATCAAGCTGAAGTCGCCCACCTGTGTATATTTGAGTCCAAAGTCTTGAGTCCCCTTCAAGTACTTTAGAACTCTTTTTGCAATAGACCAATTTCCTGCACAAAGTTTTTGCATAAACCTAGAGAGGATTCCAAAAATAAATGAGATGTTTGATCTGGTAGTAGTCAGGTAGATGTGACTTCCTACAAGCTGTCTATACTTCGTTGCATCCTCGAATTCCTTCCCTTCAATGGATATGAGCTTCAAGTTTTGTTCCATTGGAGTGGTCAAAGGATTGCATTCATCCATGCCAAGCTTGTTCAAAAGATCTCCAATGTACTTATTTTGAGAAAGAAATATAAATTTAGGATGTTGAGTTACTTCAATACCAAGATAGTAGTGAACATAGCCCACGTCAGTCATTTCAAAACCTTTCTTCAATTCTTTATTTATGGATGGAATATAACTCTCATTGTTTCCTACCATCAAAAGATCATCTACGTACACCACAATATATACAATTGTTTTCCTAACTTTCTTGACAAACAAAATCGCATCATCAAGATCAAAATGTTTGAAGTTAAGTTTCAGAAGATGCTCAGTTAATTTCTCATACCGGTCTCACCGTGCTTGCATGAGGCCATAAAAGGACTTTATAAGCTTGCATACTTTGTGTTCTTGGCCCTTCACAACAAATCCTTTTGGCTGGGACATAAAAACCTTCTCCTTTAGATCTCCATTCAAAAAGGAAATTTTTACATCCATCTGATGGTCTTTCCAATGCTTCTGAGCTGCTAGGGAAAAGAGTGTCTGGATTGTGGCCCATTTTGCTGTGGGGGAAATTCTTTCCTCATAATTGACCCTTTCTTTCTGTGCAAAACCTTTTGCCACAAGCTTGGCTTTGTGCTTGTGAAGTGAGTTGTCCACTTTGTACTTGTTCTTGTAGACCCACTCGCAACCAATTGGTTTGGTTCCTAATGGAGGATCAACCAACTTCCCAGTGCCATTCTTTATCAAGGCATCATACTCCTTTTGCATCGCTTCTTTCCATTCATCATGAGAAATGGCTTCTTTGAAGGAAGTTGGTTCAAGATTTGTAGACAAATTCAGTTCACAGTTATAAGCAATATCCATATCAATAGGTGAATCATAATTATTTATGTCACCTCCATTTTTCCTAGTGGAACTTCTTGTTGTTGTCTTCCCAACCTCATCGGGATGAACATTTTCTAGTGTCTTTGTCAGTCATTTTGGGGGACCTTTATGAGATGGCCCAGGATGCTCATTTGACTGAGATGGAATTGAATCAAGATTCAATCTCCCAATTCTGTCAATCACATCATTCAAGGTGTCATCTGTGGTTGGTTCTTCATGTGGGGGAGAGATTTCTTTGGAAGATGACTCCACAAATTGATTCAGTATAGGAATCCCCCCTTCAAGATGTGGAATCTGATTATCAAATTCTTGAAATGAATTTTCATGTGTGATCTATCCAAGCAATCAAGTTGCTACTCAACAACATTGTCAGCCTTGGAAGATTCAGGGAATATGACATATCTGGATACTACAAACTTCTTATTGACTTCATCATAAAGATGATATCCTTTGGAGGTATTGGAATACCCAAAGAAGATACATTTTCGACTTCTGGCACCAAGTTTATTTCTTTGTACCTTAGGTATCAAAGCATAACAGGTGGAACCAAAGACCTTGAAATGATTTACCTAAGGAATGTGGCCATGCCACATTTCATAAGGAGTTTTGTTTCTGATTGAATTAGAAGAACACTTATTCTTTATGTACACAACACATAGAACCGCATCAACCCAAAACATCAATTTTACATTCTTAAAAAACATCATGGAGCAAACCAAATTAAAAATTGTCATGTTCACTCTTTCAACTACACTGTTTTGTTGGGGATTATAGGGCACAATTGTTTGATGTTTTATCCCATGTTGGCGAAGATAGTTTTAAAATTCGTTTGAACTGTATTATTTTCCATTATTAGTGCGCAAAGAGCCAATATGATTTTGTGCATCATTTTCAATCCATGCATGAAAATTCTTGAATGTTTAAAAAACATCAGATTTGTTCCTAAAAAAGTAAACCCAACACATTCTGGTGTAATCATCAATAAATGTCATCATATATATATATATATATATATATATATATATATATATATATATATATATATATATATATATATTTCAATTTTCAGAATCAACATGCATGTGGCCACATAAATTTGAATGAATAAGATCAAGTTTTCTATGTGCTCTGGAATGTGAATCATGAAAGGACTGTTTGCTATGATTTCCTAGAATACAAGCATCACATTGCTTAAGTTTCCTAGGAATTGTAGGCAATCCAGTAACACCATTTTTCTTCAACAATAGAAGGCTGTCATAGTTTAAGTGTCCAAATATAGCATGCCATAAAAGACTTGATGGGAATGTACCTTCATCATGATGAGAAATGAATGCAATTTTTTGTGCATGAGCAGAGGTACCATGCAGCTTCAGGAGTCATCATTCTTCTATTCCCTTCATGGAAAGTGAGCCATCTGATGCTTTTTTGACCTCAACCTTGCCATCAAACATGTGAGTGGAATTTCCTTGTTGGCAGATGTGGACCAAGGAAAAAAGTTTCTCCTCAACTTAGGGAGGTATAGAACCTCATGTAGAAGATGATTTGGAAGACCAGACAACTTAAGCTTGATTTTGATAAGCCCTGATGGGTTGAGTTTAGATTTATCAGCGAAGTATACTGCTCCATCAACCTTGTCAGTAAATTCTTCAAAAAAATAGTTTCTAAAATTCATGTGACATGTTGCTCCTGAATATAGCAATCAATCATTTCTCCAAGAAGTAAATGAAGCATCAAACAAGTCTTTAGTTACTCCAATGTTACAATGTGCTACAACATAATGAGCGGATTTCGGTGCTTTAACTTTGTCTTTGTCATGAGGTTTTACCTTTTTCTTGATTTCTTTGCTGCTTAATTTTTCCCTAAGGAAACTTACATGTAGATGCATCATGGAAATTATTATTGTAACATATGCAATGAAGATAAGATTTTTCACTTTGAGTTTTTCTGCCACCCCCTTCCTCTGAGATTCCTTCTTCATCTTCCTCTTCGGCCACCTCTTCCTCTTGAAAATCTTGAGCATGATTCTTGTCTGTATGTGCGAAACATACAACTTCTTCAAAAGACAAAGGGGTTGTCTTCTTTCCAAAATCTTTCTCTCTTTCTGCAAAATTTTTCTCAAGGGAATCAAAGGTGATCTTCATGAGGTTTCCACTTGCTTGCAATTAATTAAGATAATGTGAGTAAGTGGGATACAATGCCTTAACATAATCTATGAGAGGTATGTCAACTTCTACATTAGTATTCTTAATGTCATGCATGATAGATCTTACTTATGATGATAAAGCAAGAGGGCCATCATTTTTCAATTCAAGGCTGAACAAATTAATCATTAATTGAAAAATTTCATGTTCTGAATGTGTTATAGAATTATTTTAGTTTTTTCAAGGCTTCATAGGCATTTGAAGACAGTGTAATATGGTGACTCACCTCTTCATTTACAAAAGCTGCAATCAAGGCATAGGCCTTGCAATTCTTGTTTTCCCAGATGGCGATCTCCTTGTCTAAGGTGGGCTTTGTCGATGGATTGTCTCCTTCTACTTCAAAAATTCCTCTCCACAACTCATTAAAAATGAGAGTGTGCTTGATTTTTCGAGACCATTCAGGATATTTCTCCTTACCGGGGAGAACAACTCCCATAATAGATATGAGAGAATCTATTGTGACTCTTGAAAAAAAAATTACTGTAGAAAAAATGCAATTCCAGTGTCAAATGTACTTTGCGGAAAAAAACTCAATTACGGAGTGAAAATGAACTCTTCTTTAAAAATTCAATTATGGTAAAAATGTATATTCTGCTGTAAAAAAAACCAGTTTTGGATTTTTTTTTTTTTTTTTTTTTTTTTTGTGCAGGGGAGGTCAAACTTGGGGAAGGTTTACTTGGGGAAGGTCGGACGTAGGGGAGGTCGACCTGGGGAGGGTTGGAATTGGGGGAGGTCGATCTAAGGGAGGTGGTTTAGGGGCAGGTGAAAGCGGAGAGGGGAGGAGGAGGGGGACGGGAATGAGAAGGAGCGAGTGTGGTGAGGGGGAGGGTAGTGGTGATCGGGAGGGGATGCGGGAGGATGAGAGTGGTGAGAGGGATGGAGATTGGTGAGTGTGAGTCACTAGTACATTTGGTCGAAATTCTGACACTTTAGTTCTGACACTTTTGACGTATTGTTGGAAATTTGCCTAATTTTTATCAATTTTTCAAATCCCATCCACAACCGTTGCTATACCAACAGCTGGAGACAAGTGTCAGTATTGCAACGTTTGGAGAAAAGTGTTGCTACTGCAACGTTTGGAGATAAGTGTCGCTATTGCAACGGTTTGGACAAAATTTCTTGTCTTTCCAATCTCATCGGGATGAACATTTTCTATTGGCTTTGTCAACCATTTTGGGTTACCTTTCTGAGATGGCCCAGGCTGCTCATTTGATTGAGATGGAATTGAATCAAGATTCAATCTCCCAATTCTGACAATCACATCATTCAAGGTGTCATCCGTGGTTGGTTCTTCATGTGGGGGAGATAGTGCTTCGGAAGATGATTCCACAGATTGATTCAATATAGGAATCCCCCCTTCAAGATGTGGAATCTGATGATCAAATTATTGGAATTAATTTTCATGTGTGATCTATCCAAGCGATCAAGTTGCTGCTCAACAACATTACCAGTCTTGCAAGATTCAAGGAATATGACATATATGGATACTACAAACTTCTTATTGAATTCACCATAGAGACGATATCCTTTGGAGGTATTGGAATACCCAAAGAAGATAAATTTTTGACTTCTAGCACCAAGTTTATTTCTTTGTACCCTAGGTATCAAAGCATAACAAGTGGAACCAAAGACCTTGAAATGATTTACCGAAGGAATGTGGCCATGCCACATTTCATAAGGAGTTTTGTTTATGATTGAATTAGAAGAACACCTATTCTTTATGTACACAACACATAGAACCGCATCAACCTAAAACATCAATTTTACATTCTTAAAAAACATCATGGAGCGAACCAAATTAAAAATTGTCATGTTCATTCTTTCAACTACACTATTTTGTTGGGGATTATAGGGCACAATTGTTTTATGTTTTATCCCATGTTGGCGAAGATAGTTTTAGAATTCGTTTGAACTGTATTCTTTTCCATTATTAGTGTGCAAAGAGCCAATATGAGTTTGTGCATCATTTTCAATCCATGCATGAAAATTCTTGAATGTTTGAAAAACATCAGATTTGTTCTTCAAAAAGTAAACCCAACACATTCTGGTGTAATCATCAATAAATTTCATCATATAGTTATTTCAATATGAAGAATCAACATGCATGGGGCCACATAAATTTGAATGAATAAGCTCAAGTTTTCTATGTGCTCTGGAATGTGAATCATGAAAGGACTGTTTGTTTTGATTTCCTAGAATACAAACATCACATTGCTTAAGTTTCCTCAAAATTGTAGGCAATTCAGTAACACCATTTTTCTTCAACAATCGAAGGATGTCATAGTTTAAGTGTCCAAATATAGCATGCCATAAAATAATTTATGGGAATGTGCCTTCATCATGATGAGAAATGAATGCAAAGTTTTGTGCATGAGCAGAGGTACCATGCAGCTTTAGGAGTCATATTTCTTCTATTCCCTTCATGGAAAGTGAGCCATCTGTTGCTTTTCTGACCTCAACCTTGCCATCAAACATGTGAGTGGAATTTCCTTGTTGGCGGATGTGGACCAAGGACAAAAGTTTCTCCTCAACTTAGGGAGGTATAGAACCTCATGTAGAAGATGATCTGGAAGACCAGACAACTTAAGCTTGATTTTGATAAGCCCTGATGGGTTGAGTTTAGATTTATCAGCAAAGTATACTGCTCCATCAACCTTGTTAGTAAATTCTTCCAAAAAATATTTTCTGAAATTCATGTGACATGTTCCTCCTAAATCTAGCAACCAATCATTTCTCCAAGAAGTAAATGAAGCATCAAACAAGTCTTTAGTTACTCCAATTTTACAATGTGCTACAACATAATGAGCAGATTTAGGTGCTTTACCTTTTTCTTGATTTCTTTGCTGCTCAATTTTTCCCCAAGGAAACTTACATGTAGATGCATCATGGCAATGTTTATTGTAACATATGCAATGAAGATAATATTTTTCAATTTGATTTTTTCTGCCAGCCCCTTCCTCTGAAATTCCTTCTTCGTCTTCCTCTTTGGCCACCTCTTCCTTTGGAAAAATCTTGAGCATGATTCTTGTCTCTATTTGCGAAACATGCAACTTATTTAAAAGACAGAGGGGTTGTCTTCTTTCCAAAAGCCTTCTCTCTTTCTGCAAATTTTTTCTCAAGGGAATCAAAGGTGATCTTCATGAGGTTTCCACTTTCTTGCAATTAATTAAGATAATGTGAGTAAGTGGGATACAATGCCTTAACATAATCTATGAGAGGTATGTCAACTTCTACACTAGTATTCTTAATGTCATGCATGATAGATCTTACTTATGATGCTAAAGCAAGAGGGTCATCATTTTTCAATTCAAGGCTGAACAACTTAATCATTAATTGAACAATTTCATGTTCTGAAAGTGTTATAGAATTATTTTAGTTTTCTCAAGGCTTCATAGGCATTTGAAGATGGTGTAATATGGTGACTCACCTCTTCATTTACAAAATCTGCAATCAAGGCATAGGCCTTGCAATTCTTGTTTTCCTAGATGGTGATCTCCTTGTCTGAGGTGGGCTTTGTTGGTGGATTGTCTCCTTCTACTTCAAAAAATCCTCTCCTCAACTCATTAAAAATGAGAGTGTGCTTGATTTTCCGAGACCATTCGGGATAGTTCTCCTTTCCGGAGAGAACAACTCCCATAATAGATATGAGAGAATCTATTGTGACTCTTGAAAAAAAAATTGCTGGAGAAAAAACTCAATTCCGATGTAAAATGTACTTTGTGGAAAAAAACTCAATTACGGAGTGAAAATGCACTCTGCTTTAAAAATTCAATTATGGTAAAAATGCATATTCTGCTGTAAAAAAAACCAGCTTTGGATTTTTTTTTTTTTTTTTTGTGCATGGGAGGTCAAACTTGGGGAAGGACGGACCTAGGGGAGGTTGACCTGGAGAGGTTCGGACTTGGGGGAGGTCCATCTGAGGGAGGTGGTTTAAGGGGAGGTGAAAGCTGAGAGGGGAGGAGGAGGGGTGTTGAAAATGCAACAAGATGATGGAGCTTAGTGAAATGAAGTCGCCTTCACTAAGTGGGCCCGCAGGCTATTTTTGGTGCAAAGTCTATTTTTAGACATAGGGATAATGGTCTATGAGTTGCAGGATGCTATTTATGGATGATTGGTCGAGTTGGTAAAAATAGATGGACCTCTATTTTTAGACATTGGGCGGTTTCTATTTTTAGACTGTCGAGCTAAAAATAGAACAGTGAAATATTATTAACCCTTAATAATATTTAGACTATAAACATTATCTTATCCTCTTGGAGCACTTTAGTTTGATGCTTGGATGTGGCACATGCAGCTGACAGAAGGAAATACACTTTTCCTAAGGGTTAGTTGAGCTATTGCATGGTTGACTTCAGTTAGAACTCATGTGGCAGAGTTTGGTGGAGTTGATGAGACAGCTGGTGGAGTTGTGTTCGGTTTAACTTAGTTGAACTAGTTGTATTTAGTCTAACTGATAAATACACTAGTGATGAGTGGTGTGAATTAATTATTAATCAATTCACTAATTATTAACTCATAAATCAACTAAAGAACACATCAGTTAACTGCAATGCATGGACAGTTCAGTGGAGACCAGTGTTAGAGGTGGGTGAAAGGGTGAGTCTACTATCAGTTGTGACTATTGGTTGTGCATGAGATTTTCACACACATTGATGGAGATTGCCAATGAGGATTGCGCAGTTGGAGCTAGGGGGATTCAAACTTGGATCTCATCATTAATCAACTTGGATTGCGCAGTAGAGGCAGGCAGACTTGTGGAGGAGATTTGAACCTGTGACTTGTTCTATTTCTCAGCTAGTTTTGTGTGTAGCATTCAGATAGTGCTGAGAGCTGTGAGAGATTTGTGCTATGTATTGTTACATGTTCTCTATCATTATAATATACAGATAGTTGGGGGTTTTCAGCTATTTCTTTCCCCATTACATCCTGTGTTGATATGTGTGCTTGATTATGTTTTAATGAGCGCATGCGACTGCTTTATATTTCCGCCTATTGATGATCAATTGTAGAAGAGGTTATTTATTATGCATGAAGCTTTAATATTGTGTAATCAGGATAATCTCAGTGAATAATTCAGCAAATTATTCAAATTGCTACAAGGGGGACGGGAATGAGAAGGAGCGCGAGTGGTGAGGAGGAGGGTAGTGGTGATGGGGAGGGGATGCGGGAGGATGAGAGTCATGAGGGGGATGGAGATTGGTGAGCGTGAGTCACTAGTACATTTGGTCAAAATTACGACACTTTAGTTCTGACACTTTTGACGTATTGTTAGAAATTTCCCCAATTTTTATCAATTTTTCAAATCCCACCCACAACTGTCGCTATACTGACGGTTGGAGACAAGTGTTAGTATTGTGACATTTGGAGAAAAGTGTCGCTATTGCGACGTTTGGAGATAAGTGTCTCTATTGCGATGGTTTGGAAAAAATCTCCTGTCTTTCCAACCTCATCAAGATGAACATTTTCTAGTGTCTTTTTCAGCCATTTTGGGGGACCTTTTTGAGATGGCCTAGGCTGCTCATTTGACTAAGATGGAATTGAATCAAGATTCAATCTACCAATTCTGTCAATCACATCATTCAAGGTGTCATTCGTGGTTGGTTCTTCATGTGGGGGAGAGAGTGCTTCGGAAGATGATTCCATAGATTGATTCAGTATAGGAATCCCCCCTTCAAGATGTGGAATCTGATTATCAAATTCTTGAAATGAATTTTCATGTGTGCTCTATCCAAGCGATCAATTTTCCGCTCAACAACATTGTCAGTCTTGGAAGATTCAAGGAATATGACATATCTGGATACTACAAACTTCCTATTGACTTCATCATAGAGACGATATCCTTTGGAGGTATTGGAATACCCAAATAAGATACATTTTTTACTTCTAGCACCAAGTTGATTTCTTTGTACTTTAGGTATCAAAGCATAATAGGTGGAACCAAAGACCTTGAAATGATTTACTGAAGGAATGTGGCCATGCCACATTTCATAAGGAGTTTTGTTTCTAATTGAATTGTAAGAACACCTATTATTTATGTACACAACACATATAACCACATCAACCCAAAACATCAATTTTACATTCTCAAAAAACATCATGGAGCGAACCAATTTAAAAATTGTCATGTTCATTCTTTCAACTACACTATTTTGTTGTGGATTATAGGGTGAAATTTTTTGATGTTTTATCCCATGTTGGTGAAGATAGTTTTAGAATTTGTTTGAACTGTATTCTTTTCCATTATTAGTGCGCAAAGAACCAATATGAGTTTGTGCATCATTTTCAATCCATGCATGAAAATTCTTGAATGTTTGAAAAACATCAGATTTGTTCTTCAAAGAGTAAACCCATCACATTCTGGTGTAATCATCAATAAATGTCATAGTATATTTATTTCAATATGCAGAATCAACATGCATGGGGCCACATAAATTTGAATGAATAAGCTCAAGTTTTTTATGTGCTCTGGAATGTGAATCATGAAAGGACTGTTTGCTTTGATTTCCTAGAAAGTGAGCCATATGATGCTTTTCTGACCTCAACCTTGCCATCAAACATGTGAGTGGAATTTCCTTGTTGGTGGATGTGGACCAAGGACCAATGTTTCTCCTCAACTTAGGGAGGTATAGAACCTCATGTAGAAGATGATCTGGAAGACCAGACAACTTAAGCTTGATTTTGATAAGTCCTGATGGGTTGAGTTTAAATTTATCAGTGAATTATACTACTCCATCAACCTTGTCAATAAATTCTTCAAAAAAATATTTTCTAAAATTCTTGTGACATGTTGCTCCTGAATCTAGCAACCAATAATTTCTCCAAGAAGTAAATGAAGCACCAAACAAGTCTTTAGTTACTCCAATTTTACAATGTTCTACAACATAATGAGCGGATTTAGGTGCTTTACCTTTGTCTTTGTCATGAGGTTTTACCTTTTTCTTGATTTCTTTGCTGCTCAGTTTTTCCCCAAGGAAACTTACATGTAGATGCATCATGGAAATGTTTATTGTAACATATGCAATGAAGATAAGATTTTTCACTTTGAGTTTTTCTGCCACCCCCTTCCTCTGAAATTCCTTCTTCTTCTTCCTCTTTGGCCACCTCTTCCTCTGGAAAAATCTTGAGCATGATTCTTGTCTCTATGTGCGAAACATACAACTTCTTCAAAAGACAGAGGGGTTGTCTTCTTTCCAAAAGCGTTCTCTCTTTTTGCAAACTTTTTCTCAAGAGAATCAAAGGCGATCTTCATGAGGTTTCTGATTGCTTGCAATTAATTAAGATAATGTGAGTAAGTGGGATACAATGCCTTAGCATAGTCTATGAGAGGTATGCCAACTTCTACACTAGTATTCTTAATGTCATGCATGATAGATCTTACTTATGATGTTAAAGCAAGAGGGTCATCATTTTTCAATTCAAGGTTGAACACCTTAATCATTAATTGAACAATTTCATGTTCTGAATGTGTTATAGAATTATTTTAGTTTACTCAAGGCTTCATAGGCATTTGAAGACGATGTAATATGGTGACTAACCTCTTCAGTTACAAAAACTGCAATCAAGACATAGGCCTTGAAATTCTTGTTTTCCCAGATGGCGATCTCCTTGTCTGAGGTGGGCTTTGTCAGTGGATTGTCTCCTTCTACTTCAAAAATTCCTCTCCACAACTCATTAAAAATGAGAGTGTGCTTGATTTTCAAAGACCATTCAGGATAGTTCTCCTTGCCGGGGAGAACAACTCCCATAATAGATATGAGAGAATCTATTGTGACTCTTGAAAAAAAAATTGCTGGAGAAAAAACTCAATTCCAATGTAAAAAGTACTTTGCGGAAAAAAACTCAATTATGGAGTGAAAATGCACTCTGCTTTAAAAATTCAATTCTGGTAAAAATGTATATTTTTCTATAAAAAAAACCAGTTTTGGATTTTTATTTTTTATTTATTTATTTTTTTTGTGCAGGGGAGGTCAAACCTGGGGAAGGTTGACTTGGGGAAGGTTGGACCTAGGGGAGGTCAACCAGGGGAGGGTCGGACTTGGGGGAGGTCGATCTGAGGGAGGTGGTTTAAGGGGAGGTGAAAGCAGAGAGGGGAGGAGGAGGGGGACAGGAATGAGAAGGAGCGAGAGTGGTGAGGGGGAGGGTAGTGGTGACGGGGAGGGGATGCAGGAGGACGAGAGTGCTAAGGGGGACGAGAGTGGTGAGGGGGATGGATATTGGTGAGTGTGAGTCATGTTGTTATGACATCCCTCACTGAGCTGGGATGACTAATAATGAAGAGCCTTATACCGCATAGCAAATATAACAAGGACTGAATGGACTATTAAAGCCCCTTTTTCAAATATCGGAACTCTTGAAAAGGCTAAACTCCATCTTTTTTCTTTAAAAAGGCTCATTTTTGCATACTAGGCCTCTAAGCCTGTTTCTCTTAAGCCAGACCCCCTTTTCCGCCATGATACCGGGCCTCGGGATCGAGCGTTAATCCCATCAGAGATCGCACGTCGCTCCTTTAGGGTTCCCACTTTCAAGTCTGTAGTTTCGCCGATGGCCGATCCCTCGATGCGATTGTGATCGTTGATCTCCTCCTGAATCCAATGGTCCTCACTCCATCGTGTGGCCCCCATCCATCTCTCATTGGCTCATCGCTCCATCGCTCCATCGCTTCATCGCTCATCAACACTTGCTTTTCCATTAGCCATTGGCATATCACAACCTCTAATTTCTTCCTTCTCGGACCCTCTTCTCAGCCGATTGCCGATCCTACGATGCATTCTCCGCCGTCCATCTCACAGATCTGACGGCACATGTTGATTCACCTCTTCTTCCACTCGCGGGCACTTTCAGCACAAAGGTCAACCATATGAGTGCCCCCATAGTTGACTCCTCGGGCTATGGGAGATCTTCATCCGATGGTCCAGATTTACTACGGGGGCACTCGACTCGCAAACCTGTTCGTACCTTAAGTGCCCCTGCAATACACATATTTTCTTTCATTTTCCATATTTTCCTGCTGGTCCCACCTGACCACACGAGGCCTTTCCATTGTGTTTCCATGTCATCCTCACCGTTGATCTGTCTCCCCCTTCAGATCCAACGGCCCGTAGGCAGTTTCGCGATCATTTCTCCATAGCTGACCAAAACCTATCTTCCACACGAAATTGGTGGTTTTAAAAGGACATGTGTCACCCACCTAACCATATCACGTTCATCACCCTCATTACCGCTTACCGCCCCCCACCAGCGCGAAAACCACTCTAATTTTCGTGAAACCGCCTTTGCATAACTTTGTGCCAAATCAAATTTAAATGCTATTTTCACCATGGAAACACTTCTATTGTTTTCCTTGCCTCTACATTGCTCTCCCACCTTCACCCGAGCCTTCTGAAGTAGTAAAACCCCCTCATCGCAGGATTTATTTAATTTCTTTGCTGTCTGTGCAGATTTTCATGGCCTTTTAATGTACACATGGCCATCTCATAGCCAATCACAGTGGCTCGAGGCCGAGGATGACGATCCTCCACGCCCGGGAAGAAGAGAAAAAGATGCAAAGAGGCAATTCCACATCCAAGGTAATGGATCATGACCATCAGCCACTCTATGGGACCCTCCAGTGCAGAAGGCCGACTCTTTCACTATTAGCAGCATTGCATTCTCCAGGTCAGAAGGCCAGCTATCCCACGACTAACTGTATCACCTTTGCCAGCAGCAGTAGTGGCTCTGCCTCATCAAAGATCTATGATAAGTCATGACGGGGCCTATGTGGTATTTTTGCCATATATTCTCTTCACTTTTTCATTTCGGGTGAAATCTTTGGATTTACTCTCGCAGTTTTTACTTTCAGTTCAATCAATTGTTACATTTAAGTTAGAAACGACTTTAGGCCTACATTGTAAGATGATGAGAGACAGTTTTTCCTCATCATCATTTCTGTTTTGATTTAGACCTGCAACATCATACCAGCATGCGGAGAAGATATTTTCCCAAAATATCTTCTCATGCATAGGAATCAGAGGTTATAAAAGTAGGAAGATAACACTAACAAAGGTTCCAGATTTTCCAAAGAATTCACTAGTTCAAGTGTTCTGTATGTATTTTGTGTGAACTTTGATAGTAGATGTTTTAATATCCCGTAGGGGCTTAGTAATAAGAAGCTTTGTTGGAATTGGGGATTCCCCTCTAGATGATTCATAGTTTGTAACTCTTCTTCATGTTTTTTAATACAAAGGCTCATTTCGTATCTCTCCACATTTCTTGTATCTAATGTTCTGGAATGTGAGTGCTACCATGTTTGAATATGAATTTATCATAGCAGATACTCATATTTAATCATCCATAGCGCTTTAAATATGGCTCAAGCATGATAGTTTGTTTCACTTCCTATCTCTACCGCCATTCTTATAATACTAATTACAATGGATTCTTGTCTTTGAACGTGCCCAGATATATGGATTCTTATCTTTGCATAGGACCAGTATATATGGAATCTTATCTTTGAATAAGCCCAGTTATATTTGGTATCTTATTCCATTTTCTGTCATAGTCATCGCTCACATATACAACTTGATATCTGTGTGTTAATTTTAGAATTCGGCCCCCTTTACAACATTCTGTCTTAAAGCTGTCTGATGCATTTGCTTATTTAAGTTTGTAGTCAGTTTCTGCAGTTTTCCCAGTTGTTGTGTTTAAATTTGGGGTCTTGGTTCCACCCTTATTAAAACCATTCATCTGAGTGATATTAGCATGAGAGCCTAACCTTGTCAATTGCAATCAGTTGAGTCATATGCTCCTTGCATTTAATATGTCCTAGGCACTGGTATTTATACAACTCAAGGTTGTCTTTAGGATCTACAACAAGTTACTAGTACATTTGTTAAAAAATTCGACACTTTAGTTCCGATACTTTTGATGTATTATCAGAAATTTCCCTAATCTTTATCAATTTTTCAAATCCCACCCACAACCGTCGCTATACCAACGGTTGGAGACAAGTGTCAGTATTGCGACGCTTGGGGAAAAGTGTCGCTATTCCAACGTTTGGAGATAAATGTCACTATTGCGACGGTTTGGACAAAAGTTCCCATCTTTCCAACCTCATCGGGATGAAAATTTTCTAGTGTCTTTGTCAGACATTTTTGGGGACCTTTCTGAGATGGCCCAGGCTGCTCATTTGACTGAGATGGAATTGAATCAAGATTCAATCTCCCAATTATGTCAATCACATCATTTAAGATGTCATCCGTGGTTGGTTCTTCATGTGGGGGAGAGAGTGCTTCAGAAGATGATTCCACAAATTGATTTAGTATAGGAATCCCCCCTTCAAGATGTGGAATCTAATTATCAAATTCTTGAAATTAATTTTCATGTGTGATCTATCCAAGCGATCAAGTTGCCTCTCAACAACATTGTCAGTCTTGGAAGATTAAAGGAATATGACATATCTAGATACTACAAACTTCTTATTGACTTCATCATAGAGACGATATCCTTTGGAGGTATTGGAATACCCAAAGAAGATACATTTTTGACTTCTAGCACCAATTTTATTTCTTTGTACCTTAGGTATCAAAGCATAACAGGTGGAACCAAAGGCCTTGAAATGATTTACCGAAGTAATGTGGCCATGCCACATTTCATAAGGAGTTTTATTTCTGATTTAATTATAAGAACACTTATTCTTTATGTACACAACACATAGAACCGCATCAACCCAAAACATCAATTTTACATTCTTAGAAAACATCATGGAGCGAACTAAATTAAAAATTGTCATGTTCATTCTTTCAACTACACCGTTTTGTTGGGGATTATAGGGCACAATTGTTTGATGTTTTATCCCATGTTGGTGAAAATAGTTTTAGAATTCATTTGAACTGTATTATTTTCCATTATTAGTGCGCAAAGAGACAATATGAGTTTGTGCATCATTTTCAATCCATGCATGAAAATTCTTGAATGTTTGAAAAACATCAGATCTGTTCTTCAAAAAGTAAACCCATCACATTTTGGTGTAATCATCAATAAATGTAATAATATATTTATTTCAATATGCAGAATCAACATGCATGGGGCCACATAAATTTGAATGAATAAGCTCAAGTTTTCTATGTGCTCTGGAATGTGAATCATGAAAAGACTGTTTGCTTTGATTTCCTAGAATACAAGCATCACATTGCTTAAGTTTCCTCGGAATTGTAGGCAATCCAATAACACCATTTTTCTTCAACAATCGAAGGATGTCATAGTTTAAGTGTCCAAATATAGCGTGCCATAAAATACTTGATGGGAATGTACCTTCATCATGATGAGAAATGAATGCAAAGTTTTGTGCATGAGTAGAGGTACCATGCAACTTCAGGAGTCATCATTCTTCTATTCCCTTCATGGAAAGTGAGCCATCTAATGCTTTTCTGACCTCAACTTTGCCATCCAACATGTGAGTGGAATTTCCTTGTTGGCGGATGTGGACCAAGGATAAAAGTTTCTCCTCAACTTAGGAAGGTATAGAACCTCACGTAGAAGATGATCTGGAAGACCAGACAACTTAAGCTTGATTTTGATAAGCCCTGATGGGTTGATTTTAGATTTATCAGTGAAGTATACTACTCCATCAACCTTGTCAGTAAATTCTCAAAAGAAATATTTCTAAAATTTATGTGACATTGTTGCTCCTGAATCTAGCAACCAATCATTTCTCCAAGAAGTAAATGAATCATCAAACAAGTCTTTAGTTACTCCAATTTTACAATGTGCTACAACATAATGAGCAAATTTAGGTGCTTTACTTTTTTCTTTGTCATGAGGTTTTACCTTTTTCTTGATTTCTTTGCTACTTAGTTTTGCGCCAAGGAAACTTACATGTAGATGCATCATGGCAATGTTTATTGTAACATATGAAATGACGATAATATTTTTCACTTTGAGTTTTTCTGCCACCCCCTTCCTTTGAAATTCCTTCTTTGTCTTCCTCTTCAGGCGCCTCTTCCTCTGGAAAAATCTTAAGCATTATTCTTGTCTTTATGTGTGAAACATACTTCAAAGGATAGAGGGGTTGTCTTCTTTCCAAAAGCCTTCTCTCTTTCTACAAACTTTTTCTCAAGGGAATCAAAGGTGATCTTCATGAGGTTTCCGCTTGCTTGCAATTAATTAAGATAATCTAAGTAAGTGGGATACAATGCCTTAACATAATCTATGAGAGGTATGTCAACTTATACACTAGTATTCTTAATGTCATGCATGATAGATCTTACTTATGATGCTAAAGCAAGAGGGTCATCATTTTTCAATTCAAGGCTGAACACGTTAATCATTAATTGAACAATTTCATGTTCTGAATGTGTTATAGAATTATTTTAGTTTTCTCAAGGCTTCATAGGCATTTGAAGACGGTGTAATATGGTGACTAACCTCTTCATTTACAAAAGCTGCAATCAAGTCATAGGCCTTGCAATTCTTGTTTTCCAAGATGGCGATCTCCTTATTTGAGGTGGGATTTATCGGGGGATTGTCTCCTTCTACTTGAAAACTTCCTCTCCACAACTCATTAAAAATGAGAGTGTGCTTTATTTTCCAAGACCATTCAGGATAGTTCTCCTTGCCGGGGAGAACAACTCCCATAATAGATATGAGAGAATCTATTGTGAATCTTGAAAAAAAAATTGCTGGAGAAAAACTCAATTCTGGTTTAAAATGTACTTTGTAGAAAAAAAACTCAATTACGAAGTGAAAATGCACTCTTCTTTAAAAATTCAATTCTGGTAAAAATGTATATTCTGCTGTAAAAAAAACCAGTTTTGGATTTATTTATTTATTTTTTTTTTTGTGAAGGGGGAGGTCAAACCTGGGGAAGGTTGACTTGGGGAAGGTCGGACCTAGGGGAGGTCGACTTGGGGAGGGTCGGACTTGGGGGAGGTTGATCCGAGGGAGGTGGTTTAGGGGGAGGTAAAAGTGGAGAGGGGAGGAGGAGGGGGGCGGGAATGAGAAGGAGCGAGATTGGTGAGGGGGACAAGAGTGGTGAGGGAGACGAAGATTGGTGAGCATGAGTCACTAGTACATTTGGTAAAAATTTTGACACTTTATTTCCAACACTTTTGACGTACTGTTGGAAATTTCCCCAATTTTTATCGATTTTTCAAATCCCGCCCACAACCGTCACTATACTAACGGTTGGAGACAAGTGTCGGCATTGTGATGTTTGGAGAAAAGTGTCACTATTGCGATGTTTGGAGATAAGTGTCGCTATTGCGACGGTTTGGAAAAAATTTCCAAACTCCAACCTCATCGGGATGCACATTTTCTAGTGTGTTTGTTAGCCATTTTGGGGGACCTTTCTGAGATGGCCCAGACTGCTCATTTGATTGAGATGGAATTGAATCAAGATTCAATTTCCCAATTCTATCAATAACATCATTCAATTTTTCATCCATGGTTGGTTCTTCATGTGGGGGAGAGAGTGCTTCAGAAGATGATTCCACAAATTGACTCAGTATAGGAATCTCCCCTTCAAGATGTAGAATCTGATTATCAAATTATTGAAATGAATTTTCATGTGTGCTATATCCAAATGATCAAGTTGCCGCTCAACAACATTGTCAGTCTTGGAAGATTCAAGGAATATGACATATCTGGATACTACAAACTTCTTATTGACTTCATCATAGAGACAATATCCTTTGGAGGTATTGGAATACCCAAAGAAGATAAATTTTTGACTTCTAGCACCAAGTTTATTTCTTTGTACCTTAGGTATCAAAACATAACAGGTGGAACCAAAGACCTTGAAATGATTTACCGAAGGAACGTGGCCATGCCACATTTCATAAGGATTTTTGTTTCTAATTGAATTATAATAACACCTATTCTTTATGTACACAACACAGAACCGCATCAACCCAAAACATCTATTTTACATTCTTAAAAAACATCATGGAGCGAACCAAATTAAAATTTTTCATGTTCATTCTTTCAACTACATCGTTTTGTTGGGGATTATAGGGCACAATTGTTTGATGTTTTATCCCATGTTGGTGAAGATAGTTTTAGAATTCTTTTGAACTATATTCTTTTCCATTATTAGTGCGCAAAGAGCCAATATGAGTTTGTGCATCATTTTCAATCCATGCATGAAAATTCTTGAATGTTTGAAAAACATCATATTTGTTCTTCAAAAAGTAAACCCAACACATTCTGGTGTAATCATCAATAAATTTCATCATATATTTATTTCAATATGCAGAATCAACATGCATGGGGCCACATAAATTTGAATGAATAAGCTCAAGTTTTCTATGTGCTCTGGAATGTGAATCATGAAAGGACTGTTTGCTTTTATTTCCTAGAATACAAGCATCACATTGCTTACGTTTCCTCGGAATTGTAGGCAATCCAGTAACGCCATTTTTCTTCAACAATCAAAGGCTATCATAGTTTAAGTGTCCAAATCTAGCATGCCAGAAAAGACATGATGGGAATGTACCTTCATCATGATGAGAAATGAATGCAAAGTTTTGTGCATGAGTAGAGGTACCATGCAGCTCCAGGAGTCATCATTATTCTATTCCCTTCAAGGCAAGTGAGCCATCTGATGCTTTTCTGACCTCAACCTTGCCATCAAACATGTGAGTGGAATTTCCTTGTTGGCGGATGTGGAACAGGGACAAAATTTTCTTCTCAACTTAGGGAGGTATCGAACCTCATGTAGAATATGATCTGGAATACCAGACAACTTAAGCTTGATTTTGATAAGCCTTGATGGGTAGAGTTTAGATTTATCAACGAAGTATACTGCTCCATCAACCTTGTTAGTAAATTCTTCAAAAAAATATTTTCTAAAATTCTTGTGACATGTTGCTCCTGAATCTAGCAATCAATTATTTCTCCAAGAAGTAATGAAGCATCAAACAAGTCTTTAGTTACTCCAATTTTACAATGTGCTACAACATAATGAGTGGATTTAGGTTCTTTACCTTTGTCTTTGTCATGAGGTTTTACCTTTTTCTTGATTTCTTTGCTGCTCAATTTTGTCCCAAGGAAACTTACATGTAGATGCATCATGGCAATGTTTATTGTAACATATGCAATGAAGATAATATTTTTCACTTTGAGTTTTTCTGCCACCCCCTTCCTCTAAAATTCCTTCTTCATCTACCTCTTCGGCCACCTCTTCCTCTGGAAAAATCTTGATCATGATTCTTGTCTCTATGTGCGAAACATAAAACTTCTTCAAAAGACAGAGGGGTTGTCTTCTTTCCAAAATCCTTCTATCTTTCTGCAAAATTTTTCTCAAGGGAATCAAAGGTGATCTTCATGAGGTTTCTTCTTGCTTGCAATTAATTAAGATAATGTGAGTAAGTGGGATACAATGCCTTAACATAATGAATGAGAGGTATGTCAACTTCTACACTAGTATTCTTAATGTCATTCATGATAGATCTTACTTATGATGCTAAAGCAAGAGGGTCATCATTTTTCAATTCAAGGCTAAACAACTTAATCATTAATTGAACAATTTCATGTTCTAAATGTGTTATAGAATTATTTTAGTTTTCTCAAGGATTCATAGGCATTTGAAGACGGTGTAATATGGTGACTCACCTCTTTACAAAAGCTACAATCAAGGCATAGGCCTTGCAATTCTTGTTTTCCTAGATGTCGATCTCCTTATCTGAGGTGGGCTTTGTTGGTGGATTGTATCCTTCTACTTCAAAAATTCCTCTGCACAACTCATTAAAAATGAGAGTGTGCTTGATTTTCCAAGACCATTCAGGATAGTTCTCCTTGCCGGAGAGAAAAACTCCCATAATAGATATGAGAGAATATATTGTGATTCTTGAAAAAAAAATTACTGGAGAAAAAAATCAGTTCCGATGTAAAATGTACTTTGCAGCAAAAAACTCAATTACGGAGTGAAAATACACTCTGCTTTAAAAATTCAATTCTGGTAAAAATGTATATTCTGCTATAAAAAAAACTAGTTTTGGAATTTTTTTTTTTTGTTTTGTTTTGTTTTTTGTGCAGGGCAGGTCAAACCTGTGGAAGGTTGACTTGGGGAAGGTCAGACCTAGGGTAGGTTGACCTAGGGGGGTTAGACTTGGGGGAGGTCGATTTGAGGGAGGTGGTTCATGGGGAGGTGAAAGAGAGGGGAGGAGGAGGGGGGACGAGAATGAGAAGGAGCGAGAGTGGTGAGGAGGAGGGGATATGAGAGGACGGGAGTGGTGAGGGGGATGGAGATTGGTGAGCATGAGTCACTAGTACATTTGGTCAAAATTCCGACACTTCAGTTTCGATAATTTTGACGTATTGTCGGAAATTTCCCCAATTTTTATCAATTTTTCAAATCCCGCCCACAACCGTCGCTATACCAACTGTTGGAGACAAGTGTTGGTATTGCGAAGTTTGAAGAAAATTGTCGCTATTGTGACATTTGGAGATAGGTGTCGCTATTTGCGACGGTTTGGACAAAAGTGTCGGTATTGCGAATTTTCAAAGAGAAGTGTCAGAATTGCGATATTTGGAGATAAGTGTCGGTATTGCGACAATTTTGAGACAAGTGTCGGTATTGCGACGTTTCAGAGAAAAGTGTCAGTATTGCAACGTTTCAGAGAAAAGTGTCGGTATTGTGATAGTTTGGACAAGTGTCGATATTGTGACAGTTTGGAGACAAGTGTCGGTATTGCAACATTTAGGAGGCAAGTGTTAGTGTTTAGGAAAAATCTTAGGTTTTAGGGTTTAGGAACAATGTTTGGGAGTTATATTTTAGGATTTAGGAACAATGTGTCGGGTCATGTGATCGGGTTTATGGTTTAGGAACAATGTTTTGGGTTGTCTGATAGGTTCATATGAGGGCGCCCAAGGTAACGCATTTGGGAAGGTCGAGTTGGGTCTGGTCGGGTTGTGTCAAGCGAGGCTACCCAAGGAAACAAATTTGTTCAGGTCAGGTTGAGTCGTGTGATGGCACCCAAGGAAACATGTTTGTGTTAGGTCAGGTCGGTTCGTGCTGTATTGTAAGGGCACCCAAGGAAACACGTTCAGGCGGGGCGGGTCGGGTCGAGTTGGGTCAGGTCGTGCCGTGTGAGGCTGCCCAAGGAAATGCATTTGGGTGGGTCGGGTTAGGTCGGGTCAGGTTGTATGAGGGTGGTCGTATCAAAAATTCTAAGTTGTGACCACCCATGTTGCTTGTGCATGTTTGTGCGATCCCTTTTCTATTTCCTCCCTCATGTGCCCTTTGTTCGGGCGGGTCAGTTCTGGTCGGGTCGGGTCGTATGAGGGTGGTCGTATTAAAAATGTTGATTTGTGACCACCCATGTTTCTTGTGCACGTTTGTGCGATCCCTTTTCCATTTTCTCCCTCGTGCGCCCTTTATTCGGGCGGGTTGGGTCGTGCCTTGTGAGGACGCCACAGGAAACTCATTCGGGTCAAATCATGTGAGGGAGGTCATATAAAAAATGCTAAGTTGTGACCAAACGTGTACCTTGTGCATGTTCATGCGACCCATTTGTCGTTTTCTCCCTTGTGCCTTCGATGTTCAGGCAGGTTGGGTCGGGTTGGGTCGTGTGATGTCATCCAAGGAAATGCGTTCGGGTCGAGTTGGGTTGGGTCGTGTTGTACCATGAGGGCGCCCAATGAAACATGTTCAAGCAGGTCGGTTCAGGTTAGGTCATGTGAGGGCACCCAAGGAACATGTTCGATCAGGTCAGGTCATGTCAAGCCGTGTCATTAGGGCGCCCAAGGAAACGTGTTTGGGTGGGTCAGGACGAGTTGTGTGATGCCGCCCAAGGAAACTCATTCGGGTCAGGTCAGGTCGAGTCGTGCCATATTGTGAGGGTGCCCAAGGAAACATGTTTGGGTGGGTTGGGTCGGGTTGGGTCTAGTCAGGTCGTGTCGTGTGAGGCTGCCCAAGGAAACGCATTCAGGCGGGTTGGGTCGTGTGAGGGTGGTCGTATAAAAAATGCTAAGTTGTGACCGCCTATGTTTCTTGTGCATGTTTGTGCAATCCTTTTTCCGTTTTCTCCCTCATGTGCCCTTTGTTCCGGTGGGTTAGGTCGTGTTGTGTGAGGGCGCCACAGGAAATGTGTTCAAGTTGGATAGTCTAAGGGAGGTTGTACAAAAAATGATAAGTTGAGATTGCCTATGTGCCTTCTGCACGTTCGTACGACCCGTTTGTCATTTTCTCCCTCGCGCCTTCAACATTCCAGCAGGTCGGGTCAGGTCGGGTCATGTGAGGGTGCCCAAGGAAACGCATTCGGGTCGGGTCATTCCGTACTGTGAGGGCACCCAAGGAAACACGTTCGGGCAGGTCGGGTCAGGTCAGGTCGTGTTGTACCGTGAGGGCACCCAAGGAAACATGTTCAAGTGGGTCGAGCCAGGTTGGGTCATGTGAGGGTGCCTAAGGAACATGTTCGACCAGGTCAGGTCATGTTGGGCCGTGTCATGAGGGCACCCAGGGAAACGCGTTCGGGTGGGTCAGGTCGAGTCGTGTGATGCCGCCCAACGAAATGCATTCGGGTCGGGTCAAGTTCGATCGTGCCATATTGTGAGGGCGCCCAAGGAAACACGTTCAGGTGGGTCGGGTCGGGTCAGGTCTGGTCAGGTTGTGTTGTGTGAGGTCGCCTAAGGAAACGTGTTCGGGTGCGTCGGGTCAGATTGGCTTGGGTCATGTGAGGGTGGTCGTATAAAAAATGCTAAGTTGTGACCGCCTATGTTTCTTGTGCATGTTTGTGCGATCATTTTTCCATTTGCTCCCTTGTTTTCCCTTCATTTGGGTGAGTCGGGTCGTGCTGTGTGAGGGCCCCACGGGAAACATGTTCGAGTTGGATCGTCTAAGGGAGGTTGCATAAAAAATGCTAAGTTGTGACTACCTGTGTGCCTTGTGCACATTCGTGCGACCCATTTGTCATTTTCTCCCTTGTTCCTTCGACGTTCAGGTAGGTCGGGTCAGGTCGGGTCATGTGATGGAGCCCAAGGAAACACATTCGGGTCGGGTCGGGTCGGGTCATGCCGTACTATGAGGGTGCCCAAGGAAATACGTTCAGGAGGGTCGGGTCAAGTTGGGTCATGGCAGGCTACCCAAGGAACGTGTCCGGTCAGGTCAGGTTGTGTCGAGTTGTGTGAGGGCACCCAAGGAAACGTGTTCGGGTGGGTTGGGTCAGGTCGGGTCAAGTCGTGTGAGGGCTCCTAGCGAAACACGTTCGGGCATGTCAGGTTGGGTTGGGTCGTCTGATGGTGGCCATATCAAAAATCCTAAGTTGTGACTGCTCGTGTTTCTTTTGTACATTTTTTCGATCTGTTTTCCGTTTTCTCCCTCGGGCGCCCTTCGTTCGGGCGGGTCAGGTCGGGTCATGTGAGGGTGCCACAACAAACTTGTTCGGGTCGGATCATGTGAGGGAGGTCGTATAAAAAATGATAAGTTGTGACCACTCATGTTCCTTGTGCACGTTTGTGAGACCTGTTTTTCGTTTTCTCCCTCGTTCCTTTGATGTTCAGGCAGGTCGGGACGGGTTGTGTGATGGTGTCCAAGGAAACACGTGTAGGTCGGGTCGGGTTGGGTTGTGCCATACTGTGAGGGCGCCCAAGGAAACGTGTTCTGGTGGGTCAAGTCAAGTCGGGTCATGGTAGGCTACACAAGGAATGTGTCTGGCTGGGTCAGGTCGTGTCGAGTTGTGTGAGGGCTCCCACGGAAACACGTTCAGGCGGGTTTGGTCCAGTTGGGTTGGGTCATGTGAGGGCACCCAGGGAAATGCATTCGGGTGGGTTGGGTTAGGTCGGGTCGTGTGAGGGTGCCTAGAGAAATGCGTTCGGGTGTGTCGAGTCGGGTCAGGTTAAGTCGTGTGAGGTTGTCCATATAAAAAATTCTAAGTTGTACTAACCGTCTGTGTGCCTTGTACTGCATGTTCGTGCGACTCGTTTTCTGTTTGCTCCCTCGAGCCTTCTACGTTCAGGCCGGTCAGTTCGGGTAGGGTCAGGTGGGGTCGAGTCATGTGAGGGTGGTCATATCCAAAATGCTAAGTTGTGACCACTCGTGCTGTGTTGGGTCAGGTCCGGTCGTGTCGTGTGAGGTTGTCCAAGAAAATGCATTCGTGCGGGTCGTGTTAGGTCGTGTCGTGTGAGGGCTGCCCAAGGAAACACATTCGTATGGATCGGGTCGAGTTGTGTGATGGCGTCCAAGGAAACGCATTCGGGTTAGGTTAGGTCAGTTCATGCCGTATTGTAAGGGTGCCCAAGAAAACACGTTTAGACGAGTTTGGTCGGGTCAGGTCGGGTCAGGTCGTGCCGTGTGAGGCCACCCAACGAAACGCGTTCGGGCGAGTCGGGTCAGGTCGGGTCATGTGAGGGCGCCTAAGGAACATGTCCGACTATGTCGGGTTGTGTCGAGCCGTGTCATGAGGGCGCCCAGGGAAATGCATTTGGGTGGGTCGGGTCGAGTTGTGTGATGCTGCCCAAGGAAACGCGTTCAGGTCGGGTCAGGTCGGCTTGTGCCATATTGTGAGGGCGATCAAGGAAACAAATTCGGGTGGGTCGGTTCGGGTTCAGTCTGGTCAGGTCATGTCGTGTAAGGCCGCCCAAGGAAATGCATTTGTGCAACCCATTTTCTGTTTGATCCCTCATGCCTTTGACGTTCAAGCTGGTTAGGTCAGGTCGGGTCGTGTGAGGGTGGTCATATCAAAAATGCTAAGTTGTGACCACCCGTGTTGTGTCAGGTCGGGTCCAGTCGTGTCATGTGAGGCTGTCCAAATAAACACATTCACACATGTTGGGTCAGGTCGTGTCGTGTGAGGGCACCTAGGAAAACGCATTCAGGTGGGTCGGATGGGGTCAGGTCAGGTCGTGTGAGGGAACCTAAGGAAACGCGTTTGGGCGGGTCAGGTTGGGTCGTGCCGTGTGAGGATGCCCAAGGAAACGTGTTTGGGCATGTCAGGGTGGGTCGGGTCGGGTCGTATGAGGGCGCCTAGGGAAATGCGTTCGGGCAGGTCAGCTCGAGTTAGTTCTAGTCATGTGAGGGCACCTAGGGAAACGCGTTTAGGCGGGTTAGGGCGGGTTGGGTTGGGTCATGTGAGGGTGGTTGTATAAAAAATGTTGAGTTGTGACCGCCCGTGTGCCTTGTACTACACATTCGTGCAACCCATTTTCCGTTTGCTCCCTCATGCCTTCGACGTTCGGGTGGGTCAGGATGGGTCTGGTCGTGTGATGGTGCCCAAGGAAACATATTTGGGTCAGGTCGGCTCGGGTTGTGTCGTACTATGAGGGCGCCCAAGGAAACTCGTTCAGGCGAATTGGGTTAGGTCGAGTCATGTGAGGAGCCATGTTTAGGGTTACAATGACTATGCTCAACAACTGTAAACCCATTATTTCCTTGACCTGACACTAATTTAGGGGACTTCATTTGATTTACCAACAAACAATGGTGATATAAATGTTTGTACTCATGACATATTCAACATCTAAAGGGTATGCACTCATATTTGAGTGTCTTCTTCCACAACTCATCTTGAAATTAGATATCTATTGATTTTGGAAGAGGTAAAAAATGTTCATGTATACACATATGCAGACATGTTGTAATGTGCCACAACATAATGAACGGATTCATGTGCTTTAACTTTCCCTTTACCAGGTGTTTTACCATATTCAATGAAGGATTGCGCAATGCCACTACCATAGGAAGCGCACCACTGAAATAAAATTATGATACCAGACAACACATAGTGATGAAACAATGCTTGGTGATGAACCAATGATCCAACTCGACATAAACGTAGATTATAGGGGTATCATTCCAATGAACCAAGGGAAAAATTAGAGAGAACGTAGTGGTAATGGAGGGGATATCAAGAAATAATATAGGGAGGAATGTTGAAAATCGAGAAGAAATCGAGGGAAAAAATCAAGCATGTTGATGGTAGAGCTCAGGCCCGGACAACAGTGGCATAGAGCTGGAAGAATTGGAGCCCTTTGCCTTTAATTAAGCATGTCTATTGCTTGGTTATCTAGGGTTCATAATTAAATATAAGGGTGGAGGTGTGGAACCAAAACCTTTGGAATCCCTCATGGCTATTGGGTGGAGGAATATCTCCTCTGGAATCCCAGAATATGCCTGCAGGCTGAATCTAGAAGGTTGAAGGCGTGTGAAAAAAACCTCTATAATCCCTAATTCCTGGAGATTAAGACAATGTTTCAATCCTCATTATCTGAAAATATTACATGTTTGGCATGGTTCTTATAGCCACCCAACTAGTAAAATTGAATAGATGTCTTGTTGCTGCATATGCACATATTGACAGTAAAGAGAGATTTCAGTTCATGAGCATGTGGTGTGGGAACAAAACTTATGTAATCCCTATGTGTGGGGTTAATTAACCCTATGCCTACAATGTTTACTATTTTCATATCAGATTGTGTGGGGGTAGATAACTCGTTGCCATATCACATAGGCCCCATTCACTTACGAAGGTTCCCCAAACTCTGCCCCCAATTTGGTTGATCTTTCTCAGCTTGAAAATTTTGAATTTTCATTGATGATTGATTTTCCTCTTGCTCGAATTCAAAAGGAAGATGAATTTCATCTTTTTCGTCCATAATTTCCACATTCGACATCTATTGTAGCTATTCATCTATACTCATCTGGAATCACCACAAGTTTTAATTTTAATTTTTTGCAATGGATTCTTGATGTTGATCTCGACGAGATTTCTCCTCCTCAAAAAACATATCTTGGTTGTAAGCATGGTTGTGGTATGTTGATGTTTAGATGAAAACTACAGCTTGTAGCCCTTGATCTACTAGGCATTACCTTGATATTAACGGTGGTGTATTCATACTCCTTCTGAATAACCAATAAAGGGTCAAGGAAATTGACCAATATGTTGTCAAGTTTTATCTTATCCACCTTAGCCACATACATGCATGTTTCACACTTCAGAAACCTAAGACATGTAAGAGAGGGCTTCTTTCCACTCTGACTTCCTCTAGTTTCATGTCACCCAAAATTGAACTTTGTGACATATTAAATAAATAATTATTTGTAACAACTGCTTCAGCTCAAAATCCTTTTCTTAAGATAGGTTTTCAAGTTTTGTCTTATCCACTTTAGCCACATACATGCATGTTTCACACTTCAAAAACCTAATATGTGCAAGAGAGGGCTTCTTTCAACTCTAACTTTCTCTAGTTTCAAGTCACCCAAAATTGAACTTGGTGACAGATTAATCAAATAATTATTTGTAGAAAATAATTCAACTCAAAATCCTTTTCTTAAACTAACATTATCTCTCATGCTTCATGCATTTTTTTATCAAGGTCTGATTTGGTCTCTTATCATGGCCATATTTCTCGAGACCATGTGGAGTTGTCTTCAAGCATGCAATTCCCCAAGATTTTCAAAATTCATCAATTTCTTAGGAGAAATACTTACCACCGTTGTTAAGTTTTAATCTTGTTCCACACTTATAGCAGAGATTTTAATTGTAATTGTTGACTTTTAAAGGGATACTACATCATAGAATATCTGGTCGGGTTGGGTCATTTCGTTTGAGGGCACCCACCCAAACCCGTTCAGGTCGGGTCGTTTTGTTTGAGGGCGGCCATATCAAATTTTCTAAGTTGTGACCACATGGGTGCTTTGTGCACGTTCATGTGGCCTGTTTTCTTTTTTCTCCCTTGTGCCTTTTTTCGGTTGGGCGCGCCGTGTGAGGGCACTTGCCAAAATGCATTTGGGTCGGGTCGAGTCATTTTGTTTGAGGGTGGCCATATCAAATTTGCTAAGTTGTGATCGCACGGGTGCCTTTTGCACATTCGTGCAACCTGTTTTCCATTTTCTCCCTTATGCCTTCGTTCGGTCATGCGCGCTGTGTCACGATGTGTGAGGGTGCCTGCCCAAACGCGTTCGGGTCGTGTGGGGTCATTTCGTTTGAGGTCGGCCGTATCAAATTTTCTAATTTGTGATTGTACGGGTTCCTTTTACACATTTGTGTGGCCCGTTTTCCATTTTCTCCCTTGTGCCTTCGTTCAATCAGGAGTGCGTGTCATTTTGTTTGAGGGCGCCCGCTCGGTCGAGTCATTTCGGTTGAGTGCACTTGCCCAAACGCGTTCGGGTCGGGCCCCCTAAGCCCCCAATCCCTAATCCCTTAACTACTAACTCATTATTCGACCCCTAACCCCTAAATGCACCTAAATCTCCTAACCCCTAACCCCCAATCCCCTAAGCCCTCGAAATTCGAATTAGCTTTGAAGAAGTAATTGTTTTCCGCAATATCGTTTGTAAGTTATTTAAATAGAGGTATCTTCTCTAGAGTTCCTTTTTAGATCCACAGTTTCATTTACTAATTTTTGAACAAGGCATATGACACTCTTCATGTCTATGGGATTTTTATCTTGAAGCTCACTATCTATACGGGGAATTTTAGGTAGAAGAAAGAGTTTTGTAGGAGAAAAAATGGCCTATTAATTTCCTAGGCCCCCCACCAAACTCATCATCCATTTTCCGAATTTTTTTATACTCCAAAATTATCTACCAATGTATTGTCTCCATCTCTTATAGTAAACATGGGAGTATAAGATTACCAAGTGGTATTATAATATTCAACTAGGATATAATTTTTTAAGTATTTATTTAAGATACCAGTGAAACAAACATTGATTAAAGTACTTTACTTTTTATTTCTTATCCATTCTGATATATATTATTATTTTAAAAATGTATCTAGAATAAATTGTTCACCAAATTTAGCAATAAATAAAATTTTAAATCATTTAGTTTGTATAGACCCTACTGAAAAATAAAAATATTGCGTGGAAGGTTTATGTTTAAATTTATTAGGAAACAATCTACAAAACACATCTCCATGTTTCACATTTAAAAATATAATATCCAAATGGAAATTTAATTTTGCGGCCTATTCAAATTTATTTTCCCGCTCCTCTTGTTTGGTGCTAATTCCCCTATTGTGATTTTCTTAACAGAGAATGGGTTTTTGAGTATTTTCTGCTTCAAGGGTTTCCTGATGGAGAAAATCACAATACAAGGTTTAGGGCGTGTTATTGCATTATTGCTGCTTCAAGGGTTTGCTGAACAGACCCCAAATTGTTCATTTCCTTGCTACTTATCAGGTTCTTACTTTTGTCTAATTCACTATATACTCAGATCATGAATGTGAGAAGGTTGTTTGCAGATTATATTATTATTGTGTCAACAATGTAATTATTTCTAAGTTGCTATAAGGAGTATATTTGTGATTTGAGAAGTCTGTTGGTTCATGTTATTCATTGGATTAAATGCCCAGAAGTTAAAAAATTTACAGTGAACGGCTACAGCGGAGTGTCCAAGCATACCTTCAACCAATTCCAAGGCCAAGTACAAGTCTCAAAACATTTTTATTTAAGTATCAGAAAATCCGATGCGCTTTACTATGGGCACTGATAGAGCAAGCATAAATATCATTAAGCAACCCAAACTCAATTAGTCAGAAGTAGAGACAAAATTTCCGTGTAAGCACTTAAATATGTAATATTTTATATATAGTAAATTAGTTGATGTTATACATGACAAAAGACATGAAAAGTCTACTATGTGAGTTATACAGTTTGACCATGAACGCATCTTAATGTATCTACCTATATGAAGAGGCAATAATTTAATGATTTTATGTAGAGATGGATACAGAACTTCATCAACATTTAATGGATATCTGACAGTTGGGAACTCTTTTTTATGCCCTTGTATTGTTATCAGGCCCTTGTATAGTCATTGCTACTGTCATTGTTGGTGTTTTGTAACCTTATAATCAACCATGAAGATTGCTCTCAAGTCTTGAAACTAGTTGCTTGATTGATAGGTGTATTTTTCACTAAATTGTGGGGTTTTTTAAAATGCCAGAAGCCTTTTTTTTTTTACCAAAAAATTCTCATTCAGCTACAAAAGCAAGACATTAAACAAATAAAATATGAATATATTTCTAATCAAAAACCTCATCTTCAAAAATATTTTCTTGTCATTTTCAAAATTGATTGCTTCATTGAGCACAACATGCAGCTTATCTAATACTTTATTGAAGCTAAGAGCTCCATCTCTGGCGCAAGCTACTTTTAGGCTAACTCCACTACTTTTGATCTCAATTTTTCCAATTGATTCCTCCTCTCATATGATACCTGAGCCTTTTCCTTTCTCTTCCCTTCTAATTCCATAATAGTGTCATAGTGATGCCAGCCAACTTCTTTGGAAAGCCTTCCTAGCAGACAATACTTGTGACCTGGCTGAATCCTCAACACTTTCAGAGCATTCAGAATGACCATTCTCTTCTTCCGGTCATATGGTGGGGGAACCCCTTCAAAAGCCCTTAGCCTAGAAAGTGTTGTAGCACAACGCTTGGTTTTGTGTGAAAACATTCCTCTAATTTTCCTCCAAAGAATTCTTGATGGAGCTCGAAAATGAATTGGACCATGAGACAACTTTGTATTGATTCGCTTTCTTAGAAAACGCAAGTATTTCATCTTCTAATGAACAAGTCCTCCAGACATACATATCTCTTCACAACACACCACAACCACTCGCTAGCCATGGAGAGGCTCCTTGGCCAGGATAGATGAGAGGCGGTCGAGCATGTGGTAGCGTGCATCTACCACCACCTCCTTCACGCAGATTCCTGATCCGCTCACCATTGTTCTCCTCCTCTCTGCTATTCCTCTCTCCCTCGTTCTCTTGCTTGAGACTCAACAACCAAAATGCCACAAGCCTATTTGGAGGTAGTCTAAATTTTATGAAATCAAATTTATCTTGTCATCGTGAGGGTTATGTTTTATTATTTTGATCGGACATACTTGTAAGGTCTGTGGATCCTTCATTAATCACTTTCTCTTGAGGATAGTATGCATTAGTTGGTATGTTCTCTTGCTAATTTTTATTTTGATGCAAGCCTAGATTGTTAATACGAAGTATTCTAGAAGGATATCAGGGATGGGAATCTTCCTTCCTAGTTTTGTATGAAATATACATGATTTTTATGATGCTGATGACTCTTTCCTGCAGAAAAAAATTTCCTTAAACATGTAGATACATTAAAGAGTACTCTATATTTTTTGAGGTAAGGGCTCAATTGATATTCTAAAAAGGAGAAGTGGAAATAACCTGGAATTGTAAAGAAAAGGGATCCTTTGTAGGATGAAAACATGTAGTGGGAAACTAACCCAATGGGAATTTACTTGGATATCTGAACTACATACCCATCAGTCATGATCTGCTTAGTTGAAAGTGTTGCAAGAGACTAAAAGCAAATCAAAAAAATCTTCTCAGTTGGCCGTGGTAGACAACCCCTTCGAGCAATTTGTGAAAATATTGGTGTTGGAGAATGTTTCATTGCAGCTATCTGAAACAATGATTGGAAAGGCTCATAGCAAAAAAGATAACTAGAGCTATAGACTCTTCCAGTATTGTTGCCTAGGCAAGGACTACTACAGTGCTCATGGGAGTGGAAGACAATGGTACTGGAGATGAAATCACTAATGTTGGAGACAACTTAAAGGAAGCAACATTCATTTATGAAAGAAAATAAAAAGTCACCATGCTTGCAGATTTGAAGGATTGCCTAGTTATGGGGGAGAAGGTGGATCAACATCTACAAAAGATGTAGAAGGAAAAGAGAGCATCCGACATGAAAGGCACCTTGATGTACCTTTAAACATTGTTGCCAAATTTCTCAAGGGTGTCAATATATTCCACCAACCTTAAGGGCTTAAACCCCACAAAATTCTTGCAAAACACTAGAAATATTTGAAGACCAGGTGGGTGCATTTGGATCCTTCACATGGTGACATTGTCCCCATTTTCCATCAAGGAAAGACCAAACCATTTCAATGGGACCACACCATACATCACCATAACTTTGACACATACCTAAAGGTGTTCCAAAGCTACTACAATGCACCAGAAAGTCTGTGAGTATTAAACCTTGATTTATGGTGTGAAACTACTTCATTTAGTGGCCACGTTTTTGAACACTTAACAAGGTTTGATGTTGTAAAGTCATGGCCACCACCAACGATAACCTATAAAAAGAGGAGCAAGTCCATCCTGTGCAATATTTGTTGGTTGCATGATCATATTTTTATCATTGTAAATATAACATGCATGCCTAGGTCATATGTGCCTAATTAGTCACTCTGGTCAGCCGTTCGCAGTGAATGTCATTTCCATGAAAAAGCACAACCATTGATATTGTCAATTAGTTGGTATCCCAAATTAAAATAAATAATGCACCAAGGATGTTCTTTCTGATATTTATTTTCATGTTCAGGCCCTTTAGGTTGTTATGAATTCGACAAAATAAAAAGAGTTATATAACATGGCATCTTATATTTTTTTTTAAAACATTGGCAGGCACAGTACTGAAAAAAATGTATAAACAAAATTTTGACATTATGCCCCACAACTAGTGATTATGATCTTAAGTAGAGAACTATTGTAATAAAGGAGATGAGATTTTGATATGTTCACTGGAATCTATTGATTGATCAGAACTTTGTTATTTACATATTTGACTGGTGAGTAGTTCATCTTTTTGGGTACCTTTAGTTCAGTTATAGCTTTAGCATTGTGAAAAATTTGGTATAGCTCATGAGAAAAATCTCCATCTATAATAATAGAAAGAGAAATTTTTGAAGGAATATTTAAGATAGCCCATCAAATTTGCTGAGGCATATGTCATGACCACGAGAGAAAGGGAGAGGCTTCTATGGTAGTTTTATTTTTTGAAGGTTTATGAAGCATTGCCATGAATGAGCTGGTTGTTTATTAAGAGCACAATGAAAATTTTAAATGAGTTGAGAATGGTTGTAATTAAAGTTCATTGGGGTTGTATCGTTTGGCTATTCTTTTTTTTTATGAGCATTCATTCCTGCATGTATTTTCTTTGGCTAATCTGGGCTTTGGTTTTTACCTTAAAACGTCCACTGTGAAGCTAATGGAGAAGATGATAGACCATATTTTCGTATTTTGATTTGATGTTCTTTACAAGGATCCATGATGCCTATTCCCTTGTTTATCTAGTTTTCTTTTAAAATAAGGTGCTTCCATTAGCTTGTTTTTATGTTTTTTTTTCAAACTTGCATATATGGAGGGGTTTATCTTGATTCAGACATCGTAGTTTTGAAGCCGCTAGATTCCTTAAATAATAGTCTAGGGAAAAAGTCTCTAGTTGATGAGGAATTGAGTCTTAATGGGGCTGTTATGGCATTTCAAAAGCACAGGTTTGAACATTCCTTCTTATCCTAAACTTTCTATCCCTTCTTTCTGTTTCACTACTTAAAGAAATACATGTCAAATAATCATGTTTATTCGTTTTTGCTTTGGTAAATATGAAGGCTATATGATATATATGGCACTAAGTTGATAAAATCCATCCCTGAGATACTTATGATATATATTTCACTTATGTTGGCAAGAAATTTCTCTTCAGATACTCTTTCTATATCAGGAGTCCAAAACAATAATTCAACATTCTTCTTTTCTGCTACCATCGTACTTGAATGAGGAATAAGACACTCTCCCATCTTAGGAGAGTTTATGTTGGTAGCAACTTGTCTTTCAAGCCCTTTTTTATTTCCTAACTCATTACCAAGAAAATAAGTCAATGCATATTTAATTGTTAGATAGTTCCTACACTCTTTAGAAGGCTTATTCCTGTAACATGGACCTTCACATTTTCTAACAATGTTCAATGATTCTGCGACAATGACTGTAATGAGAGATCTTGACATTCATAAAAAATTCTTCTTTAGTAATGGAAACAATTTGGTAGAGGTCTCAAAGTGCTTCTCCATCTCTGCCCTCCTCCGGTTGAACATTCAGAATTTCTCTTTCAAGTGTTTGTTCTCTTCTTGAGTCTCAACATCGTTGTCTCTTAAGTCTTACAATCTTTCTCTTATTGCTTTGCCCATGTTCAGGCCTGCAATGTTCTCTTCATATTTTTAGCAGTTGAGTCACAGTCATGGATGCAACTGCTTCTATACGTTATGATCCATAAATGGACTTGTAGTCCACTTACCAACACAGATTCATTGTGGAAGTTGTAAATATGTTCTCTATATCAATGTTGGATATAGTACGCTGTATTTAGAGAGGCTATTGGGTCTTTTCCCTCTGCATTGTACAAGGATCTATTGGAGGAAAAATTATCAACATTTTCCTTATCATCAGCATGATGTCATTCCTTCCTTGCATAAGATATATTTTTCTTCTTTCAACAGAAACATGGATTTAGGTCTAGGTCTAGGGTGCTATTCACAACCCTATGGAATTCTTATCAAGTCTGATAGATTGCTAAGATTTACAAACCCTATATTTCCAATATTGTCTAAACCTTTCTCATATGCAAGTTTTATTTTCAAAATTCAATTTCCCAAAATCATAAGACCTCTTTACATATGTGATGAAATCCATTATAGCTTTTGTAAGGTAGCATATCTCAACTAGCGAAATGTGCAGGGAATCTTTCAAGGTTCATGGCATGAAGACAAAATCCTGCATTCTAAAATGCAATGAAACATTTCCAAGGGAAACATAGGTACCCAAAACTTCAATTCAATATATATCACCAAATATTCTTGGCACAGGTATAAGAATTTCATCCCTTATATTAGTGAAATACTCGAATGTCTTCTTTTGTAGTTACCCAAGATATAATTTTAGAGATGATTCCTTTAGCTATGGATTAGCCATAATTATAGAGACTTCAAATAATCATTTTTCATCATATCACATTCAATACAATCATACTCACAATATTTCAATGCAAGACATATCATTGTAGTATAGGGTATATGGCATTACAAACTTTGCAACTTTAGGGTAGCATTTCATATCATAGGAAATGTCCTACACAGGTTACCCATTCTTTAGTAAATTGAATGAACTTGATCCATTTCATTGCTTCTTAGAATACCAATATGGCTTGCGTGCTTCAAATCAGTAGATGCATATAACACTGCCCAAGCATTGTTGAAGATAATATATCACTTGAGGATTTCATCTTTGAAATTGTTGTGTATAAGTAGGTGAAGGGACTCTTTATAAATGATGTCCTTAATGTTTTCTTTAAGGAACCATTCATAACTTCATATAATTCATGTATTTCCAGAAGATTGGCATAGTCCTTTGATGATACATTTTTGCACAAATGAATTTTTTCCATTAGGGCATACTAAGATCAGCCTTAACAACATCAAAGAAAATTTAATGCAAGTCCTAATACATACTTTTTCAATCATTCCTACATTTTATTCTCATATACTCTACAATATTATTGCTAAAAGAAATTTAATTTCAAACAAAAATTTCAGAGAAAAACAATATATAGCCTTCAATCTAATGTAATCAATCTTTAGTAGAATTTTCAAACTGAAGATACCTTTGCTAACATTGTCACTAATTGAGGCATTTAAGACTACTTTGGATTATGTTCTCAAATTCTTTGGTCTTTATATCTTTCATATGAGGTATTTTAGCCTTACTATAACAGATGAAATACCATTAGCTTTTATCCTTCTTTCAAAGTTTCGGACTAGAGCTTCTAAAGGCACATACTCAGATAGGAAATATAGAATTTTCTTAATAAATATCGAGTCTTAACAATTTGGGATTTTTAGCTCTTAAATCCTCTTCAAAATAGTTAGCATTATGTTCTTCCATCTCCAAATCATAACATATCGAAAACCCTTCATCTTAGAAATATTTCAACTCGGCATAACATAGTGATAACAACAATTATGGGCAAATTTGGTGGAAATAATTAGTGACATACACATGTTCATGTTGCTATATTTTTTGTAGTTGCGAAGCCATTGGTAGTGGATGGCACAACGAAGTCACATGCCTTGTCACTAGCATATGATCAGTTGAGCCTGTCATAGCTTGACCCTCCTTTGGTGCTCCAAGATTTTTTAAATCATTGTATGGAAGTAACATCCTCATCTTTTTGTTGTTCAATCTTCAGTTGCATAATGCTTTCAGCAATACTTTTCAAACTTATTTGGCCAGTAGTTAATCAATCAAACACTCTACCTTGGTTGTAGGTGGAGTGCTTTTCAAGGTTTACATTGTTGGGGACACTGTTAGGTTATATTTACCTGATGTGGATAAAAGTGCATCTTTGGGCTATGGAGTGATTCCCTTTCCAAGGGTGTCAAGTGCTGTAGCTTCAGCTGATGATGCAGATTTAGATCCACATGTTGGGGTGAGGTTTTCTTTTGAGCCTACGTGACAGATTTCATGGATTTTTATTGCATTTGACTCTTTAATGATTATCCTGCATTTTATGATTGATGTGTTTTAATGCTTGCAGAGTTTCCTCCATCTTTGTTGCTTGATAAACTTGTAACCGAACTCCGTCGAAGACTGGTAAGTAGTGTTCATCTTTGGAACAATGGGTTAAATTAATTTGAAACCTAGTCTTTCTTTTGATGCCTTTTGAAATAATTTTTTTTTAAATATTTTTTTGTTTCTGTTGGTATTCTAAAGGCTGGGTTTTTAAAAAAATAATTTTTTTTCGTCGCTCTAGCGACACTTCGTTTTTAAAAATAAATTTCCGTCGGTAATGCGACGTTTTAAAAAATATATCTTTATCGTTGCTATAGTGACACCTACATTGATAACATCGCTATTATGATGCATTTCTAATGTTGCCATAGTGACACATTGCTAACGTTTCTCGTAAGTAAGTATTGATAATGTCGCTCTTCCGACACATTTCTAACGTCGCAATAGAGATACCTTTATAACGTCGCAATAGCGACACATTTCTAATGTTGCTCTTCCAACACACTGCTAACGTCGCAAGAGTGACACATTGCTAACGTCAGTAGAGCGATGCTTATGGATAACGTCGGAAGAATGACAGATGTCTGGAAACATCAGAAAATGTGTCACTCTTCCGACACTTGATTGAAGTGTCGGAATTGCGACTCTAAGGCTAACCATGTTTAGGATCACCTCAAAGTGTCGCTCTTCCGACATTTTGGCTGTCAGAAATTGGGCCAAATGTGCTAGTGAGTGGTGAGGGGGAGGGGCCGCGGGAAGGAGGAGAGGGAGAGGTGAGGGGGACAAGGTGTGGTGAGCGTGACGAGTATGTGGGAATGGGGAATAGGGCTGCGGGAATGGGTAGAGGGAGAGGTGAGTGGGATGGGGGAGAGGGAGAGGTGAGGGGGAGCGAGGGAGAGGTGAGGTGGAACAAAAGTGAGTGAAGAGAGGGATGAGAGAGCGAAGAGAGCGATGAGCAGGCTCAGGCTATGATGGGGAGATATGAGCGAGCTCAGGCTGCAATGGGGAGCGCTGAGCGGGCTTAGGCTGCAGTTGCCAAGAGAAGTAGCAACAAAAAATTCAAATAGAGGCACCAATAGGGAGAAGAAGAAAAATATGAATGCAGTAGGGAGCAACAAAAAATATGAATTCAGTAGAATTTCAAACAATAGGAATATGAAAATTTGCAAAAATGAAGAACAAGGATAGAAGGGAGTTACACCAAGGGCAAGGATGCCAAAAATGGACTAGTTCAGATACCATGTCAGGCCAGGAGGCAACTCAACAAAATAGAATATGAATTTGATAGAGGGTGTACATGAATTTATACATGGAGGTGAGACTGTTGGGATTCATTTCCAAATGTCTCTTAGACATCCTTATTTCCTAATTTACACTATTATACGATTTCACCCAATCCCTTAGGATTAGGCATCAAAAAAATCAATGTGTATAGTGCAAGCGATCAAACATAATTAGAAATCAACAACTACACTGAAATCAATACGTCTATTTTAGTGAAAAAGAAAAATATTCATGACTTTATAGATCTAAATTCTATGTCTATATTTGTCTCTTGGTGTATCTTTATTCTTCCCTCTCTCTCCAGCTTCCATTCTATTTCTATCTCCCTCCCTCTCTCCTCTCTCTTCCCTGTCTCTATCTTTCTCTTCTTCCCTCTCTCTCCCTGCCATCTATATCTATAAATCTCTCCTTATTTGTCTCTCTATATTAGCCCCGTAAACACATGTCACACTCTCACTCTCTCTTTCTCTCCACATATATCTCTCTTCCTCCCTCCCTCTCTTTGTCTCTCTCTTCTTCCCTCTCTCCCCCTCCATATATATCTCTATATCCCTATGCCTCTCCCTCTTTATCTCTCTATATCAGTCTGTAAACATTCTCTCTCTCTCTCTCTCTCTCTATATATATATATCCCATTGTCTCTCTATCTCATCCCCCAAACAAACAAAATCTCTCTCCATATCTATATCTCTTCGTAACTCCCTCTCTTTTCCTCTCTCTTCTACCCTCTCTCCCCCATCCATTTATATCTCTATCTCCCCTTGTCTCTCCTTCTCACCCCAAAACATACACACACTCTCTCCATATATATATATATATATATATATATATCCCTCCCTCTTCCTCTCCATGTTTCTCTCTCTCTCTCTCTCTCTCTCTCTCTCTCTCTCTTACCTCTTGCTCTCCTCTCTCCCTCACCATACTCCATCTCTCCCTTGTCACTCCCTCTCCATTTCCACCTTTCCCTCTCTATGTATTTCTTCCCCTTCCAACTCCTCCTCTCTCTCCTCTCTATACCTTCCTATCTCTCCCTTTCTCTCCCACCTCCCTTTGTCTCTCCCCCCAAATCACACTCTCTCTTTCTCTCCACCCTCCAACTCTGTCTCTACCTCCCTCCCTCTCTCCTTCTCACTCCCCACCTCTCTCCCCCATCCATATCTATGTCTCCCTATCTCTCTCTTATCCTTCTTTCCCTATCTATATCTTGTCATTTTATCTCTCTTCCCTCATCTCCTCTCTCCCTCATTCCATATTCATCTCTCCCTTGTCACTCCCTCTCTCTCTCCACGTCTATATCTCAATGTATTTTTTATTCCCGCCCTCTCTTTCCCTCTCCAAATCTCTCTCTCTCTCTCTCTCTCCATCTCTCCCACCTCTATGTCTCTCTGCCCCACCCTATTCCCCCTCCATCAGACTCTCTCTTTCTCTCTTTCTCTTAAATATTATACCATTGTATTGTATTTAAGAAATATCTAAATTAAAAAAAAAGAAATAATTGATTATAAAATATTAAAACTATATTTTGGATCAATAATGTCAAAGAAAATACAATAATAAAAAACTTAAAAGAATCACGAACTATCTTTCCACTATCATTGTTAGTCATTTTTCTTTCTCTCTTAGCTTGGATCCTTGGTTAAGATGCATCTATCATGGTTCTTTATAATATTATTTATATTATATAAATTTCACATATGTATATATAAAAACATTATCATTTTTAATTTATTAAGACCTCAATTTAATCTTTATGGGGATATTTTTAGTAGTGCTGAGGATGGGGGGTTTAGATATACCTAAAAAATAATTATAACCTTTTTGATTTTAGATTTAATTAAAAAATGTTACAAAATTAAATTAAAATAAAGTATTTGTAATATATTTTGATTTTGAACTAAGTTATGGTTTTTGGGCATTTGGTATTGATAAGCCATGGTATTGGCCCATGGTATTGTAACATAAAAATTAAAAGCCTAGATCCATAACGTAATAATCAAAAGCCTATATGTCCCATGGTATTAGCCCATGGTTTTATGATTTCTTCCCTCCTCTCTCTCTCTCCCTCCCTCTATCTTTCTCTTCTAGGTATTGACCCATGACATTGTAAAAGAATATATTTAGAAGTTCCATGGTAAATATTTATGATTAAAAATATTGCCATATTGTAAATATTAAGTTTTTATCCACTTATTAATTAAATTTATAGATGGTTATGGAATCATTATTTTAATTTATATGGTAAAATTGATGTTAATTTATTAGTAGTATTTATATGTTATATATTTTAATGTGATATGTATATTATATTTTCTTTTATCTAAAAGCCAAATTACAATAAAAAAGTGAATTTAATAAACATCTAATATCTCACATCTAATGCCCAAACATCTAACACTTACACATCTAATGCTCACCCATCTAACACTTACACATCTAAATCTCTCACCCATCTAACACTTACACATCTAAATCTCACACATATAACGCTCACCCATCTAAGGCCTCTCAACACAATCAGTTCATAGTAAACATAAAAACACTTATTACGTAACATAATCTTATATTAATAAAATTTAAAAGGTTATATAATTTGAAAAAACATAAAAATAGAGTGAATAATAACTTTATATTAAAATATTATTATTTATAAAAAAAAAAAATTAATATATAAATTGAATTCATATACATTTAAAAAAACATGAAACATGATTCTTAACCATAGAGATTTACCCTCACTCTACCATGGAGATTCCTATTATGTAAATAAATTAAATGACTAATAAACATCAATACCAAATAGACATAAATCCATAATAAATATCAAAACACTTATTAATACATTTCACATTACTAAAATTAAGAAAAAGTCATAAAAACTAAATAAATTATAACTTTATTTTAAATTATTATTATTATTAAACAATAAAAGAACTAATATTGCAAAAGAATGAAATTCCCCTACTCATCCCCACTCATATCCAATTATGGTAAGCCATTTCCACTACTAGTGAGACTTCTAACATGGAACTAAATTTCTAAAGATTAAGATTTACCTCCACTTTATTATGAATATGCTCCATCTATAACTATGCTCTGTTACAATATCATATACCAATATCATAACCTATCAATACTATGTGCTAAAAGCATCACAAATCACTTTATATAAAACTTATTCATATTATATTCTTTTTAAATTTCTCACTTTAATTAGAAAGAAAAAAATAGCATAATTATTTTGCAAATAATTATTAATATTTATTTTATATATACTAATATTAATATTCTAAAATATTTTATGTTAGTTAAATCTCTACCATTTATCTAATAATTATTAATAATTAAATTAAAATATCACTAATATTTCAAAATAAATATACGTAAGACATAAATATAATAAAATTAAATAATAAAATAATTATTATTAACCAAATATAAATACAAAATAAATCAAACTAATTCATATTTATTTAATCTTATAATTTTAAAAATGACAGTTAATTATTTTACATAAAAAATAGTTTTTAGAATGGGTTGCTATCTTAGAGTCAAACGCTATTATTTTAATGTTTTACTATTAATTTAATTGACAAAACTTAATTGCTTTTCAGAATGTATTGCTATCTTAGAGTCAACCGCTATTATTTTAATGTGTTACTATTATTTTAATTGACAAAACTTAATTGCATTTCCAAATGTATTGCTATCTTAGAGTCAACCGCTATTATTTTAATGTGTTACTATTATTTTAATTGAAAAAATATAATTGCTTTATAGAATGTAAAGTTCTCAAAGGTCAACCGCTATGATCTGAATGTGTTACTGTCAATTTAATTGAAAAAATTTATTATCATAGTTTATTTATTTTTAAACAAGAATGATATTATTAATGAAAAATTTATCATCACAATATTATATATATAGTTAGTAAATACAATTAGACATTTATAATATGTTTTTAAATTCACTCATAACAATAATTCACTCATAACAATAAGCATATTTAGACAATATTTTTTTCCAAAAAAAATAGTACTATTTAAATCATTTCACCTGATTAGGTTGTCATTATATGTGTGAAGAGCATCTCATTTTACTATTTATTAATAGGTTGTCATTATATGTGTGAAGAGCATCTCATTTTACTATTTAAGTTTTATTTTTTAAACATAAAGTATAATTTCATTTTCTTCTTCCCAAGGTTATTTTGGCTCTCTAATCCACTCTTTATCACTCATTTTCATAAAATAATAATATTTAGTTTGCTAAATCATAGGCCACAACCAACCTAGGTCGATGACCTAAAACAAATCCTAACATAACACAGTGAAGGATTATTATTTTATGAGGAAGGTTAAGTCATAAATATAAACCAAAACTTGTATGGCCTTGTCGTTATATGCATATCATCCACAATGTAAATTCTCTTACAACTTTACCTAGCACACTTATATGTTCACATGTTAATATAGTTTATATATTTGAAATCTCTTTAAGGCACCTTGGATGTATGCATAGAGTTACATGGCCATGTGATAGAGCCACACAGTAAAAGTCCTGAATCCCAACCACAACCTAACCATGCAAACCCTTCTCTTGGATGACAATGATCAATCTTGAAATATTTGACGATGGAGATTATATCTGACATAATTAGGGTAATTTTTTACCCCTTGCTCCCCGTTGGTCTTGTCATTTGCATGCTTCCCAATTTGAGAGTCGGGCTTTGCAACTATGGGTAAAAATTACTTTGGGAAGGTATTCTCCCCCTTGTCCGTAGAGTTATTTCAAAGGATTGGTTTCGTTTTTAATGTCTATGAATATGATTGTGATTGTAACTATCAACAAGGGTAGAAATCGTATGCCAGGTAGCTTCTAACCCTGTCAAACTCCATGTGCTCCTTGTTTTTTCTTAAGGTTATGACTTATATGTATTGTTTCATCAAAGAGCTCATCTATTACCCCAAATTTTTTTTTTTTTTTCTTCTTGCTGGGGAATGTAGGTTTCCCTTATGGGATCTCATTCACAACTGCTAGATTCTTGCATGGCACTTTTGCCTCACTCGCCCCTCTCATGGTTGCTTGAGGTAATATATATATATATATATAAACCCTAGTTGGATGTTGTAAGGAGTCTTTCCTTCACCAAATTCTTTTTGAGTACTCACTCTCTATTTTCTGTAGCAGATGAGGAGTTTTGTTCTTCTTTATAGGTAGTTACCATCTCTTGAATAATTGTAGAACTTTGGTAATTTCTTGTTTATCACCTCCCTTCCAATTACAATGTCTAATTATGGCGATTTTTTTTTCTAGGTTAGTATTTTGGTCCTCCCGTGGGACTTCAATGGAAAATCATGGTTGAATATTTTTTTGCGATCAAGGATATTTCTTGGTGCCTCTCTATCATCCACTAGGTAGTCATATTTTCCTTTGTCATGGTTCACGCAAGTCTCAAAATTGGTAACCATGAGGGCTCAAGCTCTATTGAGCCAAGCATATTACACTTTCAGAGGGGGTTTGAGGCAAGGGTGCCCTCAACAAATGAGGATTCTCCATTACTAGATTTTTATTTTACTTAGGAGTTTTATTTGATGAAGTGATGTATGGTCACCCTTTATTGTAATGAACCCAAAAAATACACCTTAAATAAAATTTTCTTGTTGTTGTCTAAATTTAAATAAACACATATTTCATTAAAATTGGAAAATTTCCATTACGAGGACATTAACAACAAACATGTTTCATTAAATTTGGAATTATTTCATGGATCTAGAATTTAGAACTTTAACTGGATAAAACAAATAAAATATCTTGTCATGATGTCTTAAGCTTGGACTCCTTACATTATTGCTTCTAATATTGTTTATGGTTCCTTTTAAAAAGTTGAATAATATTAGTTTGTGACAAGAGTATTCAGTGTATTAGTATTATTTAACAATTTAATTATAATTCAATATAGTAAATATGGTATTGATTGTGATGAGTTACAATACTAGTAGAAGTTTGGCTCAATTTTAAAGTCTCCATAAAATTTATTTAATCATATTAGAATTATACTAGTATGTTTATTACCATAACAATTTTAATTGCGGGTACTATTAGCAATTTTATTTAGTTTTTTAGTATCATATTTTATAATTATATAATTTAGGACGTTAATTGCATTTATAATAGACTGGACAAAATATTACATAAGACCCATATTATGTTTAAATTTATTCTTTCAACAATCAAAACCAACACAAGAACTTCATTAACATTATTTATTTTGTAAACCAACATGGATCCATCTTACATCGAGATCTAACAAGTTCTAGCAGGGATCAATTCTAGAGTTAAGATGGATCTAAGCTGGAAGTATCACATTTCATAATGGATTTGTTGAAGCCTTTAAGTAGGCATCATCATAAAAAATAACAAAAAAAAATCATGGGATATGCAATACTATGGGCTTGTCTTTACCATCGATAAACCCACCAAATGACTAACTCAAACTTATGTTAGCCATCCTATGACCAGGAAATTTAATGGGGACCTTCCCATATCCTTGGAAATAGACATTTAAAAGTGTAAATGTTTACATGGGGTCTTTCCATACTAGGATATAAAACACATCTAAAAAAAATCACAATATTAACTTAAGATAAGATAAGATAAATATTTTTGGTAATTTCAAACCGATTAGTTCCCCATGAAGAGGTCAAACATGGAATTTCTTGGCACAAAAATATCAAAACATAGTATGGGTGTGAAAGTAGGTATTAGTAGGAATCAATTAAATCATATTAGTATGTCTAACTTGAAAGCAAGGTATTATAGTTACGAATGATAAACTAGACTCCTTGATGTCAATTTTTTTGTGCCTAAAAATTGTCACCCCTAAGTTTCCCACAATCTAGAGGGGGATTTCTTGATCAAAATATGATGGTGTTATGAGGATCTTAGTGTAATACTTGGTAAGGAGTGCCTCCCTTGCAAATTTTTCATTGCAACTAGTATACTAGAAAGTTACTAAGTAAAATAAGCTTTTATGCTAAATTTTCTAGGTCCCCTTAGTTCCTTTATAAAGCACTGAGGGGAGGTCGAGACCACTTAGAAATAATTATCAAATAAATATAACTTGTTTAAACACCATTTAAGATTCATTATCGATTAACTGTAATTTGTAAAAAAACTGTCACAATAATGGTGCAAAAAGTCTAAAGATATTTATTTGTGAACCTTCTCTTCAGTGAACCTTGAAAGTCCACTTAAGAGTCATTATCAATATATTATTCCATGTTTTTTTTCAGAAAAAGAAAAAGGAAAAAAAAAACATTTTGTTTTACATGGAGTTTCAATACCACCTACATAGAGTTTCAATATCACCTTTATACATTCATATTAAACCACATGATATGAAAATATAATTCAATGGTTCACTTATTGTCTTATTGAATTATATGATATGATTGAAAATATGAGTTATTGATTTAAGAATATATAGTTAGAAAAAGTTATGGATAAAAAATTGAAGTAAACCATTTAAAATGTATTGTCGATTAAATTCTAAATTATTTATTTTGTAAAATTTGTATCTTTACATACATTAAGGGCTTTCTTTCAATCACCCATTACATTTATAAACATGTATTATGGATGCATATAACTAATAAGAATTTAGTAAATAGCTACATGCCTTGTTGGCTTCTATTAGATTAGATCAACTACAAATAATGTATTTAAATGTTGAACTTTACATAATGTTATTATGGATGGAAAAATATAATCCCATATTATGGTGAAAAAATTTTAAAGACATCTATTTATGCCTCATATCTTGAATGACCCTGAATAATCCACTTGACATTCATTATCAAGTAATTATTCCATGTTTTATCAGGAAAATCATTTTCTTTTACATGGAGTTTTGTTTAAAAAACAACGTCACATTTGTGCGTTGATATTAAGCCACATAATAGGCATATAAAAGTAAATAAATGGCTTCATGACTGATAGAATTACATGAGATGATTGCATATATAAGTAATTTATTTATTAATACATAGTTATAAAAGGTTATGGATTGAAAATTATATGGACCACATAGAACTCATCAATTAATTCTAATTTGGTTTGAAAAAAAATATATCTTTACATACATTAAGATCTTAAATAATTTCAAAAGTGAAATACCTTCATAAACTTGTATCAATACATATAAATAAATAGAATTGAATAAATAGATCAATGTGTTGGATTCTATCATATTATTTATATTAGAATTAATTTATTTAAGACTTGAACTTTACAAATTATTAACGTGGATGGGAAAATCAAATGTAATATATGCAAACCATTTAAAGACATCCATTTATGACTCATCTCTTGAATAACTATGAATAGTCCATGTTTTATTTCTTTTTACTTGGAATGAAAGCACGATAAACTCTAGAGTACATCCCACCATTTTGCAGATGGGACATTGAGTAAATCATCGGCCCTAGTTATGGAACCTCACCCCAACAGACTCAAATATTTGAACCTGTGATCAACAAAAATATCAAAGAACTTCACATTTGGCTCTAGAACTCTTGAGCTAACTCTTGGGGCTTAATGAATAGTCCAATTAACATTCATTATCTTCATGATCAATTAATTATTACATGTTTAATTATGATTTTTTTTTGTTTTACCTGGAGTTTGATTTAAAAAACAACGATATAACATTTATACACTCTTATTAAACCAAATGATAGAAAATGAAAGTCAATAAATGGATTCCTAATTTATTGACTCGTATGAGATGATTGTAGACAAAAATTATTGATTTACAAACACGTGTAAGTTACAAAGAATTACATATTGAAAATCAAATGCCTTCAAATTTAAATAGTTTGAAGTCACTAATTTCTGTCCCATTGCCCACTAGTCTAAATAGTCTACTTAGCACTTATTATCAAGAAAATTTAATATTTGAATTTGGAAGAAATGATTAATAATGTATGGATATTATATATCACATTAATACACTCATATTAATCAATATAAATAAATAAAAGTTGATAACATAACTTTGTGCCTTGTTGGATCATATGATATAATTTCATTTTATTTAAAAATACAAATTTATAAAAAGTCATCATTGGAAAATGAAATGAAATTCGTTACAGCTCATAAAGTTCAAAGACATAAATCATCTATGATAGATGCTCAATGAAATATTAACACTCCACTTAACAATCACTATCAATTAATTGTATGCCTTTTTAAGAAATGAAAACTTTTTACAATGGATTTTGATTTTAAAATTTTTATATCACATTTATACACTTATATTAATGCATTTTTATAGGCAATTAAAAGTCAACAAGTGACTTTGTGTCTTGATTATTTTCAGTTTGATATGATTGCAATAAAAAATATTAAATGAAGTCTATACAAAATTACCAAAAAATATCAATTGGGAAATATCAGATCTTGTATTTCAAAAAGTTCAAATCATTCGCCTATGGCCCATTACCTATGCCCCATTTCCTATTAGCCTTAATAGTGCATGAAACATTTATCAACTAAATTATCTATATATTTTTTTTTGTAAAAGTTGTACATTTATTTACATTTAACTTTATTTAAAAAATTACACTTCACATTTATATATGAGTATTAATGAATATAAGTAAATATAAATCCATAAAATAACTTTTTGCCTCAATGGATCATATAATACGATGATTTCAATGACAAATAATTCATTTAAAAATATAAATTAATATACACACGTACACATAATAAAAACAAATCTTTTGTACAACAAATTCAATGCAAAAATACTTATAAATAATAAGAATAATGTATATTAGTATAATTTTCAATTATCATATATTTTGAAACCAATAATAAATCATACAAATTCATTCACAAAAAACTATGTCCAGGTTGCATTGAAAAAATATAATGTTCTTGTTAGTAAATTTATTAAAAAAAATCTCATCCATTACAATGAGGTACATGTTCTATTGAACATTCAAATGTACTCACGTTTATGTTTGATAAAATGAAATGCCTTAAGAAATGGAAATAAAACTTGCATAAGCCAATTATCATTCTCTTGTCTTGTATAGGATTTTATCAAGATTTGGTTTGACTGATATCTAGCAAATTGAGAAGGGTGCTTTGATGCATCTATTAGCAATATATTTGATTCTTCATATTTATCTCCATATTGGGACCACACATCAATCAATATTTTCTCATAAAATTGTATTGTTCTCCATGCTTTAACTTTTGTTTGCAAATGGAAACAAGACCTGCTTCATATGAATTTAAAATCCCCTATATCAATATTTTATTTTCCAAGTGCTTATCAGATGTACTTGTTAGTGACATCTAATGTCCATATTGAAACATAATAATTTTTTAAGAAATATTTTAATATTACAATTGAGAAGGAATTAAAAAATAGGAGTTATTACAAAAATCCAATTTACTTCTCTTCGAATATGACAACTCAGTTCATCTCCAATGTATGATTGGAAGAATACTCCTTCCATTTCAAATATCAAAAACATATTTCAACTTACATTAATTCCCATATGCATCTACACTGCAACCACATATATCACATTAACATCTATCCACTTCAACACTTCACTGCTTAAGAACATCAAAACATAACATTTCAAAATTTTTAAAAAAGGATGTTAGTATATATTATAATTTTTTTTCCATTTGTAACAAAGCAAATTTTACTAGTTTTTCCAAAACATTGAATCATAAACTTTCTATTAATGAAAAAGAAAAGTTACATTTTGCATATGAAATTAAGCATTCAGAATGCCTCAAAGGGTCAGTGTGAAGAAGCACACATAATAGCGAGGCTACCAAAAGAGAAAATAATTAATTTGCAAAGTGCCAGTAGGGTTGGGATTTTTGCGCTTGCCCTTTTTCTTTTGGAAAATATGCCAAGTCCCGAATGCAAGGAAGAAGAAACCAAGGCCAACTCATTATTTCTTATGATGTTTTCTTTGTCTGAGTTAGGAATTTCAGACACATGTGATCTTTTATTCCCACTTGTACCTGTAGTGATTTTAGTGGCTTCTATTTGAAGTTCAGTAGGCGAGGGAGAAAAAATGTTGGGAGGGCTATCAGATTATTGGTTAGGAGCCTCTTTCCCTTCCTCCCTCGCTTGTGCTCCTTGTTGTTCTCCTATTTTTTGAGTTTCTTGATTTTCTTCCATTTCTTCCTCATCTTCTGATAAAGGACTATGAGGGAATTTCCATCCTTCTACTTTTGAACTTTATTTTTTGTTCCTTTCTTTGCCAGTTTGCATGTGCTTTGAAGATGCCCTATTTGTTGACATATCCTTTAATGAAAAGTTGTTTTTTCGAAGTCTAACAACTGTACCCACCAAAAATATTTATGTATCATGTTAATACTGGCCGGAAGACCTTTACTTAGATCCATTTCAACACAAATGCAGGCAAAAGTAAAAACAAAATGTTCAATTATTTAATTGTCCATATTTAGGAATCTTCCTAAAGAGTTTCCTATTCCTTCAAGAACCCGATGGTTCCAAAAAGGAAGCGGAAGGTTGTGAAGTCTTACCCATACCAAAATTTTTTTTACCACCATTGAATTTGCATCAAAACCAGGGAATCATGGGGATATGAATAGGCCCACCCTTCCCCAAGACCATGGAACATAGTTTATTACAGAGTTAAGATCGTTTGGGAACATAATGAACCATAAAATATCCTTTTGCGCATAAATAAATATCACATTTTCTCGTCCAATTTTGGTGAATCCACTCATTTAGCGCATCGGATTTCGGCCAAAAACCATTAAAACTGCGAATGCTTTCTTTTAATTGAAGAATGTTGAATAGATCATTTATTTATGGTAATTCAATAGTTATCTTTGGTGCTTTTTCTAGCATATCCACCATATAGGGCCCTGGAAGATTTCAGGGTTGTTTTTATTGTAAGACCACTTTCCCATTTAAGGCGCCTCTGAAAGAAACCTAGCCCTTTGTTACACTAAAAATTGTCACCTTGACATTCTGCTGACTGTATGAGCTCATTAACACTCATACATACCTCCTCTACAAGTCTTACAACCTTTACTCCTCATGTCAAACCCTAAAACAGGAGGAAAAACCCTAAAAATATCTGAAACTTTGGGTACGCAGGTAACATGAGGCCTGCCTGCGTTCCTAGCTTGGGAACGCAGGTAATACACTGCTTACCTGCGTTTTAGAACACATTTTTCCTTTGCAATGCCTGCGTACCCTCCTCAAAGTAAAAAAGGCGAGAAAGTAAAGCCAAAAAAGTGGTTTGAGGTCAATTCTAGAAGGTTCTAGATGAGAATTTTTGGGGATGAGTACGCTTTGATAAGGTGCATGTATCCCTCACCTTAAGGAACTAATACCTTGATGTGAGGAGTCTATCCCTTTGAAGGAGGATTCTATCCCTACAAAGGTGGAATCCTAACCTCCTCATCTGCTCTATAAAAGGAGGCATTGGGTTAAGATTTTGGAGTTAGATTTTGGAGATTGAGATTTTGGAGATTGAGATTTGGAGTTCAAGCTTTAGGATATTTGAGGTTAAGTGTTGTTGAGATTTAGACTCAGTTAACTAAGACTTTTATGAGGAGAGATTACATACCTCTATTCGTCTTGGTTGGAGGAGTGCAGAGCTTATCAAAGTAGAGGAGACTCCTGCTTCAGACCCCGGGAAGGCCTGTGCAACATCAAGGCTCAGGTTGTAAGGTTTTCCTTATTTTGAAATTAATACAAATATACTCATTTTTCTCAATAAGTTGTTTGTTCATGGTTTATTCCATAGATTCCTTGATCACTATGATAAGCATGGTTTATGATAATGTCTATACAGGTGCTATGTAATATTTTTCTTGTTTGTGACTGCAGGTTTATGAGGAAAACTCTTTCAAGTGCACGAGGGACAACAATAACTTCAAACAAGCGCTGGACATACGGTAAGTCTTTTACACCTATATAGAGCTTTTCATAGATCATATATGCTTAGAGAAAGATTAGTCTATTTGGCTGTTTGTTGCTAGATACTTTTAGTACTAGGGAGATCGGTCTTGTCCGCAAGAACGATTTATCCGGCCAACAAATTGGCGACCATACTGGGGAAAGAACTTGTTGTTTTGGTTCTCTTTTATTTTGATTTGAGGAAAAGTTTTTCCTAGTTTTTGATTGATGGATATTTGCCTGGGTAGCTTAGTTTTTCTCTGTTTTTGAAAATTTTGAAATCTTTCAAGTTTTTCTTGAACTTTTATGGGGACCGCACTTTGTTCTTTTGCACAGTGCGGGCAGTTTCGCACTTTCCTTAAGTAAACAGTGTGGGACCGCACCTGTTACTTCTGGAAGCCTGCGGACCCTGTTAAATTTTTTGAAAATCTTTAGATTTCTTTTTCTAGTTTAGTTTAGATTTAATTTAGGATTCTTAGCATCTACCCAGATCTGTATTTTTCTGTCAAAAATCCTTGTTTATGAGTTTCTTTCAGTAATTCTTCATCTCATCAATCTCCATTAAGTTAATTGGGTGTTTTGAGTCTCTTTTTTGAGAAATTCTTAATTTGATTTCCTTTGGTCATTACTTGGAGGTTTGTCTCAGTCTTTTCACAATTTTGCATCTTTTTGCTTTTGTTTTTGCAAAAAAATTTCCCCCTCATTCGCCGGGGGGGGGGCTAAATTGTGTATGAGTGTTAATCGCCTTTGAGTGTTTTTTGATCTTTGGAACTCTCACCCAATTTTCTTGACTTCCACTTGATTGGTTCTTAGATTACATTAGAATCATCTTGTGTTTGAGAATTCTCTTGCATAGATCACATTTGCATAATTAGAATTCTCATTTTCAGAATATGAATGAAAAATGTGCATAGATTACACTTGCATACTTTTCAATTGAATTGTGCATAGATTACAATTGCATAGTTTACATTCTGAAAAATCAATCTTAGATTTAGATCAGTTTTCTTTGATTTGAATTTAGATGTTTTTATGCTTGTTTTAAAAACACAAAAATAAAAATTGTTTTGGGATTGATTTGCATTAGTTTTTCTTGATGAAATTAGTGCATTAGAGAATTTGTTATATTTTCTCTTATTTATCAATCTTTGCATTGTTGGAAGTGGATGGAAACTCTCTCCTTACTTTAGCTAGGATTCATAGAATTGAAAATATTACATTATCATATTAGATTTCATTCAGTTTTGGGTCGGGTCATAACACCATTGGTTTCGTATCCATTTACCCTTTTGAGTAATAACAGCCTAAATAACACAACGCTTAATAAAATTCATCTAGTAATTTTTACATTTTTAGGGCTCTTTCCACCAATCTAGCTCAGGATTAGTGCTTTGGAATAGGTTGTAGTTAAATTTCCAAAGCAACTAAAACAAACAAGTAGATAAATCTTGCGGTAGGAAATAAATCCAATTGTAATTGGTACAATCTGGGAAGCTTATCTTAAAGGAGTTAATCACGAGATCATGTCCGAACCTTTGAGACAATCAAGTCTGTTTCATTAGGGAAGATAGAAGATTTTGCTCGCATTACAAATGGTAAAAGTCGGATTAACCATTGTTGAGGAGCCTGGGGTCACTTGTCGGTAAACCTCGGATTGACCATGTCGAGGAGCCTTCAAGGGGATTGAGCTTTGTTACTCTGCCCTTGCACGTGGAATCGGATCGTAGACTGTTCCCCCAGTTGTATTTGTTACTGTTGGTAACCTTAGTGTCCATAAGCTTAAGATTATTTCCTAAGGTGACGGTGAAGGAAGGATCTCACTGTACCTGGAGCAGTCGTCGACTAGACTTACTTGGACTCTCTGGGGGGTTCTCTTCATTCGAGATGGTTTTGTGAAGAAACTTGTGCCAGTCTGTTTCATCAAGCAGGTTTTCGGGGTAACTGTTCCAATTGCCCTTTCTGTATTAAATTCTACGATGTTGTATTTCATCACCAACTAGTGTTTTAGTACGGGAATTACTGTTTGTGTGTGGTTTGACTCCTAGATTTGATAGCGCGTGTTAATTTGTTTGTTTTTACTTTTAGAGGCCATAGGTGTGAATTGTGAATTTTAATTGTTAGGTGTGAATTGTTAATTTTTAATTTTAGTTTTGAATTGTTAATAAAATTCACTGAAGTTGAATATAATGGCAACTGTTCCGGAATTTACCAACCAAGGAACCCCTCTTAACGAGAATCCTAGTAATTTTCCTTGCTTTGGAAATGTTGGTCCTCCTTATATGGCTACATTGTCATTACCTGGATTTACAATAGGTTTACCGATATGGTTACTTTCAACTTCGTTGGCCCTGAATACTCCAATTGTTCCACCTCAACCGAATGCTTCACCTAAACAGAGTTCACCATCTCAACATCACCAACCTTCTGTTGACCCTTTACCTTCTTCGCCTAATATTTCTTCCTCCATTTCTTCCTCTTCGCTTGGTAAAAGCCTTGACGCTAGTAACCAGGTGACGAAGAAGAAGAAAGGGAAGAAGAAGAAGAAGAAGAAGCAAGATAAGAAAGAAGTCAACCAACCAACCATGGTTGTAAATGTTAGTTGTGTTGAGGAAACCTCCAACATGCATCGTAAACCCAAATACCCTTGCAGGCTTTGTAAGGGTGACCACTTCCTTATTAATTGTCCTGGTATTCCAAAGGTCTTGGAAGTATGGTCAGAAAAATCTCATCAACTTTTCGTTGATCCATCAACCAGTGATAGTCAGGTTCCTGGGAAAAAGGGTAAACTTAGGTTTCCTTGTAAGTTATGCAAAGGGAGTCATCAAACTCACATTTTCCCTCACATGGATGAAGCCTCAAAATTGTTGGAAAACCTTACTGTTCCACAGCAAGAATTTCCAACTGGTTACCATAAACTTTCTCCCAACCTACCGTCAACTGACAGAGTGATTGATCTAATTTCAAGTACAATCGATTCCACTCTTCCATTGGAGAGTGAAACTCATATCACTCAGGTTAATGATCTGTTAGTTGATCAAGTGCTCGATTCGATTTCACATTCAGTCGATCCCATTCTCCTTGTAGAGAGTGAACTTCATACTACTCAGGTTCTTCTTGTTACATCAGATTCTTCTACGCCGGGGGGAATTTCACCTGTTTCTACAGAACCCCCTCCAAGTACTGAGGTCTTTTCCTTTGATTGGAATAGACTGATAGAACCTCGTCTTCCTTCCTCCATCCCTTTCCAAATTATTGTGAAGTTGGGTGGTAGGGACATACACCGCACACAGGTAGATGAAGGTGCTTCGATTAGTATTTTATCCTCAACTACTTGGAAAGCTTTGGGTTCCCCTCATCTTGTGCCTATTACGCAGAATCTGAAAGCTTTTAACAAAACCATTAGTGAACCTTTAGGGATCCTTCCTAAGTTTTCTATTACCTTGGAAGGTAAAACTGTCTGTAATGATCTTATGGTAGTTCGAGGCCCTTTGGATTTCAATTTATTCCTTGGGCGAGACTATGTATATGCAATGAAAGCTGTCATATCGACACTCTTTCGCGTGATGTCTTTCCCTCACAATGGCAACATTGTGACTGTAGACCAACTTTCATTCGCTAGTCTTGATTCAACTACCAATAATTCGACATCCCTGAATGTTCCTCATATGCAAGTGGCATCTACCTCGCCATGGGTTAATTATGTGGCAACTAGTCCCATGATTTTAGTTACAGATGTAAGTGAGCCTTTCACTGTTTTCTCGTCTTCCTTTGACTTAGATCCGGTAATTGACATGGAAAACTCTATGGGATTATTTGAACGCGATGTTCTTATCCCTTTTGAGTCCCTTGACATGTGTTCCTTCCAGAGAACTATTCTTCCTTCTGATGAAGATCTCTTGGAAGCCATGATCAAGGTGTATCCATTGACATGTGTTTCTTCCAGTTGGAAGCCATGATCAGGTGTGAGGATAGTTCCTTTTACTATGTCAACCTCATTAAAAAATGAAACAAGTCTGCTGAGGAAAATTCTTTTCCTGTGTCAACCTCATTAAAAAATGAATCAGTAAGTTATGTAGGTAGATTAGAAATAAGTAGTTTCTGAGGACAATTCTTTTCTTGTGTCAACCTCGTTAAAAAATGAATCAGTTGGTGAGGAAAGTTCCTTTTACTGTGTCAACCTCGTTAAAAAATGAAACACATTTCCATGAGCATAGTTCTTTTCCTGTGTCAAGCTCGTTAAAAATGAAACAAATCCTCCCCTAATTGAGTCGAGTCTTTGACTAGATCTCATAAATGTTAAGTCGTATATTTAGGTTAGTTATTTTAGTTTTTGCATAATTTTCTTACAGTTTTAGGTTAGGTCTTTCATATGATCTTGTAAATGAACCTTCATTCCATCCAACTATTTATTACCAGTGTACTTAGTTGAATGAAATGAAGCTGGGGGGGCATGCGCTCTAGCAGTTACACTTAGGGGGCATCAAGCATAGTTTTCTCTTTGTTTCAAGCTTGTGCAAAAATGAAACCACTCTAAAGCATAGTTTTTCTCTGTTTCAAGCTTTTGTAAAAATGAAACCTATCTCGAGTCGATTTCGGTTATTTTCAAGACTCATTAAACTCATGAAAATCCCGAGATTATTTTGCTATCTTTCATTCTCATAAAACACATGAAAATGCCGAGTTATTTTCGTCTTTTCCTTCTCATAAATTAAATTGAAAGTCGGCCATAGGAGTATATTTTTATCCCTTTTTCGAACTCGTTAAAACTTACAAAAAAGTGAAATCTGGAGTTATCTTTTAAGCCCTTTTCAGACTCTCTAAACATGAAAAGATTGCCGAGTACTTGACTATTCGAACTCGTTAAAGGAAATGAACAGTCATCCCTTCAGTATAAGTTTACCCCTTTTACGAACTGAAATGGACTATTTATGAAAAAGGTATACGTTGACTAATTACAGTCAATAGAGTTCTCTCCTGCATTATTTTATCCTTTTTCGGACTCGAGAGACTAAATTTACGAAAAAGTACACCCACGGAGTTTTCTTAAGTTTTTTCTTTTGACTCCCTAAAATTGAAAAACATTGAGTTTCTCTTATATTGGACTCATTAAAATTTAACAGTAAAGGACCTGTTCAATTTTTAAGCAGGAACGAACCACTCCTTCTTAGGGTTCGAATCTTAATCTAAGTTGGACTCATCCGAAGGATGAGCTTCTAAACAAGAAAATTTTATCCTCCTCAAGCTTGTCAAAAATAAAGAGGTACTTGCCAGAAATGGTGGGGGAAAAGAGAGAAAAATGAACCTATTTGTTGTATTTTGATTATTCGGAAAATCGTTAACCACTCTTGAACACGACACTTTTGTTCACCTGGGTTGGGAAATCCTTTGCCTAACAGTTAATCAAACCATATTGAAAGTCTTCAGTCGGTTTCTGGGTATTAGCTTTGGGTCAATTTTCACCAAGCCATCTACAGTGTCGTTATGTGTTCAAGAGGACAGCTCAAATAAACCATTCATCTGCGAAATATTTGTCTTCCATTTTGACCATCCCTGAGTCAGTCCTTGCCAATATATTTCTTCAAAACTTGATCTATGATTTCGTGTTGTGGGCTTGCCTATGACAGATCACTTTCTATCGACGACAACTCATTATCTAGGAAGTTGATCCAGAAATTGTCAGTACCTTGAAATTTGCATGCCTCAATGGCAGGTTTCTCGTCTTCGACAACAGGTTGCATCATTGACCTTCGATCGAATGATTCCGTGACATGTTCGACTTCAGCTCATTCATTCAAATTTCATGGATTGTACTGAGTACTTTGAGAGCCATTGAAATTACTGGTGGTTACTCTCACACTTGTTAACAATTTACATTATTGACTGGTAATCAAGTGGTTTCTACCATGTTCGTCTTCAACAAATTTAATCGCATGGATAGAATCGTGCTAGTTCAAGATGCTGAAATCAAGACCTTGGATCTAGTTTCTACCATCCAGGCTGCGAGGAATTTTGTTATCAATTATATAGTGGAATATTTATAAACAGATGGCTGCATCCATGCTGTGTCTACATATGTCTATACTGTTGATGTATTGAAAATCATTCCTGTATCAGAACAATTTAGATTAGTTTCTAGTTAGTTTTGATCTGAGTATGGGAATGCCTACCTCAGCGATGATATGTTTACATATATATATTTTGCATTGAATGTTTTTACAGGTTCTGACTGGGGTGTCCACAGGATGATCCTTGATATGATAAAGTACTTCACTCTTCATATATGACAGAATTCATCTTCATCTATTTCAGACTTCACACTTTAGGGGGCAATCTGTTACACTAAAAATTGTCACCTTGACATTCTGCTGACTGTATGAGCTCATTAACACTCATACATACCTCCTCTGCAAGTCTTACAACCTTTACTCCTCATGTCAAACCTTAAAACAGGAGGAAAAACCGTAAAAATCTCTGAAACTTTGGGTACGCAGGTAACATGAGGCCTGCCTGCGTTCCTAGCTTGGGTACGCAGGTAATACACTACTTACCTACGTTTTAGAATGCATTTTTCCTTTGCAATTCCTGCGTACCCTCCTCAAAGTAAAAAAGGCAAGAAATTAAAGTCAAAAAAGTGGGTTGAGGTCAATTCTAGAAGGTTCTAGATGAGAATTTTTGGGGATGAGTACGATTTGATAAGGTGCATGTATCCCTCACCTTAAGGAACTAATCCCTTGATGTGAGGAGTCTATCCCTTTGAAGGAGGATTCTATCCCTACAAAGGTGGAATCCTAACCTCCTCATCTGCTCTATAAAAGGAGGCATTGGGTTAAGATTTTGGAGTTAGATTTTGGAGATTGGGATTTTGGAGATTGAGATTTGGAGTTCAAGCTTTAGGATATTTGAGGTTAAGTGTTGTTGAGATTCAGACTCAGTTAACTAAGACTTTTGTGAGGAGAGATTACATACCTCTATTCGTCTTGGTTGGAGGAGTGCAGAGCTTATCAAAGTAGAGGAGACTCCTGCTTCGGACCCCGGGAAGGCCTGTGCAACATCAAGGCTTAGGTTGTAAGGTCTTTCTATTATTTTAAGATTAATACAATCAAGTTATGTTTTTCTCAATAAATTGTCGTTCGATTATTTATTTCAATAAGCTGTCATTTGATTGTTTATTTCATAGATTCCTTGATCACTATGATAGGTATGTTTTATGATTATTTGCTATACAGGTGCTATTTAATATTTTCTTGTTTGTGATTGCAGGTCGACGAAAGATGACACTTTATTGCAACGAAAGAATTCTTATTGCGACGGAAGGATTATTGTTGTGACGAAAGATCTCTTGTTGCAACGGAAGGATTTTGACGTGACAGAAGCACTACGACTGCAAATAAGCATTTGGATCTAAGTTAGGATCAACACCTTCATAGCATTTATTTGTAAAACGAATATATTTAGAGAAATACAAACTTAGTTGTTTGTTTGTTGCTAGATTGTCTTTTGAAACTAGGGAGATCGGTCTTAGTGTAACACCCTTTCCTGAGGAAGATGCTCTAGCTTGTATAAGTGTTCCAGGAACCCCTCCCTACAATCTAGAGACCTGGATGATAGTGGAGTTCCTTTGAATCCCACATTATTTCAACTGTGTCTCACCCTACAATAATTTTCCAGAAAAAGTAGAACTTGGGTTGAATCAGGGATGGAAGTTGATGTATGATCTTTATGCTTCAAATTTTTCATAGATTATGTATGATGCACCTAGATTATTTTTGCAACCCCAGATATAGTCTTTAGTAGAACCTGAAAGGAGTCCAACTCTCTAGTCTCACTGCCTGTTGTCATTAGTTTTTGGGTTCCTTGTTCAGCCAGAATCGAAATTGCCTTGTCTTCCCTTGAAAATAAACGGGGGCAAGTATATTTTAGAAGATATGGTATTAGGTTAACTTGATCCATCCCCATAAAGGGTCGCCTCTCTCCATGTGTTGGGAAATTATGTTGCAGTGCCATTTCGCTCCTGCACCCTAAATAAAATCCCCACTTGGAATGGAAAAAGCACAATAGTTGATGGAGGCATAGATCTGGGATAATACATAGTAGATATAGAATTAATAGAAACCCTAACCTGATTTTTGTAAGCCAATCCAGGCCATGCATGAGATTTTCCAAAGAAAGGGACTCCTCTTACTAGTAAGGCCCCATCCAACTAACAAGTTGCGTCCCACGATCTGGTACCAAATACCCTTGTAACGCTTCCAAGGAAGTTGCAACACATATTTCATCAGAAAAATCAACAAAAAATAACACAAAATATTCTCCACCAAGACATCTACGCTCCTTTTGTACTAGTCGAATTTCTCTGAAACCAGTGAATGGACAGAAAATTTGTGCAGTTTCCCTGCAAGTAAAATCAACTGGAAGACCCTCAACAAAGAGGGTATTCGATGCATCAGACGAAAGGTGCTCATCATACCTTCTTAAAGATTCTCTCAATCCCTGCTGCTCTGACATTTTATAGCCCAAACCTAGGCTCCCTAACTTCCCCCTAAGTCTAGGATCTGCACTTCTAATGCCTGGTCTCTGACCTATTAAAATAGAGTTAGGAAGGGATGAACTTGAAAATCCTCAATAACCTCCATTTCCTCCAAACCTTGTCCCAAGGGAGCCTCCCAAGCCACCAATATCACCAAATGTTAACCCCCCACCATAATATGGAAGCCCTTTTCAAACATGAGAATCCACAGCTCTAGGGGCGTTGGATTCTGGTAGAAATGATAGACCTTCCACATCAGGTAAATAACCAAAAATATCACGACCACCAAAAATCCTTGATGGCTGGAGATTACCACGAGCACAGTTGTTTGGAGGAGGAAACCCTAATCAATGACCATCTCTACAGAAAGTGTCGGCCATTGAGTTCAAATTTTTAGAAAAAAACTGCGAATTTTACTAGTTAAATGAAAATAAAAAAACATTACTATAGTGGCCCCATTCAAATGAAAAAATTAATGATATGTCTAGTTTATTGTTAGTGTGAATTCTAATCGCAAGCATATGAAAAAATCTCACTTTAGCTGTGCATAAAAAACAACCCTAACTTCAAAGATGACTGTCAATTTCCTTAGATATACAGTTCATGATCAGAATAAATGCTACATAAATCTAGATCTATGCAGTTAAAGACATTAAACAACAAATAAAAGCAATAGTTGCTCCATGCATCCAATGAACAAGACAAGAATATTTTTAAATAATTTTTGTATTTATGACACTTAGGAAGGGAACATAGAAATATGTTACCAGTTCCCCTCAATGGGATGGGTTCTTGTATGTCCTCAACACTTCAGATCTAAGATCTCTCTCTCTTGATGGTGTAGAAAACCCAGATAAAAATGGAACTCAAGGGGAGCTCACAAGAAAAAAGGTAGAAAAATATCACAACGATGGAGGATCAAAGTCAGACCAAGAGTTTAGATCCAGAGTGATCTCCAGGCAACAAAAGGTAGTGAATGAATGGAAAAACCCTTCTATTTATAACAAAATATTAAGTTAGTTTAGATATTGGTGCATAATTAAAATATTATTAACCAAATCTAGATCTAACTTTTATGGAATATTTTATTATTTTTGTTGGAGGTAAAAAGAATTTGAATTTGGTCAAATCCCTTTATTTATAAATAATAAATAAATAAATGATTTATTTATTAATTTAGGAATATGGTTGAGTAATAATTAAATAAATAATGATTTATTGAATTATTTATAAATTATTTAGTCAAATTTAATAAGGAATATTATTTAAATAATGTTTTAAATAATTATTCCTAGAAAATAATAAGATAAATAGTGATTTATCTAATTAATTTTCCTGTTTTGGGTCAAATATGACCAGGAATATTAATTAAACTATGGTTTAATTAATTATCCCTTGAGTAAAATCAAACAAATAGGGATTTATTCAATATTTCCCCATGGGGTTTCCTGTTTAGACCATAAATAACTTAATAAATTATGGATTACTAATTTATTTCTCATAGTGAAAGAAATTTTACTAGGGTAAAATTGGTCTTACATGGTTTACTTTGGCTCATCTAATAGTAACAGGTTAGATGAACAAAAAATTGTGTAGCAGATTTCCCTCCAGCGTGCGAGCATTAGGAGCTAATCGTATGACCGAAGTACGTTGTAAGAACTTAATCACTAGACACCGAAGGGGGAGTTAAAGAGAGAAAATATAAGGTAGACTAAAGTGCTAGAGGACAAGACCCTGAGGAGGCAAGACTTACAGGTGTGACAATTATCTTTTATCAGTGGATACCTCTTCTACATGAGGCGGGGGAGGCATACATATGCCTGCCAAGATAAAAAAGTACAAAGAATAATGATGTGTCCAATAAACAAGGGATTGAAATATATAGTACATGCTAGCATAAGCATGGGCTAGATAAAAAAATGATAATGAATCCCACACACATACCGTGTTTGGGACAAAAAACAGGACTTATACAATAATATCTGACTATATGAGATATAAGTACAACCAAAGAGGCCTTGTAAAACAGGAAAGGGCTCTAAAAATTTGAATGATACATGAAAACTAAAAGGTGCTACAAGTGGCTGAGGACATAACCATGAAATCTATGGAGCTGCATCCAAGGCTGTAGTAGAGAGGTCATTCAGGCATGTGGGGGGCTACCTGAAGGGCCACCCCCTCATGAGGTCTGAAACATCTCACACACACCTGGGAATCACCAGTACAATCTACTAAATCACTAAACCATCAAGTATATGGGTCTCGATCATGCCATAAGGAGCTAGAGCTGAGAAAAAATCAAGTCAAAGGGCAATAGAGAGTCCCTTTGCCTAATTGGAGGCACCGAACAAGAGTGGAAGCTGGAACCAAGGTAAACCACCCTCTAGACCTATCTTCTAGAATGAATAAGCTGATGGCAACACAAGGAGGTTCGCCATAGGTGAGGCAATAAGGGATCCTCATCTAAGGCATGAGAGAAAAAATAGAGTGACTGATATACTGACACCAAGGATAATGGAGGAATGGGGGGTACTAAGTAGCGGGCTAATGACTTCCCTTGTTAGAGCATGAAGGGAATGGATGACTTGGCAGCTATTGACTCGACATCAGAGGGGATAGGGGACATTATGTACGAAGGCTAAAAAGGGTGACACGAGAGAGGAATAAAGCAATGAAGGATGGAGGCCTACAACGGGATAGAAAGGAACTTGGAAAGACTCTAAGGATGCAGTTATGACTCAACTCAGATGCTCTAACAAGGGAAACTCGATGATGCTGCCACACAGAATAGGCCTAGTGGGGACCATAAAAATATGAGTACAAGATGGCTACTCACGATGAAAATCGACATGAGCATGGAAAAGTATGAAGGCAAAGTGGTGCCCCAAGTACAAGTGTTGCAAGTGAAGAAATTTGACTTTTAGGAGTGGTGAAGGGACCCTTCTTGGAAAAAATGTGTCTGGGTGAAGTATCAAATCACGAAAAACTAAAGGATATCTATTTGAGAGCTCAGTGAGAGCTTTCCAATGGTGCTAATGTTTTGTCAAACCGAGCTACGGTTTAGTCGCAGTTGGCGAAAGAAAAATATGGGGTTTCTCTTTTAATAAGGCACTTTCCCTCCAATTTGATTCATTTGCAAATGTAGTTGTGGTGAATGTAGAGGAGAAAAGGCCCTAAATATTGCTACGATCGTAGCACACAAACCGATCATTGGAATCAAGATCCGTTAGCCATAGGTAAGAGGCCTAACCATACTTTTTCAATTCAGTGGATTAAAATTTTAGTTTAGGCACACATAGCTCATGAACAGGCCAGGTCACACTTTTTGGGGTTTTTTCTGTGACCTGGGTAGTAGGTACATGGCAGAAAATTGCGACCTGTCCCAGGAAATGACTTGAAAAGTGAAACTTGTAAGAGAAAGGAGTTTTAGTGTTGTGTTTGTCTAAGAGTTGGTATTTTTATGCTTGAGGGGCATAGGTGCCCTCAAGCATGTTTTGGTCATGCCAAATGTATTTAGAAAAGGGGAATCTAAACACATTTTAATGATGTGGTTCACCATTTTTTTACATTATGGTTATCTTTTGTGGGAAGAATGGATAGATGGAATTCGAGAAAGGGAATGGAGTATTACCATTCTCCTTTGATACTGCATATATGAAGAAAATGGACTATATTTTTGGTTTCTCATACATGGTGTCACTATCCCAAAGAGTAGATTTGGAGATAATGAACTGGTGCTCACCTAGAAAACAAATAGGTTGGCCAAAAACAATTTCTAGGGGACTCGGTTGCTGATGTAAGAGGAAGGAATGATGAGGGGGTCATCCCTAGAGTGATATGAAGTGATATGGGTCTCTAGAGGTTTTTCTAAATGGGGAAGAATGATGGTACTAGATTCGACACGACTAGATGCACTATGACCGTTGTGGAGAATTGCTTCTCCTAGACTCTCAAATATGGGTGCCCCCTTACCAAAACATTGGGTGTCAATGTAATGAACACAAGGTGTATGTGGTTCGAAAGCATGGTTTCGATGTAAGGGGGAATATATAATTCCAGGGGTGGTAAATGCTTCCATAATGTCATCATCGTCATAGAAGATGGGGTGACTGGTGGAAGAAAGACCACCTGATGCGACAAAGCTACCTGATCTATCATCATGAGAAGAGAGGTTCACATGCACATCGTCATGGGGGGTGACAGAAGAACTAGAAGATAAGGGATCCACTGATGTTGAGCCCATTTTGATCGCTAAAGGGAGGTGAACTGAAACAGAAGGGAAAGTCCCAAAGGGATCTTCCATTGTGGATCTCATATATGATGATAGGTAGAGGATAGTGGTCAAAGACTCCATCATCTCGAAATTAGGAGGGGGAATGACAATGGGAGAAGAGGTATGCTTAGGTTGGCTTGAAGCATACTGCGTGAGGACAAGAGAGGCGGACTAGTTCTGTTCGATCTCGTACTCCCGAAATACTTACAAAGAGGCGTGATAATGCTTGAGGTAGGGAAAAAGGTTGGTATAATGGCCATGGATATCACAAAAAGCATAGGAGTGGCTGGTGTGAATAGTCTTGGGGTTCTTGGATGCATTTGAGGAAGAATTAGAGGCTTCGTGGACCTTAGACGCAGGAAACATGACATTAACCATGGGCTTGTAATGAGGCAATTCAGGACAACTATGGGTGGCATGACCGAAAAAATCACACAAAGCACACAAGGGAGTATGATTTGGAGGCTGAGGAGGAGCAGGGTTTGTCTAGGAAGCCTTGTCTTTAGGTTCCTTTTTGTAGGCTTTGCCCCCCTCACCCGAAGCTTTTGAAACAGGAGTAGGATCCTATTGAGGTGGCTGAGGCACAGAAGCAAAGGGGGGTGTCATGGCGACCGGTTGGACCAGGGTCAAAGTAGTATAAGGTTTGGGCTGACCAGGTGAGATAGTGGTTGGGGGATCAATGTAACAAACTGGGATTCCCTGGGTCATGTTAGGAAGAGACAAGTTAGGCATAACAGGTATCGAAAATACTCCAGGAGGGGGAGCTAGAAACAGTATCTGACCGGAGGGGTAATGTCTAGGCGGGATGGCTCCAAGATGGTTAAGGCCAAGGGGAACCATTCCAAGAGGGTAGATAGGCTCATGGACACTAGCTGCAGAAGGGGGGTCTGGAGGAGGGAGTCCTACAGGTTGCGTCGAAGTAATAGGAGTAGGTTGCAGAGGGCAACGATGCTGACTAGTCAAACCAGTCCGTTTGAGGTTGGACCGAGATGATTGCATCATGCAAACATTCGACGAGCTGGGATCAGAGATAGGAGGAGGGAGACCAGGGAATGAACCAATCAAAGAGGAGTCTTTATAGACTCTGGGTGAGACTCTAGTCGAAAGTTCGACTATTTTTTTATTGGCCACTGAAGAGATGATGGAATCAGGGGAGGTTTGAGACTTCGGTTCATAATATGTCAACTGGTCGATGGTGACAATATTTCCATCGTAGGGAAATCACATATTATAATGAATCACATATGGGAAAATAGACATCGCATAATTGTAGCTACAACCAAATAGAATGTTGTAGTCTAAGGGGGTATCAATGACTTCCACGTCAACACAAAAAGTCTTTCCCACAAGAGTAAGAGGACAATTACAGAACATCCTAAGGGGCTGGGAAGAGTGGCGATCCCACGCTCGGAGGGTGATAGCAGAAGGGGCTAACTCATGAGATCCGAGTTTCTTCCAAACCAAAGCATACATCACACTAGTGGATGCCCCATCGTCAATGATACAACAGGAGGCGTTGGCATTCCAGATCTTGACAGGGATTTGGAAGGCGATGAAAGTAGGAAGGGGGGATCTTCTGACTGGTCAAAATTAAAGACATTCAAATGATCATCTAAAGGTTCCACAGTTCCCATGGCAGTTAGTAGAGCTTTTTGTTGTGAAGGGCATGACTGGAGGACTTCCAACGTTGACATGGCATCAGGGGATTGCGCCAAGTCATCTACTATACTATACGAATGGGTAGATTTACCAGAAGTAGTGTTTCACTGTAATGGTCTCTTGGGGATCTTGGTATGAACCTCTGGCTTTGGCTGACGGATCAGTAAAGGACCATTGGCTCTTGAAAGAGGCTTCGTGGGACCTAAATAAGGGGGCTCGGGGGCAGACGTAGCGGGGGGCTTGTTGTACTGACGAGACAAAGTCTGAAGGTTGAGATCAAAGGTAATGGGTTGGTCAGAGTTCATCATGAGGATATGGTAATCAAAGGTATCATACGGAGGAGGTTGAGTAACCTTCTAACTTTCAGGGGGTTGGGTAGTCATGAATCCTTGTTGGGGGAAAGGATTGGTAAATACAGTCGGTTGGGTAGGGGCAACATTAGGAGGAACCCAAGGGGAGGCTTGTTGTCCTCGGGATGCTGCTTGAGCTTCCCACATCTAACACATCTGAGGTAAAAGAGGACAATCGTGGGTGTAGTGACCATAGACATTGCAACAAGAATAAGGTTTATTTGTGCGAACATGCATGTCATACTTGGGCTGAGTGCCTTGTTGTTGGCTTGTTGTGTTATGTGCATTCCCTTGGGAATTGTTTCTTGGATTAATTAGGGCATATTGATTTTGGCTGCCTTTCCTCTTATTTTTGGAAGTAGGAGGATTCGTCGCGCCCTATTGTTGCAGGGGTTGAGAAGGCAACATTGGGGTCAAAAGGATGGGAAAAAGGAGGCATTTCATATCTTGGATACATGCTACTGGGAGGGGGAAAAGTACTGGAGGACCTAGCCCCTCCCTGAGGGAAACCATAACCCATGGGAGGATGAGTGTATAGATGAGAAAGGGCTTTTACGATACTTTCGATGGCATGGGATGCCACCGGTGCATTGGCACTACCGAGTCTAGGGAGATCATGTAAGATGGTATAAACATAACCAAATTGTGTGTAGATCAGGTCATATTTCAACGCAATTTGGAGGGAAGCCTCTTCAGTATGAGGGAAGTGAGATGCAACATCTTTGCCTATGGTAGGAAAATGGGATCTGAGAAACCAGTCCATGTAGACGGGGTCTTCGAAGGTAGGGGCTCGACATAGGCTCTTTCTTCTCTGCCATTCCTGGACATGATCAGATAGGCGGGTTGGAGACGATTGACAAAAAGAGGTCAAGATTTCGGTACTGGTATCATAGTGAAGGGGAAGCTGGAAGTAAGAAATACCACAAAATTAGTATGAGAGGCAGACACCTGGTCGACATACCACTTGGAAGCTTCTCCAGTAAGCGTACGCTGGAACAACCGAAGACAGGCAGAGTCATTGGTGATGTACTTAGACAAACACCACATGTGGAAAGAACAAACATGGTTGGTAGGACCCTCTCCAGCAAGACCTTCAAACTTGGGGATGTCTGAAGGGAGATTGGATGACATAGTAGGCTATCCAAGATCATGGTGTATGGGGTTATTAATCAATTGGATAAAATCGGGAAGACTGAGTCTTGCAATATAAGGGAGCAAGGGAGCAGCCAGTATAGTTCTTGTTGGGGCCCCACTAGTAGTATTCCCAGCATTAGGTCCGGGGCTACTACCAATGTTAGGTCCTGAACCAGACATGGTGAAGGTGACAAGAGGAGAGTCGGGGATAGAACCAGAAGGGGAAACCGATGAACTAGAAGCAGAGTAAGAATGGGGACTCGTTGGAGGAAAAACTTGAAAACTACATGGAGGTTTAATTCTTCCTACCAGAAACTGAGGATGAAGGCCTAGGAGTCTCTGGGATAAATGCCTTGGGGGCGCAATGATGAAAACAAACACGGATCAAAAAAGGAAGAGAGACCAAAAATGGCAATGAGGTGCAGGATCAAATGATTACAATGTCAAAACAAGGGCAAGGAGGTGCAGGATCAATTGATTACAATGTTTTAGTCTTGGCCTGGCGGTGTAAACCAGATGCTCTTCACTTAGGGTGTGCGTGTATGTGATAAGTGTGTTAATTTTAACTAAGCCCAGACGTGTGTAGAGAAAAAATAAAAAATATGATGTATAACCATAAATAAATTGGAAAATGATAGTAAATGAAATTGAATACGACAGAAAATAAATAGCTAAAGATGCATCAATTTAAACCCAAGGAGGAGGGCTTCCCAACAACTAGTCTATGGGTGGGCAAAATTTAGTCAGAACACACAAAATAGCCAATGGATCAAAATTCAGGAGGGACAGGGATCTAAAGGTTAGATTTGCTAGAAATAGGTGTAGAAAACAGTAAAAAACTAGAGGGATAAGTGCTGCAAAAAAGGTGGCGAAAGGCTACAACCTGAAGGGAAACAGGGGACCCTAAAGGAGGACCAAACAAAACTGAAAAGAGGTGTTTTTGATGGATGAATAACCGATATGAAATGGATATGAAAGGATAGGTTTAAATCTCAAAAATGGCTGAACACACTGAAATCTTAGAAGACCTACTTCAGCTAAACTCCTCCTAAAAAGGTGGAAGCGTAATGAAGCCCTAAGGGGCTTGGTTCCTACTTCGACTAGTAAAACAGAGCAAGTAGAGTTCCAATATGGGTGGAGAGGGAGGTCAAACAACCCTGAACAGTAGCCTAGACAAACCTAGAAAAATCACAGAAAAATTCTTGCAAAAGGTACAGGTCGTAGGTTCTGATCTTTTTTTAATAGAGGTTTCAGGTTTGAGGCTATTTTTTGCATCTTGAAGGTTGAGGTCATAGGATTTGGCCCAAAAAGTGTGACCTGCACTTCCAGCAGTCTTAGGATTAGGTTTTAGAAAAAAGTGTCGTGTCAACTGCGGTCGATACCTGTGACATGCGCAATAGCCCCAGAAACACACTGAAGTTAGAATTTTTAATATTTTAGGGTTTTAAAGGTTAAAGACAACATCAAGAAATGAAAAATAAGAAGCTGAATAAAAACCCTAAGGGTTGAAGTAGCTGGTCATGCAAGGATTTGAAAAACGACAGTGGTCATAATTATAAACCCTTGTGGAGTCGCCATTTGTTAGTGTGAATTCTAATCGCAAGCATACGAAAAAATCTCACTTTAGCTATGCATAAAAAACAACCCTAACATCAAATATGGTTGTTAATTTCCTTATATTTGCAGTTAATGATCATAATAAATGCTATAGAAATCTAGATCTATGTAGTTAAAGACATTAAATAGCAAATAAAAGCAAGAGTTGCTTCATGCATCCAATGAACAAGACAAGGATGTTTTTAAATAATTTTTATATTTATGACACCTGGGAAGGGAACAAAGAAATATGTTACCAGTACCCCTTAATGGGATGGGTTCTTGTATGTCCTTAGTGCTTCAGATCTAAGGTTTGTGTCTCTCTTGATGGTGTACAAAACCCAGACAAAAATGGAACTCAAGGGGAGCTCACAAGAAAAAAGGTAGAAAAATATGACAATGATGGAGGATCTAAGTCTGACCAAAAGTATAGATCCAGAGTGATCTCTAGGCAACAAAATGTAGTGAATGAATGGAAAAACCCTTCTATTTATAACAAAATATTAAGTTAGTCTAGATATTGGTGCATAATTAAAATATTATTAACCAAATATAGATCCAACTTTTATAGAATATTTTATTATTTTTTTTGGACGGAAAAGTATTTTGAATTTGGTCAAATCCCTTTATTTGTAAATAATAAATAAATAAATGATTTATTTATTATTTTAAGAATATGGTTGAGTAATAATTAAGTAAATAATGATTTATTTAATTATTTATAAATGATTTAGTCAAATTTAATAAGGAATATTATTTAAATAATGTTTTAAATAATTATTCCTAGAAAATAATAAGATAAATAGTGATTTATCTAATTAATTTTCCCGTTTTGGGTTAAATATGAACAGTAATATTAATTAAACTATGGTTTAATTAATTATCCCTCAAGGAAAATCAAACAAATAGGGATTTATTCAATATTTCTTCATGCGGTTACCTGTTTAGACCATAAACAACTTAATAAATTATGGTTTACTAAGTTATTTTTCAAAGTGAAAGCAATTTTACTAGGGTAAAATTGGTCTTTCATGGTGTACTTTGGTCCATTTAATAGTAACAGGTTAGATGACCAAAAATTGGTGTAACATTTATATATACAACCTAATGCATTTATTTAATTTGTATGGAACAAGCATTACATGAATAGATTGACCCACCATTTAAATGGTTGATTTTAAAAGCTAAAGTTATTTCCTTAATTGCAATTGACAAATATAATTACAGTTTCCCAATTCAAGTAAACAAACTAATTATATGTTAATTTCCACATAAAAATTAATACCTTTTTTAAATTTCAAATATTCTAATTAGCTATATATTAAATTTTAAAGTATATCCATAATTGTTTTTGGAGTTTATTTTAGTGCAATATCTACTTCTATTGTTGGTGCTACATAGAACCTAATATAAATTTTAAACTTTTGTACAAAAAGAGAAGTTATAATAACACAATGAACTATCCCTAAAATAAACAATTTTTAAGAGATTTAATCACAAGGTAAACCACAACTAAAAACATAATTGCAATGGTCCAAATCACACAAACATACCTATTTTCTAATAATTTCTACATACTACCTGGTCCATTTTTTAAATTTCTATAAAAAAAAAAAAAATTGATATGAACACATTAAAGAATCATTCAACCAATAATTGTCATTAACACTACCTTACTATAAATTAAAAAGGTCAAAAATATTTTATTTTACAAATGTATTGGTAGGTGAAATACAAGTTAACTCAAACTAATAAAGGCTACAAAATACACTAATAAATCATGATGCCTTTGGAATCTAATAGTGCTTAGAATCTAAAAACATTTGTATAGAAATATTTGACAAATTTCAATGAATTAAAAAAAAATACATAAGTTAAAAAATATTATGAAATCACTTTTTACAAAATTTCATTTCACACATGCATAAGAATAAGGAATTTCAAACCATATGCAAATTTATTATAAGAAAATGGTGGCTCAAACTTCATTAATCATCATTCATCTATTCACATAATGCCTAACCATTTGCAGCAAATTATAAACTTGTGTTCAAAATGACATACGATTTATGTCAAATTTTGGTGGTAAATTTCCTTAACTTTCTTCTGCTTTAGATGTTTCCTTTGAATTTTCTTTGGCTTTATAGTCCATGATTTCTGAAAATAAAATTAGCAAACTACTACCAACGTTTCTAATATTAAAAAAATTATGAATTATAAATAGTACCATTACCTTCATCATTATATTTTTCATAAAATAAACAAGAATAATAAATATCCTACATGGAAAGGGAAATTTAACACACGACTAAGTTTGTGTTAGTTTTCCTTCTTGCACATACAAAACCACATTGCATAGTGAAACAAATCTAGCCTGTGCTAGATTTATTTTACACTGCAATTTCTGTGTCTGTGTTAGAAACAAATATAACACATATTAGATTTGTTTTACCTTGAAATTCTTGTGTTTATACTAGAAGAAAATATATTTCATGTCAGATTTGATTTACTTTGGAATGTTAGTGTTTATGCTAGAAACAACTCTAACACACGTTATATATGTTATATCCTATAATGTTTTCGTTTATACTAGAAACAAATGTATTGTGCACTATATTTCCTTTACCTTGTAATGCTTGTGTTTTCACTTTTGTTTTACCCTACAATGCTTTTGTATTTTTCCTTACACTAGATTTTCTTTACCTTACGATGCTTATTTTTGTGCTAAAAACAAATCTAGTGGGCACTAATTTGTTTTACCTTACAATACTTGTGTTTGTGCTAGAAAGAAATCTAGAATGTGCTATATTGATTTAAACCTGCAATGTTTTTTTTATGCTTCTCCTTATAATAGATTTGTCTTACCTTACAATGTTTGTGTTTTTGTTTGTGCTAGAAGCAATCCTAGCATGAGCTAAGATTTTTTTTTTTTTACCTTGCCATGCTTATGTTTGTGCTAGAAAAAAATCTAGTGTGCACTAGATTTGTTTTACCCTCCAATGTTTGTGTTTATGCTAGAAGCAAACCTAGCATGAAATAGATTTATTTTGTTTCACCTTACCATGCTTTTGTTTGTGCTAAAAAAAAACTAGTGCACACTAGAATTATCTTACCCTGAAATTCATTTGTCCGTGTTTAAAAAAATATAGTGCACACTAGTTTTGTTTTAACTTGCAATGCTTGTGATTGTGCTATAAACAAATCTAGTGTGTGCTAGATTGGTTTTACCTTGAAATTAATATTTTTGCTTTAAAAACAAATCTAACACATGCTAGACATGTATTACCTTTCAATGCTTGTGTTTGTTCTAATAACGAATCTAACATGTGCTAGGTTTGGTTTACCCTACAATGCTTACGTTTTTTCTAGAAGGAAATCTATGGCACACTAGTTTTGTTTTACCTTGCAATGCATGTGTATGTGTTTTTATTAAAATTCATTTTACCTTGCAATGATTATGTTTATGCTACAAGGAAATATAGCACATCTTATATTTGGTTTAGTTTGCACTTTTGATGTTTATACTAGAAACAAATCTAACATGCACTAGATTTGTTTACCTTGCACTACTTGTGTTTGTGATTTTGTTTTACCCGATGATGTTCTTGTGTTTGTCCTTACACTAGATTCACTTTACCTTTGTTTCTTGCAGAAATAGAAAAATTGTAGAGTAAAAAAAATATATTGTCAGGAAAAACAGAAGAGCATTATCGAGTAATTCTTGTGTTTGTGCTAGAAACAAATCTAACACACGTTAGATTTGTTTTTACCTTGTAATGATTTTATTTGTGATAAAAAAAAATCTAACATTCACTAGGTTTTCTTTAATCTAAAGTGTTTGTGATTGTGCTACAAACAAATCTAGCATGTGCTAGATTTGTTTTACCTCACAATGTCTCTTTTTGTGCTAAAAACAAATCTAGCACACACCACATTTGTTTCACTTTGCAATGCTTGTGTTTGTTTTGGAAAAAAATCTAACATGCAATAGATTTGTGTCAACTTAAATTTCACGTGTTTTTGCTAGAAGGAAATATAACACATGTTAGATTTTTTTACTTTGAAAAGCTGGTGTTTGTGCTGGAAACAAACCTAACACATGTTAGATGTGTTTTATCCTGCAATGTTTTTTTATGCTAGAAACAAATCAAGCACATGGTAGATTTGTCTCTATCCACAAAATTCTTTTGATTTTACTAGAAACAAATCAAGCACATGGTAGATTTGTCCCTAGCCACACAATGCTTTTGATTTTACTAGAAACAAATCTAACATGTGCTAGATTTATTTTAATCTACAATGCTTGTGTTTGTTCTTTTTGTTTACCATACAATACTTTTTTTTTTGTTAGAAACAAATTTAGCGGGTGCTGTTGTGTAACCAGCTCTAAAGAGAGAAGAAAAGAGATATTCACGCCTTAGAAATGAGCCACTTCGAGGGGGCAACCTCCAATACATTACATGAATGAACAATTCTTGGATGATACAATTTACAAAACCTCCTTTCTATATATAGGGGTCCATGGGGCCATAATGTAATCCTAGTGGGCCACAATGTAATCCTAGCCGACCTAACAATAATAATTTAAGGGCATAATAATAACAAAATGGGGGTTACAAGGGTACAATAATAACGATAAGGGGGTTACACTAACAACAATAAGGGACTATACTAGTAATATAGGGACCTAACATGCCCCTCTCCTTCAAAAAAAGTGTTGTCCTCAACGCTTGAGTAGCTCTGAGTGCTTTTGTATAAAATTCTCATCCTCCCATGTAGAATCTTCAGTGGGTAAGTTCTTCCACTTGATGAGATACTCTGAAATTGATCGATTCCGTAGTTGTCGAGTTCTTGTTTCCATGATTGCTTCTGGTTCCAATATGATTTTCCTTCCTCATCAAGTTCTGGAAATATTGTTTGAACTGGAAGATTTTCACCTATAACCTTCTTTAAGCATGAAACATGGAAAGCTGGATGTACTCGCGAAGAAGCAGGAAGCTCCAATTTGTATGCCATAGTACCAATCTTTTGCAACACCTTGTAAGGACCATAGTACTTTGGCGATAATTTATTATCCTTCTTAGCTTGCTTGAGGGACATTTGTTTATATGGTTGTAGCCGTAAAAATACCCAATCTCCTACATCAAAACTTCTCTCGCTGCGATGTTGATCTGCCTTTTGTTTCATTCGATTTTGTGCCAAATTCAGGTTATCCTTTAAGAGTTGGAGAACTTCTTGCTGATGCTCGATGTGATCTTCCACTGCTTGAACCTTCGAATTTTCCTTAAAGATGATGTGATGGATGGTGGATGATATCCATAAAGTGCCATAAATGGGGTCATTTTTGCTGCAATATGGAAGGAAGTGTTATACCACCATTCGGCAAGAGGTAACCACTTGACCCATTGTGTTTGTTTATCAGATACAAAACAACGAAGATATCCTTCCAAAAATTTATTTTCTATCTCAGTTTGACCATCAGATTAAGGATGATAAGATGAGCTATGAGCTAATTGAGTACCCAAACAAGAAAATAACTCCATCCAAAAATTTCCAGTAAAAATGGGATCTCTGTAGCTCACAATAACCCTTGGGCTTCCATGTAGCTTTTGAATTCTATCCATAAATGTAGTAGCAACTGTACTTGCTTTAAATGGATGAGATAATGCACAAAAGTGTGCACACTTGGTAAGTCTATCAACTACCACCATGATGACACTCTTTCCTTCGGACTTAGGTAAACCTGTGATAAAATCCATTGAAATCTCCTCCCAACGTTGACTTGGAATGGATAAAGGTTGTAGAAGTCCTGGGGTCTTAATTGTTTCCACTTTATTCTGCTGGCAGACCAAACATTCCGCCACAAACTTTCGAATATCAGATTTAAGGCCATCCCAAAAAAATTCTTTCTTCACCCTGTGGTAAGTTTTTAAAAATCTGAGTGTCCTCCTAAAGGAGAAGTGTGCAATTCCAGAAGAATCTTTTGTTTTAGTTGGGAATTCTTACAAAGATATAAGCGATCTTTGTACCATAAGGAATCATTTTTTCAACTAAATGTATCAGATGTACTAGGATCTTGCTGCAACTTTTGAATGAGTGTCCATACATCTTTGTCCTTCTTCCATTCATCTCTTTCTTTGGTTATCCAATACGGTTGGATAATAGAAATGGCACAAAGCAATGCTTCCACCTCTTCATTCTTTCTTGAGAGTGCATCTGCAACAACATTAAGCTTTCCTTTTTTGTAGATTATTTCAAAGTCATAACCCAACGTCTTTGTGACCCATTTTTGCTGCTCTTCTAAAGATAGTCGTTGTTCCAAAAAGTGTTTAAGACTATCATGATCAGTTTTTACCTTGAAGTGTCTTCCTATTAGGTAAGTTCGCCATTTTTTTAGTGCATGCGGTATTGCTAACATTTCCTTCTCATAAATAGGTTTCTGTAAATAGTTTCCTTTGATTGGACGACTTTCAAAAGCAATGGGTCTTCCTTCCTGCATTAAAACTGCACCAATTCCATTTTCTGAGGCATCACATTCCACAATAAAGGTTTTTGTGAAGTCTGGCGTAGCTAAGACTGGTGCTAGGCACATTGCCTCTTTAAGATGTTCAAAGGCCTTAGTTGCTTCAGGAGTCCATGAAAATGCATCTTTCTTCAATAATTTTGTTAGAGGTGCTGCTATTCTCCCATAATTCTTAACAAACTTGCGATAATAGCATGTTAACCCGAGAAATCCTCGCAACTGCTTTATTGTCTTGGGGACTTTCCATTCCTTAATGGCTTTAATTTTGTTAGGGTCTACTTTAACACCCTCGTGAGATATAATATGACCGAGATATTCCACCTCTTGTACTCCAAAGAAACATTTGTATGTTTTTGCATATAATTGTTTCTCCTGCAATAGTTTGAGCACCCTGTCAACATGTTCAACATGATCCTTCCAAGACCTGTTGTAGATTAGTATATCATCAAAAATACTAGCACAAATTTTCTAAGGAAGGGTTTGAAAATGGAATTCATCAACCCTTGAAATGTAGAAGGTGCATTGGTAAGGCCCAAAGGCATGACCAAAAATTCATAATGACCCTCATGAGTTCGAAATGCTGTTTTTGGAATATCTTCAGTCTTCATTCTAATTTGATGATATCCTGAACGAAGATCCAACTTGGTAAATAAATTGCTCCATGTAATTCATCCAATAATTCATCAATCACAGGAATGGGAAATTTGTCTTTAATGGTGAGCTTATTGAGCTCCCTATAATCCGGACACATTAGCCATGATCCATCCTTCTTGTGTACCAATACTACAGGAGCAGAGAAAGAACTTTGACTAGGTTGAATTATACCCGCCTCTAACATTTCTGCAATCATACGTTCAATTTCGCTCTTTTGGAAGTAAGGATATCTAAAAGGCCTGATGTTTGGAGGAACACTTCCTGGAATCAAATGAATAGCATGATCATGATCACGAATAGGTGGGAGTCCTTTGGGAGTTTCAAACACCTTGGAATGATTGTCCAAGACTTGTTGGAGATCTATAGAAATAGATGATTTTGATGTTGGAACTTCTAGTGAGCATAATTGTGCAATTACGCCTCGTTGTTCTTTCTTTAGAAGCTTTGTCATGACATTAGAGCTTATTATCCTTCACGGCTTCCCTTCAATACCCCGTAATTCGACTTCCTTTCCTTCTGAAAAAAATTTCAAGAAAAGTTCTTGAAAATTAAAAGCTACCGTCCCCAAATATTGTAACCATTGTACTCCTAGTACAACATCGACACCTCCCATAGGAATGGAAAGCATTGGACTAGTCAATACATATTCCCCCATGGTTAGCTTGATATTATGGCATTTTCCAGAGCAATTTATAGTTCCTCCATTTGCAACCATCACTTGACATTCTGGTGTTGGGTATAGGAAACAATTTAATTCCTTGGCTACCATACAATGAATAAAATTATGGGTGCTACCTGAATCAATCAACACTATTACCTTTTTCTTCTTGATATGTCCTTCTATCTTGAGAGTTTGAGGAGTGGTAATTCCTGCCAGTGCATTACACGATATGGTCGGATTCATTTCTTCCTCTTCTAGGGCTGGTTCCTGGTGTATATCCTCTTCTTGTTCATTTCTTCTTCCTCTTCACAATCTATGTAAAATAATTTCTTCTCAGCACACTTATGACCTTTAGTGTATTTGCTATCACAACTGTAGCAAAGCCTTTTTGCTCTTTTTTCTTCCAATTGTTGTGGTGTCAACCTTGTAGGTTGTGGAAATCTAGATGTAGCCACACTTCCTTCTTTATAGAATTGAGTAGTCGACTTCCTTGTTGCCATAATTTTACATTCAACTTTTCTTGCCAACCTGAATGCCTTCTCTAATGAATCAGGTTCCAGAACACGAACTTAATGTTGAATGTTATCCTTTAAACTGCCTAAGAAGAGATCAATCCTGTGGTCCTCTGAAATATCAGTTACCCTTATACTCAATTTTTGGAAGTCCTCAATGTGCTGCCCCACTAAACCCTTTTGTTTGAGATTTATCGATTGGGTAAAGAAGGTGTTGCTCTTTGTATCCTCATAATGTGCTATCATTTCCTCCGTAAAAATTGACCAAGTGACAATTTTTTTACGGGAACAAAGCCATCGATACCATACAAATGTATTTTGTTCTAAATGTAAAGTTGCAATGTGTACCTTTTGTGTGTTTTGCACGTTATGGAAATCAAAATATTGCTCCATCTGTAGTATCCATGTTACAGGATCCTTTCCATCAAACTTCCTCATATCCATTTTTGGAATATGGTGGTTCTTCCCGCCAACATTAGAGTTTATGAAATCATGATTAACATTTATTTTGTTCTCATCATGGGTTCTTCTACTATCTTTTCACCATTAGGAAACATTTCTTGTATCAACTTTGTCAAACCTTCCATGTCTTTTTTTAGATCATTCTTCATGTTTTCTATGTTGTCTTTCATGTCATCCATCTTAGCTTCCATGCCCTTCCATGCCATCCACATCTTATCTTCCCGCCTTTCTTCAAGCCTTCATCTTCACTTCCACGACATCATCATAGCTTCCATGCCTTTCTTCAAACCATCCAACTCTTCACTTCCACAACTTTCTTCAAAACTTCCATTTCATTTTTTGTTGCTCTTTGCAGAGTGAAATTTGTTGCACTTGTTCTTGTAATTTTGATAGATCATGTTGCAATTCTTCGTCTTCATGAGTCATGGTAGAGCCTTCTGAAGGCTTGATGGGTGTTGAATTCTTTTTAGGGGCCATTTTAGAATCCAATATTGATATCTATTCTACAAGATTCCCTTGGAATCAATTCAACTTGATTCTTCAAACAAGACTTATGCAATTCGGAAAAAATACACACCTTTTACTAGCTTTGAGGAGCTCGATATTGAAATTGTATTATCTCTGTTATTTCAGATTTTCAATATCTGAAATTCAGCACTGAAGTAGCCCTCTGAATTATCTTTTGAAGGCCACAGGTCTGACCTGATTTGGATTCTCCAAGACAAATTTGTGTCTAATCTCCCACAATGACCTAATTCTGGACTGGTTCAGTAGAGCGAACTTGTACGACTTGCCACGTGTCACTGTTTTGTCCTTTGTCTCTGAAATTGATAGCCCAAAAACTTCAATCTGTGTACTTGCGACCACTTTTTACGGCACTTCAATCTGAGGCCCAGAGAGAGAGTTATTGAAGTTTTCCCATGATCACCTCTTTGAGATGCAATTCAGGATCCTGAAAAAGCACTACCTTCCACAGATCATATCTCCAAAAATATTGCGAACCAAGTTCTGAAATTTTTTGACGAATTTCCTCAGGATTTCAGCTTCGCACCATATGAATTTCAGACTCTGAACCTTCGTACAAAAAACTTTATAGCGCAAATGCCACGATGACCTGTTTATGAGCCTGAAAAAATACCTAACTTCCACAGATGATATCTCCTCAAATATTGCAAACCAAGATCTGAAATTTTTAGACAACCTTCCTCAAGATTTCAGCTTCGCACCCTAAAAATTTCAGCTTCTGAAGCTTCGTAGAAAAAAATTTATAGCGAAATTGCCACGATGACCTGTTTGGAGCAGCGAAACCCTAGAATCCCAAAGCTCTGATACCAAATGTTGTGTAACCAGCTCTAAAGAGAGAAGAAAAGAGATATTCACGCCTTAGAAATGAGCCACTTCGAGGGGGCAACCTCCAATACATTACATGAATGAACAATTCTTGGATGATACAATTTACAACTCCTCCTTTCTATATATAGGAGTCCATGGGGCCATAATGTAATCCTAGCCGACCTAACAATAATAATTTAAGGGCACAATAATAACAAAATGGGGGTTACAAGGGTACAATAATAACAATAAGGGGGTTACACTAACAAAAATAAGGGACTATACTAGTAATATAGGGACCTAACAGGTGCTATATTTGTTTAAGCTTGAAATAATTGCGTTTGTGCTAGAAAAAAATCCAACACATGCTAGATTTATTTTACCATGCAATGTTTTTTTGGGATAAAAAAAAATCTAGCACGCGTTAGCTTTATTTTAACCTACAATGCTTGTGATTATGATACAAAAAACTAATGCCACTAAAATATCAAAGAGAAGGCTAAAATCATTACGTCTATTACAAAGTAAAACTTGCTCCCTTTATCACAGCTTTTTTCTAGGGTGGTTCACGAAACTGAGTGGCCACTACATCCATGGGAAAATACAGGTAGATCAACCCAAAGGGATCTACCCGACGACCATACTAGCAAGGCCTAACCCCAACGACATCGAGGATATTTTACCCCATGACCCCCCAATAGGCAAGGTACTTAGAAATAGGAACTCAACGAACTGAGTTATCCCTTGTGGCTCCTCTATCACACCCAATAATACACACATTTTATATTTTACAGTTGCAACTACTTTCGTTTCTACTTTTGGTCTCAGTACATCAATAACATAAGCATGTTATTTATGAAACTCCTCCCATGCCTTAAACAATATATTATCCATTACAACACCAAAATCAGAATCTCAAGAATAACTACCAATGAAAGTTTCAAGAAGCATACACAATTCTGACCCATAAGTAGCACCTTCTACTATTAATATTTTTGCTTTATTTATTATAAGTTGCTTAGCATGCATTACAAAATATGATGCAATCATTTAACTCATTACTACCACACAATGTGCATTCCACTTTATTGGTTGATGAGCCCATATCTTTAGCATTTAGAAGGTTGTCTTCTTATTCTCCACATATCCATTCATGCAACCCTCCACATTTGACATTCTGGATTCTATAGATAATTTATGCATCTATTTTGTAAATTAATATTCAGCTACAAAAATTTGTGGGAATTGCAGATATCTCAAATTTGTTGCAAAATAATGGAAAAAATTTAAGTATTTAGTTGGGAAATGACTATATATGTAGACTATTATAAATTCCCATGCATAAATTGTTATTGTTTCCTATATATCACATATTATGAACTATATGTTATATTAGTTGAATACATTCATGTGCAACTGATCAATTTTCCATGGGAAACATTAATTCCACTCCTATATTGTAATTTCCTATGGCTTGGTTGTCAGCAATCTTGCCTCTATAGGTTTGAAAAATTCCTCTATTACTTACACATTAATTCACAAACATTTACATCTGACCTCTATTGGGTGTTGGTAGCCTACTGAAAACATGATTTGCTAAGAAGTGTGCCCTTGTATTTTATTGGTTTCTAGTCACATGAGATAATTTTTGGAGATAGTGATAAGTAGGAAAGTACCTAACTGAGAAGAAGAGAAGTGAAGAATCAAGGCTTCCCCTTCTTGTGCAATCAAACAATGTAGTTCTCTTGTAATATTCATAGAAGATGATATTATTATTATTTGGTTATTGATTCTACATGTTTGAATGTTATGAAACCAACTCCAAAAATAGAACAAAAGAGAGACCAACGCCTTAGAAATCAGCCACTTTGAGGGGGAAACCTAAAATACATTACATAAATGAAAAATTATTGGATGATAAAAATGAAAAAATATCCTTCTATATATAGGAGTCCATGGGATCATAATATAATCCTAGCCGACCTAACAATAATAATGTAAGGGCACAATAATAACAATATTGGGGTTACAGGGGTACAAAAATAACAATAAGGGGGTTACATTAACAACAAGAAGGGACTATACTAGTAATATAGGGACCTAACATTCCCCTATACTTCAAAAAAGTGTTGTCCTCAATGCTTGAGTAGCTCCGGATCCTTTCGTATAAAATTATCATCCTCCCATGTAGAATCTTCAGTGGTTAAGTTCTTGCACTTGATGAGATACTATTAAATTGATTGATTTCGTAGCTGTCGAGTTCTTGTTTCCATGACTTCTTCAGGTTCCAATATGATTTTTTCTTCCTCATCAAGTTCTAGAAATATTGTTTGAATTGGAAGTTTTTCACCTATAACCTTCTTTAAGCATGAAACATGGAAAACAGGATGCTCTCACGAAGAAGCACAAAGCTCCAATTTGTATGCCATAGTACCAATATTTAGCAACACCTTGTACGGACCATATTACATTGGAGATAGTTTATGATCCTTCTTATATTGATTGAGTGACATTTGTTTGTATGGTTGTAGTCATAAAAATACCCAGTCTCCTACATAAAAAATTCTCTTGCGGCAATGTGGATCTGCTTGTTGTTTCATTCGATTTTGTGCCAAATTTAGGTTATCCTTTAAGAGTTGGAGAAATTCTTTTTGATGCTCGATGTGATCTTCCACTGCTTGAACCTTAGAATTTTCTCTTAAATATGATGTGATGGATGGTGGATGATATCCATAAAGTGCCATAAATGGGGTCATTTTTGCTGCAGTATGGGAGGAAGTGTTATACCACCATTCAATGAGAGGTAACCACTTGACCCATTGTGTTTGCTTATCAGATACAAAACAATGAAGATATCCTTCCAAACATTTATTCACTATGTCAGTTTGACCATCGGATTGAGCATGATAAGATAAGCTATGAGCCAGTTGAGTACACAAACAAGAAAATAATTCCATCTAAAAATTTTCAGTAAAAAGGGGATCTATGTCACTTACAATAATATTTGGGTTTCAATGTGTCTTTTGAATTTTTTCCATAAATGCAGTAGCAACTGTACTTGCTTTAAATGGATGAGATAATGCACAAAAGTGTGCATACTTGGTAAGTCTATCAACTACCCCCATGATGAAACTCTTTCCTTCAGACTTGGGTAAACCTATGATAAAATCCATTGAAATGTCCTCGCAATGTTGTCTTGGAATGGATAAAGGTTGTAGAAGACCCGAGGTCTTAATTGTCTCAAATTTATTTTGTTGGAAAACCAAACATTCCGCCACAAAATTTTGAATATTATATTTAAGGCCATCCCAAAAAATTCTTTCTTCACCCTTTGGTAAGTTTTTAAAAATCACGAGTGTCATCCTAAAGGAGAAGTGTGAAATTCCAAAATAATATTTTGTTTTAGTTGGGAATTCTTACAAATATATAAGTGATCTTTGTACCATAAGGAATCATTTTTCCAACTAAATGTATTAGATGTACTAGGATCTTGCTGCAAATTTTGAATGAGTTTCTTCACTTCTTCATCCTTCTTCCATTCATCCCTTGCTTTGGTTATCCAATATGGTTGGATAATAGAAGTGGCACAAAGCAATGCTTCCACTTCTTCATCCATTCTTAAGAGTGCATCTGCGACAACATTTAGCTTCCCTTTTTTGTTGATGATTTCAAATTCATAACTCAACATATTTGTGACCCATTTTTGGTACTCTTCTGAATATAGTATTTGTTCCAAAAATTGTTTAAAACTATCATGATCAATTTTTACCTTGAAGTGTCTTCCCATTAGGTAAGGTCACCATTTCTTTAGTGCATGTAGTATTTCCAATATTTCCTTCTCATAAATAGCCTTCTGTAAATACTTTCCTTTGATTGGATGACTTTCAAAAGAAATGGGTCTTACTTCTTGCATTAAAACAACACCAATTCCATTTCCCAAGGAATCACATTCCATAATAAAGGTTTTTGTGAAGTCCATCGTAGCTAAGACCAGTGTTAGCCACATTGCCTCTTTAAGATGTTCAAAGGCCTTAGTTGCTTAATGAGTCCATGAAAATATATGTTTCTTCAATTATGTTGTTAGAGGTGATGATATTCTCCCATAATTCTTAAAAAACTTGCGATAATAGCCTGTTAACCCAAGAAATCCTCACAACTGCTTTATGGTTGTGGGGACTTTCCATTCCTTAATGGCTTTAATTTTGTTAGGGTCTACCTTAACACCCTCATGAGATACAATATGAACCAGATATTCCACCTCTTGTACTCCAACGAAACATTTGGATGTTTTTTCATATAATTGTTTCTCCTCCAATAGTTTGAGCACCATGTCAACATTTTGAACATGATCCTTCCAAAACCTATTGTAGATTAGTATATCATCAAAAAATAATAGCACAAATTTTCTAAGGAAGGGTTTGAAAATGGAATTCATCAACCCTTGAAATGTAGAAGGTGCATTGGTAAGGCCAAAAGGCATGACCAAAAATTCATAATGACCCTCATGAGTTCGAAATGCTATTTTCAAAATATCTTCCATCTTCATTCTAATTTGATGATATCCTAAACAAAAATCCAACTTGGTAAAATAAATTTCTCCATGTAATTCATCCAATAATTCATCAATCAAAAGAATGGGAAATTTATCTTTAATAGTGATCTTATTGAGCTCCCTATAATCCGGACACATGCACAATGATCCATCCTTCTTATGCACCAATACTGGTGGAGAAGAGAAAGAACTTTGACTAGGTTGAATTATACCAAACTCTAACATTTCAACAATCATAAGTTCAATTTCGCTCTTTTGGACATAAGGATATTTGTAAGGCCTGATGTTTGGAGGAAAAATTCCTTGAATCAAATGAATAGCATGATCATGATCATGAATAGGTGGGAGTCCTTTGGGAGTTTCAAACACCTTGGAATGATTGTCCAAGAATTTTTGGAGATTTGGAGAAATAGATGATTTCGATGTTGGAAATTATAGTGAGCATAATTGTGCAATTACGCCTTGTTGTTATTTCTCCAGAAGCTTTTACATGACATTAGAGCTTATTATCTTTCCTGAATTCCCTATGATACCCCATAATTCAAATTCCTTTCCTTCCGAAATTTTTTTCAAGAAAAGTTCTTGAAAATTAAAATATACTGTCCCCAAATATTGTAACCATTGTACTCCTAGTACAACGTCAGCACCTCCCATTGGAATGGAAAGAAGTGGAATATTCAATACATATTCCCCCATGGTTAGCTTTATATTATAAAATTTTCCAGAGAAATTTATAGTCCCTCCATTTTCAACCATCACTTGACATTCTGGTGTTGGGTATAGGAAAAAAATCAATTCCTTGGCTATCTTACAATGAATAAAATTATGGGTACTACCCGAATCAATCAACACTATCAAATTTTTCTTCTTGATATGTCCTTCTATATTGAGAGTTTGAGGAGTGGTAATACCTGTCAATGCATTACACGATATGGTCGGAATCATTTCTTCTTCTGCTAGGGTTGGTTCTTAGTATATATCCCCTTGTTTTTAAGTTTCTTGTTCATTTTCTTCCTCCTCTTCACAATCTATGTAAAATTATTTCTTCTCAGCACACTTATGACCTTTAGTGTATTTGCTACCATAATTGTAGCAAAGCCCTTTTGCTCTTTTTTCTTCCAACTATTGTGTTGTCAACCTTGTAGGTTGTGGAAGTCTAGGAGTAGCAACACTTCCATCTTTATAGATGTGAGTGGTAGGCTTCCTTGTCGCCATAATTTTACATTCAATTTTTCTTTCCAATTTGAATGTCTTATCCAATGAATCAGGTTCCCAAACGTGAAATTCATGTTTCATGTTATCCATTAAAGTCCCGATGAAGACATCAACACTGTGTTCCTTTGGAATATCATTTACCCTTATATTCAGTTTTTGGAAGTCCTCAATGTGCTCCACCACTGAACCCTTTTGTTATAGATTTATCAATTGTATAAATAAGGTGTTTCTCTTTGTATCCTCATAATGTGCTATCATTTCCTCCATAAAAATTGACCAAGTGACAATATTTTTACAGGAGGAAAGCCATCGATACCATACAAATGTATTTTGTTCTAAATGTAAAGTTGCAATGTGTACCTTTTGTGTGTTTTGCAGATTATTGAGATCAAAATATTGCTCCATCTGTAGTATCCATGTTACGGGATTGTTGCCATCAAACTTCCTCATATCCATATTTTGAATATGTTGGTTCTTACCTCCAACAATAGAGTTTATGAAATTACCATTAACATTTATTTTGTTCTCATCATGAGTTTCCTCTACTATATTTTCGCCAGTAGGAAACATTTCTTGTATCAACTTTGTCAAATCATCCATGTCTAATTTTAGATCATTCTTTATGTTTTCCATGTTGTCTTTCATTTTTTTTTCCATGTCATCCATCTTAGCTTCCATGCCAGCTTCCATGTTATCCATCTTAGCTTCCATGCCTTTCTTCAAACCATCCATCTTAGCTTCCACACATTTCTTCAAAACTTCCATTTCATTTTTTGTTGCTCTTTGAGAGAGAAAAATTTGGTGCACTTGCTCTTGTAATTTTGACATGTCATGTTGCAATTCTTCGTCTTCATGAGTTATATTAGAGCCTTCTAAAGGCTTAATGGGTGTTGAATTATTTTTAGGGGGGAATTTTAGAACCCAATATGGATATCTATTCTAAAATATGCCCTTGGAATCAAATCAAACTAATTTTTCCCACAAGACTTATGCAATTTGAAAAAACAAATACACACCTTTTTCTTTCTTTTAAGGATCTTGATAGTGAAACTGAATTATCTCTGTAATTGAATATCTTCAATATATGAAATTTGGCCCTGTAGTATCCCTCTAAAGCTTCCTTCAAATGACACAGGTTTGACCCGATTTGGATTCTTCAAGACAAATTTATGCCCAATCTCCCAGAATGACCTAATTATGGACTAGATCAGTGGAGTGAACTTGTACATCGTGCCACATGTCATTGTTTCCTCCTTCGGCTCTGAAATTGATACAAAAGAAACTAAAATTCTGTGTGATTGCAGCCAATTTTTACAGAATTCCAATCCGTTGCTCAGAGAGAGAGTTGTGGTGATTGCCCCACGGTCACCTCTTTGAGATGAAATTTGGGAGCCTGAAAAAACCCTAACTCACACAGATCATATCTCTAAAAATATTGTGAACCAAGATCTAAAATGTTTACATGAAGTTTTTAAGGATTTCAGCTTCTTTTTGTAGAAATTGCAGCTTCTTAACCTTAGTAGAAAAAACTTTATAGCGAAATTTCCACGATGACCAATTTTAGGTGAAATTCAGGAGCCTGAAAAAACCCTAACTTCCACAGATCATATCTACAAAAATATTATGAACCAAGGTCTGAATTGTTTACACGATATTCCTCAGGATTTTGGCTTCGTTATATAAAAATTTCAGCTTTTGAACCTTCGTAGAAAAATATTTATAGAAAAAATTCCACTATAACCTGTTTGGAGCAGTGAAACCCTAGCTCAGATACCAAATGTTATGGAAACAACTCCAAAAATAGAAGAAAAGAGAGATCAAAGCCGTATAAATCAGCCACTTTGAGGGGGAAACCTCCAATACATTACATAAATGAACAATTCTTGGATGATACAAATGACAAAACCTCCTTCTATATATAGGAGTCCATGGAATCACAATATAATCCTAGCTGACCTAACAATAATAATGTAAAGGCACAATAATAACAATATTGGGGTTACAGGGGTACAATTATTACAATAAGGGGGTTACACTAACAACAATAAGGGACTATACTAGTAATACAGGGACCTAACATTGACATATATTTTGCTTAGAAAATTGTTGAAAATGGGTTTGTCGCAGACTTTGGTAATAACAATGTACTTAAGTGATATAGTGCTTCCGTCACATGTAGACACCATTATTTACCATGCTAATAGTATTCTTTTCAAATAGTTTTCATTATATTATAGTGTTTATTTCCCTGCATTAGGTTATTATAAGAGATTGACCTCATAATGTACGTCCATGAATTTCCTCTTCACAATGACTTCTTTTAAAAAAACCATTAATATAGAGTAAAATAAATTGATATAAATTTTACCATTATTCAGTTTGAAACCAATTCCTATAAAATTTATTATTTTTAGGTTTGAACCATATCCTCTCAAATTAACCATTCCTATGTTTGAACTATTTCCATTTGACAAATAACAATTCAAAATACATAATAAAACCACTAATGTAATAGAAGCATACTTGATATATATATATATATATATATATATATATATATATATATATCATGACACAATACAATGGTTTCTTTCAAAATTCCAACTGAGGTATTGCCAATTAAAGCTCTCTAATGATTTAGAATCTTTATTAAAGCCTTGTGATAGAATAGAACCCATTTATTCTTCAAGCATGTTGGAAAGTACTAAATCCATCCACAAAAAAAAAGAAAAGAATGAAAGGTTGTCCCTTTTTTTTATCTCTCTCAAGAAAGGAAATCATTTTCCTTTTCTACATGGATATCCCTTTACTAGTGAGGGAAGGATATTCCTTTCCTCTAACTAAAGGAATAACTTAGCTTACATAAAATGAAAGAGTTTTTATAATGGAGGATTAGAGAAGTATAAATATCAAAAATAGCTATAAAATTAATTTGAAGAATGAGCTTGAGAATTGGTCGAAACATGTGTTTGATAGGAAATCCTAGAAAGAAGTAAATCATAGTTAATCATTAAAAAAAATGACCATTGGAGAAAGAAATAATAACTACCACTATTACAAAAAAGTTTTTTTTTTTTTCTTTTGGGGTGGGGGGGAGGAGGTTCATAATCCACCTCCAATAGTGGGAACTGGAATCAGTTTTAGCATGAGGGGTAGTTTTTAATCCCCCCCCCCCATATAAAAAAAAAATCACCTCTAAAACCCAAGACTTTCCGAGGAAATTTTTAAAAATATATGAATGTCCCCCAAATGTCACTTTCTAGGGATAGTTCCAACCACTCCTAAAAGCCACATTTTGAGGGTGGTTCCAACCACCCCCAAAAGTCATCCTTCGGGGGTGATTGCAAATTGTCGTCAAAAAGCCACTTTTGGGGGCTTTTGGGAGTAGTTTTTTTAACCACACCCCCACTCCCACTCAAAAAGCATCAAATTTAAAATTCAAACCTTTTTGGGGAGGTTTTTGAAGAGATAACAATGATGGGTAGACCAGTTGGTTGAAGCCCCTCCTATCAAATCATTGGCCCTCTATTGGCCATCTATGAGGGCCACTAAATGGGGCCAGCATAGGGGTTTTACTAAGTAATTTTTTTTTAAGAGATATGTACTGCCCCCAAAATTGAATTTATATGTGATTTAAAGGACATTCAAAAATCACCTTTCAAGGTTCGCTATAAATCACCCTGAAAAAGTCAATTTTTGGGGGGAATTTGAAACCCCCTCCAAAAATGACGTATGGGAGCAATTTAAAATGCTCCTCGTAGCAACCTACAAGGGTGGCTTACTACCCCCCTCGTAGCAACCTACAAGGGTGCCTTACAACCCCCCTCGTAGCAACCTACAAGGGCGACTACAACCCTAGCGTATGAAATTTTAGGGGCATTAGGAGCCCCCTCGTAGCAACTTTTGGGGGAATTATGGGCCCCCTTTGTAGCAACTTATGAGGGTGTTTTAGAACCCCCTTGTAGAAATTTTTGGGGTTGTTAGGAGCTCCCCTCATAGCAACTTACAAGGGGGCTTTAGAACCCCCCTCATACCAACATTTTGGGGCGTTAGGATCCCCCCTCATACCAATATTTGGGGGTGTTAGGATCCCCCCTCGTACTATATTTTGGGGGCATTAAGAGCCCTCCTTGTAACAAATTTTTGGGGCATTAATAGTCCCCCTTGTAATTGATTTTAGGGGTGTTAAGAGTCCCTCCTCGTAGAAAATAATGAGGGGGGTTTATAACCCACTTTATAGTATATTTTAATGGTAGTTACATACCCCCCTTGTAACTTACTCAACTGAAAAGTTTAGGTCTACATTCTACAACACAATATATAATATTATTGCAAAAGTGATAACCAAAAAGATGAAAAATCTAATGGAGAATCTCATTTAAAAGGAGTGGGGAGGCTTTGTGGCTAGCTAACAAATTCTAGATGGCATAATCATAGGCTACAAAAGGTCATCCAGTCCCTGAAAATATTAAGGAGGAGTGAATGCTTATTAAGCGTGGCATGTTGAAGGCCTAAAACAAAGTGAACTCATAATTTCTCAAGCAAGTGTTGAGTGATTGGGTTTGGTGAACCTGCGACTAAATGGATAAAGGGATGTGTAGTATCAAATCCTTCTCCCCAACTTGAGAAATTAGACAAGAGACCTGGATGTCACCCTACCTATTCATCATTATGGTTGAGGGGCTTGGAAGGTTCATAAATGAAATGATGGAGAAATGGAAATAAAAGGACTACAATAAACTTCAACCATACGATGAACCTCCCATCGACACTCTATTGATAGTAACCTAATTTCAGTAAAGGCAAACATCAAAGGAGAAAAGGCATTCAATATAATCATGAATCTATTTCTAGAGGCTTTATGAGGTGTGATAAATGAATAAAAACACATTGATATTATTTAATACCAACCACACAATTCAAGCACACATAAGAATATGTTTATACTTCTAGAGGTCATCACTACCAAGTTTTGCTTAGGGGTACCCTTTTTCTTAGAAAATTATTAGGACCTTATCAATGTTGGACCTTCAAACTCCCACCTTTAGCCCACTGCTACAAAAAATACTTTTATGGGGGCATCATTATCCACCTCCAAAAGTGGAATTGGGGGCTGGGGGTTAGAATTAGGGGTAGTTTTTGAACACCCCCCACCAAAAAAAAGAATTAAAAATAAAATTTCCTCTAAAAGTCAAATCTTTTAGGAGCAGTGAGGAGCCCCCCTTGAAGTAACTTACAATCTCACTACTTTCTAATGCACTAAAATTCAATGGTTGTCCATCATTTTTTCATTGAAATTATGTAGGTACTCCCATGATGCATGGCTTCCAGTTTCGTTGATGTAATTTTGTCGAGTAATCCAACGAACATGTCATCGGATATTTGACACACCTTCATCGGCCATCCTCATCGAAATTTTCAATACATAATGGTTTCATATCCAATGCATGTTTGTTGAAAGTGTGTCACACATCTAACAAATAGTTTCATTGTTTTTCCAACAAATAAAATTGAATAATCCAATAGAATTCCATCGAATATGTGATGAAACTTTGTATCAAATATTGGAAATCTAATGAGGCTATATGGTGGAGGAATGGTTGTTGGATATCCAACAAATATTTACGTTGAATATATGATGGATCTAGGTTTGTTGGATATCTGACGAACATGTAGCTATTACAAAGTTAATATATATATATATATATATTCCCAATTTTCCATTAGTTAATTGGAATATTAGAGTTCTTACCTTTCTCAATTGATTAAGTAAATAAAAAGGTGGAGGGACCCATAAACCCCATAGATGAATAAAATCTAGTTTTTTGTGTGAATGTGGGTTAGTAGAGAGTAGATTATCATGATGGAGTAGTAGAGAAACTCATTAATGAAGGAAGAGTGGATATTATGGAGAGATAATGAGGAAGATGATGGAGATAGTGAAGGAATAAAAGAAAGATCATAGAGAATTAATGATGCAGTGTCAGAGAAGTGGTGCATTAAATGCACACATGATGGAGTGAGGGGAGATTAATTGTAGATATCATGGAGATCATGGATAGAGAGCGTAGTCATCCTAGATACTAGTGGCCACATGTGCATTGCAGTTATGAGGTGGGCCAAAGCTAGGGAAGGCTCATAACCATACAAGGAAGATGAGGGCAGTAAAGAAAATCAATCTAGAATTTGATATTCTATTGTCGTTTGACATTTCTTTGCACACTTTAGCTGTTTATCTAAGTCTGTTGTGATTTTTAGCACACGAGTGTTCCCGAGTGAGAATACAACCCTTACCCATAGGGGACATCGAATGCCTACTCTGGGAAGGTTATTTTGAGCATCCATTCATCATCCGACATTGGTGCCACATTCATCCCCTCTCTTCTACATATACAGCTTCAAGAATTACACATTCCTGTCTCAGGGTTTGAGATGAGGAAGGTAGTTTCTAGAATTTCATCTAGGAAACCTATGGAGGGTTCATCCTTTCACCTTGTGCATTCATTTCAGTCTTCCAGGAGTAGCATTTTCACATCCAAAATCAGGCCATCATTTTACACCTCCATTGAGCAGCAGTTCCATCAGGAATTGCGCAGTCCAGGATGGTAGATCTAGTGGAGGAAGGAAGTTCCAAGTATTTTAGCTTGGAATCTTGTGAGGGAATATTCCCTCACTTTGGTGAGATTATTTCTATCATCTGTGACCTATATCTCATCATTCAGTAGTAGGGTACAACTTCAGCCTCCTTGAAAATACAGTCCATTCCAGCAGTTGTCCAGTTTTCAGCTACAATTTGAGCCGAGGAAGGAGGAGCTAGATCTGAGGTTTCTAGCTTGAGAATCTAGAGAAGGGGTCAACCCTTCATTTATTGAGCTGATAGGGTGTTATTTCAGTAGTTAGATCATAAATTCAGCCCCATCTCAATAGTTAACCTAGAGGATTGCATAAGTCAGCCTGTAGGGGTGCAATTGGAAACCCAAAAAGGGCTGAAAATCCAAATTTAAAATCTGGCCAAACCATTTCTAGATGTTTTTGGTTTTTTGAGTAGAGTCCATGGTTAAAATCTTGGTTCTTTCTGATCACTAGAACAACTTCTCGCACATTGTTCTTCTTCACAGTAGCAGTTGTTTCCAACAGTAGCAACAATAGGAACACAACATTTCCAGTGCTAGTTTTCATTAGTGTATTTCAGCCACTTCTTGTTAGCTTGAGTGCATATTCTTTAGAGTACTAAGTACTTTATATTTTTTGTTTTTTATAATGATATGACTCAGCTGATTCTTCTCATAGTTATGATGTCTTGATGTAATTTTTAGTTGCAGCATATTTCCGAAATTTTTCATATTTTAGCTATATTTCTGTTTTGCTTTATTTGGAATGATGCAGATGTTCTATATTCCTATCTTTTCCATTTTGGAATATTAAATTGGTATCAGAGAATGATCTTTGGCTCATCTTGTGGGCACTTCATGACATCAGAAGAATAAGAAGAAGAAGTCTTCAATGGCAGAAGGATTAAGTTTTGCCACACTTCTCTTTAGATATATGCAGGATCTCTCCACAAATATTAAATAAATAAGAAGGGGAAGGCAAAGAGAAATGTCAACGGGGTTTCAGAATGAGTAAGGTCCAAGAACTTCCTATCAACAACATAAACAATCGACATTGCAAAGATATTCACAACACTTTTCTATGTCCACTTTCCTTGCAGAAGGAGATGAATGGCATGGATATGGAGGATAATTAGAGCATGAGACTCTGAGTAATTATCTTTTAGAGTACAAATATAAATCTAGAGCATTCAAGGAGAATCTAACTTTCCAATAGTTCTTTCAGATCAAAGAGAACCAGAGACCTTGCAGCTGCAATAGAAGAAAAAGGCACATATCGAATAGATTCTTCTTGCCTACTTTTGATGTTTCATCCACAATCACAACAAGAGCTTGGAGGAAGAATTTAGATGCATTCTTCTAGTTACATCCATTAGCGGAAGGAGAGGTTGTTGAGATTGTAGCGTTGCACCTTGAGGGTGAAGCAAAGGATTGGTGGTTCAGCCATATGAAGCATGTAAGAGTGACTACTTATGTAGATTTAACTCAAAGGGTGATAGAGAAGTTTAACAGAAGAAAAAAAAACACTTTCCATAGATATATTTCCCATCACTGATGAGAAAGTACTTGAGAAGCCAAAGGAAGATGTCATCATTATCACTACGGAAAAGGAGCACCCACCACCACCACCAACTGTAGAAGTACTTGCATCAGGAGAAAGAGCACTTGCATGTTTGCAAGATGGTGTTCAACTCTTGACATTGGGATTCCCATGCATGATTTAGGAGATGCATGAATAAGAAGAGGTGAATACCATCATTGATGCAGCAGTAAAGGAGCATCCATAACCATCACCAACAGTTGCAGAAGTCATTGCACCGGTTGGAGGAAATATTGTAGCCTTACAAGATGTCCCCAAGTATCAAATTATCCAACGTTTGCAAGCATTTCCATCCCATATTATTTTAGCACCTCAGTTTGAGATTTGTGGGGTCATGCCATCAGGGAAATTGCGTAACCAATGGTTAGAGCACCTTGTTGATTTGAAGAAGAAAAATATCGCTGCACAGAGGACCCTTATATTGCTAAAGGAGGAGATTTATAGCCATCCTAGTTGATTAGTGTTGAGCTACACACAACACTTGGTGTTGAAGTGTGTAGTTTCAGAAGATAGGATGAGCATATTCCAAATTGGTACAATTTCAGGCTATGAGTTCAACATTGTGCATGGTCATAAGACAGTAGATGCACCATCATGGAGATCAAAAGTAGTCTCACTAGGGAGAAGTGATGAGTTGGGGGCCCAACTATTCTTGGAGCATTCCGATGACCGCTTCACTCATGAAGCATTGGAGAGATAAATGATAGTTTGTAGACATCTTATGATGGATAGCATTTTCCATTATTAGGATGTAGCCTTATTGATGAGCATCTCACACCTCAAAGAGAAGTTTATACCTACATCATATTTAGAATCTTATGGATTCTACTGGGTCATCGATGAGAGGTTCTCATGGAGTAACCTCAAGGAGGATGAACTTCAACATATCATGGAGTGCAAAGATCATCAGATTGGGGAGGATGGTATTCTCCATTGGCTGGATACCAAGTTCGAGCATGATATCAGTGATCACCCATAATTGAATGGGTGGGTAAGGATGACGAGCAAGTGGTTGGTGAGGTACTTGCATATCTATGACATAGGGAAAAAGGAAGCATGGTTGCACTGGCTTCTCTTGGGTGAGTATGGTTACCACCCAACATTTTAGATTGGTATGCTCCATGCCTTACACAATAGTGAGGTGATGCAGCAGCAGGAGGCATGGATTCACTGGTTGCATTTGAGAGAGTTTGGCCATCACATGACATATACTATGTTAATGGGTATGTTATTATTTGGAACATTGCATGGCACTCACATGATCCAGAAGTAAGGAGCTTGGTTATGTTGGGCCAATGTGACATTCTACATGTCAATCAGCATGTTGTTGCTCCATGGCTTGCATGATGATGATGTGAGGTGGCAGAAAGGTTCATTGTTGCTTTGGTTACTCTTGGGAGAGTATGGGTTGAATTTCTCCCATACCTTGCACAATGAGGAGTGGGGATGGCAACAAGAGGCCTTACTGTGTTAGCTTCTATTAGGAGAGTATGGCCACCATAATTGGTATGATGATGGGGTGGTATGGCAGCAAGAGGCATTGTTGCGGTGGTTGTTATTGAGAGAGTATGGTTCGACATTTCAGATGTCAACCCATATGTCTCTGTTTCCTATTTTTCATAGTGTTGAGATGATTCTTGGAGCAAGCAGGGCCAACAGGGCCAATGATGGGAGCACATAGAGTTACATCCTACCCCATGTAGCATGGGTTGGAGAGATAGTTCATGAGTTGGGACTTTCCTTTGGGGGGAGGAAACACTTCACTTCATATGTACCATGTAGGTAAGAGGCTCTGGAACAGTAGATGGTTATCACTTGGAGGTTTAATGATGAGGAGAGGCATCTAGTTATACTATTGGAAGCCATTCTAGAAATTCTAGAGAGGCAGCTATGGAGTTGGGCATTCATTACACATCGGAGTAGATGGGGAGAACTTAGATATGAGGATGCGATTTGGAGGGAGGAGGATTGTTGTAGCATTCAATTTTGCATTTTCTTGAGGACAAGCAACATTTTTTTGGGGAGGACTATAATATTCCCAATTTTCCATCAGTTAATTGGAATATTAGAGTTCATACTTTTCTGAATTAATTAAGTAAATAAAAGGGTGGAGGGACCCATAAACCACATAGATGAATAAAATCCACTTTTTTTGTGTGAACGTGGGTTAGTAGATAGTAGATCAGCATCATGGAGTAGTGGAGAAACTCATTAATGAAGGAAGGGTGGAGATTATGGAGAGATAATGAGCAAGATGATGGAGATAGTGAAGGAATAAAAGTAAGATCATAGAGAATTAACGATGCAGTGATGGAAGAAGTGGTACATTAAATGCACACATGATGGAGGGAGTGGATATTAATTGTAGAGATAATGGAGATCATGGAGAGACAACGCAGTCTTCATAGAGACTAGTGGCCACATGTGCAACACAATTATGGGGTGGGGAAAGGCTAGGGAAGGCTCACAACCATATAAGGAAGATGAAGGCAACAAAGAAAATCAGTCTAGAATTTTATATTGTATTGTCATTTGACATTTCTTTTCACGCTTCAGCTGTTTAGCTAAGTCTGTTGTGTTGTTCAGCACATAGGTGTTCTCGAGTGGGAATCCCACCCTTACCCACGGGGGACTTCGAGTGCCTACTCCAGGAATGTTATTTTGAGTAGCCATTCATCATCCAACATTGGTGACACATTGAGCCCCTCTCTTTTGCATATACAGCTTAAGGAATTACACATTCCCGTCTTAGGGTTTGAGAGGAGGAAGGTATTTTCTAACATTTCAGCTTAGAAACATGTGGAGGGTTCATCCTTTCACCACATGCATTCATTTCAGTCATCCAGGAGAAGCATTGTGACATTCGACATCAGACCATCATTTTACACCTCCATGTAGCAGCAGTTCCATTAGGAATTGCGTAGTCCAACAGGGTAGATTCAGTGGAGGAAGGGAGTTCCAAGTAGTTCAACATGGAATCCTATGAGGGACCATTCCTTCACTTTGGTGAGATTATTTATATAACCTATGAGATATATCTCATCATCCAACAACAGGCTACAACTTTAACCTCCTTAATAGCACAATCCATTCCAACAGTTGTGCAGTTTGCAGCTGCAACTTGAGCTGAGGAAGGAGGAGATAGATCTCAAGTTTCTAGCTTAAGAATCTAGAGAAGGGGTCAGTCCTTCATTTACTGAGATGATTGGGTGGTATTGCAGTATTTATATCATCATTTCAACCCCATCTAATCAATTACCCATGAGGAGTGTGTACGTCAGCCAACAAGGGTGCAGTTGGAAACCCAAAAAGGCCCGAAAATATAAAGTTAAAATTTGGCCAAACCATTTTGTGGTTTTCTAAGTAGAGTCTATGGTTAAAATCCCAGATCTTTATAAACACTCCAACAGTCTCCCACACATGGTTCTTCTTCATAGTAGCAACAACAGTAGCATCACAACATTTCCAGTGCTAGTTTTCATTAGTGTATTTCAACCATTTCTTGTTGTCTTGAGTGCATCTTCTTTAGACAACTATTTACTTTATATTTGTTTTTGTTTATAATGACATGACTCAGCTATTTCTACTCATATTTATAATTTCTTGATGTAATTTTGAGCTGCATCATATTTTCGGTCTTTCCCAGATTTTAGCTATATTCCTATTTTGCTTTATTTGGAATGTCGTAGATGTTCTATATTCCTGCCTTTTTCATTTTGGAATATTACAATATATAAAATTAACAATATAATAGATTTCAATATTTGAATTTACCTAGGGTTATATAATTTTTCTAAGTGTAGAATATGCTTACCATGGCCTAGAAGTTAAGAAGATTAACTCTGCATATATCCAAAAGAAGTGAAAGTCATTCTAAATAGGCTAGAGTATAGGCCACAAGAGCCTAAAGCTAAGAGGATTTGTGGGATTATAAAATCATCTAATAAATTTTATCCCACACTTCTTATGATGCAATGTCATTTGATGCATCAATAAAGGGAGGAAAATAAATTTAGTGGACCATTTCTCTCGAGCATTTGAATCCTTGAAGTAGAGAATTTGTAATGCATGATTTCCAAGCCTACCTTATGGTTACCTTTTGAAATCAAAGTGGAATTGTTGAATTATTGTTGCAAAAAGGGTGACCAATAGCCTACTATTCAAGTTGATCCAATGGCAAAATAACCAATGGATGACAAATACATGTATCCTACAATTCAAACAGTGAAGTATCAATAATTTAAATTATTCAGACCAGAGACAATTATCCTTTTATATCATAAGCCTTTGTAGTTCCTTCAAATCCACTCCAAGGTGCAACAATGAAATCATTTCAACCATATTTATTTCTTGCAAAAATTTACACTGGTCATCAAATACAATAAAGGTACTCACAACCATAGTTGAAACTTGATTTTCCTCAAGATTTCCTTTCTCTTCAATGGTAGTTTAATGAAACTAAATACTTTTGTTAATAAGTAATAAAATTGAATTAAAGTACAGCTGATTTGTTAAGAGAGAGACAAGGCTTTGGGGGAGTATCTCTAATCATTGCTAGGGTTTACCCCTGCCAACAGGGCTCCTTTGTCCTTCCTAGAAACAGTATAATTATGAAAAATTCATGCTCAACCTAGTTTTGTTTTCCTGAAAATGCCACCACTTTGGAAATGGATATGGCAGTGGAATAATTCAATGCCCATCCACTTCCATTTCCAATAGTTCTAGGCAGTAGTCCAAGGCTACAAAATATGTGAAAATATAAAGAATTCAAAATTTGGAAATCCTATTGAGAGAGCCAAGAAGAGAAAGCCCTTCAACCTGTTGAACAAACCTTGATTGGAAATTTTGTGGAGGCTTGGTTTAATCAAAATACATTGGAAAAATATATATAGAATCAATGCAAATCCCACATACACGGTAGGCATCAATATTCCATCTGTAGCAAGGGCTTGAGCATCTCCATTTTCAGTATAAGGCAGATGAGAATTTTATCTTTATATCTGAGCTCTGATTTCTAGGTTTTTGGGGATTATACTTGAATAGATAGACCCTTGAAATTGATCCAGATGAGGAGGTTCCCAAGATTTTCCTAGCATTTTTATATTTTCCCCATCTCCCATTCAATCTCTAATATGAAAAAATATTTGGAATTCATCAGTAACAATAATCAAACTACGAAAATTCATAGATAAGGTTGATGAAAAAACTATATTATTTTCTTGTGCACCTATATGTGTGCACCCTCTAAGACAAGGAGAAACACTTCCAAAATTCTTTCGAGGATCAAAGATTAGGAAAACTAGTACCAGATGAACTAATACTCACATACTAAAGGAGTGAAAAAGAGAAGTATAGGAGTTGAAGATGAAGGTATGGGAGTTGAATCATATTCATGGAAAATATTGGGTCAAAGGAAAAACACTATTTTGAAATCTGGCTTTCTTCATCAATTGGAAAAGTAAAGGAGAAGGAATATGCAACAAAAATATAGCCCTACCACATCCAAAATTTCGAATTTTGAACAAGGTAAATCTAAATACATTTGGAAGAAAATTCAACAACAACGAGATCAAAAGATAAGTGGAGCCCCTTTGGTCCTAAACCAAATATATTTACATGTTTGTCTCTGGAGGAATTCATAAGGAACATTTGCAAAATGCATTATTGCATATTTACATGCAACTCCAATCACAAGAAGCAAGAAATCTAGGGTAGCTCACAGGAATTATCACTAATGTCTTTTGCATAATTCTCTCTAATAAATTTGTAAAATAGTAATCTTGTGGGTATAGAAGAGAGTCTTTGGAAATATGTGAGAACTTGTAATTCATTTTTTAATTTTTTCCTCCGTATTTTTTGAAGGTATAATTAGTGCTTTGAATGTAAAAACTTTGTTGATCCCTATTTTTCTTTGCAAGATGGGTAAAGTTGCATCCTTTTTAATTTATATAGAACATAATTGTGACATGAAAAAACATGTAGTATTGCTGCAAACCTCAATTTAGGACTAATATTAGAACACTGATAAAGCTCATAGAGGTATATAGAACCTGCATCCTTCAAATACCTTAGTCCCGAAGTCATATTTTTGTATAAAACTAACAACACTTATGTTCCCCAAGGAGGTGTATGAATTAGGCTGATGCAAGAAATCATAAATACAAATTTGTTAGACACATTGAGCTAACCATGACGTTCACAAATTCACATGACACAAAGGCATGTGTACTACCCACAGATGCAAACTACCATGGAGAACTATAAATAAGGTCATATTTTATAAAACATATCCAAGCCCACAATCAAAATTTGGGATTATGCACCTTGTTCCCAACCTACGGCCTTGGGAAAGGAACAAAATAGATTTTCTAGGTGTATTCCTAGGACTAGCCTTAGGAATCATTATAAATCACCAATATGTCGACGTTTATAGTCAAAAATATATTGGTAGGACAACAAGGGGAAAATTTTATATTCACTAACATATCTTTATGGTTCAACTTACCTATTTTCATTATCTGTGACAAACAATGAAAATTCATGATTAATTTTTGGTCCATACTTTGGACCCTGATAGATACCAAATTGAAGAGAAGCATCATTTTTCATCTAGAAATTGATAGGTAGACTGACTCATCAAATCAAGGGTTTGCATGCTTATTGCCAAGGTAAACCTATAAAGAAACCAAGGCAGGGGAGTTAGGTATGCCATTTATACAACATTGCTATAACATGAGTAGTTCATGAATCAACATAAATGTCTCCATTTATGAAGTTCTAGGGAGTTTCTCTTTAGCAAACATCCCTTGTATTATATTTTCAATCAAGAGAGGGAAAAAACCAAGAAAAATATGAATTGATAAAAACATTGAAGTTTGTAGAGAAGATATGCTAGATCCTTGAGTAGGTACAAGCTACCGTGGAAAATTCCCAAGAAAAATATAATGAAAGAGTTGATAAGCATCATACTACACATGACAATGATTTTTATCCTCCCCAACTAGGTTCAATTACAACAAATGACATGTTGAGCTCATAGATAGTATATAGTTGTAATGGCTTCACTGGCCTTGCTGTACAACAACCTTGAGCCATGAAGAATATAGTACCCTTGCCTATAAATTTAGAGGGTGGGGTACTTGGTTACATGGGAAAAAATGGCATCAGAATGCATATGGTTGTATATTCAATTTAAATTGGGTAGTTATTTACCTCACCCTGGTTATATGCAGATTCTAATAAACAACAATCTTGCATCAAAAGTAAGTGCAAAAACTCAATCCAAATTTTGTTATATGAGGAGAGACAGAGGTGTTCCACGTTAGGAAGAAATGATAGCATCACTGGTCCAACAAGTGGTACACTAAGCCCAAGAGAAATACCCTTACATGGAAATTGATGGTGACCATCAACTTCAAAGAGGGATGTTTAAATATCTAAGATAAAGTTCAAATATTTGCATTACAAAGGAATAAAGACATTGTGACATCAAGGGTTGGTTTGCAATTTGTAAAAATCCAAAAACCTAGGTTAACAACACCATACTGCAATCATCTCATAATTTTGAAATCTAAAATCACAAAACAATGCAACCCCAAGTTGAGGGATATAGAAATAAGTTGTTCCAAGAAGCCAAGTGCAGCATACCCGATGCTTATGAAGCTAAATTTTCATTGTTGAGGTAATTTCACTACCCCATCATGTGGAGTGTTGAAGAGACTTCAACCCTACATTGGGAGAACAATGAAGAGAACAAAATGCAATATTGCAAAAAGGCTAGGAATAACACAATCTTGAGATTGTGACAGACGAGACAAATTGAAAAATTTAACTATGTTTATGCATTGATCCATCCTAACCTTTTTGTGATTTTTTTTAAGTGTATGTTTGTACATTTTATGCTGCATCAATGGATCATGGGTATTATTCACTAAATTTTGTATCCCATGGGATGAATATTTCAGCTAATGTAATGAAATAGACAAGACCAATTATGTGAGAATGAATAGTGTTAGAAACACAGAGACTTTGGATTTTGATGTTTCTTATGATGAAGAAACCCTACTACACTGTGGTGCTCTAGAGAGGTTGGAACATGGGTCTGATTATTTGGTGGTTAATTAATTATGGAGCATGGATTGATTCTCAACCATAGGACTGGGGGTTTCCCTTATGGAAAACTAGGTAAGCAACAACATGATTTCTCATCGAGGCCTCCTCTAGAGGTTTATGTGGCGGGATGTTCTGGTGGCTTGCTAGTTATTATAAAAAATACCTTGAAACTCATATTGTTGTAGAAACTAGAGATGTGGGAGGCTGTAGATGTTATTCATGAGGGTGAAGATGAGACAAAGAAAGCACAACTTAAGATCATTTTCCTTCCATTCAGATTCACATGAAATATGTTTTTTTGTTGGGGTTTTTGCACACTACATAATATAAACTTCCTTATGATTATAAAGACATATATATGCCACGGTAATTCTCAATATCTTCTACAAAACTACTTATGTATGTCAGCAACAGTTGCAAGATAATACATGCCAATTTCGGTCTAATAAATCTTTACATATTTTTGTATCTATGTGGTGTGAGCATAGTCCTAATTTTGAGTTACAATGTTAGTACGCTTGTCTAATTTGCAAAAAAGCATGCATTGCTGCAATCATGGTTGAACAATGTATGAGATATATTTCAACTGTCAAATTTCACCATAGAACATCTTGTATTGGTTTTCAAATCAAGGATATGGTCTAACGAGAATCCTACAACATTCACCCAGTTACTTTTCTTTCAGAAGTGGCATTATACCCGCCAAGGTATACTTACCCCATGGCCACCTTGTTTCTGCATTGTAACATTAATTTCGCCATTTGGAGATTCTTGGTTCTTAGAAAGCTAGTACTCAACAAGGCCTATGCCAAAACCATAGGAAAGTTTCTCTGAGATGCCAGTGCCAAAACCAGAAGAAATGTTTTCCGAGATGCGAGTGTCAGAACCATAGGAAAGTTTCTCCAAGATGCCGGTCTCAGAACAATGGGTCTCTAATATTGGATGAATTGTACCTTAGAGTGGTTTTTTGTCTTGTAGTCTTAATTAAGCTTCTTGTGTTGCATCATTTCTGAGGGGGTTATATTTCCTTGCAGCGCCTAAACTATGTTGATGGAAACCACTATTTCCCACTACACCCTAGCTCTCAAGTCTTAGTCTTTCCTTGTATTCTCGTATGTCTCTCTTATAACACTCTTTATCCACTAAACATAACTCTTTATAAGGATGTCAAATATTATATAATGTCACTTCCTTTAAACTTGAATTCAAATCAAGAGCACATGTAACCGAATTGTTGGTAACGATAGTTATAAAATACTATATATTTTAACTTTAAATTACTCCATAATCAAATGTTCAAAATGTTCCTATGAAAGTACTACTTTCCATTAATGAGAAGTCAAAATAAATTTCATTTACTTAGAGATAGTAAAATGATAAGATCTTCTTAATACTAATAAAGTGAACTATTATAAATCAAAATAAAAAAAAAAGAGGCCTTGAACCTATAAATGGCCTTTGTACAAATGCATGCCTCCAAAACCAACTTAGAACACTAACAACTAGGAGAGACAGTGCCAAAAACTGAACTTATAGGATTGCATTTGACTAGATAATCAAATTTTTTATGGAAAATATAGCTAAGATGTGGCAAAGAGGCTAAATTTATGTCTCCAAAATTATACTTAATGATTTATCATCCTCTTAAATCTGATTTTACAAATCACTGATCACCTTGTTGATCACTCTATCCTTATCTAGTTGAATTGAATTAAGCTTGGCTTGTTGCTAAGTAAATAAAAAATTATAACCAGTTATGTTTTGTCTTTGGGCATTTGGATCCTTACTTGACATTTATTTTGTATTTTGCTTCCAGCCTTGTCTGTGATCCAACATAGCGGTTATAGAGTCTGTCTCCTGAATATTCAAAAATGTATACACACTTGCACCCTATCGCCTAGATCCAGAAGGAGGTACATGGTAGAGGACACCCCTAAATTTTATTGTTCCCACCATTACAATGACAAAATAGTCATAGTTAAGTTTACCATCAATATAACCAGTTATAATGCTCCCTATTGATGATGCAGGGTCACTAGAGTAGTTACAAATATCACTACATTTAAATGAAATGAAAAAATAATCACAAGGATAATATTTAATACGATAACTTCAATTCATTTGGTTCACACCTCTGAGAGCTTGTACATAATCAATTTTCCTTGTTCTAGGATCTACTTCAAGATCCTCTGAAACTAGATGTGTGTAATCAACATGTATTATTTGATTCATGGTTAATATTGAGCTCGGTGGTGGATCTGTTGGTGAACCAGATAGGAAATACAACACCGCTTGAGAAAAAGGCTAGTGTGAATCTTACTAGTGCACAAAACGGAAGAAATTTTGTTGTTTGTAAATATCTTATTTACTTTTAACAATATACCTGGAGGAAGAACCAAGGGTCCCTAGACTTGGAAGAAGTGCACTTTCTCATAAGGGTGGAACAAATTACTGTAGTATTTGTGTAGAACAAATGAAACACTTGTTGTAGTTCAAGGAAATTTGAGCACTACTACCATTTCCTTTAATTATGACCTTTCAGATGAGATGGAGCATAAAATTTAATTCATATAAACTAAAAGAAGAAAAACTATGCCATGTACAAAGGAATATTATGTACATGAGAACACAACTCAAGCCTTAGACTAAAACTGCATGGTAATTCTGTCCCTACATATATTTTCAACCATATAATGTACAATGAAAATCCATGAGTTCTGAATGCAAATTTATGATATTTAAAGAAAATTCCAAATGAAATTATACTTCAAGTCAGATGGAGCTTGTCAGGTCAATAAAATTGGGATGTTGTACTTGTTATTACCCAAAAAGGATTCAGTTCCCCATTTTTTCGCTTTTTTGGATGGTGGGCCTCTGCAATGGAAAATATTAAGGCATGTGTAGTAAGCCAGTGATTGGCTTACTGCTTTTACATCTTGTCCATTGGATGAGAATAAAGTAATATTCAATCATTGGATTACAACATGGTTCTTAATATTTTCCTCTTTGCAAGGGGGCTCACAATGGGATATCACACATGAAAACTGACATGGCATCCCACCTCTTGATAAGTTACAAATTCTTGTGAGTGTTAAGAAGCATCTTGTAATAATTCCTCAAGATATACTTCAAAAAATTCTGTGCATCACACTGCAACCTATTACTTGAACCAATATCATATCACTATCACTCCTGTATCATATAAATCACTCTCTTTTCAAAATATCAATAATAAAATTCATTATGTACAATCTCCAACTGTCCTAAAAGAGGAAAAACATGCATTCAGGCTGCTAAAATACAATTGGCAGTTAAAAAGAGTCCCGATGAAATGCCTTGAAAGGACTTTAGTTAAAAAAATTTGAAATTGTATGAAGTCCCTTTAAGAGTCTGCAATGATGTATGGCATCTCTCTATCAAGTATTAAATAAAATTTTATGTGGTATGATTCAAGAACCATTAATTCAAGTTCACTAGTTGTAATAGGCCTTAAAATTTGAAAAAAACAAGCCAGTTGCAATTTTTCTAGCACGTAGTCCTAGTCTACAGGAAATTGGGGCCATGGTTCTAAGAAATGAGTTATTTTCCCTTCTACTGGCTGAGTTTAGTCTAAGAAACAGGTAGAGTTTGCTAACATAGTGAGTTTTTCTCTTCCAGTACATTGCTGGTGTGAACAAAATGGAATTAAAAAAGCATTCTACAAGATCGTAAGAGTTGTAGTTGGTGGGAGGGTAAGGGCATTAGAAATGATCTAGCCCTGAGGCCCAAAAATTGTATTTTATATGGTCATTTAATTTGAGCAGTGTATCACTGTACCTGTGCTTGAAATATTAATGTGTATAGACTACTCGAAGTGATGTTTGTTGATGTACCTTTGCTATACGGGGTCTTGAACCTCCTCATCTCATTGGATGTGTGGTTGTGAATATATTAAAGGCAATCCATATTTATTTTTGTGTCATGGAGCTAAATATCTTGCATATATTATCACTATGACGTTTTCTCTGTAATGCTGGAGCTTATTTGATGTTAGATCACTTATCTACAACCATTTTTCTTCCTACCATTTTCTGGTACATTCTACTTCAGATCTCTATTATTATTAGAGCTAATATATCTGAGGTATGTGTAATCCATTCATGTAGCTGAAATTTGAGTTTCAAGAAGGACATAGTCATTTATTTGTGCACACATACCTTTAGCCAAGTGTTAGAGTTTGTTATATTTCCTAGCTGGAACCTCTGTGTTTTGAGGGAATAATTTATAATGGAGCCCTAATAAAGTTTTAATATGATGCTGGTAGTATTATAGTTTGGTATCTTCAACTACAACACATATCATTTCTTATCTGACTAGTACTCCAAATCCAAACCTTCTTTACTTGTTGAAATTTGTATATGTCAAGACTAGTTTGTTGTTAAATCTAACCTGAAGTGAATCTCAATTGTTTTTCAAGTACTCCTTACATATTTGGCCCTGTTCATGTTATTTGAGTTTGAAATTTTTGGAGAGACACCTACAACATATTGCGTGCAAACATTTTGTGAAAAATACTCAATGAACTAAACCATTCAAACTAAAAAAATGCAATAATTAATTGAGGTTTTACTAAGAGGGAATCTTAGAAAAACATATTTTTTCAATGTTTAAGGACATAATGTGGACCAAGAGACTTAACTTGAAGCACATGTAAAGCTGTGATTTTTTTATTCATGATTTTTTCATAAGCATTGTTGTTATTTTTGTGAGGTAACTGGTCTGGAATCTAGCGTTGAAGCTTCTAGTATTGCTACTAAGGATGACACTTGTTTGACATTCCTGATGCCAAGAAGAACTAAACTAAGGTTCTGACTAATTTTCATTTTTTGCATGTACTTGTGCAGGTGAAGCACTCCTTGTCATAGCTCTTGGTGCATTTTTAGGGCTTTTATCAGACTAAGCAACACCTACTTATTATGCGGCAGATAATACTAGCTTGTATGATGTTCTAATGTTATGTGACTTGCAGTTATCAAAATATGGGGTGAGAATACGCTGGTCAGATTTAAGATTGGAAAACAGTACAAACATTAACTTTCTTTACCCCGATCAACGATATCCTCATGTTTTCAAGGACAATAACATATCTGGATATTGTTCTATTTAATACACTTCTGATATCCTCCTCAACAATATTTTAGGTGAAGTGAAAGGATAGGGAAGGTTATGATTTTGTTTTAGGACCAATATAAAATTGTATGTTGTTAGGAAATTATATATTACAGAGCAATGTAACACATAAAATATGCAGAAAACAAAAGCATAGAAAACACATAAAACTAGAGAGACACAGATATACGTGGTTCACCCAGTTTGGGCTAGGTACAACCCAAACAACTAGTCCTTCCTTTATATTATCCAGCAAAATGAAGAGACACAACCTACAGCAAATCCGCTATAATATCCTCTATTCTCTCTCACAGTCTCCCTTTTTTTTTCTTGCTATGAAAATAGACATACAATACACGGACACAATACAATACCCTCATACAAGCGAGAGGTTGCCTTCTAGGGAAAAATACACTAAACTAAACATAACTTCTATCGTCAGATCATCTGCTTAATGAATGACCCAAATTGACTAGAAATCACTATACTTTTACAGGGAAATTTTACATATGTTTTTAGCTTCGGGGGCGTTGCCCCCGAAACCCCCCGCCATGGGGGGGGGGCTCCATAAAGTCCCCCCTTGGACCTCCCAGGTAGCATTTAATTACAAGCAGCATTGCCACCCCATTAAGGTATAGGGGTCCAATGCTGTGATACAAAATAAACAAGATAATCAGGCTCCACACCCAACAATATCCCACTTGGAGACTTATTGTAGCAACTCCACCACTGCTTCATTTTCTGGATAATGACTCCTCTTTCGACTTGGCTGTTTCTCATCTTCATCGTCATCCTTGAAGACCAATTGAAATTGAGCATAATCTCAGTTTATCCCTGGTTACAACTTTTGTTAGCATATCTACATGATTTTGGATAGTGTGTATATTTTCCAGCTTCAACTGTCCATCTTCCAATACTGACCATATAAAATGGTACTTGAGCTATATGTGTTTAGTTCTGGAATGAAATTTTGAGTTCTTTACAAGTTGACTGGCACTTTGGCTATCATTGTATAACATGCCCATATCATGCTTCTTACCCAATTCATCCATAAACCTTTGTAACCAAATCATTTCTCTACTAGCCTCTATAGTAGCAACATACTCTGCTTCTGTTGTTGAAAGTGCAACAACACTATGGATTTTTGAAACCCAACTGATAGCTATTCCACCCACATTAAATACATATCCTGTAGTGCTCCTCCTATTATATCCATCACCTGCCATATCTGCATCAACATATCCTTGTAGAGAAATTTTTGAACCACCAAAGCATAATGGTTGATTTGTGGTTCCTCTCAAATATCTAAGAATCCATTTCACTACCATCCAATGTTATTTTCCTGGATTGTTCATGTACCTACTTACAACTCTCACTGCATGTGAAATATCAGGCCTTGTGCAGACCATTGCATACATTAAGCTTCCAACTGCTGATGCATATGGAACTTTAGACATATAATCTATTTCTTCTTGGGTCTTCGGGCACATCTCCTTACTAAGTTTGAAATGGTTAGCAAAAGGTGTACTAACTAGTCTTCCATTCTGCATATTAAATCTTTTCAACACCTTTTGTATGTACTCATTCTGAGATAGTGTTAATTTGTGATTTTTCCTGTCTCTAGTTATTCTCATACCAAGGATTTGTTTTGCAGCTCCCAAATCCTTCATTGCAAAGGAATTTGCCAATTTTCTTTTGAGCACATTAATTTCCTACATTTTAGACCCTGCAACAAGCTTGTCATCTACATACAATAACAATATAATATAACTGCCATCATTTTTCTTTTTTAGATAAACACAATGATTAGAGTGACATCTAGTATAACCTTGTTTAGACATAAACCTGTCAAATTTTAGATACCACTGTCTTGGAGCCTATTTTAAGACATACAAGTTCTTCTTTAACCTGCACACTATTTTTTCTTTCCCTTTGACCTCATATCCTTCTGGTTTCTGCATATAGATCTCTTCCTCCAAATGTCCATGGAGAAATGTTGTCTTTACATCTAATTGTTCAAGATGCAAATATTCTGCTGCTACAAGACTTAAAATAGTTCTGATTGAAGTCATCTTAACAACATGAGAAAATATTTCATCAAAATCAATACCTTTCTTCTGTGCAAACCCCTTCACCACAAGTCTAGCTTTGTACCTCTGTTTTCCTCCATCTTCTTCCTTCATCCTATAAAACCATTTATTTTGCAATGTTGTTTTATCTGCAGTAAACCTAACAAAGTCCCAAGTCTGGTTATGTATTAAGGAGTCCATCTCTTCTTCCATGGCTATCTCCCACTTCTTCCTGGTTTCAACCTGCATTTCTTCTTCATAACATTTAGGTTCACCAGAATCAGTCACCAATAAATAATATAATGAAGGAGAGTATCGCTCAGGGGGTCTACTTATCTTGGTAGATATTCTAACACCACTTTCGGGTGTTTGAGGTGCATGTTGTTGTTGTGGTGGTTGTTGTTGTTGTGGCTATTGATTATTATTATTTTCGGGCACCTTTAATTTTTCTGTGATCTCATCAAGAACTGTGTATTCTTTGTTTTCTTTTTCCTATTTCTTTTCATGCGACTGATTCTTATACAATACCTTTTCATTGAATATTACATCTCTACTCCTAATGATTGTGTGATTTTAATAATCATATAAGCAATAACCAAAATCATTAACACCATATCCAATAAACGTACATTTCTTTGATTTTTCCTCAAGCTTTGTTCTATTTTCTTTATTAATACAGACAAAGGCCTCACAACCAAAAGGCTTTAAAAAAGAGTAGTTTACCTTTTTACCTGTCCATGATTCCTCTGGAATACCACCATCCAAGGAACTTGAAGGCCCTCTGTTTATTAGATAAATAGCAGTATCGATAGCTTCTGCCCAAAATTGTAAAGGCAATCTTGCATGTAATCTCATGCACCTTGCACACTCCATGATTTTTCTATTCATCCTTTCTGACACACCATTTTCTTGTGGTGTTCTTGGAACTGTCTTCTCTCTCCGAATTCCATGCTCTGAATAGTACCTATCAAACTCTTTGCGGCAATATTCACCTCCATTGTCTGATCTGAGACACTTCAACTTCTTTCCTGTCTCAATCTCAACCAAAGCTTTCCATTTCTTGAAAGTATCAAATGCATCAGATTTATTCTGAATACAATAAATCCAAGTTTTTCTAGTTGCATCATCAATAAAAGTAACATAATAATGAGTGCCACTGAGAGATGTTACTTGAGAAGGTCCCCATACATCTGTATGCACAAGCTCTAATTTTTCACTCTTCTTTTCCTTTCCAACTCTGAGAAATCTAACTCTCTTATATTTTGATTAAATAAAATTCTCACATAAATCCAAATCAATATTCTTCAAAACCGTCAAAAAATTCCTTGAGTGAAGAATATTCATCCCCTTCTCACTCACGTGTCTGAGCCTATGATGCCATAATGCTACATCTTCTCCTTTGGAAGTTAAAGCATTAATAGAGTTAGAAATACCATTGCATAAATACAATGTACCAACCTTTTCTCCTTTTTCTATTACCATGGCTCCTTTGGTGACCTTCCAAGTTTTACCTGTGAAAGTTGTCACACAACCTTCACTGCCTAACTGCCCTGTTGAAATTAGATTTTTCTTCAGATCTCGCACATGCCTTACCTCCTTTAATAGCCATTGGTTTCCATTCTACTATTTTACAAGAACCTTACCCATTCCAACAATTTTATAGGGTTTATCATCACCAAAATGGACTTGTCCAAAATCTCCTTGAACATTGTCACGAAAATATTTCTTATCAGGTGTGGCATGGAATGAGGCCCATGAATCTACTACCCAAGAATCAGTGACATTTTCAAAAGAAAGAATCAAAGCATCTTGTAACACATCACCTGTCAAATTTGCTTCATTATTTTTTTCTTATTGTGCGTCTCCTTCTTTTCCCTTCCAAGATCTATAATCTTTCTTTAGGTGTCCTTTCTTTCTGCATTTCCAGCACACTATCCCTGATCTGGACTTGGATCTGCCTTTCCTCGATTTACTGCGATATCTTGAGCTCTTTCCTCTTTCCATTTTTATTACCCTAGACTCTGCACTCAAAGCATTACCTGATGCCTCACCGAAGCTTTTTCGTCGCATTTCCTCAGTAAGGATAGCGCCGACAACATCATCAAACTTTAAAGTACTAGATCCAGAGACAGATTTTCTAATGGCCATAACTAAACCATCCAGCTTTTTGGCAATGAGCACAGAAATAAAAGAGCCCTAACTTCTTCATCAAAGTTTACCCCTACAGAACTTAACTGGCTGGTAACTATATTAAAATCATTTAAATGGTCTGCAACAGATCCACCTTCCGGCATCTTCATATTAAATAAACGTTTCATAAGAAATACCTTGTTTAAGGCTGAGGGTTTTTCATATAGTTTTGCCAGTGCCTTAATCAAACCCTTTGTTGTTGTTTCCTTTGAAATATTGAAGGCTACCGACACCGCGAGGCACAACCGTACTGTTCCGAGTGCCTTTATATCGAGAATCTCCCATTTTGCATCTATCATAGTCGTCGGCTTCTTTGTTTTTCTGCTCAATGGTAGGTACAGATATTTCTGATATAGATAATCTTCCATCTGCATCTTCCATAGCGGGAAGTTTTGGCCATTAAATTTCTCGACCCTATATTTACCATCTTCTGCCATTACTCTCACTGGAACCAGGAACCCTTCTTTCCTACTATTTTATCATCCAAATAGACCTTCGGCTCTGATACCAGTTGTTGTAAAATTATATACTATAGAGCAATGCAACACATAAATATGCGGAAAACACAAGCACAAAAAACACATAAAACTAGAGACATAGATATACGCGGTTCACCCAGTTTGGGCTACATCCACCCCAAACAGCCAGTCCTTCCTTTCTATTATCGAGTAAAATGAAGAGACACAACCTACAACAGATCTGTTGTAATATTCTCTATTCTCTCTCATAGTCTCCCTATCTGTTTCTCGCTCTAAGAATACACATACAATAAACAACCGCAATACAATACCGTCATACAAGCGGAGGGAAAAAAACCCTAAACTAAACATAACTTCTATCGTCAGATCATCTGCCTAATGAATGAACCAGATTGACTAGAAATTAATATACTTTTACAAGTCAAATTTACATATGTTTTTAGCTTCGGTAGTGCTACCCCCGAAACCCCCCGCCAGGGTGGGCTCCATAAAGTCCCCCCATGGACCCCCCAGGCAGTGTTTAATTATGGGAAGCGTTTTTTCCCCATTAAGGTACAGGGTTCCAATGCTGTGATAAAAAATAAACAAGATAATCAGGCTCCACACCCAACATAAGGCTGCATGTTGTTCCTTTTGTTCCATCTTATCAAATTCCTTTTTGCTTTGTGCCAAATGTTTGATGGAACCTTTTACATATTTCCCAATCCAAATAGCTTTTCGGATGTGCCTCTTTCTATATTCCTTTTTCCTTTCTGTCAACCTATAGAAATAAAACACGTAAGGACTACTTTTTTTATAAATGATGTGTCTTCAAATCACCTAGATGCATAAGTGTTAAAGAGCCTACTATTTGCATGCAATAATTCCATGGTACAAATTTATTTTAAGTGGCTCTCTGGGGCCCTACTGTAATAACAGAAAATACGTAGTGTGAATTTTAATGGAAAAATCCAAATAGATATTATAGCTAACGAATATTTAAACTAGGGAATCTATACTTTCATAGTGGTTTTTTTTTTCATAATTACAAGAATCTCATGCTTCCATTTTTTTTGTAGCAATTTATTCATTTCAATACCACTCTTATGCATTTTAAAATATCTATCCACTCCTTCCACCAGGAGCCATAACTCAATATCAACCAGCTGCAGTTTGGTTGAATGTATATGTATATCTTTCTAATTTCCATATCTATTGTTCCATTTCATAGTTGTGGACTTTTAGTGGATTTTTTTCTAGAAAGTACCAACATTCTTTTGTGAGTGTTGTTTTGAATGATTCTCTCATGCTCTGTTTTTTTTTTCTCATCTTGGATACTTAAATTTTTTGTGATATGTGGGAGTACTCCATGTTTTTTGAAAAACATATCTTAAGCATGTCACTATCTGTGATATCTCTATCAAAATCTATGACTTTGAACAACATTTCTTCCATCAAGGTTGGGATTTTACAAATCATTCCACCAAAATTTATAAAAACCAAGACAAAGCTAATACTGATTCTTCTTGGTAAAGAAGATGTGGACCCATCGACAAATGCAACATATGGTTCCCTCGTAAATAATTTAACATTTGTGACGGAAGATGTGGACCCATCAACAAATGCAACATATGGTTCCCTTGTAAAAATTTTAACATTTGTGAAGGAAGATGTGGACCCATCAACAAATTCATGATATGGTTCCCTCGTAAAAAAAATTAACATTTGTGAAGACATTTTCTACTTGAATCATGGTTCCAAAGGACTACATTTGACCTGTTGATACAAAATTTCATTTACAAGCACGTACAAGCATTGTACAAGATGCACACTCTATAGGATTGGAAGTATTTGCGGATAATTTTTCCAATGATGAATATGGAATAAGCTATAATTATATCTATGATTGTAATATTCCTAAATTAGCATGCAGCTAATTGGAATATTAAAATCTAAGTTTTATTTCTTGTTTGATGAATAAGTGGGTAGGGAGAACCCTAAATCTCTTTATTAGGAATAAAACCACTTCTCATGTGAAAGTGGATCATCTTTTCAGCTTAATAAAGCACCATAAGGTGTGAACAGGGGCTAGAGCATGTGGACTGGGTCAAATTTGACCAAATCAACAATGCTATCATGGAGGAGTGGCATTCAATGAGGGACAACGTAGTTTTAGATGGAGACACATTGCATCGAAGTAGTGTCATTAATGGATGGGGATTAGGGTTTGGAAGCTCATTTCTTATAAAAGGAGGAGGATGATAGCCATATTATGCAGGTTATGATATGTTTATGTTTTGATTATATGGTATGTTTAGACATATATGATTTTTTTTGGCTGTTTAGCTAAGATTGTAGTGCTGTTTAGCATAGGGTGTTCCTGATTGGGAATCCCACCTCTATCCTTGAGAGGCCTCATATGAAGATATTTTGCACTATATTTCCACATTCAAGTTTTAAGCTAAGCTTCATTCTTGTGGTACAACACAGTTTTTGTTGAGAGATGTGCTGAATTGCAGGGTGCAGCAGTGGAAGATTGTATTGGGTGTTTTCTGAGCTAGTTTTGCAGTGGAGGAAGGTTTCCTTCCATTGGGAGGCCATTAAAGGAGCCCCTTGGGATTATTTGACATATTTATCATTATTCAAAGATGATTTTACCCCCTACAATGGAGTTCTAGTCTAGATCTGCGTTATTTTAGTGAGTTGTTGCAGTGGGTGTTATAGCATCATTTCTCACCTTCATATGATTCATGATTGCTCTTATGGCTTTGGGCACCCATTCCTACAGACTTGGACAAATTCACTTAAAAACAGTGTAAAAATCCCCATACGTGGTTATGCCCAGCTTTTTCCACGTGTATACACGAGTCCACATGCACTTTTCCGCGTATGCCATTAAAATCATGAAAAAATATATAAAAATTCCCTATTTTCAGGCTGGGTTGATGGTTACTCAGGTAGCTCAACCACCCCAGCACGTGGCCAACTGTTTCCAACTGTTGAAACTACTTGGAGGGAGTATAAAAGCCCCTCATATGCATGGCCTAAGGGGGAGAGAGAATTTATTGATATTATACTCTGTTGGTATTCCCTATCCAAGTCTGATTCCCCGTGCCTCCTGCACTTTCCCAGTTCATTACAGGAAACCCTTGTTTCCTTGAGATGCTCATCTCTCTATATGTCATCTCGTATGCACCAGTTTGGAAGGAGTCTTAGCGAGGCAAGGGCGGGACGGATCCGGACGACGGTCTGCTCGAAGATCGTGGAAGGATTCAGGTGATCTCTCCACTCGTTACTTTTGTACATGCTATTTATAATATAGAAGTACCATCTTGTTCCCGAAATATACGTGTTAGTGTCTGCTTACATATATGAGAAAATTGTTATTTAAGCATTCATTATGATTTATCTGATATTTTATATGAATTTCACTAACATTTAGAGTAGATATATGTTGTACAACCAGTTCTTCGTGCTTGTTTCTTCTTGTCTTTCAGGTTAAGAAGGAAGGACGGTTGCTGGGGGTTTGGACCCCGCGGGATCTGCTTCAACCGTAGGACCTACGAGTAACTTCCTCGATCTACTCTATTTAGTTTTTCATGAACATGTATGGTTGTGTGAGTCCTTCTTAAGTAGCATGCCCCTGCTCTGTGGAGGTTGTAACCCAACGAACCTCTAGGGTGATTTTCCCCGAAACAGTGGGCAACCCAAAAAGGGCCGAAAATCCAAAGTTAAAATCCAGCCAAACCATTTCTAGTTTTTTTGAGTAGAATTCGTGGTTATAATCCTAGATCATTCTAAGCACTCAAATAGCCTTCCACACATGGTTATTCTCCTCAAAATTAGTAGTTCCCAACAACAACGGTTTCCTCAGCAGTAGTAGTTTGCTTTCCATTGAAGGGATCAACCCTTCATTGAGAGAGTCTTTTTGGAAGAGTTCTTTCAGATCTACATCAGATTCAACCACCTCCTTCTATGTGCTTCAGTTGCAGTGCATATTCAACCATAGGGCTTTATATCCAACATTCATATTTTGTATATTTATGGAAACCCTTCCTGGGTTGTCTTGGAAAAGTGTTGAGGAGCATAGATCTCCATTTTTAGCCCTATATGAGCATGATCTTATCAGATCCATTTACATACATGTTCTAGCTATAGTATTAGTCACTAAAACTATGTTTTCCATACTTCAGTACTTTGTGTAGTAGTGTATTACATGTTTTGGGTACATTTTGGAAATGGAGGCTTCTTTTGCCTATCTTGAGGGGCTGGAGCCCCAAGATCTTGTACTTATTTATTGATGCTATACATAATAACATGGATCTATTATTTGGCTCACATGTAATATGTTAAAATTTGCTGCTATTTCCATTATTATGAGATATATTCCTACTTTTCCCATTTGGGAATATTATAGTTGTATTAGAGCATAATATTGGCTCAGCCTATGAAGACATTGCATCTATGTTATCAGAAGAAGAAGAAGCTTCTCATAGAAAAGAGAAGGCTCACTGAAGAGACAAAGGCGAGTCTCCATTATTTGGAGAAATGGAGGGAAAGAGGTTTTCATAACTTCTTCTCCAAACTATGCATGAGATTAAAGGAGAAATCAAGGGAATGAGGAGGGAAACACATGAAGATCCCTCAAGAGTATTTACACATGAAGAAATATCCAATTCTTCCTATTATGTGTGTGGGAATTCAGGCACACAATCAGATCTACAACGTGGTACCATGCCTAAATTCTTGGCAACAGAAGAAGAAGAAGGAGAAACACCAGAGGAGAAGACTCTTGGTGGCTATCTCCAAGAATATGAATCTTAGTCTAGAATATTCAAGGGACATCTAAGCTTCCAAGGATTTTGTCAAATCAAGGAAGATAGAAGACCCAGTAACTACAATAGAAGAAGAGGGTGCATGCAACACACTTTGGGTAGATTATTTCTACCTACTTTTTATGGGTCACCCAAGAGTACAACCAAGGCTTGGGTAAGGAAGCTAGACACATATTTCCAACTGCATCAAGTTTCAGAAGAGGAAGCCATTAGAGTAGCAGCGCTGCATCTTGAAGGTAATGCTTATGCCTGGTGCTTATTTGAATCTTCTTCATTGAATAATGCAAATATATCTACATATGAAAAGTTCACTAGGATGTTAGTGAAAAGATTTTATTTAAAACAATCTGAAACTTCTTCGGGAGAGCAAACCAAATCCTAGAAATCAGGACCTTTGCATGAGTTGGAAGGATCCATGAAATCAACTCCATTTCAGAACATTGTTGAGGGGATTAAAGATCTGCAACATGCTTTGCCTAAGTAAAAAGCCCCACTTCAACAAGAACTTTCTTCTCAAGAAGAAGACTCGAGGATTTGTCCTTCAAGAGGAGATCAAGACAAAGAATCTCTTAATGATGAGGTATTCTCCATTGATGACGAGAAGGTAGAGGAAGAGCTGGAAAGATCCTCCAGTGTTGTGATAGTAGGAGGAGATCTACTTCTATTTAGAGATGGAGATGAAGCAATTGCTTCAACTAAAGGAGCTCTTGTATCTTTTCAAGAAGTTCCAAAGGATCTTAAATATAAATATCACGAGCAGTGTGTGTCCATATTGATAGACAATGAGACAAAATAATGGAGGAAGTGTGTTCCAACATTGAATGTAGTCTTTGGGGCACAAACTATGATAGATCATTCCTTTGTGATCAAGACTCTTGACACCAATGAGATGTTGGGTGTACATGGGTTGATTACATTTGATGAAGACACCTTAGACTGTGAGATCTTGCAGAAGGTAGGAGAAGATGAGAAGGAGGGCCAGCACCAAATGATTGAGAGCATATATACCCATCCTTTTCGAAAGGTTTATGCACAGAAGTAGGAGGATGATTTCTGCAATGAGGGCAGGAACAAATCAATCCACTCACATATACAACCTTCTCTAGGCCTCGATGTTTCATTACATGGAGGCATTCCACTAGGGAGACCCCCTGATTGGAGGAAAATCAAAGAGTTATCACAACATGTTGCACCACTCATAGATCCAAGAGAAGTGGGAGCATTGGGAGATCATTGTACAACACTGATATTCTTGGGTGGACTTAAGGAGGAGGGATATATTCTCCTAACATCATCATTACCTACTCTCATTTCGGATTCTGTGCTGAGAAAGGAGTAGCAAGGGGAGGATAGCAGCCTTCCAATATTTCACTTCGGCATATGAGATGTCAAAGAGGAGGAAAAATACATGATAAATGCTTTCTATGACAGATCATTAGCGCTGTAACTTTGGAGGATAGATCCATACTGGAAATCCCAACCATTGGTGGATTATTTCAAGTATATTTTCAGTTGTATTATACGTGATGACCAGCTACAAGAGGAAGGATATTCAGTTAGAGGCACACCCATCTGTCATGTGTGGGATCTTCTGTCCTAGAGCTTCCAAGCTTTCAGGAAAGTGTTAAAGAGCACATGAAGATTTTCTCTTCAGCCACACTTATTCCATGAAGTCATACAACACTATCATGGAGGAGTTTACTTGGGAAGGCCTTGAAGAGGAGGTATATTAGCATTTGAGGAGATGCATGGACCATGTGGAGATGGTAGAGATACATAACTCTACGGAGGAGTTATCACAACCACTTCTTTCTTCTTTTGGAATGAGAGGGGATCTACCTATGGACCACTCCATTTTTATGAGCAGAGATTATGGTAAGGAGCATATTTATGTGCATGATGTTTTACTTCATGATTATGTGCACTCCTTTACCATGTATATGTAGGTCATTTCTCGAAGTAGGAGAATTCTTCCTTACAAAATTCATGGCCAGATTTGGGCCATAAACATTTCTGAGCATGGCCACTCCCTAGGAGGATATAGGAAGATGATATATCATTATTGGTGTGCACCAAAGGCACCAAAAGTTTCTCACCTTTTCAAAACTTGTGAGAAAACTATGGCAGCAAGTAAGTGGTGGGGAAACCACTTACCATATCATGATCTGAGGCAGTCACGAGATATACTGCACTGGTTCCACATGTGGGGCTATGATCCACATCCATTATTGGATTTGGTTCTTTATGTATCACTGGTTTTGATCCGATATATTGATGATGTACCTATTCCTTTTATGGGAATAATTGGAGGGAGGATGGAAGGATTGGATGTGCCCTTTGGGAAAGAGATTCTCCATGGTTCTTATCTTTCATATTTCTGGGAGAGCATTGGACCATCCATGATTGTTACATTGGGTCTCTTGTTTCCTTATAGGATGAGTCAATTGGGTAACTTGAGCACTTGGGAGGTGCCTCTCATGAGTAGATGGGAGGAGTTTTTCTATGAATTACCATTATGGAGGGTGATTAATTTTATATGGATGATAGCTTGGATGATGGAGCTTCACATGGGGATGAAGGTTCCCTATATTTTTCAGATCTATCGTTGCATTTTCTTGAGAACAAGCAACATTTGGGAGGGGAGGACTATAATATTCCTAAATTATCATGCAACTAATTGGAATATTAAAATCTAAGTTTGCTTTCTTGTTTTATGAATAAGTGGGTAGGGAGACCCATAAATCTCTTTATTAGGAATAAAACCACTTCTCATGTGAAAGTGGATCATATTTTCAGCTTAATAAAGCACCCTAAGGTGTGAATAGGGGTTAGAGCATGTGTATTGGGTCAACTTCGAACAAATCAATAGCGCTATCATGGAGGAGTGGCATTCAATGAGGGACAACGCAGTTTTAGATGGAGACACATTGCATGGAAGTAGTGTCATTAATGGATGGGGATTAGGGTTTGGAAGCTCATTTATTATAAAAGAAGGAGGATGGAAGCCATATTATTCATGTTATGATATGTTTATGTTTTGATTATATGGTCTCTTTTGACATATAAGCTTTCTTTAGTTGTTTAGCTAAGATTGCAGTGTTGTTTAGCATAGGGTGTTCCTGATCAGGAATCCCACCTTTCTCCTTGAGAGGCCTCATAGGAAGAGATTTTTCACCATATTTCCACATTCAGGTTTCAGGCTAAGCTTTAGTCTTATGGTACAATGCAGTTTCTATTGAGAGATGTTTTGAGTTGCATGGTGTAGCAGTGGAAGATTTTATTGGGTGTTTTCTTAGCTAGTTTTGCAGTGGAGGAATGTTTCCTTGCATTGGGAGGCCAATAAAGGAGCCCCTTGGGTATTTGAAATATTTGGCATCAACCCAAGATTATTTATCCCTTACAACGTAGTTCTAGTCTAGATCTGTGTTATTTTAGTGAGTTGTTGCAGTGGGCAACCCAAAAAGGGCTGAAAACCCAAAGTTAAAATCTGGCCAAACCATTTCTGGGTTTTTCCGGGGTTTTTAAGTAGAATCCATGGTTAAAATATAGGTTCATTCTGAGCACTTGAAAAACCTTCCCCACATGGTTCTTCTCCTCAAAAGTAGTAGTTTCCCACGACAACAGTTTCCTCAGCAGCAATAGTTTGCTTGCCATTGAAAGGATCAACCCTTCATTGAGAGAGTCCTTTTGGTGGAGTTCTTTCAGATCTACATCAGATTCAACCACCTCCTTCTATGTGCTTAAGTTTCAATGCATATTCAACCCTAGGGCTTTAGATCCACCATTCATATTTTGTGTATTTCCGGAAACCCTTCCTAGGTTGTCTTGGAAAAGTTTTGAGGAGCATAGATCTCCATTTTTGGCCCTATATGAGCACGATCTTATTAGATCAATTTATATATATGTTCTAGCTGCAGTATTAGTCACTAAAACTGTGTTGTGCTTAATTCAGTACTCTGTGTAGCAGTGTATTACATGTATTGGGTACATTTTGGTAGTGGAGGCTTCTTTTGCCTGTCTTGAGGGGCTAGATCCCCAAGATCTTGTACTTATTTATTTCTGTTATACATATTACCATGGATCTATTATTTGGCTCATATGTAATTTGTTAACATTTGATGCTATTTCCATTATTATGAGCTATATTCCTACTTTTCCCATTTGGGAATATTACAATTATCCAATAAGGGATTATCTTCAGTTTGTGGATAAGAAGAATTTCACAGTTGATGGAATCCTAATCGATTTCTTTATAACAACATCAAATTCTATAGGTATGGCTTTCTTACTATGTAAAATCCACCAATTTGTATAATCACTGACCCATGTAGGTCTATAATTCCTCCTATGTCGTTCAAGGCTAGAATGATTTTATAACAATAAGTATATACCATTTTTTGAATATATTTATTTTTTGATCAAGATTCTTAGAACTATAAAGTTATAAACTAATTGGATTTATGTGGATTAATGGAAATAAAATTTACTATGCTCATAGCAATGTCACTACATCCTCCAAAGTACGTGCACAGTTCAATTCATATCCTGCTTTCCTGTTAGTAATATTTTACCCATGCCTTTTATCTCTCTCATATAGTTTCTATTGGAAATATTGAAAATATGGAGTGCTCTACATGGCCTGATAACATTAATTGTGCTTCAACTATTGTTTCCAGGAAAACCATTAAGAACTTCTTACAATGGAGCAAGCGGTGACTACCTAGGTTATACAGATATTTCCTATCAAGTTTCCATAAGAGATGGATATGACTACATGTATTTCTCTATCCAAATAACAAAAGATGGTATTATTATCTATAGCGAACAACCAGACCTTACAATAGGAACAAATATCTTATCAAATTTAGTGTTCTATCCATATCACCTAACAACAATACCATACATCAACAAAATGGTGCTAGATACCCCAAATACAAGCCATGTATCTTCATGTTTCATCTCGCATGGAATGAAATTCAAAGCTTGACATGTAATTTTGATCCAAGATAGTTGAATCAATTAAACTAATAGAAAATCTCTTCCTTTCTCACCTATTAATTTCCAAAGTTTCAAAAGTGTAATCATTTGAATTGTTCCTCAAATGGTCATAAATTGTTAACTTCTCCCTCTTTTTACAAATAATAATTGAGAACATTAGCCCTGTTAAAATATAACAGGTTGATGGAGTTAAAATATTGCACAGTATACATTATTCATTTTGTTATGATTTCATGTCATCATCAACATAGAGGTACAATTGTTCAATCTCATTAGTAGTATGAGGTGTTACATCTAAAATAGTTCCTGAAATAAATGTAAACAATATATTCTATAAACTGTATCTTCTTTCTTGATTTTTTCTTTCACATAATTCACGAGCTATAGCATTGCAAAGGATCCTCAGTATCATAGAGGACACTATTTCAGCTCTAAACATGAGTAGTTACAATAGCATGACCGGTAGGATCATGATACAATCTAATGAAAGTGTTGTGCCAATGGAGTTTAAGAAACTTACATAATTTAAGCTTTTTTATATTTCGGACGAAACTACTATTAGCATTCCAGGTTCTACCATTGAGGAGATAAAAATTTCTCATGTTGTATTATTAAGGAGGAATGTGATTTTATCGGCTTCTCGGTCATTTCTTGTAGGGGCCACAAACATTGTCCAGCGAATGCACCTTTAAAAAATGTAAATTTTTGTCTTTATTCTCAAGAATGAATTTTCTTTGCTATCCTTCGACAATATTTCAGATCCAACAATGGAAATCCACTCCTTCGTAAGTCTTGCAAAAGTATATGGGCTTATCACTGACTTTCCAGCAAAAAGTGCATATCTAGGTAATAATCGTTACTTTCATTTTTTATTTAAAGCTTAAGTAAACACATTTTTCCCAAAAATTGATTAAAAAACAACAAGTTCATATCTGACTTAGATTTATTTCTTTCATTCTTTATTTGGTGCTTAAAGTTGTTGAGAAATATATGGCATCAAGTATTAGGTGATTTCTCTTCTTATGATAACTGATTGTGAATGCCTTTTAATTTCTTATATTAGGATAATCTCTTTCTTTGATTATCAATGTTCTTCTTCATCAAACAGCTAACAATGCATAAAGCATAAAGAGGCAAGACACATAGAATATAAGCTATCAGCTAGGGCCAAAACCTGTCCCACTTGGGAGGAAAACCAGAAAAAAATATTCTTCTTATAGAGACTTCAATTGATGAATACCAATACCAATACCCTTGACCCATTTTCCACTCCAAGACCAAGACACAAAGATTCCTTTAGTCAACAATAGTCAAACCTCTTGCTTCTTCCTTCTTCTCGGCTACCCTTAAGAAACTAGAAAAGGACCAGGTGATGAAGACTATCTCAATAGTGGAGATCTATTACTTACTCCTTGTTGGACTCCTTCTTTTCTGCTTCCTCCACTTCCCCAGTGATATGGGATACTTCTCTTCCTCTTTTGTTATTGTCCTTCTTGATCTTAGGACAATCTCTCCTACAGTGCCCATATTATTGACACCCATAGCATTGAATCTTAGCCATGTTCTTTTCCTTTTTCTGAGGACCAAACTTTCCAAATTTTCCTTTCCCTTTTGTCATTGTAGCATATGCTTGCTCACCTGATCCCACAACAGATTTTGCCTTTAGTCTCGATTCTTCAATATTGCACAGTGACCACAGTTCATGGAATAGAGTAGCTTCTTTCTTCCCATAAATACTAGAACTAAAGTTACCCCACTCCTTAGGTAGAGCATTTATTACAATTTTAGTCATTTCCCTGTCAGACATTACTTCTCCCAGATCTTGAAGTTGATCCCTGATCTCAGATATCATCATAAAGTATGAGGCTATTCGATCTTCCTTTGACATCTTCAGCCTGTAAAGTTCTTGCCTTAGAGAGATAACTTCTCTTGTAGTGCTCATGGAATACAAATCCACCATTTTTTCATATATTTATTTTTAATTTTAAAGTTTAGATACATATGGGATGAGGGATCCTTGATGGATTCAATGAGAATCGTCTGAGCCCCAACTCCCCCCTTCATAAACTTTTCAAATTCTTAATCATATTCTTTTCCTATTTTGGTGATAGATCCTTTGACATGATTCATGACCTCATTTTCAATGAGATTTTAGATAACCATGGTATGTTCTATGATTAATGCAGTTTTACTTCAATCTTTCTGATAGTCCCAATTCAATTTAGTAATCACATAAAATTAAAAGTAAGATTATGATAGAACATTATAATAGATCAACGAAAGACAAGCCAAATAATATATCATAATTTGTAATTCTTCTTGTCCAACAAATATAGAGATGAATTTTTGTTACAACAGTCAACATGATTCCCTAGCCAACAAAGACTTGAGTTGGCCAAGCCAACTTCTCCAAAAACCAAATCAACCTTTCTCCAAGTGTCACACACACCCCTCAAAGACAGCTCCACAAAGTCAATGTAAGTCAACAACAAATGGTCAACGCATAAGTCAATGCTGCATTCAAATATGTAATCAATAGATAACAGTCAAAGTCAATGCTTCTCCCCGATTTTTGTGCCCTCAAATGTGGCCTCAAGAAATCATAATTTCTGTCCAAGAAAGAGGGCCAAACTCTAATAATTTACCCATGGTCAACGTTGGTCAACGCTTCAACAAAACCCTAAAACAAGTTTGCAATTTTCAGCAGCTTCATATTCACACGCGTGAGAGATGGAAGCCTCTCCTAGGCTATACAAACCAGTCAAATAACAAGTAGAGTGTGTGATGAGATGATGATGAAATGAGCATCATATCTCTCTTATTTATATCCATCAATGAGGGTGTGTGACACATCTGTTGGGGTTTGTGAGCCTACATTGAAAATATGACCGACCTTGTTAATTTTCACATGCATGGAAAATAAAATCAAAATATAAGTTCTACTCATCCAAACAAGATGATATTTAGATAAATCTTGCACCTCTCCGAAAGAGGAATCCAACAAAAGTATAAGCATAATTAATTGAGCAGTGCAACATGGATTTTGGACCTAGTTTCCCAAAAATAACACTCCCTCTCAACTAGGGAGAGCTCCATCTACCCACCTGTGCCATCCTGTCATCATTTCCGTTGTGTAATATCATCATCATCATCCTGCAATCCTCAATCCTGTGTCATCCTTTTTGGGTATGTGTTATATTCTTTCCATGACTAGTCACGCGTGGGGGGGCAATATATCGTACTATACGTTGCGCCGGGCACAACAGGGGGGTCAGAGGGGGGGTGGCAGCCCCCCCTCTTTTGGATTTAGGGCAATGCCCCAGGAAAAAAAAATTGGACCCTATTTTTCGGTGGGCGAACCCGCCCATGGTTTTGTGCATGGGTTTGCAGATGGTTTTTGTCCCCTGGTATTTTGTAGATCCGGTCAAGGGAACTATGGTTATGTTCTAATACAGGGTTAATGGATTAGGGTTTATGTATGCTTTGGCATATATACATATGTGTGTTGTAACAATAAAAGGAATATAATGAAAAATCAAGCTAGTCGTCCCGATCTGGGATCTAGGGGAAAATCTCTGTGTATATTTGTTTTATGTTTTATGCTCTCTCTATTGTTTATCTTCTATTTTTAAGATTCATTTGCAGGTAATTTCTGTACAGGGTTAAAACCTACAATCGTGTTGTAACATGATTTGCTGGTTCTGAGGGTAAACAAACAAGAGTGAGTCACAAAGACATCACACTCCACTGAATCGAAGTCAGCTTAGAGGGTAAAACCTCAATTGGACTCAAGAGAGTCACATACTAACCTGAAGTGAGTTTACTGACTTGAAGTCAACTTAGAGGTAAGAACCTCATCAGACTTGATCCCAGATGAAGGTGTTGGACACATCCCCATCCTAGTCATAGAGAGTACGACAATATTCGATGCATCCTTAAATCTTGCTATTGTTCTCTATCCACATTTTCTACCTCATTATCCAAATGAGAGGTACTTCCCATGAGTCCGAAACTCCATGGGTAGGATGCATGTGGGGCATAGATCAAAGAATGGGTGAAACAACTCAACATCATAAAGGTAGGCCAGAAGCACAAAAAGGTTTAGCAATCTTGGACCCGTGTGTGAATATATCTCCAAGAAGCTATCCCCAATCCCCCTGGAGATCCTAGAGCTCATTTTCCAACTCAATAAGGACGCTCACAATAGGTTATGTCCACAATTCCAAGCTTCTCATGGAAGGTTACGAATTTGACTGTCCCAGGGGCTTCATGTGAATATTTGTGACCTAAGCATCAGTCCAATTGTGATCAAGCCTTATGACACCTCACTGTACCATATCTTGGATAAATTTGTACCTAATATCAATATGTTTGGATTGATCGTGGAACATGGGATTCTCAGAAAGACAAATCCCACTTTGGCTATCACAAAGGATACCGGTGGTATCTAGCACATTGATCCAAGTGGATATTGGTGGCCACCCACCTATTCCACTCGGGCCCCCACCATTTTTTCTTTCCTTTTTTTAGTTTCCAACTATAGCATAGTTTACTATTTTAAGCAGTTTTTTGGGTCCTAAACTTTCGGAGCCGTTTTGAGGCCCTAGAGGAAGTTTTTTGGGAAAACCAGGAGCAAAATGGAAGTTTTTCGATGTTGCTCACATCAAAATTTGTAGTCCTTGGATATATATTTATAACAAGATATTTGTGTGATAAACAGAGATCATATGCCAAAGTTGTGTCCGCGGGAATCTGATGTACCAATTTACCCAAACGTGGCCCATAGTTTTGGTGCTTCATCTCCTAGGGTTAGGTTTTTGGATGTTTAGGGTTTTCCATTATTTATCAATGATAAATAGGCCCTCGAGCCAAATTTTAAAATAGTTCAAAGGCATGTAGCTGCCACATATATTCTCAAAGATAAGCTACCAACACCCTAACTAGTTTATTTCCATTTCGTCTCTAAAAAAAATTTAGTTCTTTGAAATTAATGAAATAACGTGCTATTTATACTACATATTTGTGTTTATGGTTATATGTGTATTTTGTTGCATTCCTTCATAAATGAGGATCAATGGTATCAGAGTGGTCTTCTCTTTCTTGATCCTTCTTTGCATGTCCCCAACAAGGTTAGGGTATAAGGAGTTAGAGCTTAATATGGTTGAACCTTTGGAAGATCAGCCTCGCAAACCCCGACGACTGCTTACGAGGGATGAAAATAAATATGAGGGAGAAGGATATATTATTAACATATTACTCGAGGAGGCCCTCAAAAAACAAAGGAACGCGATGATGGATAAATTTTCCCAGTTCCTTCAACGATTTCCCACTAGCGGTGCATCTACATCCAACAACTAGTATGGAGGCGCAACTTCTTTTAAGGTACATGTAAACTTTGAAATTCCCATATTTGATGGCCAAATAGATGCAGATGCTATAGATAGATAGTTGAATCTATTAGAAGGATATTTTTCGGTTCATGACTTTTCTGATCGGGAGGAGCATCTCTTCAACTCACATATGTGGGTAAAGGGTTCCCTGCTATAGTTCATTGTCGATAGTGGGAGTCAAAAGGACCTCATTTCAGCAGAGGTTGTGAAGCGGTTAGGCTTTCTGAACACAACACACTCATATTCCTACACCACCGAGTGGCTTCACCAAGGACGAGATCTCCATGTCAGCCAACAACGGTTCCTTCCCACTTCTCATGTGAAAGTGGATCATCTTTTCAGCTTAATAAAGCACCCTAAGGTGTGAACAAGGGCTAGAGCATGTGGACTGGGTCAAATTTGACCAAATCAACAACGCTATCATGGAGGAGTGGCATTCAATGAGGGACAATGTAGTTTTAGATGGATACACATTTCATCGAAGTAGTGTCATTAATGGATGGGGATTAGGGTTTGGAAGCTCATTTCTTATAAAAGGAGGATGATGACAGCCATATTATGTAGGTTATGATATGTTTATGTTTTGATTATATGGTATGTTTAGACATATATGATTTTTTGGCTGTTTAGCTAAGATTGCAGTGCTGTTTAGCACAGGGTGTTCCTGATTGGGAATCCCACCTCTATCCTTGAGAGGCCTCATATGAAGAGATTTTGCACTATATTTCCACATTCAATTTTTAGGCTAAGCTTCAGTCTTGTGGTACAACACATTTTTTGTTGAGAGATGTGCTGAGTTGCAGGGTGCAGCAGTGGAAGATTGTATTGGGTGTTTTTTGAGCTAGTTTTGCAGTGGAGGAAGGTTTCCTTCCATTGGGAGGCCATTAAAGGAGCCCCTTGGGATTATTTGACATATTTATCATTATGCAAAGATGATTTTATCCCCTACAATGGAGTTCTAGTCTAGATCTGCGTTATTTTAGTGAGTTGTTGCAGTGGGCAACCCAAAAAGGGCCGAAAATCCAAAGTTAAAATCCGGCCAAACCATTTCTGGGTTTTTTGAGTAGAATTCGTGGTTATAATCCTCGATCATTCTAAGCACTCAAATAGCCTTCCACACATGGTTATTCTCCTAAAAATTATTAGTTCCCAATAACAACAGTTTCCTCAGCAGTAGTAGTTTGCTTTCCATTGAAGGGATCAACCCTTCATTGTGAGAGTCCTTTTGGAAGAGTTCTTTCAGATCTACATCAGATTCAACCACCTCCTTCTATGTGCTTTAGTTGCAGTGCATATTCAACCCTAGGGCTTTAGATCCACCATTCATATTTTGTATATTTCTGGAAACCATTCCTGGATTGTCTTGGAAAAGTGTTGAGGAGCATAGATCTCCATTTTTAGCCCTATATGAGCATGATCTTATCAGATCCATTTACATACATGTTCTAGCTATAGTATTAGTCACTAAAACTGTGTTTTCCATACTTCAGTACTTTGTGTAGTAGTGTATTATATGTTTTGGGTACATTTTGGAAACGGAGGCTTCTTTTTCCTATCTTGAGGGGCTGGAGCCCCAAGATCTTGTACTTATTTATTGATGCTATACATAATACCCTGGATCTATTATTTGGCTCACATGTAATGTGTTAACATTTGCTGCTATTTCCATTATTATGAGATATATTCCTACTTTTCCCATCTAGGAATATTACAGTTGTATTAGAGCATAAGATTGGCTCAGCCTATGAAGACATTGCATCTATGTTATCAGAAGAAGAAGAAGCTTCTCACAGAAAAGAGAAGGCTCACTGTAGAGACAAAGGCGAGTCTCCATTATTTGGAGAAATGGAGGGAAAGAGGTTTTCAGAACTTCTTCTCCAAACTATGCATGAGATTAAAAGAGAAATCAAGGGAATGAGGAGGGAAACACATGAAGATCCCTCAAGAATATTTACACATGAAGAAATATCCAATTCTTCCTATTATGTGTGTGAGCATTCAGGCACACAATCAGATCTACAAGGTGGTACCATGCCTACATTCTTGGCAACAGAAGAAGAAGAAGGAGAAACACCAGAGGAGGAGACTCTTGGTGGCTATCTCCAAGAATATGAATCTTAGTCTAGAATGTTCAAGGGACATCTAAGCTTCCAAGGGTTTTGTCAAATCAAGGAAGATAGAAGACCCAATAACTACAATAGAAGAAGAGGGTGCATGCAACACACTTTGGGTAGATTCTCTCTACCTACTTTTTATGGGTCACCCAAGAGTACAACCAAGGCTTGGGTAAGGAAGCTAGACACATATTTCCAACTGCATCAAGTTTCAGAAGAGGAAGCCATTAGAGTAGCAGTGCTGCATATTGAAGGTAATGCTTATGCCTGGTGGTTATTTGAATCTTCTTCATTGAATAATGCAAATATATCTACATATGAAAAGTTCACTAGGATGTTAGTGAAAATATTTTATTTGAAACAATCTGAAACTTCTTTGGGAGAGAAAACCAAATCCTGGAAATCAGGACCTTTGCATGAGTTGGAAGGATCCATGAAATCAACTCCATTTCATAACATTGTTGGGGGGTTTAAAGATCTGCAACATGCTTTTCCTAAGTAAAAAGCCCCACTTCAACAAGAACTTTCTTCTCAAGAAGAAGACTCGAGGATTTGTCCTTCAAGAGGAGATCAAGACAAAGAATCTCTTAATGATGAGGTATTCTCCATTGATGACGAGAAGGGAGAGGAAGAGCTAGAAATATCCTCCAATGCTGTGATAGTAGGAGGAGATCTACTTCTATTTACAGATGGAGATGAAGCAATTGCTTCAACTAAAGGAGCTCTTGTATCTTTTCAAGAAGTTCCAAAGGATCTTAAATATAAATATCACGAGCAGTGTGTGTCCATATTGATAGACACTGAGACAAAAAAATGGAGGAAGTGTGTTCCAACATTGAATGTAGTCTTTGGGGCACGAACTATGATAGATCATTCCTTTGTGATTAATACTCTTGACACCAATGAGATGTTGGGTGTACATGGGTTGATTACATCTGATGAAGACACCTTAGACTATGAGATCTTGCAGAAGGTAGGAGAAGATGAGAAGGAGGGCCAGCACCAAATGATTGAGAGCATATACACCCATCCTTTTTGGAAGGTTTATGCATAGAAGTAGGAGGATGATTTCTGTAGTGAGGGCAGGAACAAATCAATCCACTCACATATACAGCCTTTTCTAGGCCTTGATGTTTCATTACATGGAGGCATTCCAGTAGGGAGATCCCCTGATTGGAGGAAAATCAAAGAGTTCTCACAACATGTTGCACCACTCATAGATCCAAGAGAAGTGGGAGCATTGGGAGATCATTGTACAACACTGATATTCTTGGGTGGACTTAAGGAGGAGGGAGACATTCTCCTAACATCATCATTACCTACTCTCATTTCAGATTCTGTGCTGAGAAAGGAGTAGCAAGGGGAGGATAGCAGCCTTCCAATATTTCACTTTGGCATATGAGATGTCAAAGAGGAGGAAAAATACATGACATATGCTTTCTATGACAGATCATTAGCGCTGTAACTTTGTAGGATAGATCCATACTAGAAATCCCAACCATTGGTGGATTATTTCAAGTATATTTTCACTTGTATTATACGTGATGACCAGCTACAAGAGGAAGGATATTCAGTTAGAGATGAGGTCATCTACTATCATGGTAGGATCTTCTTGTCTAGAGCTTCCAAGCTCAAGGAGAAGTTACTACAAAGAGCACATGAAGATTTTCTCTTCAACCACACTTATTCCATGAAGTCATACAACACTATCATGGAGGAGTTTACTTGGGAAGGCCTTGAAGAGGAGGTATATCAGCATTTTAGGAGATGCATGGACCATGTGGAGATGGTAGAGATACATAACTCTGCGGAGGAGTTATCACAACCACTTCTTTCTTCTTTTGGAATGAGAGGGGATCTACCTATGGACCACTCCATTTTTAATAGCAGAGATTATGGTAAGGAACACATTTATGTGCATGATGTTTTACTTCATGATTATTTGCACTCCTTTACCATGTATATGGAGGTCATTTATCCAAGTAGGAGAATTATTCCTTACAAAATTCATGGCCAGATTTGGGCCATAAACATTTCTGAGCATGGCCACTCCCTAGGAGGATATAGGGAGATGATATATCATTTTGGGTGTGCACCAAAGGCACCAAAAATTTATCACCTTTTCAAAACATGTGAGAAAACTATGGCAGCAAGTAAGTGGTGGGGAAACCACTTACCATATCATGATCTGAGGCAGTCAGGAGATATACTGCACTGGTTCCACATGTGGGGCTATGATCCACATCCATTATTGCATTTGGTTCTTTATGTATCACTGGTTTTGATCCGATATATTGATGATCTACCTATTCCTTTTATGGGAATAATTGGAGGGAGGATGGAAGGATTGGATGTGCCCTTTGGGAAAGAGATTTTCCATGGTTCTTATCTTTCATATTTCTGGGAGAGCATTGGACCATCCATGATTGTTACATTGGGTCTCTTGTTTCTTTATAGGATGAGTCAATTGGGTAACTTGAGCACTTGGGAGGTGCCTCTCATGAGTAGATGGGAGGATTTTTCCTATGAATTACCATTATGGAGGGTGATTAATTTTATATGGATGATAGCTTGGACGATGGAGCTTCACATGGGGATGAAGGTTCCCTATATTTTTCAGATCTATCGTTGCATTTTCTTGAGAACAAGCAACATTTGGGAGGGGAGGACTATAATATTCCTAAATTATCATGCAACTAATTGGAATATTAAAATCTAAGTTTGCTTTCTTGTTTTATGAAAAAGTGGGTAGGGAGACCCATAAATCTCTTTATTAGGAATAAAACCACTTCTCATGTGAAAGTGGATCATATTTTCAGCTTAATAAAGCACCCTAAGGTGTGAATAGGGGTTAGAGCATGTGGATTGGGTCAAATTTGACCAAATAAATAGTGCTATCATGGAGGAGTGGCATTCAATGAGGGACAACACAGTTTTAGATGGAGACACATTGCATGGAAGTAGTGTCATTAATGGATGGGGATTAGGGTTTGGAAGCTCATTTATTATAAAAGGAGGAGGATGGAAGCCATATTATTCATGTTATGATATGTTTATGTTTTGATTATATGGTCTCGTTTGACATATAAGCTTTCTTCAGTTATTTAGCTAAGATTGCAGTGTTGTTTAGCATAGGGTGTTCCTGATCAGGAATCCCGCCTTTATCCTTGAGAGGCCTCATAGGAAGAGATTTTTCACCATATTTCCACATTCAGGTTTCAGGCCAAGCTTTAGTCTTATGGTACAGTGCAGTTTCTATTGAGAGATGTGCTGAGTTGCATGGTGTAGCAGTGGAAGATTGTATTGGGTGTTTTCTTAGCTAGTTTTGCAGTGGAGGAAGGTTTCCTTGCATTGGGAGGCCAGTAAAGGATCCCCTTGGGTATTTGACATATTTGGCATCAACCCAAGATTATTTATCCCTTACAGCATAGTTCTAGTCTAGATCTGTGTTATTTTAGTGAGCTGTTGCAGTGGGCAACCCAAAAAGGGCCGAAAATCCAAATTTAAACTATGGCCAAACCATTTCTGGGTTTTTCTGGGGTTTTTAATTAGAATCCATGGTTAAAATATAGGATCATTCTGAGCACTTGAACAACCTTCCCCACATGGTTCTTCTCCTCAAAAGTAGTAGTTTTCCATGGCAACAGTTTCCTCAGCAACAGTAGTTTGCTTGCCATTGAAAGGATCAACCCTTCATTGAGAGAGTCCTTTTGGAGGAGTTCTTTCAAATCTACATTAGATTCAGCCACCTCATTCTATGTGCTTAAGTTGCAGTGCATAATCAACCCTAGGGCTTTAGATCCACCATTCATATTTTGTGTATTTCCGGAAACCCTTCCTAGGTTGTCTTGGAAAAGTTTTGAGGAGCATAGATCTCCATTTTTGGCCCTATATGAGCACAATCCTATTAGATCAATTTATATATATGTTCTAGCTACAGTATTAGTCACTAAAACTGTGTTGTGCTTAATTCAGTACTTTGTGTAGCAATGTATTACATGTTTTGGGAAAATTTATGCAGTGGAGGCTTCTTTTGCTTATCTTGAGGGGCTAGAGCCCCAAGATCTTGTAATTATTTATTTCAGTTATACATATTACCATGGATCAATTATTTGGCTCATATGTAATTTGTTAACATTTGCTGCTATTTCCATTATTATGAACTATATTCCTACTTTTCCCATTTGGGAATATTACAATGATCCAATAAGGGATTATCTTCAGTTTGTGGATAAGAAGAATTTCACAGTTGATGGCATCCTAATCGATTTCTCTATAACAACATCAAATTCTATAGGTATGGCTTTCTTACTACTTAAACTCCACCAATTTGTATAATCAGTCACCCATGTAGGTCTATAATTCTTCCTATGTCGTTCAAGGCTAGAATGACTTTATAACAATAAGTATATACCTCTTTTTGAATATATTTATTTTTTGATCAAGATTCTTAGAACTATAAAGTTATAAAATAATTGGATTTATGTGGATTAATGGAAATAAAATTTACTATGCTCATAGCAATGTCACTACATCCTCCAAAGTAGGTGCACAGTTCAATTCATATCCTGCTTTCCTGTTAGTAATATTTTACCCATGCCTTTTATCTCTCTCATATAGTTTCTATTGGAAATATTGAAAATATGGAGTGCTCTACATGGACTGATAACATTAATTGTGCTTCAACTATTGTTTCCAGGAAAACCATTAAGAATTTCTTACAATGGAGCAAGTGGTGACTACCCAGGTTATACAGATATTGCCTATCAAGTTTCCATAAGAGATGGATATGACTACATGCATTTCTCTATCCAAATAACAAAAGATGGTGTTATTATCTATAGCGAACCACCAGACCTTACAATAGGAACAAATATCTTATCAAATTTAGTGTTCTATCCATATCACCTAACAACAATACCAGACATCAACAAAATGGTGCTAGATACCCCAAATACAAGCCATGTATCTTCATGTTTCATCTCGCATGGAATGAAATTCAAAGCTTGACATGTGATTTTGATCCAAGATAGTTGAATCAGTTAAACTAATAAAAAATCTCTTCCTTTATCACCTATTAATTTCCAAAGTTTCAAAAGTGTAATCATTCGAATTGTTCCTCAAATGGTCATAAATTGTTAAATTCTCCCTCTTTTTACAAATAATAATTGAGAACTTTAGCCCTGTTAAAATATAACAGGTTGATGGAGTTAAAATATTGCACAGTATACATTATTCATTTAGTTATGATTTCATGTCATCATCAACATAGAGGTACAATTGTTCAATCTCATTAGTAGTATGAGGTGTTACATCTAGAATTGTTCCTGAAATAAATGTAAACACTATATTCTATAAACTGTATCTTCTTTCTTGATTTTTTCTTTCACATAATTCACGAGCTATAGAATTGCAAAGGATCCTCAGTATCATAGAGGACACTATTTCAGCTCTAAACATGAGTAGTTACAACAGCATGACCGGTAGGATCATGATACAGTCTAATGAAAGTGTTGTGCCAATGGAGTTTAAGAAACTTACACAATTTAAGATTTTTTATGTTTCGGACGAAACTACTATTAGCATTCCAGGTTCTACCATTGAGGAGATAAAAAATTTCTCATGTTGTATTATTAAGGAGGAATGTGATTTTATCGGCTTCTCGGTCATTTCTTGTAGGGGCCACAAATATTGTCCAGCAAATGCGCCTTTAAAAAATGTAAATTTTTGTCTTTCTTCTCAGGAATGAATTTTCTTTGCTATCCTTCGACAATATTTCAGATCCAACAATGGAAATCCACTCCTTTGTAAGTCTTGCAAAAGTATATGGGCTTATCACTGACTTTCCAGCAAAAAGTGCATATCTAGGTAATAATCGTTGCTTTTATTATTTATTTAAAGCTTAAGTAAACACATTTTTCCCAAACATTGATTAAAAACAACAAGTGTATATCTGACTTAGATTTATTTCTTTCATTCTTTATTTGGTGCTTAAAGTTGTTGAGAAATATAGGGCATCAAGTATTAGGTGATTTCTCTTCTTATGATAACTGATTGTGAATGCTTTTTAATTTCTTATATTAGGATATTCTCTTTCTTTGATTATCAGTGTTCTTCTTCATCAAACAACTAACAATGCATAAATCATAAAGAGGCAAGACACATAGAATATAGGCTATTAGCCAGGGCCAAAACCTGTCCCACTTGGGAGGAAAACCAGAAAAAATTCTTCTTCTTATAGAGACTTCATTTGATGAATACCAATACCAAGAACCTTGACCCACTTTCCACTCCAAGACCAAGACACAAGGATTCCTTCAGTCAACAATAGTCAAACCTCTTGCTTCTTTGTTCTTCTCGACTACCCTTCAGAAACTAGAAAAGGACTAGGTGATGAAGACTATCTCAATAGTGGAGATCTATTACTTACTCCTTGTTGGACTCCTCCTTTTCTGCTTCCTCCACTTCCCCAGTGATATGGGCTACTTCTCTTCCTCTTTTGTTATTGTCCTTCTTGATCTTAGGACAATCTCTCCTACAGTGCCCATATTATTGACACCCATAGCATTGAATCTTAGCCATGTTCTTTTCCTTTTTCTGAGGACCAAACTTTCCAAATTTTCCTTTCCCTTTTGTCATTGCAGCATATGCTTGCTCACCTGATCCCACATCATATTTTTCCTTTAGTCTCGATTATTCAATATTGCACAGTGACCACAGTTCATGGAATAGAGTAGCTTCTTTCTTCCCATAAATACTAGAACTAAAGTTACCGCACTCCTTAGGTAGAGCATTTATTACAATTTTAGTCATTTCCCTGTCAGACATTACTTCTCCTAGATCTTGAAGTTGATCCCTGATCTCAGATATCATCATAAAATATGAGGCTATGCAATCTTCCTTTGACATCTTCAGCCTGTAGAGTTCTTTCCTTAGAGAGATAACTTCTCCTACAGTGCTCATGGAATACAAATCCACCATTTTTTCATATATTTCTTTTTAATTTTCAAGTTTAGATACATATGGGATGAGGGGATCCTTGATGGATTCAATGAGAATCCTCTGAGCCCCAACTTCCCCCTTCATAAAATTTTCAAATTCTTAAGCATCTTCTTTTCCTATTTTGGTGATAGATCCTTTGACATGATCCATGACCTCATTTTCAATAAGATTTTAGATAACCATGGTATGTTCTATGCTTAATGTAGTTTTACTTCAATATTTCTGATAGTCCCAATTCAATTTAGTAATCACATAAAATTAAAAGTAAGATGATGATAGAACATTATAATAGATCAACGGAAGAAAATCCAAATAATATATCATAATTTGTAATTCTTCTTGTCCAACAAATATAGAGATGAATTTTTGTTACAATAGTCAACATGATTCCCTAGCCAACAAAGACTTGAGTTGGCCAAGCCAACTTCTCCAAAAACCAAATCAACCTTTCTCCAAGTGTCACACACACCCCTCAAAGATAGCTCCACAAAGTCAATGTAAGTCAACAACAAATGGTCAACGCATAAGTCAATGCTGCATTCAAATATGTAATCAATAGACAACAGTCAAAGTCAATGCTTCTCCTCGATTTTTGTGCCCTCAAATGCGGCCTCAAGAAATCATAATTTCTGTCCAAGAAAGAGGGTCAAACTCTAATAATTTACCCATGGTTAATGTTGGTCAATGCTTCAACAAAACCCTAAAACCAGTCTGCAATTTTCAGCAGCTTCATATTCACACGCATGAGAGATGGAAGCCTCTCTTAGGCTATACAAACCAATCAAATAACATGTAGAGTGTGTGATGAGATGATGATGAAATGAGCATCATATCTCTCTTATTTATATCCATCAATGAGGGTGTGTGACACATCTGTTGGGGCTTGTGAGCCTACATTAAAAATCTGGCCGACCTTGTTAATTTGCACATGCATGGAAAATAAAATCAAAATATAAGTTCTACTCATCCAAACAAGATGATCTTTAGATAAATCTTGCACCTCTCTAAAAGAGGAAACCAAAAAAAGTATAAGCATAATTATTTGAGCAGTGCAACATGGATTTTGGACCTAGTTTCCCAAAAATAACACTCCCTCTCAACTAGGGAGAGCTCCATCTACCCACCTGTGCCATCCTGACATCATTTCCATTATGTAATATCATCATCATCATCATCCTGCAATCCTGTGTCATCCTTGTTAAGTATGCGTTATATTCTTTCCATGACTAGTCACGCCATGGGGGGCAATAGCTCGTACTATACGTTGCGTCGGGCACAGCAGGGGGGTTAGAGGGGGGGTGGCAGCCCCCCCTGTTTGGGATTTAGGGCAATGCCCCGGGAAAAAAATTTGGACCCTATTTTTCGGTGGGCGAACCCACCCATGGTTTTGTGCATGGGTTTGCAGATGGTTTTTGGCCCCTGGTATTTTGTAGATCCGGTCAAGGGAACTATGGTTATGTTCTAATCCAGGGTTAATGGATTAGGGTTTATGTATGCTTCGGCATATATACATATGTGTGTTGTAACACTAAAAGGAATATAATGAAAAATCAAGCTAGTCGTCCCGATTTGGGATCTAGGGGAAAATCTTTGTGTATATTTGTTTTATGTTTTATGCTCTCTCTATTGTTTATTTTCTATTTTTAAGATTCATTTGCAACTAATTTCTGTACAGGGTTAAAACCTACAATCGTGTTGTAACATGATTTGCTGGTTCTGAGGGTAAACAAACAAGAGTGAGTCACAAAGACATCACACTTCACTGACTCGATGTCAGCTTAGAGGGTAAAACCTCAATTTGACTCAAGAGAGTCACATACTAATCTGAAGTTAGTTTACTGACTTGAAGTCAACTTAGAGGTAAGAACCTCATCAAACTTGATCCCAGATGAAAGTGTTGGACACATCCCCATCCTATTCATAGAGAGTACGACAATCTTCAATGCGTCCTTCAATCTTGCTATTGGTCTCTATCCACATTTCCTACCTCATTATCCAAATGAGAGGTACTTCCCATGAGTTCAAAACTCCATGGGTAGGATGCATGCGGGGCATAGATCAAAGAATGGGTGAACCAACTCAACATCATAAAGGTGGGCCAGAAGCACAACAAGGTTCAGCAAGCCTAGACCTGTGTGTGAATATAGCTCCAAGAAGCTATCCCCAATCCCCCTGGAGATCCTAGAGCTCATTTTCAAACTCAAGAAGGACCCTCACAATAGGTTATGTCCACAATTCCAAGCTTCTCATGGAAGGTTACGAATTTGACTGTCCCAGGGGCTTCATGTGAATATTCGCGACCTAAGCATCAGTCCAATTGTGATCAAGCCTTACGACACCTCACTGTACCATATCCTAGATAAATTTGTACCTAATATCAATATGTTTGGATTGATCATGAAGCATGGGATTCTCAGAAAGACAAATCCCACTTTGGCTATCACAAAGGATATCGGTGGTATCTAGCACATTGATCCAGGTGGATATTGGTGGCCACCCACCTATTCCACTTGGGGCCCCACCATTATTTCTTTCATTTTTTTAGTTTCCTTAACTGTAGCACAGTTTACTATTTTAAGCAGTTTTTCGGGTCCTAAACTTCCGGAGCCGTTTTGAGGCCCTAGAGGAAGTTTTTTGGGAAAACCAAGAGAGAAATGGAAGTTTCTTCGATGTGGCTCACATCAAAAGTTGTATTCCTTTGATATATATTTATAACGAGGTATTTGTGTGATAAACAGAGATCATATGCCAAAGTTGTGTCCCCTGAAATCTAATGTACCAATTTACCCAAACGTGGCCCATAGTTTTGGTGCTTCATCTCCTAGGGTTAGGTTTTTGGATGTTTAGGGTTTTCCATTATTTATCAATGATAAATAGGCCCTCGAGCCAAATTTTAAAATAGTTCAAAGGCATGTAGCTGCCACATATATTCTCAAAGATAAGCTACCAACACCCTAACTAGTTTATTTCCATTTCGTCTCTAAAAAAAATTTAGTTCTTTGAAATTAATGAAATAACGTGTTATTTATACTACATCTTTGTGTTTATGGTTATATGTGTATTTTGTTGCATTCCTTCATAAATGAGGATCAATGGTATCAGAGTGGTCTTCTCTTTCTTGATCCTTCTTTGCATGTCCCCAACAAGGTTAGGGTATAAGGAGTTAGAGCTTAATATGGTTGAACCTTTGGAAGATCAGCCTCGCAAACCCCGACGACTGCTTACGAGGGATGAAAATAAATATGAGGGAGAAGGATATATTATTAACATATTACTCGAGGAGGCCCTCAAAAAACAAAGGAACGCGATGATGGATAAATTTTCCCAGTTCCTTCAACAATTTCCCACTAGCGGTGCATCTACATCCAACAACTAGTATGGAGGCGCAACTCCTTTTAAGGTACATGTAAACTTTGAAATTCCCATATTTGATGGCAAAATAGATGCAAATGCTATAGATAGATAGTTGAATATATTAGAAGGATATTTTTCGGTTCATGACTTTTCTGATCAGGAGGAGCGTCTCTTCAACTCCCATATGTGGGTAAAGGGTTCCCCTCTATAGTTCATTGTCGATAGTGGGATTCAAAAGGACCTCATTTCAGCAGAGGTCGTGAAGTGGTTAGGCTTGCTGACCAGAACACACTCATATTCGTACACCACCGGGTGGCTTCACCAAGGACGAGATCTCCATGTCAGCCAACAACGGTTCCTTCCCTACAACATCAAGCCCTTCATGAATGAGGTATTATGTGACATTGCTCCTATTGATGTTTTTGATGTATTATTAGGCCAAACATACTTGTGGAAGAGACATGTTGTGTATGAGTTGCGGCTTCGCGCTGTTATTTTTACTTTGGGAAATAAGTTGTACAGGATACCAGAGGTACCACCGCCTATTGCTACCTCTTCAGTTACTACAAAAAAATACAGTAAGCTCATTTCCAAAATCAAAAAATTTGTTTTCCTGATGATACACCCTCTGGGAAAGAATAATGTTGTGGCCATGATCTTTAGATAGGGCTCCTCCGCTCGACAACACCAAGTGGAAAAGGCCGTGGAGGAGTACACGGACATCTTCACCTCACCCACAGGGGTGCTTCTACACTGTCTGGTCAAGCACCACATCGATTTGACCCCAGATGTGCCGCTGCCCAATGGACCAATCAATAGGCACTCTATTCTAAATAACGATGAAATCAAGAGGAAAATTCAGGAGCTTCTATAGAAAGGTCACATCCGGCCGAGTTCATCGCTTTGTGGGAGCTTGATCGTTGGTGCAGAAGAAGGATGGGACTTGGAGACCTTGTATTGACTATCGATTTCTAAACAAGAACACTTTCCAGAATAGGTACCAATCCCATAGATTGATCTCCTTCTGGACCAACTCAAAGGGGTGAAATATTTTAGTAAAATCAACTGGAAGTCTAGGTATCACCAAGTACCAATCGAACACTCTTGTGTGTGGAAGACTGCCTTCAAAGCTAAGGAGGGAATTTTTGAATGGCTGGTCATGCCTTTCGGGTTGAAAAATTCTCCCACAACCTTCATGAGGCTAATGGAAAACATATTGTGGCCATTCACTAACTCATTTGTAGTAGTGTATTTGGATGACATCTTGATCTTTAGCCAGACTCGGGAAGAGCACCTCCACCACATCCGACAGGTCCTCCAAACACTGTGGAAACACATGTTGTGTTTCAATTTCAAGAAGTGAGCTTTTGATATGACCCATGTTGTTTATTTGGGATACATTATTGATGAGTGTGGGTGCATATGGATCCAACCAAGATCCAAGTCATTCGGGATTTGCTAGCCCCAACCACTCTAACAGAGTTTCGCAACTTTCTGTGTCTTACTAATTCCTACTGCAAGTTGGTGTTGGGATTCTCTCATATCACTTGGCCCTTGAGTCAAGTCACCAAGGGAGGAGAAAAATAAAAATTCTTCTGGTCGGAATCTCAATAGAAGGCGTTCGTAGGATTAGGGGAATTTTGAGGTCTAAAATGGGCCTCCTAAGGAAATTATAAAATAATAGTGGAAATACTAAAATAAGATTTGATTAAATCATCAAATTTTAGAGGGAAAGAAGAAAAAAAATAAATTTTCAACAATTATTTTCAACTTATATCCCTATTTGTTTACTCAAATTTTAAGCGAGAACACTCATTGGATGCATACTTTGATTCCTCATCCAAGGAGCACCCATGTTGTATACTTTCGATGGACCCTGCAACACAAAAAATGAAAAATACATGAAAAAATTTATTGTAATCTTGTTTTTAATGTATTTATCATTTTTCATGTAGCAGAATCCATCAAAAGTATGCAACATGGGTACTCCTTGTATGAGAAATCAAATTCTGAATCCAATGAGTACTCCTGCTTAAAATTTGAGTAAAACCTTAAGGAGATAAGTTGAAAATAGAAGTTGAAAAAGTAGTTTTATTATTTTATTATTTTTTAATATTTTTATTTTTTTTAACCCAAAAACGGTGAATCATCCCCCATGGTTGACATGGTCATCTTGAATCCTATTGGTTCTTATAAAGTTTATTTTGCTTGTATATTTTTCTTAGGAGCCCAATTTTAGACCTCAAAAGTTCTCTAATGAATTGAAACATCGGCTCTGCTCTGCCCTAGTGCTCACATTACCAAACTTTCAACAACAATTTGAGATCAAGATAGATGCCTCTGACTATGATATTTGGGCAGTTCTTAATCAACATGGGCAAATAATGGCATATCACAGTGAGACACTATCCAACACAGTCCACAAGTATCCCACTTATGACAAAGAAATGTGTTTCATTGTGCAGACTTTCCAACAATGGAAGCATTATATTTTGGGGAAGGAAATGATCATCCACATAGACCACTGACCCCTGCAGTTCATACGGACACAAGGGAAGTTTCATAATGATTTCCATCAGAAGTGGTCCACATATCTGCAATAGTTTCATTTGAACGTCAAGCACAAGAAGGGAAACACCAATAATGTTGCAGACTACCTCAAGATACCACCGATTGTGGCGCTAACCACTGTTCTCAAATATTGTGGGCATCAGACTTCTGATTGGATGTTTATTTAAAAGAGCGATCCAGAATTCGACCACACATACAAGACACTCGTGGAGGGTACACAAGTTCCAAATTTTCACCTCCAGGATGCAATGCTATGTCACCTAGGAAAGCTTTGTGTTCCTTCAAGCGAGCATGCCAAGATGTTTTGGGAAGCGCAATAAAATCAGGGCACTGGGAATTTATGGTCGAGAAAATAGTGGCAGTACTATAGAGGTATTTCTATTGGCCGAACCTTTGACAAAATGTCGAGAAGTATATCAAATCCTTCACTATTTGCACCATTGCCAAACTGACCATCAAGAAGCAAGGCCTCTATACCCCACCACCTACCCCTAGTCATCCTTGGGAATCCATCTCCATGGATTAGATGTCGGTCCTTCCTTCTACTAAGCATGGAAATGACTGTGTTTTAGTGGTCATCAACAGATTCTCGAAGATTTCCATTATGGTGGCCTGCAAGAAGAATATCACAACAGAAGCCACTACTAAACTCTTCTTTGACCAGGTTTGGGTGCACTTTGGGATCCCACAGTCTATCATCTTAGATTGGGACAACAGACTCCTTAGCACATTTTGGTCTAGCCTCTGGTCAATGTTGGACACCAAGATCACCGAGTCCACAACATTCCATCCCAAACTGATGGCCAGACATAGGTCGTCAACATGATGATCGTACACATTCTACACATGTACAATTCAATTCACCCACACACATGAGATGAGAGACTTCCCTATGTAAATCACAGTTATAACCGGGCTCTACATAGATCAATTGACCACAACCCCTTTCAGGTGGGCTTGGGATTCCTGCCACTATGTCCCATTGACATAGCCATTCCATTTGTGGCTACTCAGGCGAATTCATCTCATGTCCAGTCTGAAGCTGAAAAAGTGAACAAATTCATTGAGCACATTCAACACATCTAACAATAGGTTCATGACATATTGGAAAGAGCTAATGCTTAGTACAAGCAATGAGATGATCAACATCGAGTGCCACACAACTTCGAGGAGGGAGACAAAGTGTGGCTACATTTGTGGAAGGAGTGCCTCGTTGGATCCCAACGCAAGCTTTGCCTGATCTGATATGGGTCGTACACCATGACCAAGGCTATAGGGTCCAATGATTTTGAACTCAGTATTCCACCATTCCTTGGTCTGCATCTAGTGTTCAATGTGTACCGCCTTTGGCCCTACTTCCCACCTCTACTTGACACCTCCGACATTGCAGAAAAACTCACACCAACACAGTTAAACCTAGATTGCATGGAACATGCCACCAAAGATCGTATCATGGACATGAAAATAAAGAACACTCACTAGCAGAATATCCAACTATATCGGGTTGTCAAAGCTGGCCAACTCCTACACCAAGGCAAGTGGTTCACCAAGGACCAAGTTCAACAAAAGTTTCCTCATCTCATGGAGGAACTCAACGCAATGGGGACCATTGCTTCTTAAGGGGGGACAAAAGATCTAGGTGGATATTGGTGGCCACCCACCTATTCCACTTGGGGCTCCACCATTTTTTTTTTAGTTTTTCAGTTTCCTTAAATATAACATAGTTTACTATATTCAGCGGTTTTTTGGGTCCTGAACTTCCGACGTCATTTTCAGGCCCCAAATGATGTCCTTGGGGAAATTTGGAAGAAACATAGAGGTTAATTTGATGTAACTCACATCAAAATTTTATTCCTCGAATTTCGTATGCCAAAGTTGTGTGCTCGGGAAGTTGATGTACCAATTTACACAAACGGGGCCCATAGTTTTGGCGCTTCATCTCCTAGGGTTAGGGTTTTGAATTTTTATGGTTTTCCATTGTTTATCAATAACAAATAGGCCCTCGAGCTACATTTTCACACTGTTCAAAGGCCTATAGCCACCACATCTCTTCTCCGAGATAAGCTACCAATGCCCTAGCTATTTTATTTCCATTATATCTGTAAACAAATTTCAGTTCTTTGATATTAATGAAATGAAGTGTTATTTTAGATGAATATTTGTATTTATGGTTATATGTGTATTCTGTTGTGTTCCTACATAAATTTGGATCAATGGTATCAGATCAGTCTTCTCTTTCTCGATCCTTCTTTGCATGTCCCCAATGAGGTCGAGGAATAAAGAGTTAGGGCTCGATTTGGTTGAACCTTTTCAAGATCAGGCTCGAAAACCCCCACAGTCGCCCATGGGGGATGAAAATAAAGACAAGGGAGCAAGATATCCTATCAAAATATTGCTCAAGGAGGCCCTTGAAAAACAAAGGAACGAGATGATGGATAACTTTGCCTAGATCCTTAAACGACTTCCCACTAGCGGCTCATCTGCATCCAGTAGCCACTCTAGAGGCATAACTCCTTTTAAGGTACAAGTAAAATTTGAAATTCCCATAATTGATGGCCGAATAGGTGCAGATGCTATAGATAGATGGTTGAATCTATTAGAAGGATATTTCTCGATTTATGACTTTTACGACCAGGAGAAGATTATTTTTTCACTCCTCAAAGCCGCCCCTCATGCCAAGGACTGATGGGAAACCTAATGTGAGAAAAAGGATGAGGGGGAACCCTCTCTGTTCTTGGTTGTACCCACTTGGAATTCTTTTCAGGATGCCATTAAGGAACAATATTATCCTGTGGGGAGCTATGAGGACAAGTACATTCAATTTACTACGTTGTGGCAACAAATGGATCAATATGTGCATGAGATGATGAATCTATTTCATACCCTACGCAAAAGGTTGGGTATCAAATATCCGGTGAAACATTTGGTGCTGAAGTATGAAAATTTTCTGCACATGTACATTTAGGAGGAATGGAGTTCCTTGACATCTCCTCATTTGGGACTACATACTGGTATGGTGCCAAGATTGAGCAAAAATTTAAACAGAAGAAACGAGACTTTGGATCTACGAAACAAAAGCAAGTGAAAGCTACCCCCAAGATACAGAACAAAGGACAAAGCCAAGGTATGGTGGACCAAGAAAACCTGCCAAAATCACAAGCAAAGAACAACACCGTGAAGCCAAAGAAGGACACAACAAAGTGGTGTGAGTTCCATAAGAGCTCCACTCAAAACACAAGTGAGTGCCAGGCCAAGTAGTCATTGGTGGTTGAGATGAAGGATTCTGAATCAAAACTCGACAAGGGGAATGACAAAGGGAAGAAGATTATCGATGTCGAGCCCAACGACACCATTGCAACCATGAATATCCAAAAGGAGGAACCAAAAGGCCCAGAGGAGGAGGAGCATATCTTCCACTCCAAGATGTGGGTAAAGGGTTCCTCGCTATAGTTCATTGAAAATAGTGGGAGCCAAAAGAACCTCATTTTAGCAGAGTTCATGAAGTGGTTGGGATTTCTGATCACAACACACCCACTACCCTACACCATCGGGTGGCTTCACCAAGGATGAGATCTTCGTGTCAGCCAACAGTGTTGCCATCCCTACAACATCAAGCCCTTCACTGATGAGGTATTATGTGACATTGGTCCTCTTGATGTTTGTGATGTGTTATTATGCCAACCATACTTGTGGAAGAGGCGTGATTTGTATGAGTCCAGGCCTTGTGTTATTATTGTTACTTTGGGAAATAAGTTCTACAGGATACAAGAGGTAACACCGCCTGCCACTATCTCTTTGGTTATTGAAAAACAATGGAGTAAGCTCATTTCAAAAATTGGAAAATTTGTTTTCCTGATGATCTGCCCTCAGGGAAAGAAGAAGACTACCACCATGAACTCCAGACAGGGCTCCTCTGCACAAAAATAACAAATGGAAAAGGTTGCAGAGGAGTACGGAGACATCTTCACCTCACCCTCAAGGGTGCCTCCGCACTGTCAGGTCAAGCACTCTATCGATCTTACCCCAGGTGCACCACTACCAAATGGATCAATCTATCAACACTATGTTTTGGAGAATGATGAAATCAAGGGGCAGATTTAGGAGCTACTATAGAAAGGACACATCCGGCTATTTTCATCGCCCTGTGGGAGCTTGATTGTGTTGGTGTAGAAGAAGGATCGGACTTGGAGACTCTATATTGAATATCGGGCACTAAACAAGATCACTGTCCGGAATAGGTACTCGATCCCACAAATTGATGACCTTCTAGACCAAATCAAAGGGGAAAAATATTTCAGCAAGATCAACTTTAAGTCCGGTTATCAACAGGTACCAATCAAACCCTCCAATGTGTGGAAGACTACCTTTAAAGCTAAGGAGGGACTTTTCGAATGGCTGGTCATGCCTTTCGGGTTGAACAATGCTCCAAAAATCTTCATGAGGCTGATGGAAGACATATTGTAGCTATTCACAAACTCATTTTTTGTAGTGTACTTCGATGACATCTTAATCTTCAACCAGACTTGGGATGAGCACCTTCACCACATCTGATAGGTCCTTTGAAACACTACGGCAACACAAGTTGTGTGCCAATTTGGAGAATTGTACTTTTGGCATGACCCAGGTTTAGTATCTGGGATACATTATTGATGAGCGACGGGTGCATGTCGATCCAACCAAGATCGAAGTAATTCGGGATTGGTCAACCCCAACCACTTTAACAGAGCTTTGCAGCTTTCTGGGTCTTGCTAATTTCTACCACAGGTTCGTGTTGGAATCCTCTCATATCACTTGGCTCTTGAGTTAAGTCACCAAGGGAGGATCGAAAGAAAAAATATTTTGGTTGGAATCTCAACATAAGGCATTCATATAATTGAAACATCACCTATGCTCTTCCTCAGTGCTCACATTCCCATACTTTCAACAACCATTTGAGATCAAGACATATGCCTGTGGCTATGCTATTGGGGAAGTTATTACTCAATAGGAGCATCCAAAGGAATATCACAGTGAGACACTATCCGACATAGTACATAAGTATCCCACTTATGAAAAAGAAATGTATTCCATTATGCAGGCTTGCCAACAATGGAAGCATTACATTTTGGGGAAGGAAATGGTCATCCACACAGAGAACTGACCCTTGTAGCTCATACAAACAGAAGGGAAGTTGTAGAATGATCGCCATCAGAAGTGGTCAACATATCTACAAAAGTTTCATTTGAACATCAAGTACAAGAGGGGTAGAAGTAATAATTTTGAAGACTGCCTCAGCCGACTATCGATCGTGGCACTAACCACTGTTCTCACCTCTTTTGGGCACAAGACTTATGATTGGCCGCTTTTCTACAAGAGCGATCCAGAATTCCCCCACACATAAAAGAAACTCTTCAACTTCATTGAGCACATTTAGCACATTTACCAACAGGTTCATGACATATTGGTCAGAGCTAATGCTAAGTACAAGCAACGACATGATCAAAATTAGGTGACACACAACTTCCTGGTGGGCAAAAAAGTGTGGCTGTATTTGTAGAAGGAGCACCTCACTTGAACACACCACAAGGTTCGCCCGCTCCGATATGGGCCATACACCATAACCAAGGCTATAGGGGCCAATTATTTCGATCTTAGTATTCCACCATTCCTTGGTCTGCACCTAGTGTTCAATGTGTACCACCTTCGGCCCTACTTCCCACCTCTACTGGAAACCTACGACGTTGTAGAAAAAATCACACCAACATAGTTAACCCAAAATACATGGAATAGGCCACCACGGATCGTATCACGGACATGAAAATCAAGAACACTCACCAATAGAAGACCCAACTGTATCGGGTTGTCAAATATGGCCAACTCCTACACCAAGGCAAGTGGGTCACCTAGGACCAAGTTCAACAAACCTTTCCTCATCTCATGTAGGTACTCAATGTAATGGGGACCATTGCATCTTAAGGGGGGAGGAATGATCCAGGAGCATATTGGTGGCCAACCTTCTGTTGCAGTTGGGGCCCCACCATTGTTTCTTTTAGTTTTTTAGTTTCCTTGGCTGTAGCACAATTTACTATTTTTAGCAATTTTTTGTGTCTTGAACTTCTAGAGCCGTTTTGAGGCCCTAAACGATGTTTTTTGGGAAAACCAAGAGCAACATGGAAGTTCCTTTTACCCCACTCACATAGAAATTTGTATTCCTCGGATATATATTTCTAACGAGGTATTGTACGTGTGAAAAGAAGATCGTATGCCATGCCAAAGTTTCATCCCTGGGAAGTTGATGTACCAATTTACCCAAACAAGGCCCATATTTTTGGCACTTCATCTCCTAGGGTTAGGGTTTTGGATGTTTAGGTTTTTCCTTTGTTTCTAAATAATAAATAGGCCCTCGAGCCCCATTATAATACATTCTAGAGGCCTGTAGCCACCACATCTCTTCTCAGAGATAAGCTACCAACACCCTACCTAGTTTATTTCCATTATGTCTGTAAACAAATTTCAGTTCTTCGATATTAATGAATGAAGTGTTATTTCCACTACATATTTGTATTTATGGATATATGTTTATTTTGTTGCATTCCTACATAAATTTAGATTAGTGGTATAAGAGAGGTCCGCTCTTTCTTGATACTTCTTTGCATGTCCCCAATGAGGTCGAGTATAACGAGTTAGGGCTCAATCTAGTTGACCCTTTGCAAGATTAGCCTCGCAAACCCCGATGAACACCCATGGGGGATGAAAAGAAAGAAAAGAGAGCAAGAGATCCTATCAAAATATTGCTCGAGGAGGCTCTCGAAAAACAAAAGAACGCGATGATGGATAACTTTGCCTAGATCCTTCAACGACTGCCCACTGGCGGTACATCTGCATCCAACAACCACTCTAGACGCAAAAATACTTTTAAGGTAGAAGTAAACTTTTAAATTACAATATTTGATGGCCAAATAGATGTATATGCCATAAATATATGGTTGAATTTATTAGAAAGATATTTCTTGGTTCATGACTTTTCCGACCAGGAGAAGATTATTTTTTCACTCCACAAAGACATGCCCCATGTCAAGGAATGGTGGGAATCCTAATATGAGAAAAATGATGAGGGGTAACCCTCTTTTTTCTAACCTATACCCACTTGGAATTATTTCCGAGATCACATTAAGGAAAAATATTATCTCGTGGGGAGATATGAGGACAAGTACATACAATGGACTATGCTGCGGCAGAAAATGGATCAAGATGTGCATGCACTGACAAATCTGTTCCATACCCTATGCACAAAGTTGGGTATCAAAGATTAGAAGAAACATTTCATGTTGAAGTACCGCAATTGTCTACACAGATACATTCAAGAGGAAATTGAGTTCCCCAACATCTCCTCTTTTGAAACGATATACCAGTATGTTGCCAATATTTTGAAAAAATTCAAACAGAAGAAGTGAGACTTTGGATTTGCAAATCAAAAGCAAGGGAAAGGTGCCCCCAAACCATAGAAAAAAATAACATCGCAAAGCTGAAAGAAAAAGAATAACATCGCGAAGCTAAAGGAGGACACATGAAAGTTGTGTGAGTTCCATAAGAGCTCCACTCACAACACAAGTGAGCATCGGGCCAAGAAGTCACTGGTGGCTGAGATGAAGGCTTTTGAATTAGATGCATGGTCTAACTTTGAATCAAAACCCAACAAGGGGAATGAAAAAGGGAAGAAAATTATCGATGTGGATCCCAAGGCCATCATTTCCACCACGAAGATCCAAAAGGAGGAACTGGAAGATAGAGAGGAGAAGAAGCATCTTTTCCACTCCTAGATGTGGGTAAAGGGTTCCCTATTATAGTTCATTATCAATAGTGGGAGCCAAACGAACCTTGTTTCAGCAAAGGTCATGAACCAGTTGGGTTTTCCGACTACAACACACCCACAACCATACACCATCAGGTGGCTTCACCATGGACGAGATCTCCGCGTCATCCAGCAGTGCCTCCTTCCCTATAATATCAAGCCCTTCACGGATGAGGTATTATGTCACATTGGTCCTCTTGATATTTGTGATGTATTATTAGGCCAAACATACTTGTGGAAGAGACATGTTGTGTATGAGTCCCAATCGCGCTGTTATTGTTACTTTGGGAAATAAATTGTACATGATACCAGAGGTACCATTGCCTTCCACTATCTCTTTAGTTATTGCAAAACTATGCAGTAAGCTCATTTACCAAACTAGAAAATTTATTTTCCTGATGATCTGCCCTCAGGGAAAGAAGAAGACTGTGGCCATGAACCCTAGACAAGGCTCCTTCGCACAAAAAAAACATATGGAAAAGGTCGTGGAGGAGTATGGGGAAATCTTCACCTCACCCACAGGGGTACCTCTACACTGCTAGGTCAAACACCCCATTGATCTGACCCTAGGTGTATCGCTCCCTAACGGACCGATCTATCGGTGCTCTGTTCTGGAGAACGATGAAATCGAGAGGCAGATTCAGGAGTTGTTGCAGAAAGGCTATATCCGCCTAAGTTCATCGCCCCGTGAGAGCCTGATCATGTTAGTGTAGAAGAAGGATGGGACTTGGAGACTCTGTATTGAATATTGGGTGCTAATCAAGATCACTGTCTAGAACAAGTACCAAATCCCACAGATTGATGACCTTCTTGACCAACTCAAAGGGGAGAAATATTTTAGCAAGATTTACTTGAAGTCTAGGTATCACAAGGTACCAATCGAACCCTCCTATTTGTCGAACACTACCTTCAAAGATAAGGAGGGCCTTTTTGCATGGCTGGTCATGCCTTTTGGGTTGAAGAATGCTCCCACAAATTTCATGAGGCTGATGGATGAAATATTGTGGTCATTCACCAACTCATTTGTAGTAGTGTACTAGGATGACATCCCGATCTTCAGCCAGACTTGGGAAGAGCACCTCCAACACATCTACCAGGTCCTCCAAACACTGCAACAACACAATTTTTGTGCCAATTTGGAGAATTTCACTTTTGGCATGACCCAATTTCAGTATCTGGGATATATTATTGATGAGCTGGTGGTGCATGCATATCGAACCAAGATCCAAGTCATTTGGAATAGGTCCTCCACTCTAATAGAGCTTCGTAACTTTCTGGGTGTTGCTAATTTCTATCACAGGTTCATTTTGGGATTCTCTCATATCACTTGGCCCTTTAGTCAAGTCACCAAGGGAGAAGAAAAAGAAAAATTATTTTGGTTAGAATCTCAGCAAAAGGCATTCATAGAATTGAAACATCGCCTCTACTCTACCTAAGTGCTCACAGTACTAGAATTGCAACAAACCATTTAAGATCAAGATAGATGCCTCTGAGTATGCTATTGGGTCTGTTCTTACCCAACAGGGGCATACAGTGGCATATCAGAGTGAGACACTATCCATCACAATCCACAAGTATCCCACTTATGAAAAAATAATGTATTATATTGTGCAAGCTTGTCGAAAATGGAAGCATTACATTTTAGGGAAGGAAAAGTCATCGAAACAAACCATCGAACCTTGCATTTCATACAAACATGAGGGAATTTGTAAAATGATTGCCATCAGAAGTGGTCCATATATCTACAACGTTTCATTTGAAAATAAAGTACAAGAAACACATCATAAATAATTTTGCAGACTGCCTCAGTCGATCACCGATCATGGCGCTAACCACTATTCTCAACTCTTGTGGGCACGAGAATTTTGATTGGCTGCTTGTCTAGAAGAGAAATCTAGAATTTAGACACACATACAAGACGCTCTTCGAGGGTATCCAAGTTCCAAATTTTCACCTCCAAGATGCACTACTATGTCACCTAGGACACCTTTGTGTTCCTTCAAGCAAGCGTGACAAGATGATTTGGGAAGCGCACTACAGTTTGGTCGCTAGGCATTTCGAGGTTGAGAAAATAGTGGCAATACTGTAGAAGTATTTCTATTGGCCGAACCTTTGACAAGATGTCAGGAATTACATCAGAACCTACATTTCTTGCGCCATTGCCAAACTGAACATCAAGAAGCAAGGCCTCTATACTTCGTTACCTACCCCTAGTCGACCTTGGGAATCCATCTCCATGGATTAAATCTTGGGCCTTCCTTATACTAAGTTTGGAAACAATTTTTTTTTCATGGTCATTGACAGATTCTCAAATATGGCCATTATGGCGGCTTACAAGAAGAATATCACAATAGAATCCAATGCTAAACTATTCTTTGAATGAGTGTGGATCCACTTTGGGATCCCGCAGTCTATCATCTCAGATAGGGACAACAGGTTCCTTAGCAAATTTTGGTCCAACCTCTGGTTAATGTTGGACACCAAGCTCACCAAGTCCACAACTTTCCATCCCCATACTGATGGACAGAAAGAGGTCATTAACAAGATGATCGTACACATTCTGTGCATGTAAAATTCAACACATCCATGCACATGGGTGAGAGCCTTCCCTATTTACAATACAATTATAACAGGGCTCTCCACACCTCAATTGGCCAAAACCCCTTTTAGGTGGGCTTGAAATTATAGCCAGTATGTTCCATTGGCATAGGTTTGCGGCTACTCAGGACAATTCGTCTCATGTCTAGTCCGAAGATGACAAAACAAACAACTTCATTGAGAGAATTCAACACATCCACCAACAATTTCATGACATATTGGATAAAGCCAACACTAAGTACAAGAAACAACATGATCAACATTGGGTGCCACAAAACTTACAGGTGGGTGACAAAGTGTGGCTACATTCGTGGAAGGAGCGCCTCACTAGATCCCACTGCAAGATTCGCCTGCTCTGATATCGGCCATACACCATCACCAAGGCTATAAGGGCCAATTATTTCGAGGTCATTATTCCACCATCCCTTGGTCTACACCCAGTGTTCAATGTGGATCGCCTTTGGCCCTACTTCCTACCTCTACTAGACATCTATGACATTGCATAACAACTCACACCAATAGATTTAAACCCATACTACATGGAACAGGACACCAGAGATCGTATCATGGACATGAAAATCAATAACACTCGTGAAGTGAAGATCCAATTGTATTGGGTTGTCAAAGCTAGCCAACTCCTACACCAACGCAAGTGGTTCACCAAGGACCAAGTTCAGTAGAAGTTTCCTCATCTAATGGAGGAACTCAATGTAATGGGGACCATTACTTCCTAAGGGGGGAGGAATGATCTAGGTGGATATTGGTGGCCACCCACCTATTTTGGTTGGGGCCCCACAATTGTTTCTTTCACTTTTTTAGTTTCCTTAACTGTAGCACTATTTACTATGTTTAGCATATTTTCGAGTTCTGAACTTCTGGAGCCGTTTTGAGGCCCTAAACGATATTTTTTGGTAAATTGGGAGAAATGTGGAAGTTCCTTTCATATTTATCACACAAAAATATGTATTCCTCAGACAGATCCTTTGAACGAGGTATTTTGCGGATCAAACAAAGATCGTATGCCAAATTTGTGTCCCGGGGAAGTTGATGTACCAATTTACCCAAACGGGGTCCATAGTTTTGGCGCTTCATCTCCTAGGGTTAGGTTTTTGGATGTTTAGGATTTTCCATTATTTATCAATAATAAATAGGCCATTGAGCCACATTGTAACAAAGTTAAGAGGCCTGAAGCGACCACATCTCTTCTCGAGGATAAGCTACCAGCGCCCTAGCTAGTTTATTTCCATTCTTTCTATAAACAAATTTAAGTTCTTTGATATTAATGACATGAAGTGTTATTTCTGGTGTATCTTAATATTTATGGTTATATGTGTATTCTATTGCGTTCCTACATAAAATAGGATTAGTTTTATCAGAGCGGTCTACTCTTTCTCGATCCTTCTTTGCATGTCCCCAACGAGGTCGGGGTAGAACGAGTTAGGGCTCGATCTGGTTGAACCTTTGCAAGATCAACCTCACAAAACATGATGGCCAGCCATGGGGAATGAAAATAAAGATGAGGGAGCAGGAGATCCTATCAAAATATTGCTCAAGGAGGCCCTCAAAAGAAAAGAACGAGATGATAGATAACTTTTCCCACATCCTTGAACGCCTGCCGACTGGCGGGGCATCTGCATCCAATAGCCACTCTGGAGGCACAACTCCTTTTAAGGTACAAGTAAACTTTGACATTCCAATATTTGATGGCCAAAAATATGCAGACACTCTAAATAGATGATAGAATCTATTAAAAGGATATTTATTGGTTCCGATGACTTTTCCGACCGAGAGAAGAATATTTTTTCACTCCTCAAAGCTGCCCCCCATGTCAAGGATTGGTGGGAAACCTACTGTGAAAAAAAGGAAGAGGGAGAATACTCTCTATTCTCTGATGTACCCACTTCTAATTTTGACTGAGATGCCATCGAGGAACAATATTAGCCTGTGGGGAGCTATGAGGACAAGAACATATAATGGACTACGTTGTGGCACCAAAGGGATCAAGATGTGCATGAGCTGACAAATCTATTCCATACCCTGTGCAAAATTTGGATATCAGATATTTAAAGAGACATTTGGTCATGAAATACCATAGTTGTTTGCACATATACATTCAGGAGGAAATGGAGTTCCTTGACATCTCCTCGCTTGGTACGACATACCGGTATGTTGCCAAGATTGAGCATAAATTTAAATATAAGAAGCTAGAATTTGGATATGTGAATCAAAAGCAAGGGAAAGGTTCCCCCAAACCGCAAAAAAGTAAATTTCCAAGGCATGGTGGCCTAAGAAAATCTTCCAAAGTGGCAAGCAAAGAACAACACTGCGAAGCTGAAGAAGGGCATAGGAAAGTGGTGTGAGTTCCATAAGAGCTCCACTCACAACACAAGTGAGTGTGAGTACAAGCAATCACTGGTGGCTGAGATGAAGGTTTTTGAATAAGAAGCATGCTCAGACTTTGAATCAGAACTCAACAAGGGGAATGAAAAAGGGAAGAAGATTATTGATGCTGAGGCCAAGGCCATAGTTGCCACCATGAAGATCCAAAGGAGGAACTGAAATATCCATAGGAGGAGGTGCATCTCTTCCACTCCCAAATGTGGGGAAAGGGTTCCTTGCTATAGTTCATTATCGACATGGGAGCCAAAATAACCTCATTTAGGCAGAGGTTATGAAGCGGTTGGGCTTGTCAAATACAACAAACCCACAAATATACACCATCAGGTGGCTTCACCAAGGACGATATCTCTGCATCAGCCAGAAATGTTGTCTTCCCTACATAATTAAGCCCTTCACAGATGAGGTATTATGTGCAATTCCTCCTCTTGATGTTTGTGATGTGTTATTAGGCCAACCATACTTGTGGAAGATACATGATGTGTATGGGCAATAAGTTTTATAGGGTACGAGAGGCACCACCGCCTACCGCTATGTCTTTGGTTACTGCAAAAAAATGCAGTAAGCTCATTTCCAAAATCGGAAATTTGTTTTTCCTGGTGATCTTCCCCCTGGAAAAGAAGATGATTGTGGCCATGACCTCCAGATAGGGCTCCTCTGCATGACAATAAAAAATGGAAAAGTTCATGGAGGAGTACGGGGAAATATTCACCTCACTCACAGGGGCGCCTCTACACTACCAGTTCAAGCACCCCATCAGTTTGACCCCAAGTGTGCCACTGCCCAATGGACTGATCTATCGGCGCTTTGTTATGGAGAACGATGAAATCAAGAGGCAGATTCAAGAGCTGCTATAGAAATGTCACATAAAATTGATTTCATTGCCCTATGGGTGATCGAAATGGAATGTATTAGTTTTGCTGTGCTAAGTATCCAAACAGTAATTAAAATGTGTGCATAAGGTTCTCTGAAGTTTGCAGGTGAAACAAATGATTTTAACTTAGTTTAATAGATTTCCGTGTGAGGTTAAAACATGTAAATTTCTTATAAAACACTGTACAATAGTAAATAACAGAGAATTAAACATCACATGTAACAGTACTCAGCAAATTTGATGAAGCAGTTCACACCTCCTGAGCTACATCTTCCTGTCCAGCTCCGAATGGCATGTCCCTCATATATTATTTCTTAAAAATGGTAAGTACATGTGAAATAAAGCTTGAAATAGCTATGCTCTCTGTAAAAGAAGCTTTATAATTCTTGAATTAGCAAGGAATGGCTATTCATTTGCAGAAAACAGTGAATGGATGTTGAATACACTGAAAACACCCTAGTGGCCCTAGTGGATCCTTCACCTTTCCCGAAGCTAAACCTACACAAGATGACCTATGATAGCTCTAAAACCTATTCCCATGTGTTCAAAATGTCTAGAGTACCCAAAATTGACTATCGATGCATCATAATTGGTCGAAATTCCAATAAGTTATGGCCAAAACAAGAATTTTCCCAGTGTCTCTTAAAAAACTTCACTAAATGTGGAGCGACTCTAGTTAAAGGCGTCAATTTAGCAATTTTGCCGCATTTAAGGGGTCTGATAACTGCTAGAGGCACTAGGGGTTAAATTAAATGTTTATGGGCGTGTGATCAGATGTTATATCCGCCGAAACTGTTGGCCTTATCCATTGAATATCTGACTCCCAAACCATAGCAATTAATGTTTAACAGTGTGTTGGCCACATGGCCTGAACCTGCCGGCATAATTGTTCATAACAACCGCGGAGTTAAAGCCCTTAAGGCTAGGGTTCTGAGCATTGGTCCTGTGCTGTCAGGGCTAGCCCTTAAATTTTTTCCGCCATATGAAAATGAAGTTCAAATAAATTCTGTAGCCTATGGTTTGTACAAACCAATCACAGCCTAGTTGGTAAGGCGTGCACGGGCTAGCACGGAGGTCACGGATTCGATCCTTCTGCCCTCCAAACAAAATTTTTCCAATGCATTTGGACTCTGGTTTGGGGCCATGTTGCAGCCTTTGGGCAGGCCACGTGGCCCGCACTGATAGGCCTAAAAACCATATAATAAAATAAAATTTTCCAAATTTATTTTTTTTGAAAATTAAAAAAAAAAGTCCAAAATGGGTCAAAATGTTATTTTTTGCAGTTTATTGGGCTTTTTCAAACCTTAATAACTTCTTCATATGAAATCTGTTTTGTGAACCATTCATGGCACAAAAATCGCAGCAACGAGACCTTTCTGGTCGCTCAGGTTGTAACCACTTCTGAGCACTTTCATTTTTGAGCATTTTTGAGCAATGGACATGATCTCCTAATCACACCTCTCCAATGGAAATATTTTGGACCCCAAGAGCTCGTTGGACTACAGAAACTGAAGATGAGGAGACTTTGTCCCCACTCTTCCAATATTAATCCACTGAAATTTCCCTGATTTCATTAAATGGAGCTTTTCTTGAAACGCCAGATTTTTCCTTGATTCCATTGACCAATTATTGCTAACTTTGACATTATCATGCTGCACATTTTTGAAACTTGCAGAACAACAATTTAACTTTGTAGTAAACATATTGTTTCTACATTAGTTTATAATCAAAGGAAACTGAAAATTACTTCCACCTTACATCCTGTCCTTATGGTGATTTTTTGTTTTATTAACCTTGTACTTGTGTCAATTCCTGACCAAGTTTCCTCGCCATGGTACCATGCCTTTCTAAAACTAGAAATGATCATTGTTGAACTTTGTGCCTTCTTTGCTAGGTTTCTTTACCCTCTCTTGGAAATTTTCACCTTCTTGCACTGACACTTTGTTTTCTGCATCGATCGACACCAAAGACGATTGCTGCAACTGCTTGTCATATTATTTCAAAGACAACCTGCTTTCAGAATAAAACAACTCATTATTTACATCAGAACTTACATGAAAAGGATTATGTACAACTTCCCTTTGGCTAATCATCATCAATGTCAAGTTTTGACTTGCATTGACGAGCCTCATCATCTTCCCTACATTCACTAAAGAAGAGTCTAGTTTTTGCGATGAGATCTCACAATGTACTCCTTACCATCCTTGAATAAATGATATTTGTTATCATGGTGATGGAAGATAGCTTTCTTGTCATACAAGTAAGGACTGACCAACACCACCCCTGTTATATCAAGCAGAACAACATATAATTCAACCGTGGCAATAAAATGTGTTGTTATTGCAAAGCGCAACATGCACTTCTTTGAAACCTGTAAATTTGCATCCTTACAAATCCAACCAAGAGGATATGGTTTCGAATGTGGAATGGTTTCAAGATTTAGTTCCTTGACTAAGTATTCATAAATAAGGTTCCATTGTAACCCAATGTCAAATAGTGTGTCAACCTTGGTATGTTTGGAAATGACCCTCACATGAAACAAGTCAATTCTCTTCTCTTCACTTGGAGCTTCTATGTGATAGTTAGAAATACTAGAACTGGGCTTATTTTAATTCTCTTTCCCCTTCAAGTTCTTTAGTGCCATAGCTATGATTTTTGTTTCATCTCCTAATTTTGACCCTAGGTCTTGTTCAACTATTGCGATTTTTTTGCCTTTCTCCTTGGCTTTATCTTTGGCTTTAAAACTTTCTGGTTTCAACTCTGGATGAAGTTTCCAACAATGGTCCTCATCATGGCTAGTTTTAGAACAGTGTTTGTAGAAAAAATTACCCTTCACTTTTCTAGAATTTGCATTTCTCTTTTTCTTCCCTTTGCCTTTAAACTCACTTTCCTCATTCCCATCTAAGTTTTGTTTTCCCCTTGCCTCTAAATGTGTGGCTTGAACACAAACCTCATCTAAGTTTGTAAGGTTAAACATGAGAATGGTATGTCTTAGGTAAGTATGCAAACCTCCTATATACTTAAGTAAAGTGTCTTGGCTATGCAAATCTATTCCTAGTAAAAGATCTCTTCTTCTAAATTATTGGGTATAAACTTGAACATTTTGTCCTTTCAATTGTTTAAAATTTTTCCAGTCCATAATGGCTTTCTGCATGTGAGCTAATGGATAAAACTATTGTTTTATTGTATAAATGAAATCGGACCATGATAAGATAACCTTACCATATTTTTTGATCTTCTCCTTTGTCTTGGCTTCCCACCAAACAAGTGTTGCACCTTCCATTTTGAATTAAGCTAGCTAAATTTTGGTTTCGTCATCATGAAAATTTTGAATTCTCAAATAGACCTCTAATTTCCTAATCCAATTATCTAGCTTTTTTGGATTAACTTCACCATCAAACTTTGGCAATTCAAACTTAACATCAAGTTTAAGAAAATGAATTTTACCCGTGTTCTTGGCTTTGTAAGAATGATGTACTGAAGATGATCTAGAGGTTGATGAAGATGAAGATGAGGGTGATGATGGCAACTTTCCACTGTCTCCATTTCCTCCATTACCCTTCTTGGATTTATCCTCTTCGTTATGGCCTCCTGACGATCCCTCTCCTTCCTTGTGAAGTTTGGATCCTTCTCCTTCAAGTATTTCATTCCTTTCTTGATAAAGGAATCTCACCATTTCAGTCAAGTCATGGAATGATTTTCTAAACACACTTTCTTCCTCCTTGGGATCAACTTCTTCATGGATTTCTCCTTCCCTTGAAGACATGCTGATGGATTCTTCTGCTTGTCTTTGAGGTGAAATTTAAGGTGGAGATAATGACACTCTTACCCTCCTTGGCTGAGGATTACTTAAAGTCTTTGCCAATTGACCTTATCCTCTCTTAAGCTTTAGCCTAGTAAGAATTAAAAATCACAACAAATGCTTCCCCAAGATGGCTCTGTACAATTTGCAAGGGTTGTTATGAAAAATATTAAACAAATCCTTTTGCACAAATGTTAAAGAAAGAAAATACTCTAGCTTAACCTAATTCTCAAACTAAGCTCTGATACCAACTTGATCTAGATGAAATGTATTATTTTTGCTGTGCTAAGTATCCAAACAGTAATTAAAATGTGGACATAAGGTTCTCTAAAGTTTGCAAGTGAAACAAATGATTTTAACTTAGTTAAATAGATCTCCGTGTGACATTAAATCATGTAAATTACTTATAAAACATTGTAAAATAGTGAATAACAGATAATTAAACATCACATGTAACATTACTCAACAAATTTGATGAATCAGTTCACCCCTCTTGAGCTACATCTACTGGTCAAGCTCCCAATGGCATGTCCCTCATATCTTATTTCTCCAAAATGGTAAGTACGTTTGAAACAAAGCCTCAAATGGTTGTTCTTTCTATAAAATAAGCTTTATAATTCTTGAATTAGCCAGGAATGACTATTCATTTGCAGAAAACAGTGAATGGATGCTCAATACAATGAAAACACCATAGTGGCCCTCGTGGTTCCTTCACTTTTCCTGCAGCTAAAACTGCACAAGATGACCTCTAATGGCTTTGAAACCTGTTCCCGTGTGTTCAAAATGTTGAGAATACCCAAAATTGACTATCCATGCATCAAAATTGGTCAAAAATCCAAGAATTTATGGCCAAAACAAGAATTTTCCCAGTGTCCCTTAAAAAAATCCACTAAATGTGGAGCAACTCTAGTTAAAGGCGCCAATTTAGCAATTCCGCCGCATTTGAGGGATCCGCTAGTGGAACTGTTGGAGGAACTGGGTGTTAAATTAAATGTTTTTGGGCGCATGGTCACATGTGATATCCTCCAAAACCATCGACCTTATCCATTGAATAGTTGCCTCCCAAACCATAGCAATTAATGCTTAACAGTGTGCTGGTCACATGGCTCAAACCCGCCGACATAACTGTTCATAACAACCGTAGAGTTAAAGGCCTTAAGGCTAGGGTTCTAGACACCGGTCATGTGTTGTCGGGCTAGCCTTGAGAGGCTAGCCCTTAAATTTTTTCTACCATATGAAAATTTGAAGTTCAAATAAAATTATGTAGCCCTTGGTTTGTAAGAACCACTAGCAGCCCAGTTGGTAAGGCATGCGCGGTCCAGCACAGAGGTCAAGGGTTTGACCCTTCGGCCCTCAAACAAAGTTTTTCCAATGCTTTTGGATTCCAGTCTGGGGCCACGTGGTGCCCACTAATAGGCCTAAAAACCATATAATAAAATAAAATTTTCCAAATATATTGTTTTTTGAAAAAATTTAGACAAAGTCCAAAATGGGTCAAAATGTCATTTTTTGGAGTTTATTGGGCTTTTTCAAACATTAATAACTTCTGCATACGACATCCATTTTGTGAACCGTTCGCAGTGCAAGAATCGCAACGATGAGACATTTCTAGTCGCTTAGGTTGCAACCATTTATGAGCACTTTCATTTTTGAGAATTTTTGAGGAATGGACAAAGTCTCCTAATCAATGGGAGTCTGATCATGTTGGTGCAGAAGAAGGATAGGACTTGGAGACTTTGTATTGACTATTGGGTGCTAAACAAGACATTACAAGAATTTTGAGGTGTAAAATGGGTGTCCTAAGAAAAATGTGTAACAAAAATACACTTTATAAGAACCAATAGGATTCAAGATGATGATGTCAACCATGGGGGATGTTTCACCATTTTTTAAGTAAAAGGGTAAAAAGATTAAAAAATAATAAAACAATAAAAATATTTTTTCAACTTGTATTTTCAACTTATCTCCCAAAGTTTTTACTCAATTTTTGAGCGGGAGTACTTGTTGGATGCAAAATTTAACTCCCTATCCAAGAAGTACCCATGTTGCATACTTTTGATAGACTCTATTACATGAAAAATGAGAAATACATGAAAAAACGTGATTGCAATCACGTTTTTCATGTATTTCACATTTTTCATGTAGAATAATCTATCAAAAGTATACAAAATGGGTACTCCTTGGATGAGGAATTAAATTTTGCATCCAACGAGTACTCCCGCTCGAAATTTGAGTAAAAAATTTGGGAGATAAGTTGAAAAAGTAGTTTTCTCTTTTTTCCATTTAAAATTTGATAATGTAATCAAATATTATTTTATTATTTCCACTATTATTTTATAATTTCCTTAGGAGGCCCATTTTAGACCTCAAAATTCCCCTAATGTCACTTTCCATAATAGGTACCCGATCCCATGGATTGATGACCATCTGGACCAAATCAAAGGGGTGAAATATTTCAGCAAGATCAACTTGAAGTCCGTGTATCACCAGGTACCAATCGAACTATCCGATGTGTGTGAGACTGCCTTCAAAGCTAAGGAGGGCCTTTTTGAATAGCTAGTCATGCCTTTTAGGTTGACGAATGTTGTCGCAACCTTCATGAGGCTAATGGATGACATCTTGTGGCCATTCACCAACTCATTTTTAGTAGTGTACTTGGATGAAATCCTGAGCTTCAGAAAAACTTGGGAATAACACCCCCACCACATCTGACAGGTCCTCCAAACATCGCAACAACAAAAGTTGTGTGCCAATTTGGTGAAGTGTACTTTTGGCATGACCCAAGTTCAGTATCTGGGATACATTATTAATGATCGGGGGGTGCATGTGGATCTAACCAAGATCCAATTCATTCATGATTTTCCATCCCCAACGACTCTAATAGAGCTTCATAGATTTCTAGGTCTTGCTAATTTCTACTGCAGGTTCGTGTTGGGATTCTATCATATGAATTTTTCCTTGAGTCAAGTCACCAAGGGAGGAGAAAAATAAAAATTCTTTTGGTCGGAATATCAACAGAAGGCATTCATAGAATTGAAACATCACCTCTACTCTACCCAAGTGATCACATTACCAGACTTGAAACAGTCATTTGAGATCAGGACAAATGCCTCTGACTATGCTATTGCGGTAGTTCGTACTCAACAGGGGAATCTGGTGGCATATCAAAGTGAGACACTATCCAACACAGTCCGCAAGTATACCACTTATGAAAAAGAAATGTATTCTCTTGTGCATGCTTGTCGAGAACGTAAGCATTAAATTTTGGGGAAGGAAACGGTATCCACATAGACCACCGACCCCTGTAGTTCATACAAACACAAGGGAAGCTGTAGAACGATCGCCATCAGAAGTGGTCCACATATCTGCAGCGATTTAATTTGAACATAAAGTGAAAGAAGGGCAACACAAATAATGTTTCACACTGCCTCCTCTGACCACCGATCCTAGTGCTAACCACCATTCTTAACTCTTATGGGCACGAGACTTCTGATTGGCCGCATCTCTACTAGAGTAATCCAGAATTTTGCCACACATACAAGACACTCTTGGAGGGTACACAGGTTCCAAATTTTCACATCTAGGATGCACTGATATGTCAGGAAACCTTTGTGTTCCTTCAAGAGAGCATTCCAGGATGATTTGGGAAGCGCACTACAGTTAGGTCATTGGGAATTTCAGGGTCGAGAAAACAATGGTAGTATTGCATAAGTATTGCAGTTGGCCGAAACTTCGACATGATGTCAAGAAGTACATCGGATCTTGCATTACTTGCGTCATTTCCACACATCCCATCAATAAGAAAGGCCTCTATACTCTTCTACCTACTGCTAATAGACCTTAGGAATCCATATGCATGGATTACATGTTGGACCTTCCTTCTACTAAGAATGGAAATGACTGTTTTTTCGTGGTTGTTGAAAAATTGTCGAATATGGCCATTATGGTGGTCTTCAAGAAGAATATCACAACAAAATCCAATGCCAAACTCTTCTTTAAATGAGTGTGGGTGCACTTTGGGATCCCACAGTTTACTTAGCACATTTTGGTCCAACGTCTGGTTAATGTTGCATACCAAGCTAACCATGTTCACAACTTTCCATCCCCAAACTGATGGCTAGACAGAGGTCGTCAATAGGATGATATTACAAATTTTATGCATGTACAATTCAACGCATCCACACATGTGGGATAAGAGCCTTACCTATGTAAAACACAGTTATAACCGAGCTCTCCACAACTCGATTGGCCGCAATCCCTTTCAAGTGGGCTTGAGATTCTAGCCACTATATTCCATTGACGTAACCATGGAATTTGTTGCTACTCAAGCCAATTCATCTCATGTCCAGTCTGAAGCTGACATAGTGAAAAAATTCAATGAGGGCATTTAGCACATCCACCAAGAGGTTCATGTGATATTGGATAGAGCCAATGCTAAGTACAAGCAATGAAATGATCAACATCGGGTGCCACACAACTCCATGTGGGCGAATAATTGTGGCTACATTTTTAGAAGTAATGCCTCACTGGACCCCATTGAAAGCTTCACCCGCTCCAATATGGGCCATACACCATCACCAAGGTAGTAGTTTCCAATTCTTTCAAGCTCAATATTCTACTATTCCTTGGTGTACACCTAGTGTTCAATGTGGATTGCCTTCGGCCGTACTTCCCTCCTCTACTGGACATCTCTGATATTACAAAAAAACTCACATCAACAATGTTAAACCAAGACAACATGGAACATTCCACCACGGATCATGTCATGGACATGAAAATCAAGAACTCTCACCAACAGAAGATCCAACTATATTAGGTTGTCAAAGTTGGCCAAATCCTACACCAAGGCAAGTTGTTCACCAAGGACCATGTTCAGCAGAAGTTTCCTCATCTCATGTAGGAACTCAATGCAATGGGGAGCATTGCTTCCTAAGTGGGGAGGAATGATCTAGGTGGATATTGGTGGCCACTCACCTATTCCACTTCGGGCCCCACAATTGTTTCTTTTAGTTTTCCAGTTTCCTTAACTATAGCACAGTTTAATATTTTTAGCTGCTTTTGGAGTCCTCAACTTCCTGAGCCGTTTTGAGGCCCTAAATGACGTTTTTTTGGAAAAACAAGAGAAAAATGGAGGTGCCTTTGATGTTTCTCACATAAAAAGTTGTATTTCTTAGATAGATACTTCTAACTATGTATTTTGTGCTTCAAACAGAGATCGTATTCCAAATTTGCATCCTCGGGAAGTTGATGTACCAATTTACCAAAACAGGGCCCATAGTTTGTGTGCTTCATCTCCTAGGGTTAGGTTTTTGGATGTTCAGGGTTTTCCACTGTTTCTCAAAAATAAATAGGTGCTCGAGCCACATTGTAACATATTTCAAAGTCTTGTAGCTGCCACATCTCTTCTCAGAGTAAGCTACCAGTGCCCTAACTAGTTTATTTCCATTCTCTCTGTAAACAAATTTCGGTTCTTTGATATTAATTAAATGAACTATTATTTCTGCCGCATCTTTTTATTTATGGTTATATGTTTATTTTGTTGCGTTCATGCATAAATTCGTATCACACATGTTTCTTAACCAAAAAAATCCACAACAGGCCATACTCATTGAAATGTATCTGCCCTTAGCGATGCTTAAATCAACCGATTTATGCTTCCTAGTCATTCCAAATATCAAAATAGAACCCAAGGTGAAGAAACATCCAAATGTGCTCTTACGATCCACCACACTACCAACCCAATCGACATCAGTATATCCATGGAGTCTCAAAGTCCCGACAGTGTATCTCATCTCGTGGTTGATTATGCCCCGGAGATATCTCAATAGATTCTTGGCACCAATCCAATTAATGTGATGAGGGTCAACCATATGTTGACTCAAAGTGTTCACTACAAAAAATACGTCCAGACATGAGTTCACTAAGAACATCAGGGCTTCTACAAGTTGTTAATACTCGATGGGATTTCCTATCTCGGGCCCAAAAACGCTTCCACACAACTTCTTAAAGTTGAGTTCCATCGATGTCAACACAGACTTAGAGTCTGCCATTCCAAATATCTCCACCAGCTTCACAATATATTTGCCATGAGAAAGGAAAATATCACATGGCTTTTTCTAGACCTCCAAGCCTAGGAAATAGTGCATCAATCCTAGATCCTTTAATTTGAACTCAAAAGATAGATCCCTATTACATTTATGAATGATAGGTTCAATACTTGTCAGGAAGAGATTGTCCACATAGAGAACCATAATGAGATGCCTTTCTTTATCGACCTTAAAATAAAGGTTTGGATCAACATCACTTCAAGTGAAGCCAAAATTCATCAAGTAGCTATCCATCGTCTCATACCAAGCCTTGGGGGCTTGCTTCAATCCATAGAGGGATTTCTTCAACTTGAATACATATGAGTCTATATCTTGGACTTCGAACCCCATAGGTTTCTCCACATAAAACTCTTCCTTGATTGAACATTATAGAAAGGATGTCTTCACATCCATCTGATGGAGACTCCATACTTGAGTTGCAGCAAGGGTAATGATGGATCAGATGGTGGTATAGCGGGTGACAGGTGAAAATATATCATCAAAATCTATGCATTATGTTGATCATAATCCGTTTCACATAAAATTTCATAGGAAATCTGGCTCAGAGCTGTCAAATTCCCCCTTTCATCCTCATAAAACCCACCTCAAGTCTATCGTTGCCATTTCTCGCCTCTAAAATTAATTATCAAAGGTCGTAACCAGGCGTTAGGACGAAAGGCGCTGATCAAAGTGCATTGGGCATTCTTCGAGCCATCGATCTGTACTTATCGGAAGGAGATCATCCATCTCTGTCGTACCCATAACCCACCTGCCTGCCGTCCGATCAAATGATGAAATCAATGGTCCACAGCCTATCTATCCTTGGTGGTCCCCGTGCTCCAAACACTGCTCCAAAACCAGCGGTTTATATTGCACCGCCTTTCGGTGGTAGGTGGTAATTCCTCTTGGGCCAGCAATTCCATACAGCGCTCGCCACGCGTCCCAGCATACGGCTCGAATACCGCCCTCCATCGCGCATTAATGTTCGACCAAAGTCACGCAGCGATAGTCACCACAGCCGTCAGATCCAGGGATCCTCATCCAACGGTGATCGTTCTTCGAAGCTGCACAGAAGTTAACAAGGGGAAACCGTGCCCTTGGCCCACTATTTATCATCTCCGACGCCCTTTCAAACGTCGATCTTCTCTTGAGATCGGACGGTCAGGATTTTCTCACCCCTCACTTTGACCGACCCCCACAGTCAACACTACACATCATCCATTCCCGTTGTCTCGGTGTCGTACCACCTGCCCCCTTAGTCTTCCCCCACGTGTTCTTCGCCACCCAGACCTATATTGGTTCATTTCCTCATTTCTTATGTATTTCCACGATCATGTTCACATTCTGCCAACCAGCTCCTTTGTCACCTTCCTCCGTCATGCTGCATTCCCCACCATTATTCTGCATTTCTCGACTGCTCCACCATGTCGCGTGGTCTCATCATGATCCTCATTGTGTTCACCCTTCTGTGCATGGTTTTCTTTAACAAGTTCGTGGGTTTTGTAGGTTCACAGAGATGGAGAATTATCATAAATTTCCGTGTCCATCACGAGAGTCGAACACACGTCAAAGGACCATGTTCAGAGCATAATTATGAAAAATGTCCCCGGAGGCCAAATCGACAAGACTCCAATTTAAGAGGCAAGGTTCAAATTTGTAAAACCCTGCAGGGGCATTCAAGGTGCCGGTCTCACAGATGGATATATTAATGTGGTAGATGAAGAATATCAGTGTTCAGTAGAGAATTAAAGGCAGGTAGCTGAAGATTTTGAGGGCCTTGTCCTAGTGTTTTGAGGCAGAGGACCAAATTGAAGATCCTGCACATCATTCGGAAGATTTATACACAGACAACAATGCCCTCAAGGTTTTATTTCAACAGATTTTTCTTCCCAAGCAAGGATGGATATTTGTGTGATTTTACTGTCTTACCGTGTCCCGGGAGAGATTTTCACCCACAACATTTATTCCGGTTAACAGGCCACAGAGTAAAAACATCACAACATAGTCATTCAGCAGTATGGGCAAGCACGTCTCCATCATTTTGATTTAATTATGAAAATTAAATGTTCATCACCTACCTCTTTTGCTAGGTTTATGTTTCTTCTATAAAAACCATGAAGAAACGCATTGTAATGGTTCCAGATTTTTATCAGAAAATCATGCGGTGAAAGGCTTTTTGGATACATTTTGTAGAAATTTTGTATGAAGGCTCAGAGCCCATAGGGTCTCAGTGAGGAGGAGTTCCATCTGTTAAAGAGGATTCTGGTCTTTGGTATTTCACAGTCTATAACTCTCCTTTTATATGTTATTTAATATATCATTTCATCTCATCCATCTTTCCTGTATCATGTTTTGGAATGCGAGTGGCTCACTGATTTCTAGTAAGGATTCATCCTAGTTGATGCCCATGTTCAGATCAGTCAAGCGCTTTAAATATGTCTCGTGCATGATATTCTGTTCCATTATTCAGCTAACCATACTTCTGCTATATTAGTTTCTTTGGAAGGGTGCTTTTAAAATGCTATTATCATGTATGGATTCTTAGATTGGTAAGCCCATGCATGGTGGTATTGTATATCTGGGTATCAGCACAATGTTAACTAGTATCTTCTCAATATTTCTTTCACTACATACACCTTTTGATTGTGAAGTATTTCTGAATTAGTCCGCTTTGCAGTAAACTATCTCTGAATTGTCTGTTGCTTTTGCATTAGAGTTTTGCATCTTGCCTCTGCAGTATCTCTTTCTTTGTGTCATTTTCTGAGGGTTTGTTCCCATTCTATTTCATTTTCCTGTTTACAGGAGACAGCATGCGAGCTGAAGCTGACAACTTCAAACATTATATTATGTGCTCCTTGCTATGCTAAGATGTCCTAGGCACTGGTCTAACACAACTCTAGGCTGTCTCTAGGAGCTACAACATCTTTCTGGCACCATTGCCGGGGACGAATTTAAGAAAATCATAATCCCTGGGCCTCGACAAAATCATATTCACTCTCTAAGTAGGTGAGCACAGAGAGTTGAGAGTTGTATATCCCTCACCTTGGCGACTCCACAGTTGTTATTTGATATATCTATTTGCAGTCCTGGCTCCTCGTAAGCCACACCTGAGGTCAGATTTGTCTAAGCCAAAGACACCTTCAGTGTCTAACCCTGAACAGATTATACATAGAAGAAATTGGAGGGAAAGGAAATCAGCCCATTCCCAAATTCCTGAAGTGCCTATAGAATATTTTCCTTCCTCCTCCTCTCAAGATTCTCAGTTGCAAATTCCCGACTCCACTGTGGGAGATACTAACTATTATTATTCAGATATTCCACCACAAGAGGGCATCAGAAATAAAAGCAATCCACATCCTACCCTTGAGGTTGAAGAGGTCAAGGAAGTAACTGAAGTATCTACTCTTAATAGACCTTTGTTCCCCTTAACCCCTCAAGCTACAGTTGAATACATTCCTATTATTATTCATACTCCACTTCCTCCTCCTCTTACTCATCAAACTACTGCACTACCTCCACCTCCTCCAATGGCCAATGTTCCAGCTTTCTTGATGAATAAATATGCTCCCCTGGAACTACCCCAAGTGCTAAAAGATATGCCCCAAGATTATCTGAAGCTTTTACCCAGATTTAATGGAGAAAATGAAATCGATGCTCAGAAACATCTTGAGACTTTCTGATCCTTTGCAGAGAAATTTAATGTTTAACATTTAGATGTGGTCTTAAGATTGCTTGTGCAATCTCTTGATGGTGAAGCTCGAAAATGGTTTAAAACATTGGCTGGCCGTTCTATTACCACTTGGGATAACATGGAAGACACTTTTCTCAGGAAATGGGGAGAGAAGAAATATCATGGAAATTATCTCATTGAGTTCAATACACTAAAGAAAAGACACAATGAAGGAGTGTTAGAATTTATCAAGAGATTTACTAAATTATATCTGAGTCTCCCTGCTGATATGAAACCCCATCAAACTGCTGCTAAGGTTGTTTTTGTAGCAGCCTTTGATTCAGAATTTGGTTTCTCTCTTAGAGAAAGAAAGCCTGCTACTCTGGATGACGCTTAGGCAGATGCATTAGAGTTGGAAGCAAACTTCGCCTCCACTGGAAAATCAAAAGGAAAATCTGAACAAGATGCTAGAAGAAGGGGCAAAGAGGAGGTATCTACTTCTAACCAAGATAGAGACTCAGCCAATGACAAAATGGAAGAAATGAGCAAATTAATTAAGAAAATGGTCAAGCTTGAATTGGAAGCCAAGAATTCAGCCTTCAGGAATTTCCAGAATGCTCCAAACAGAGGTTACAATCCTCAATATAGGAAACCACCCTTGCAAATATTGCCAAGGGAAGAAAAGGAGCAACAGGATCAAGTACCACACCCATTGTACCTGGAAGGTCCAGTAGATGATTCTACTAAAGACATTTCCTATAGACTGGAGGATGCAAATCTTGCCTTTTCAAATAGTGATGGAGAAGAATGCCCTTTACATGGGAATGATGAAGCTGGGTGCTCATTGCAAAAAGAAGAAAAGATCAGAGACGCTGAAGAAGCAGAATTTGATCATTATTGTAAACAATTTGATGATTTCATGCAAGCTCATTTCAATAGAATATATGATCTCAGATCTTCCAGGAAGAGGACTTGTACCGAAGAGCAAGAAGAAGAACTACCCCAGAAGGAAGCACCTGTTCAAGAGGAATCAACGATGCAGAAAGCTACAGACAAAGGTAAGCAACCTCTTAATAAACCTTTGCAGTCTAATGATCAAATCCCTTCTTCTTCAAAAGTAGTCACTCCTTCTTGTACCAAGTCTGTGTCAAAAGAAGCCCAACCCTCAGCTGAAAATAAAGAGTCTAAAGAGGTTGCGATAGAAAAGTCCCCTTCTACTTTCAACCTACATAAATAACTTGAAAAGGTCAAAATCCCAGTCCCCTTGACTGAACTGTTGAAACAACCAGCATATCAATCTCAAGTTACATATTTCATGCTCCCTCCAGAAGCACCCATCATCCCAGATAGCCTCAACCTTCAAGAAGAAAGACCCATGGTAGTTTTCGGCCCACATGTGGAGGAGATAGATCCCTCTACTCCTCCCTTTTATGTGTCTCTAGTAATCCATGACCTACTATTACATAACTGCATGTTAGATTCGGGAGCTTCCCATAATCTTATGCCTCTGTCAGTCATGGAACAACTAGGTTTACAAATCACACGTCCATATAAGGATCTCTATTCATTTGACTCCAAAAGAGTTAAATGCTTGGGGATGATCAAGGATTTGGTAGTCAATTTAGCTCAAATCCCGACAAAAAGTGTGGTAATGGAAATCGTGGTAGCTGACATCCCAACTCATTTTGGTATGTTGCTGTCAAGGTCCTGGGGAACGAAAATTGGTGGATCAATCAAGATGGATTTTACATATGCCACTATCCTAGTTTTTGGTGGCCAAGAAAGGAGACTATACAGGGAGACTAGATTTGTCAAGATGGTGACTAAGACTGACAATTCTGTAAATTCTCCAGTTTACAATAAGGAAGAAGATTTTTCATGCTTAATGCTAGAAGAAGACCAAGATTATGCTCATGAACCATCCTTCTGCCAGATCAAGAGTGAGTAGCCCTCAGAGAACATAGAAGAAGGAATATGGACACTCCATTTTGATGGAGCAAATTCAAGAGAAGGAAATGGAGCTGGAGTGATATTGATTTCCCCTACAGGAAGATGGGTCCCTTTGTCTTTCAAACTAGAATATGAAGCCACAAATAATGTGGCTGAATATGAAGCACTTCTGTTGGGATTGCAGACAGCCAAGAATATGAATATACAAAGTTTAAAAGTTCTGGGGGATTCAGAACTAGTAGTTAGACAAATCAGGAATCAGTGTCAGACCAAGCATCCTAGGCTAAGGGCTTATAGGAATGAAGTTTGGGACATGGTAGAGAATTTCTTCATGGCATTAAATATCCAATTCATGCCCCGAGAACATAATAGGATGGTTGATTCCCTCGTTGTGGCTGCTAGTACATTTCGGCCACCTCAGAACCCTCTTTTAAGATATGAAGTTGAGGTGCATTATCGGCCTTCAATCCCAGACAACATAAAACACTGGAAGGTGTTTGAAGATGAAGAACAGATGAAAATATTTTTAGAGACAGTAGCAGAATTCTCCAATATGGAGATTGATGATGAAGAAGAGGTAGAATCAGAAGATACTCCAAAAAGAAATTGGGAGGAAAATGTGGCAGGTAATAAAGTGTTGCAGCTGAAGGGAAACATAATACCTAGAGGGCTGGTGCCTCTAGAAAGATTATTTGAAAAAAATGATGTCTCATTGCAACCAAACAAAGTGGTAGAAGAAAATCAGGTTGAAGACCTAAATTTGGGTACTGAGGCTGACCCCAAAATTGTCAAATTGTCCAAAAAGATCTCTGGGGAATATAAAGAGCTATATCAGAAATTATTTCAGTCTTACAAAGACGTGTTTGCATGGTCCTATCAGGACTTGAAAAATTTTGATATCAATATTATGCAACACAAAATTCCACTGAAGACAGATGCAAAGCCTCACAAGCAAAAGCTTAGACAAATCAATCCCCTGCTGCTCCCTTCTATTGAGAAAGAAATTAAAAAGCTGCTAAAAGCCAAAATAATCGTACCTTTGAGGTACTCTGAATGGGTGGAAAACCTTGTCCCTGTACACAAGATGAATGGAGAAATAAGGCTGTGTGTGGATTTTAGGAATTTAAACAGAGCATCCTTAAAGGATAATTATCCACTACCTAAAATGGATCACATCCTACAGAAAGTAGTTGGAGCTATCAGAATGTCAATGATGGGTGGATTCTCTGGTTATAACCAGGTGGCTGTACTTCCAGAGGATCAAAAGAAGACTGCTTTCACCACACCTTGGGGTACATTTATGTATGCCAGGATGCCTTTTGGATTGATTAATGCAGGGGCCACTTTTCAGAGGGCAATGGATATTGCTTTTGTTGGGGAGCAGGATAAATGCCTGGTGGTCTACCTAGACGATATCACTGTGTTTTCTAAGAATGATGCTGAGCACATTGAACATCTGCAGAGAACTTTTGAGAAATGCAGAGGGTATGGTCTCTCTCTGAATCCTCAAAAGTATTTATTTGCATTGGAAGAGGGAAAGCTTTTGGGCCATATTGTGACTAAATATGGGGTGAAGATAGACCCTAAGAGGGTAGAGGTTATAAATAGTATTGCTTTTCCCAGAAATAAGAAAGAGGTACAAGTTTTCCTTGGGCACATAAATTTCTTGAGAAGGTTTATCCCTAACTATGCTGAGATATTTAGGCATATAACAGATATGTTGAAGAAGGATAATGAGGTAAAGTGGTCACAAGAATCACAGGAGGCATTTACCAGGATAAAGAATGCTTTTGTAGAAGCCCCTGTGCTGGCTGGACCAGATTATGATAATCCTTTCATGATTTTTTCTTTTGCATCACCTCATACAATAGCAGGAGTTTTATTACAGAAAAATGAGGAAGGTTATGAGAAGCCTATTGCCTTTTTCAGTCAGGTGCTCCTTGATGCAGAATTAAAATGCAACATATTGGAAAAGCAAGCATACGCTCTAGTCAAATCCCTCAAAGCATTCCGTGTATATATCTTACAAGCCCGCATTATTGCATTTGTACCTGCATCTATTGTAAAGGATATCCTTATTCAGGGGGATAGTGAAGGAAAAAGAGGGAGGTGGATTGCCAAGATACAGGAGTATGACTTAGACATACGCCCTACTAAGCTCATCAAAGGACAGGGGCTTGCCAAAATGTTATCTGAGTCAAACAATCAAGCCCTGGGCATAAATTTGTCCATTATGGCAGGTGAGGAATCTGAGGAGAATGAAGAAAGACATGGAATTGGAGTAGCTACTCCATAGATACATGTAAAGTACCTCACCAGCCCATGGTATAAAGAGATAGTAGAATATCTCCTTACACTTAGCTGCCCACCAAGTTGTGATAAAGAAAAATACAAAGCATTACGGTTGAAATCACAGAAGTATATAGTCGCCAACAGCCAACTATACTGGTGAGATCCCTCAGGTATCCTACTCCTGTGCATCACAGAGAATGAAGTTGAGAGTATTATAGCAGAGTTCCATGAAGGGATCTGTGGAGGCCACTACAGCTGGAGGGCCACAGCCCATAAAACTCTAAAAGCTGGCTTCTATTGGCCAAGGCTTTTTGGAGATGTTTTTGCTAGGGTCAGAGCATGTGATAAATGTCAAAAGTTCGCTGAAAGACAGAAATCTGCACCATTTCCCTTGATTCCAGTGCATGTGGATGAACCATTCAAACAATGGGGTATTGATTTTATAGGTGAAATACATCCTCCATCTAGTGGACAACATAAATGGATATTAACAGCCACATATTATTTCACCAAATGGGTGGAAGCCATAACTGCCCGGAATGCCACATATACTGTGATCATAAAGTTCATGGAGGAGAATATCATATCCAGGTTTGGTTGTCCTGCTAGGGTAGTGACTGATAATGCACATGCCTTCAAATCTGCAAAGTTTGTGAATTTCTGCCAGCAATATAATATCATACTGAGTCACTCTATAGCTTATTATCCACAAGGAAATGGCTTGGCAGAGTCTTCAAACAAAACTCTGGTGAGGGCCTTGAAGAAAACTATCAATGAAAATCCAAAGAATTGGGATTCCCAATTGAAATTTTCTCTATGGGCTAACAGAATCACCAGCAAGAGAGCAACTGGGAAATCTCCTTATGAGTTGGTATATGGACGAGCAGCAGTTTTTCTTATAAAATTGGCTTTACCAGTGGCCCGCTTCATGCAAGAAAGCCAGGAGGAACCTGACGATATGATCAGGAGAATTAATCAATTGGTGGAATTAGAAGAAACACGGGGCCAGGTGAATCAGAGATTAATAGAATATCAAGAGAAAATGAAACACATTTTTGACCAGCATGCAAAAGACAGGAAGCTGCAGATTGGTGATTTGGTGCTTAGATGGCATTAGGGGAATTTTGAGGTCTAAAATTGGCCTCCTAAGGAAATTATAAAATAATAGTGGAAAAAATCAAATAAGATTTGATGACATCATCAAATTTTAGAGGGAAAAATGGAAAAACTACTTTTTCAACTCATATTTTCAGCTTATCTCCCTAGTTTTTTACTCAAATTTCGAGCGGGAGTACTCGTTGGATGTGAAATTTAATTCCCCATCCAAGGAGTACCCATGTTGCATACTTTCGATGGGTCCTACTACACGAAAAATGAGAAATACATAAAAAAACGTGATTACAATCACGTTTTTTTATGTATTTCTCATTTTTCGTGTAGTAGAGTTCATCGAAAGTATGCAACATGGGTACTCCTTGGATGAGGAATTAAATTTTGCATCCAACGAGTACTCCCGCTCGAAATTTGAGTAAACATTTTGGGAGATAAGTTGAAAATACGAGTTGAAAAAGTGGTTTTATTATTTTATTATTTTTTAATATTTTTATCCTTTTATTTAAAAAATGGTGAATCATCCCCCATGGTTGACATCATCATCTTGAATCCTATTGGTTGTTATAAAGTTTATTTTTGCTGTACATTTTTCTTAGGGAGGCCCATTTAGACTCCATCAAGACCTCCATTTGAGCTTGAAGCATGGTAAATTCGACTCCCTTTGGTTCGGTCCATTCAAAATTGTGGAGCAGGGGGGAAATAACACTTTCAGGTTGGAGAATTTACAGGGCGACTTGCTGGATGCCCCTGTGAATGGTCAATTCCTCAAGCCCTACTTTCAGTTCTGATTCAGGCAAAAGAAGCCTGATGTATTATATTGTATGATGGTTTCCTTTTTGTTTTTCGTTTGAATAATGTTGGAATTGTGATGAATTATAAAGTGAAAATGGAGGTGCTCGAGCGCAGAGTCTGCATGTATGATGATCAAAAGGTCTGCGAGTTCTCGACATGTCCAAGGATGAACATGCCGTCCCCAGATGGAGCCGATGTTGATCATAATCCATTCCACATAAAATTTCATAGGCAATCTGGCTCAGAGCTCTCAGATTCCCCCTTGCATCCTCGGAAAACCCACCTCAAGTCTATCATTGCCATTTCTCGCCTCTAAAATTCATTATCAAAGGCTGTAACCATGCGTTAGGACGAAAGGCGTTGATCAAAGTGCATTGGGAATTCTCTGAGCCGTTGATATGTACTGATCGGATGGCAATCATCCATCTCTGTCATACCCATAACCCACCTGCCTGCTGTCTGATCAAATGATGAAATCAACGGTCCACAGCCTATCTATCCTTGGTGGTCCCTGCGCTCCAAACACTGCTCCAAAACCAGCGGTTTATATCGCACCGCCTTTCGGCAGTAGGTGGTAATTCCCCTTGGGCCAGCGATTCCATACAGCGATCACCACGCGTCTTAGCGTACGGCCCGAATACTGGCCTCCATCGCGCATTAATGTTTGACCAAAGTCACGCAGCGATATTCACCACAGCCATCAGATCTAGGGGTCCTCATCCAATGGTGATCGTTCTTCGAAGCTGCACAGAAGTTAACAAGGGGGAACTGTGCCCTTGGCCCACTGTTTATCATCTCCGATGCCCTTTCAACCATCAATCTTCTCCTGAGATCGGACGGTCAGGATTTTCTCACCCCTCACTTTCACCGGCCCCCACAGTCAACACTACAAGTCATCCATTCCCGTTGTCTCGGTGCCGTACCACCTGCCCCCTTAGTCTTCCCCCACGTGTTCTTCACCACCCAGACCTATATTGGTTCATTTCCTCATTTATTATGTATTTCCACGATCATGTTCACATTCCGCCAAACTGCTCCATTGTCACCTTCCTCCGTCACGCTGCATTCCCCACCATTATTCTGCATTTCTCGACCGCTCCACCATGCCGCGTGGTCCCATCATGATCCTCATTGTGTTCACCCTTCCTTGCATGGTTTTCTTTAACAAGTTCATGGGTTTTGCAGGTTCACAGAGATGGAGAATTATCATAAATTGTCGCGTCCATCACGAGAGCCGAAAACACGTCAAAGGACCATGTTCAGAGTAGAATTATGAAAAATGTCCCCGGAGGCCAAATCGACAAGACTCCAATTCAAGAGGCAGGGTTCAAATTTGTCAAACCCTGCAGGGGCATTCAAGGCACCGGTCTCACAGATGGAGATATTAATGGGGCAGATGAAGAATATCAGTGTTCAGCAGAGAATTAAAGGCAGGTAGCTGAATATTTTGAGGGCCTTGTCCTAGCATTTTGAGGCAGAGTACCAAATTGAAGATCCTGCACATCATTCGGAAGATTTATACACAGACAACAATGCCCTCAAGGTTTTATTTCAACAGAGTTTTCTTCCCAGGCAAGGATGGATATTTGTGTGATTTTACAGCCTTACCGTGTCCCGGGAGAGATTTTCACCCACAGCATTTATTCCGGTTAACAGGCCACATAGTACAAATAGCACAGCATAGTCATTCAGCAGTATGGGCGAGCACGTCTCCGCCATTTTGTTTTAATTATGAAAATTAAATGTTCATCACCTACCTCTTTTGCTAGGTTTATGTTTCTTCTATAAAAACCATGAAGAAACGCATTGTAATGGTTCTAAATTTTTATCAGAAAATCATGCGGTGAAAGTCTTTTTGGATACATTTTGTAGAAATTTTGTATGAAGGCTCAGAGCCCATAGGGTCTCAGTGAGGAGGAGTTCCATCTGTTAAAGAGGATTTTGGTCTTTGGTATTTCACAGTCTGTAACTCTCCTTTTATATGTTATTTAATATATCTTTTCATCTCATCCATCTTTCCTGTATCATGTTTTGGAATGCGAGTGGCTCACTGATTTCTAGTAAGGATTCATCCTAGTTGATGCCCATATTCGGATCATTCAAGCACTTTAAATATGGCTCATGCATGATATTCTGTTCCATTATTCAGCTAACCATACTTCTGCTATATTAGTTGCTTTGGGAGGGTGCTTTTAAAATGCTATTATCATGTATGGATTCTTAGATTGGTAAGCCCATGCATGGTGGTATTTTATATCTGGGTATCAGATCAATGTTAACTAGTATCTTCTCAATATTTCTTTCACTACATACACCTTCTGATAATTTATGTCTGTGAAGTATTTCTGAATCGACCCGCTTTGCAGTAAACTGTCTTTGAATTGTCTGTTGCTTTTGTATTAGAGTTCTGCATCTTGCCTCTGCAGTATCTCTTTCTCTGTGTCATTTTCTGAGGGTTTGGTCCCATTCTATTTCATTTTCCAGTTTACAAGAGATAGCATGCGAGCTGAAGCTGACAACTTCAAACATTATATTATGTGCTCCTTGCTATGCTAAGATGTCCTAGGCACTGGTCTATCACAACTCTAGGCTGTCTCTAGGAGATACAACACATTCTTTTTGAGATAAGCCTCGGGAAACAAATCTTGCCTTGTACTTTTCAGCACTTTCATCTGCTCCATGCTCGATCTTGAAGAGCCATTTCGAGGTTACAATAGATTTTTCCTCCAGTATTAGGACCACTTCCCAGACATCATTATTCATGATAGATTCATATTATTTGTGCATAGAATCCTTCCAAACATGATGCTTTGCGGCTTCTTCAAATGACCCAAGCTCATATTGTACAATTATACTAATGTCTGCTAGGCACCCTTAGTACCTATTTAGCTTCTTACTTTCATGGAATTTCCCCCTTGGGGAAACATGTCTCTTGAAATCTTCGATAGTGTCCCTATGCCATGGGGGTATCCTTCTATTGGAAGGAGGTGGATCAATAGGATCCATTGGTCCTTCAACATCGGGCTTAGGTTCAACCTTTGGTTCTTCCTGCTTTCCTGCCTTTTTCTTCTTCTTATTTTTCTTCCTTTGAAATAGGAAGGTTTCTTACTTTCTTGAGGGAATCATATTCATCGAAGGTGACATCGTGGCATATCTCCACTTCTCTTTGACCAGGCACATAGATTCTATATTCCTTCGAGGTTTCACTGTAGCCCACAAAAATTCCCTTCTTCCTAGATGCATCCAACTTGCTTCTCTTTTCTTTCAGCACATGAAAATAAATAGGACTTCTGAAAACTCTATGGTTGTAGACATCAAGCTTCTTACCAGAGAATACTTCTTCGAGAGTTTTGGATCCCAAAGCGAAATGCAGGCATCTATTTTTAACGTACATAGCAGTGTTCCTAGCTTCTCCCCATAGAAACTTCGGAAGACATTGGTCATATATCATGGCATGGGAAACTTCCACAATGCTTCTATTCTTTCTTTCAACAACAACATTTTGCTTAGGAGTATACACAGTTGTGGTCTGTTGTACAATACAACAACCCCCCATTTATTTTTATAAATAGGGACACTTTAGAAATAAATAAGAAAATACTTTAAAAAAAAAAAACTTTCAAAAAACACTTAAGAAATAAAATTTTTTCCCAAAAGGCACATCGCTCATCATATATGTTATTTTTTCAAAAAGAAATCTTAAAGCATGAAATTTGCGAACAGAAAAATGCACTCTTTAGAAAGCTTTACTTTTCTTTTTCGCATCGCACTTGATTTAGTTAAAACTTAAAGGAACAAAGTGATAAAATTTACGATAACCATAGACCCGACGAAGCGAATAAGCTCAAAAATATAAATTTTTTTTGCATCGCATCCATTTTTTGCTTTCGCAAATCACATCGTGCGCAACTTATCGTATAAACATAAATATATCTTTTAAATCTTGCGACCTGTGATTTGCACAGATCACATTTCACAATGTTTACGAGACAATCACGAAATATTATAAGAAATCATTGCGATTTGTGCATTTAATAATCTCAGCATGTGAAAAGAAATTTATGTCATATCGAATTGAATTTTAGATCTTAACAACTTTAAAAGATTAATAAACATTGCATACGAAGCCAGGTGAAGCCATGTCAAGAATTAAATTTTGAAATCATAATGAATTATGAAGAGATGATTGATAATATTGAGAGAGTTTCGCATGAGTTTGAAATAAATTTCTAATACGTCTTTGTAAATGCTTGTTATATGATATCTTTCATTTTCATTATCAGAAAATCAGTTATCTAATTGAGAGAGTCTGAGATTAGTAAGAAAGGTAAATAAATCTCTCAAGCACCGTCCTCAGAAGATACAGATATGCCTTCGCTATTCTCAGACACTGTCTATAACAAGGATTGCAGTGTCTCATCATGGGAGGCTATGTACAAACTATTTGAGGATGAAGGGCCAAAAGTGATAACAAAGATATCTACAACAGGCACTGATATCACTTCCAATGCAACTCTTTTCGACTTTGCATGCTCGTTTATTCATAAGATAGCCGCAAGACTAAAAATTATGCCTTACATAGATATGATCAAGTGGGCAGTTGAAAATCTGAATATTGAAGAGAGAGTATTTAAGAATTCCAGAGGAGAGACTATGGGCTCTTTTAAAGATGAATATTTTGCATCCATGTATCATTTACCAGCTCCGCAACAAAAGTATTACAATAGATATGTGAAAACGTTCAAAGCTAAACATCCAGATCTTATCAAGGTCATCCATGAGTGGAAGGACAATGAGGAAAAACTGAAGCAAGAAAAATCTGGTACGTACTCCATTGCACAAATCCCTCATCCCTATTGCTTTGCTGCTGGTATGTTGTGTAGGTTATTTGCTAGACCTGATAGTACTAGGTTCTCTAGAGACTGGGTTCCCTTAATTGACGCAATCATCAATTCATCAATTTTGAATTGGGCAGACCTTTTATCTAATTATTTAGCCAAACACATTGCTGAATATAGAAATAAAAGGAATGCTTCACCTCAAGAAAATTCACCCTTTTTCATGTCCGCTTATGTTATGGATTCCATCTGTTATATTTCTACATTTCCAATCATGGTTTGGAAATGGAACATTACAGACCCTACACCAATCCATATTTACCATGAAGAACTCTCGGATTCCAAATACCACTTACATTTCTATAAAGTCTGTTATGGAGTTATGTTGCCTATGTATAAAATTATTTTCGATAAAAATATCACTAGGGTTTCCAAGGAAGTCATTAGAGATATTGTTCCTACAGCCCGATGGTTTGCTGAAGAGAACTTTACTTATGTTCGAGTATTTGGAAGTTCTTCTCTTCCACATGTTTTGAAATATTATGTTCCAGATAGATGGTTTGGGAGAGAAATAGCTTATCAACTTATTAATGGTGTCACCAAACAGTTAAAGGATGAAAAAAAGGCTATTTGGCCTTCATTCCCTGTACAATGTGGTACTTTTGCTTTAGCCAATATTGGCCATACATACAAAGAGGCTCCTAATATTCAGATGTTAAATTTAACATTTATTCTTGGGAGACTGTATGATCCCAATGATGAAATTAAGAATTACATGGCAAGACTTAAGACCAAGCATTTTGTAAAAGAAGAGGATCAATTTGATGACTTATTTCAGGGAGTTGAATATTTTTTAGATGTTATTAAGAGGGTTTCCAATCAATCAAGTCAGAATATACCAAAGCTTTTTAGGAATACAAAATAAAATATTAAAGAATTTCCCTTTGAATTTGCTAATTATGGAAGAAGAAAAACACAATCCAGGTGTTAGCCTTGACGAAAAAATGAAGGATGATTCTGAAAATGAATTTGGTCAGTCTCAACAGCAATCTGATAAGACCAATCAATCTAAAGATGAGGCTGAGTCTATAAAAGCCAATTTGGAAATTGATCATATTATTCAAGATATAGAGTTGCAAGGAAAAATAAACAACATTGTCACTAAATCAAATATAGAAGCAGTTCCAAAAGGTTAGATCATAGAAGAACAATCTAAATCATCTAAAGGAAAATACCTAATAAATGAATGGGAACATTTTTCCCAAGCAATAAAGACTTCTAATTGAAAATTCAATACTGGTTAAGAAACAAGTTTTCAAATGAAAAAGCCTTCCCAGAGGATAGTTCAGACTGTCAACCCTTTACAAACAATCCCAACAACACAGAGTAGAGAAATTATTCCAGCCCACTCAACAGATCAAATCATTTTGAAAATAGAAGACATTCCATCATTGGATATCTTCTACAGTCCCAGCCATAGAGCTGTGGTCAAAAGAAATAAAATAAGAAGACTAATGAAACAACTCTTAAATCTATAGATGAATCATTTGACGTCCTATGGAAAGATTCATCAGAGGATCCCACTGAAAATTTGACTAAACTGTCACAATATGCAGGAGCTTATGCTACAGCTACTGTAGATAAGGCAAGTGAAATCAAAGCACTTTTGAAGTAGAGGGAATCTAGGATACAGGAATTGGAACACATGTTAGATATAGAGAAATTCAGGTCTACAGAATAGATCAGAGAAAATTTAGAACAGTTCCATAAAGATTTTGAAAACTTAAATTGGAACATCATACAGAACTTAAATATAAATAGATACAGCTGGAGAGAACCATGGAAAAATTATAGAATCAATCACAATCAGAAAATTTCATTCAAGAATCACTTGAGATAAATACAATGATTAAAGAGAAAAAAAAAGAATTTTGTCATAAAGTTGCTATGATTGATTCTTACTGTGATCCAATAAAATAATGATTTAGAAAATTTCCATTCAAAAACTTGAATGTGAGAAACTTCAAAAACAAATTGAAGAACATATTAAATGGAAAGATTCAGATATGGGAAAACAAGCTAATCTACCTTAGATAGATAAGCTTCATGGAGAATTATTATTTACAGAATGGAAAACACAGATTTCCCGAGCAGAAAAAACAACGATTAAGACATTCAACAAATCAAATGAGGTCATACAGCTTTTATGTGACCAATTGTTCAAAGCAGGACTTATTGAAGAAAACACGTCTGATGTGTTTTCATTAACAAAAGAAACAAAATTGAAATGGACATAGAGAGTAGAGCAACAGGAAGAAGTAATCAGAAAATTTAATAAGTTTTATCAAGAAAATTCTTGGAATTTTCTGATCAAACCTTACCATCAGCAACAGACTCTTCTACTTCTCACAGAATCAGCTAAAAAGTCTCAGTCAACAATTTCAAATTCCATCTTCAAGAATCAAATCCATTCACAAATATCTCAGCCACCTTAGCTCAAGAAAATGCTAGATATCTACAAATTACGTGACCATACTCCGCAAAAGATGCAAAAGCCTTAAAATTAGGATTTTTAGTTTTTAATTCCTAGATTATTGTTCAAGTTAGAGAAGGTTGTTTGAAACCTCCTCTACATTTTTGTAAAATATTTAATTTAGTTTGTAGTTAGTTTGAGTATTTAAACCCTTCTCATGCATTTAGAGAAGGGTTCAGAATTTTATTAAGAACATTTACAAAGAATGCTTAATTGTAAGTAACTTTGTGAATTCCTTGATGAAATAATGGAACACGGTTATATTCAGTTATAAACATCATTTTGTTGATCAATGCCTGGTGCAATTTTGTATTTCTTTGAACAACTCTTTGATTGAAGGATTGGATATGACCTATTATCATTGATATGATAAACAGAGTAATACGCAGCTGGTACTAATATCATGTATGTTATTTCTATTTCTAAAAATTAGTGATGAACACAACTTTCATGAATCATGTATGAAATTAATTGTTTATGTCTGAAATATTTTTTGCACTAATTTACAGTATAAAGACAAAAATTAGTTATTTTATATATGGCCATCATACAATGCGATATATGTTTCAATTTCTTTTGATTAATTAATTTTTCGAGAGAATCATTTTACATGGTAATAATTCTATTAAATCTAAATTGATTTCATGGCAGATTCAATAGATATCTTCCTAGATCGCATTGAGATATTATATCCCGGGTTAGATTAAATTTAATTCAAATTCTTGCATCTAGAGTTGAATTTGCGTTAGTTTGTAGTAATTCATCATTTCAAAATGTTTTGGTAGAAACCCAACAAGTTATCATCCAAAAACCAAAACTGGGAAACTAGTCCCATCACACCCAGTCAGAGCCACTACCCCAAACAGAAAAGGAATTGCTTTAAGGTCTGAACCGGGTGGTTATCCCCCTTTGTTGTTGCCACAGATTTCTAAGGCCTTCAACATTTTTGGTGCTATAAGGAGGGCCTGACTATGAATGGTAGATAAATCTAAAATTCAAAGCCCTCATAAGAGTTGATCTCCTCAAAAAAATTCTACGATTTCCCAACCACAATCTAGATCGCCAACTCAGAAATCCAAAGTAGTAGAAACCTTTCCATCATCCCCTGAAGTATCACGTCATCCATCTACTTCAGAATTCCTTCCTGAATATCTCGAATTTTAGTCTTTAATTCAACAATTAGAAGGAATATCTATTTCTGCTAAAAATCCTGTTAACCGAGAAACATCTGAGGAAAGTGTTACTTCTTTATTTAGAGACACTGGTATTTTAACCCGATCTAAAAGTGAGAAGCTTGGAATTTACCCTTTGGAGTTTCCATTAGAATCTCGTCGCAAAAAAGTTACTATATCCAGATCAAATTCAGAAACAAGTGAAGTCATATCAAATTTTCCTTCAGTTGTTCCTTCATATTCATCCAATCAATCCACATCTTCTCTATCTTCCATTTCTTCCACTCAAATAATCAGTGCTGTTACAAGTATTACTATTCCAGTTGTAAGTTCTTCTTCCATTACCTCTACTTCTGGACCTACTTCTACATCTTCACAAAATCCAAATCCAATTATGGCTACTCAACCTTGGAGAAGTCCTAGTGTTGTATTAATAGCAAATCTGAATGCTCTTCCAGATCATCCAGAGAAATGGTTACCAAAATATAATCCAGATGATGTTCTTCCTACTGAAGAACACATCAATAATTTTATGTTGGCCATGAATTTAAATGGAATGGTTCATGAAGATGTTGTAGTTAGGTTGTTTCCATACACTTTACAAGGATCTGTAGGATCCTGGTGCTTTTCCCTTCTAGCAGGATCTATTTCTGATTGGGAAAATTTTGAACAAGTGTTTCTTGCAAAATTTGGAGATGATAGAACTGTTGCATCTTTAATCAATGCCCTTTCTAATCTCAAAGTAAATTCAGGTGAAAAGGTTAAATATTTCAACTTCATATTCAACAGTTATTAAATAAAATCCTAACTACTTCTATACCTACTGTTGAGGTACAAATAAAATGGTATATTTCTTCTTTACCTTCTAATATAGTTATTTTTTTAGATAGAGCTAATAAATAAACTCTCTTAGAAAACTTGAAAGAAGCTCTCGTAGTAGAAAATAGGATTTTAGCATTAGAGAAACGATCAGAGACAAAAGAAAGGAAAACAAATAAAGTGACATTTAGTCAAGATTCCAAAAAGAAAATCTCAAAAGATCCATTTGATCTTGAAGGTCTTCAAAAAGTATTAAAGACTATGTCAAATAATATGATTGATATAAAGAAACAAGTTGTTGAAACTTCAGCCGCTAAAAAATAATTTCGTCCATTCAAGAAAAATCCTTCTCCAACATCTCAACCTCCAAATGAAATTTCAAACACTGAATCTGACCAAGACATTGAAGATCCCTCACATTCTAAAAATGAATTAGAATCTGAAGAAGAAGTTGAATTAAATGGTTTATGGGATTTCATTCTTCCAACAGAGGAAGAAAATGAAGCTATGCTTGTATCTATAAGAAGTAAATCTTCTTTAGATCCAATTGTGTCAAATCCCAAAATAAATTATGTTCCTGCGAAAGAAAGAATTGAAAAATCTAAAACTGTACAGACAGATCCGATTTTATTAGATCCTTCTACAAATTCCAAAACTTTGATTGTATTAGATACAGTCGAATACAACATAGTAGAGGATATGAAAAATATCAAGGCAAATATCTCACTACATGAAATGACCAAACTCAAACAACATATTTTTCTTAGATAACTAAAAGAAATGCCTATAGAGCCGATACAACCACCAGTTATAGCACAAGCTTCAAAGGATATGGGAAAACCTCCATCATATATCAATAAAGTGAATTCCAATGATCTTGTTTTAATTGGTGATAAATCTATTTCTCAAACTCCTCCTTTTATTTTGACTTATGTACACATTGTTCATAACAAGAAAATATTCCTCTGCCACATAACAAAAAAACAATGCAATCATTTTTAGGACAAATTAATTTTGTAAAAAGATTTGTTCCCAATTTCTCCCAAATTTTCCTACCCCTACAATCAATGATCAAGAAAAATTCAATTTTTAAATGGGGAAAAGAAGAAAGAAATTCTTTTGAGTTAATTAAGAAAGCTATTGTTGAAGCTCCCTCTTTAACAACTCCTAATTTTCTCAAATCCTTTGTGTTATACACATTTTCTTCAGATACATCATATGAAGTTGTTTTAACAAAGTTAAATGATCAAAACATTGAAGCACCTATTGCATTTTTTAGTTCTAATCTTCAAGGCGTTGAGTTAAACTATTTAGCTGTAGAAAAACAAGCTTATGCCGTGGTTAAATCTTTGAAAAATTTTAGACCTTTTCTCTTAAAAACACACACCAAGATAATAGTACCTTACTCGGCACTAAGGAAATTATTAATACAACGAGAAGTAGGAGAGAAAAGAGAAAATTGGGTCATTGCACTTCACGAATATGATGTAGAAATACACCCAGCTAAATTTTTTAAAGGAGAAGGTCTATGCAAAATGTTAACTGGATCTTCTCATTTGCCTAAAGATGAAGATCAATCAGAAGAAATACAAATATCTGAGGTAAGCCTAAATGATTCTCAATCGCAACATATTGATATGAAATTCTTCTAAAAAAATGGATATGCTCCTTTAAATCTCAAGTATACTGCAAAGCGTGCTTTGAGACTTAAAGCAAATCAATATCAACTCGTAAATGATATCTTATTTAGGAGGAATTATGCTTCTGTATTATTAAGATGCTTAGAGAAAACTGAAGCTGAAAAGGTATTGCAGGAACTACATGATGGACCAGCTGAAGGTCATTTTGGAGGAAATACCATAGCTCATAAAATACTGCATGCCGGTTACTATTCGCCAACTTTGTTTAAAGATGCACATGAATATGCAAGAAAATGTAAAACATGTCAAACTATAGCAGGAAGAGAAAGGAAACCAACATTTCCATTACAACCAGTACATATCCAACAACCATTTGAAAATTGGGGTTAGATATTATAGGTGAAATAACGCCAAACTCTTCAAAGCAGCATAGGTATATTCTAACTGCAACTGATTATTTCACAAAATGGGTAGAATCTGTCCCATTGAAAGTGGTCAATACACAGAATATTACCGATTTTATTGATCAATTCATAATTACTAGGTTTCGCCTTCCATCAGCTTTGATATTTGATAATGCATCTTACCTTTCTGGAAATGTAATGAATGAAAAGAGGTTTTAAATTAAAATACTCAGCCAATTATTACCCACAAGGAAATGTATTAGTTGAATCTACGAATAAAAACCTTATCAGAATCATTAAAAGAACTGTGGAGCAAAATCATAAGAACTGGCATAAAGCATTATTATTTTCTCTCTGGGCAGATAGAATCACTCAAAAAGCTTCAATAGGCACTTCATCATTTGTGTTAGTTTATGGAAAAGAAGCAATTCTACCCTCAAATGTAACAATACCATCATTTGCTTTAGTACAATTTATTGATGAAAATCCTTCTTCTTCTTTCCAACTTAGACAAGATCAAATCCTTAAGTTAGAAGAAGAAAGAGAAAAAGCTAAAAAATTCATATCCATCATCAACAAGTAATAAAAGGCTCATTTGATTTAACATCTGTTAGTTCAAAATATTTTCAAATTGGTGATTTGGTATTAAAATGGGATAAAGCTCATGAAGAAAAGGGTAAACACACAAAGTTTCCAAAACTCTGGCTAGGACCATTTCAAATAATCGAAAAAATTGGTTCATCAACATTTCTGTTATAGGATTTATTAGGTAAAAAAGATTCTTCACCTATTAATGGAAAAATTTAAAAAATATATATTTTTCATAGAAGGCAATCCTTCTATCTTTGTACATTAAAATTTTATTTTCATATAGAAATAAAATTGTTTAGTACTAACAATTGACTTTTCAAAAATAAGTCTTAGATAAATTCTTTTTTCTTTTTCTTCTTCCACTTATTAAAAAATAGAACTGTTAAAGAAAATTCGCAAGATTTAGGAAAAAACAGATTCATTTTATCTTTCTAGAAAAATGGAATTTCACTAAAACACTTATTTTGTTTGAAAAACTCTCATTTTTATCTAGTATGAAAATTCTTTTGTTAGTCATGAAAAGAAAATTATATTATAGTGAAAAATCTTCTTCAGAAAATAAATCTAACAACTCGACATTATCATCTGGCATCTTAGAAGGAAATATGATTCATCCCATCTAGTAAATCTTATAATTTTCAAAAGAAATTAAAAAAAAAGAAAAAAAAAGTTTCGAGAAAACTTAAAAGATAATAAGTCTCATCACAAGCTTGTTTACCATGTTCATGGAAAAATAATTGAACTGAAATTACTAATACTGTCTACCAAAACAATGTAATGACTTGAGATTATATCATATAGACAAGGGGTCTCATCATGAGCCAACTTGATTAGTTTAATTACTATTTGTGAATGGCATTGTCAGTATTTGGTTACCAAGCCAAGACAATGGCTTTTAAGAAGATAAAAAAAAAATAATAATAAAGAAAAAATAATTTACTTATGAAAATGATGCGAAATACTGGATGGAAAAATGGACCATAGCCGGTTAAAAGATAACCTTGCCAAAAGCTTAAAACTGCCTATTGGAATGAAGGCTCTATCTATGATAAAAGATTAAAATGATAAAAAGCTTTATCTGTAAAGATTATTTCCTATCTTATTTTTAACTAAGTAAAGGCTGATATTGATTTTTATACTTATATCTTTTTAGAGAAATTCTCCAAAAATAAGTTAATAAATGAAATTTTCCTAATTTGAAAAAAGATATTATTTATTTGAAATTTCATTTCTTTAAATATTTCATTTTTATATAGAAGGATTTAGAGTTTTCAAATTTTTTTTATCAAAGATATCTGGTTCGTCCAAGTGAATCACCAATTGTTGTACTATACAACAACCCCCCGTTTATTTTTATAAATAGGGACCCTTTAGAAATAAATAAGAAAATCCTTTAAAAAAAAATACTTTCAAAAAACACTTAGGAAATAAAATTCCTACCCAAAAGGCGCATCGCTCATCATATATGTTATTTTTTCAAAAAGAAATCTTAAAGCATAAAATCTACGAACAACAAAATGCGCTCTTTAGAAAGCTTTACTTTCCTTTTTCACATCGCATCCATTTTTCGCTTTCGCAAATCACATCACGCGCAACTTATAGTATAAACTTAAATATATCTTTTAAATCTTGCCATCTGCGATTTGCGCAGATCGCATTTCGCAATGTTTACGAGACAATCACGAAATATTATAAGAAATCATTGCGATTTGCGCATTTAATAATCTTAGCGTGTGAAAATTAATTGATGTCATATTAGATTGAATTTTAGATCTTAACAGCTTTAAACGATTAATAAGCATTGCATGCGAAGCGATGTGAAGCCATGTCAAGCATTAAATTTTGAAATCATAATGAATTATGAAGAGATCATTGATAAGATTGAGAGAGTTTTGCGTGAGTTTGAAATAAATTTCTGATATGTATTTGTAAATGCTTGTTATATGATATATTTCATTTTCATTATCAGGAAATCAGTTATCGAATTGAGAGAGTCTAAGATGAGTAAGAAAGGTACAGAGATCTCTCAAGCATCGTCCTCAAAAGATACAGATATGCCTTTGCTATTCTCAGACACTATCTGTAACAAATATTGTGGTGTCTCATCATGGGAGGCTATGTACAAACCATTTGAGGATGAAGGGCCAAAAGTGATAACAAAGATATCTGCAATAGGCACTGATATCACTTCCGATGCACCTCTTTTCTACGTTGCATGCTCGCTTATTCATAAGATAACCACAAGACCAAAAATTATGCCTTACACAGATATGATCAAGTGGGCAGTTGAAAATATGAATATTGAAGATAGAGTATTTAATAATTCCAGTGGAGAGACTATGGGTTCTTTTAAAGCCTCAAGATTTGGTAGCCATGTATCATTTACCAGCTATGCAACAAAATTATGACAATAGATATGTGCAAATGTTCAAAGCTAAACATCCAGATCTTATCAAGGTCATCCATGAGTGGAAGGACAATGAGGGAAAAATGAAGCAAGACAAATTTGGTACATACTCCATTGCACAAATCCCTCATCCCTATTGCTTTGTTGCTGGTATGTTGTGTAGGTTATTTGCTAGACGTGATAGTACTAGGTTTTCTAGAGACTGGGTTCCCTTAATTGACGCAATCGTCAATTCATACATTTTGAATTGGGCAGACTTTTTATCTAATTATTTAGCCAAAAACATTGTTGAATATAGGAATAAAGGGAATGCTTCACCTCAAGAAAATTCACCCTTTTTCATGTCCTCTTATGTTATGGATTCCATCTATTATATTTCTACATTTCTAATCATGGATTGGAAATGGACCATTACAAACCCTACACCAATCCATATTTACCATGAAGAACTCTGGGATTCCAAATACCACTTGCATTTATATAAAGTCTATTATGGAGTTATGCTGCCTATGTATGAAATGATTTTCGATAAAAAGATCCCTAGGGTTTCCAAGGAAGTCAGTAGAGATATTGTTCCTACAGCCCAATGGTTTTCTGAAGAGAAATTTACTTATGTTCGAGTATTTGGAAGTTTTGCTCTTCCACATGTTTTGGCATATTATGTTCCAGATAGATTGTTTGGGAGAGAAATAGCTTATCAACTTATTAATGGTGTCACCAAATAGTTAAAGGATGACAAAAATGCTATTTGGCCTTCATTCCTTATATAGTGTGGTACTTTTGCTTTAGCCAATATTGGCCATACATAAAAAGAGGCTCCTAATATTCAGATGTTAAATTTAGCATTTATGCCTGGGAGACTATATGATCCCAATGATGAAATTAAGAATTACATGGCAAGACTTAAGACCAAGCCTTTTGTAAAAGAAGAGGATCAATTTGATGACTTATTTCAGGGAGTCAAAGATTTTTCAGATTTTCTTAAGAGGGTTTCCAATCAATCAAGTTAAGAAGATACCGAAGATTTTTAGGAATACATAAATAAAAGATTAAAGTATGTCCCTTTGAATTTTCTAATTATGGAATAAGAAAAACACACTCCAAGTGTTAGTCTTGACGAATAAATGAAGGATGATTCTAAAAACGAGTCTGGTAAGACCGATCAATCTGAAGATGAGGTTGAGTCTATAAAAGCCAATTTGGAAATTGACCAGATTATTCAAGATATAGAGTTGCAAGGAAAAATAAACAAAAATTTCACAGAATCAAATACAGAAGCAGTTCTAAAAGGTTAGATCATAGAATATTAATCTAAATAATCTGAAGGAAAAGACCTAATAAATGAATGGGAACAATTTTCCCAAGCAATAAATACTTCTAAAGGAAAATTCAATACTGGTCAAGCAACAGGTTTTCAAATGCTAGAGCCTTCCCAAAATATAGTTCAGACTGTCAACCCTTTACAAACAATCCCAACAACACAGAGCGAAGAAATTATTCTAGCCCACTCCACAGATCAAATAACTTTTCAAATAGAATACATTCCATCATTGGATATCTTCTATAGTCCTAGCCATAGAACTATAGTCAAAAGAAATAAAAGAATAAGGATTGATGAAACAAATCTTAAATCTATAGATGAATCAGTTGATGTCCTTTGGAAATATTCATTAGAGGATCCCACTGAAAATTTGACTAAACTGTCACAATATGTAGGAGCTTATGCTACAACTACTGTAGATAAGGCAAGTGAAATCAAAGAACTTTTGAAGCAGAGGGAATCCAGGATATAGGAATTGGAACACATGTTAGATATAGAGAAAGTAAAGTGTACAGAATAGATCATAGAAAATTTAGAACAGTTCCGTAAAGATTTTGAAAAACTTAAATTGGAACATCATATAGAACTTAAAGATAAACAGATACAGTTGGAGAGAACCATGGCAGAATTACAGAATCAATCACAATCAGAAAATTTAATTCAAGAATAACTTGAGATAAATACAATGATTAAAGAGAAACAAAAGGAATTTTTTCATCAAGTTGCTATGATTTATTCTTACCGTGATTCCAATAAAATAATGATTCAGCAAATTTACATTCAAAAACTTGAATATGGGAAACTTCAAAAACAAATTGAAGAACATATTAAATGACAAGATTCAGATATGGGAAAACAAGTTAATATACCTCATATAGATAAGCTTCATGGAGAATTATTATTTACAGAATGGAAAACACAGATTATCTGAGCACAAAAAACATCGATTAAGACATTCAGCAAATCAAATGAGGTCATACAACTTTTAGGTGACCAATTCTTAAAAATAGGACTTATTGAAGAAAACACGTCTGATGTGTTTTCATTAACAAAAGAAACAGAATTGAAATAGACACAGAGAGCAGAACAACAGGAAGAAGTAATCAGAAAAGTTAATAATTTTAACCAAGAAAATTCTTGGAATTTTTTTATCAAACTTTACCATCAGCAACAGACTCTTCTATTTCTCACAGAATCAGCTAAAAAGTCTCAGTCAACAATTTCAAATTCCATCTTCAAGAATCAAATCCTGTCACGAATATCTCAGCCACCTCAGCTCAAGACAATGCTAGATATCTGAAAATTACGTGACAATACTCCTCAAAAGATGCAAAAGCCTTAAAATTAGGATTTTTAGTTTTTAATTCCTAGATTATTGTTCAAGTTAGAGGAAGGTTGTTTGAAACCTCCTCTACATTTTTGTAAAATATTTAATTGAGTTTGTAGTTAGTTTTAGTATTTAAACCCTTTCTCATGCATTTAGAGAAGGGTCCAGAATTTTATTAAGAACATTTGCAAAGAATTCTTAATTGTAAGTAAGTTTGTGAATGCCTTGATGAAATAATGGAACACGGTTATATTCAGTTATAAACATCATTTTGTTGACCAATTCCTGGTGCAATTTTGTATTTCTTTGAACAACTCTTTGATTGAAGGATTAAATACGACCTATTATCACTGATCTCATAAACAGAGTAATACACAACAGGTACTAATATCATGTATTTTATTTATGTTTCTGAAAATTAGTGATGAACACAACTTTCATGAATCATGTATGAAATTATTTGTTTATGTCTGAAATATCTGTTGCACTAATGTACAGTATAAATACAGAAATCAGTTATTTTATATATGGTCATCAGACAGTGCGATATTTGTTTCATTTTCTTTTGATTAATTAATTTTTCAAGAGAATCATTTTACATGGTAATAATTGTATTAAATCTGAATTGATTTCATGACAGATTCAATAGATATCTTTCTAGATCGCATTGAGATATTATATCCTGGGTTAGATTAAATTTAATTCAAAGTCTTGCATTTAGAGTTAAATTTGTGTTAGTTTGTAGAAATTCATCATTTCAAAATGTTTTGATAGAAACCCAACAAGTTATCATCCAAAAATCAAAACTGGGAAACTGGTCCCATCACACCCAATCGGAGCCACTACCCAAAACGGAAAAGGAGATGCTTTAAGGTCTGGACCGGGTGGTTATCCCCCTTTGTTGTTGCCATGGATATCTGAGGCCTTCAACATGGTCTTACTCTTAATGCCAACTTCCTTACAAAATTCATTGAAATCATTTGACTCATACTCGGTCCCATTATCGATCCTCAAAATTTTGCTTTTCTTCCCGGTTTGATTTTCAACCAAGGCCTTAAAGGTACAAAACCATTTTAATTCTTCATCCTTATTATTCAAGAAATATATCCAATTCTTGTGGGAGAATTCACCTATAAAATTCATGTAATAGGAAAGGCATGTAATAGAAAAATCCTCCCAAGTACGTTACAGGAAACATACCAGATAGATTAGAATGTCTCAATTACAAGATATATGATGTCTTTGTGAAACTTGAGGGAAATGGTACCCTTGTATGATTCCCTTGAACATAAACCTCACATATACCTTCATGATCATCTTTGAGCTCAGTCATTCATGTCACCACCTTCCTTCCTTCCGGAAGGGCTTTGTAATGAAGGTGTGCAAACCTCCGGTGTGATAGCTCGATTTGAAGAGTTGTATCACATGACATGGCCCCCAAAGGACTTCCTCCAACCTGATAGAGTATAAAAACTCTATAACCAATAGTAAGAGCTTCTTTGAAGTTATTTTTTTAAATGCTTACCTTTCCATCAATGAATTCCACCTTGAATCCTTTGTCTTCCATTGCCAAAATGGACACAAGGTTCTTTTTCAAATCAGGTACATACACCACATCTTGTAAGTGGAGGACTTGACCTTCAGATAGATGAAGGGTCACAATCCCTGTCACTTTCACGGGATAGGTGGCATTGTCTCCAAGGATAATTTATAAATTAGTATACTTCACAATTATATCAGAGAGGGCTTATTTATATCTAGTGAGGTGCCTTGAAGCACCACTATCAATCAACTAGAAATCCAGGGTGTCGGGAGGAGATGTAGCAAAGAGGGAAGATACACGAATATATTCATTTTTCTTATTAACAACAACATTGGACTCATCATACCTAGAATTGCTTGACCTCTTGAAAGGTTGGCCATTTACACTTCGATAAGAGGGAGCCTTCCTCTTTCCTTTGAACTTGATGATGATCTAGATGATAGAAACATTCTCCTTGATGAAGATATATTTCTTCAAGAATGATCCTTTTGGATCATTTGGTAGTGGAGTCTTTGTTGATGAAGCTCAATGATGACTTCTTGATGATGACTTAAATGACAAGGATGTTTCTTCAATGGGATATATCCTTATGTAACAACTCCACTTACCCATTTTTTTTTTTTATGTATTGCCTTTCATACCACCTTCATGACACTTACATCCTTTAATTATTGTCACAATAGTACAATATTACAAATTTTCACTAGTGAACTTTATATATATTCTTATATTTGTCTGATCCTTTGTTTATCGGTAACTTCACTCTCACACCTAAATGTGTTTAAGGACATTTATTACCTTTAATTCACCAAGGAATCATCCTTAATTCGTTTTGTATACATTTCATTTAATTTCAATGTCTATTACTGTATACATCTCTAATATTATTTCATACCCTTATAATATTAGAATTTTTTGATATACATATAGTTTACCACAACCCTATATATATTTATAATTATGTACATAGTTAATTGACCATATAATTAAACACATGTACTCTATGCCCATTATTAAAATTTCAACCCTTATGATATATATACATATATCTTAACATTTGCACTGACCATGAAGTTAATATAATTATATATGTATTATCGAATGTGCCATACTAATTCTTCATACTTTATAACCAATACTTTGAAATGGTTTCGAACGCATATATATCATATGTCTTTCAATATATGTTTCACCCTTTTATTTAACCCACCCTATGCATAATTCCACATGCATATTAATAATTCACAGCAATATGGATAACCATAATCCTAATGTATTCGATGTGGCACTAAGGTTTTAACCATTTCATACCGAACATTTTCATTTATATTCTATACATCTACCCCCATAACACTTTTCCTTACCCACTTCGTACCTCAGACATAAACATATTCCCATATGGAATGACATATCCATATTACAAAACCTTAATCGTATGTGTAATGTGGATGATTGAGAACTGTGGTTTATGTATTTTATCATATCCTTCAGTTGCATGACCATAATTTATGTTGCGTTTATGACGGAGGATAATGTCTATATGCATTAACTCAACTGAGATAACAACAGTAACTCATTTAATTCTTATCATTTCGATTTTCTGACGCATTAAATCTTGGTACCTCCGGTACCTCATCATCACATGAGAATATGTACGAATTGGACAGGTGTAGGGTGGATATACTTCGTTTTCAATGTTGTAGATTGGATTTATCTTCCCTCCAAGTCAAATTGACAATGGCTATGGTTTTCGTTTATTCTTTCAGTTTTCATTTGTAATATCCCAAAAAGAGAGTGGAATAATAAAAAAACACAATAACTGGAAACTACAATAATGAAAAAATAATCTAAATACACCATAAAAATGCACATAATAGCTAATCCATTTTATTATATAGGAGGTGGAATACAAGTACATCAGTGCTCAAAATATTAGACACTCAAGCCAAAGAAGTGGCCTAGAATGACCTTGAAGTGCTCCCATAAGAGGGACTGCATAACTGTTGGATTGCTGGAAGGAATACTGCGTTGTCACTGCTACAAATGCCAAGACTGCAGCTGTCAACAAAATATAGAAGTGTATATTTGGCAGTTTTGGAGCTCAGACGATGCTATGATTTCAGATCCGCGATCTATGATGAATACCCAAGATAACCCAGAAAGGATTTCCAGATCTAACAACCTTGGAAAATCACTCTCTTAGGCCCTAAAACTATATGACTGTTGGGAATGCAGATCCACTACATGAGCTGAAGATATGATGGTTGCAATAAGGCACAACCAACTCAATGCATAGAGGGTTGATCCCTCCTTCAAATCCTTAAGTTAGAAGCTCAAGATCTATCTCCTCCAACCTCCTCCAATAGAAGCAATTGCTGAAGGCACAACAACTGAGTAAAAATTCCCTGTCAAGGATGGAGGCTCTATAGCTTGATGCTAGATGCTACAATATAGATCAAGAATGATGTAAATAGTATAATAAAGTGAGTAGATGGTCCCTTATAGGATTTCCAGCTAAAATACTGGAAACGTCCTTCCTCCTTTAGATCTGCAATACTGGACTGTGAAATCCCTTAGGGAATTGCTGCTGCATGGAGGTATGAAATGATGGCTTGAATGCCAAATATGAATATGTTGCTCCTGAAAGGCTGATATTTAAGAACATGGTGAAAGGATGAATCCTCCACCGATTTACTAGCCGAAATTCTATAAATAACCTCAACTTCTCAAACCCTTAAGAAGGAATGCATAATTCCTACGAATGAATGTGCATATGAGAGTGGCTAAATGTGGTATCAATGTGTGATGATGTATGGAAGCTTAGAATAACCTTCCCATAGTAGGCACTCGAAGTCCCCCATGGGTAAGGGTGGGATTTCCGCTCGGAAACACCCATATGCTAAACAACACTGCAGACTTAGCTAAATAGCTGAAGCATGCATAGAAATGTCAAATGAAAAATCTAGATCTAAACAAATAAAAAATAATAATATAAAGCTTGCCTTCTACTTCTACCTTCATCTCCCTTATATTCTTTGTGAGCCTTCCATAGCCCTAGCCCACCTCATTACTGTGTTGCACATGTGGCCACTAGCCTCCATGAAGACTGCGTTGTCTCTCCATGTTATCCACCATCTCTGCATTTAATTCCCACTCTCTCCATCATGTGTGCATTAGATGCAAAAATTCCTCCACCATCTCATCATTATTTCTCTATGATCTTACTTTTAATGCAACATGATCTCATTTTACTTCCTCCAAGATCTCCACGATCTTATCTTTAATTATGAATGATCTCCACTCCTACATTAATGAGCTTCTCCACTACTCCATAATGCAAATCTAACTCTAAAGTATCCACATACACACATCAAATGTGGATTTTATTCATCTATGGGGTTTATGGGTCCCTCCACCCTCTTATTTACTTAATTAATGAAGAAAAGTAAGAACTCTAATATTCCAATTATCTGATGGAAAATATGGAATATTACAGTCCTCCCCACCAAAATGTTGTTTGTCCTCAAGAAACTGCAAAAGTGGATGCTACAGAAATCCATCTCCCTCCAAATGGCATCCTCATATGGAAGGCCTCCCCATATGCTACAATGTGTAATGCATTCCCAACTCCAAATATGCCTCTATAGAATGTCTAGAGTGGCCTCCAACTTGAAAGTTAGATGCCTCTCCTCTTCAATAAGTCTCCAAGTGACAACCATATTCTATCCCAGATCCTCCTCTATGCATGAGATACATAAAGTGAAGTGGTCTCTTCCCAAAGTGGAAAGTCCCCCTCATAAACTATCTCTCCATCCCATGCTACATGAAGTAGATTGTATCTCTCCATGCTTCCATCATTGGCCCTGTTGGACTTGTTGGATCTAAGAATCATTACAACAATGTGCAAAATAAGAAGTAGAGACATATGGATGAACATGTACAATGTCAAACCATACTCTCCCAATAACGACCACCACAACAAATCCTTCTGCTGCCATGCCAAATCATCATTAAGGCAAGTAAGAGAGCCATACTCTCTCAATGGAAGACACCACAACAATACCTCTTGATGCCATGCCAAATCATCAACAATGCAAGTATGAGAGCCATACTCTCTCAAAATAAGCCACTACAACAATGCCTCTTGCTGCCACATCACATCATCATCATACCAAGTACAATGACCATAATCTCCCAACAGAAGGAAACACAGTAAGGCATCCTGTTGCCATATTCCATTAATATCATCCAACGTATGGGGAGAAACCAGCCCATACTCTCCCAAAAGTAACCAAAGAAACAAGGATTCTTGCTACCAACTTACATAATCATAATGCAAGTCTTGGAGCAACAACATGTTGATTGACAAGTGGAATGTCACATTATAAAAATACAAACAAGCTCCCTTCTACCACATCATGTGAGAGTTATGCCATGTCCCAAACCCAAGTACATATATGAACATAAGATATATCCAAACAAAAGTGCATTTATGGACATGAGACATATCCCAAAAAAAATAAAATAGAAGGACATAAGATGCATCATGTGATGGCCAAACTCTCTCATCAATAACCAGTGCAGCCATGCCTCCTGCTGCTGCATAACATCAGTGACATCCATGGCATGGACCACACAAATGTGAGTTTTTGGGTAGTAATGATACCCAAAAGCAACCAGCACAACCATGCTTCTTGTTGCCCTGTATCATAGATCTGCAAGAAGGTTGGAAACCTCTTACTCCTCATCCAGATCCATTCATCCGAATGTGGATGATGAATCATGGCAAGCTCAATATTGGTATCCACCCAAGGTAGAATACCAATCTCCTCCATCTGATAAGATTTTCACTCCATGATATGCTGAAGTGCACCTCCTTTGAGGTCTCTCCATGAGATCCCCTCATCAATGGCCCAATAGAACCCATAAGGTTCCATGCATGCTGTAGGTAGAAATTCCTCTTTGAGTTGTGAGAAGCTCATCAAGAAAACTTCATCTTGACAATGGAAAGTATTCTCCATCATAAGATGTCTACCATCTATCATCTGTCCCTCCAGTTCTTCATGAGTGAATTTTCCTTTGGAATTCTCCAAGAAAAATGGGGCCCTCATCTCATCACTGATGCTCAGTGACAGCACTGTAGATCTACATAGTGATACATATGTTGTCTCTTGGTAATACACAATGCTAAACCCATAGTCCGACACTGTACAGAATAGGAATATCCTCCTCCCATATTTTGAAACTCCACACTTCAAGAAAAAGTGTTGGGTGTAGCTCAACCATGATAAACTCAGGGATAACTATACATCTTCTCCTTGATCAAGTCAAGGGTCCTCTGTGCAGTGATAATCTACTGCTCCAAATCAGCAAGGTACTCTAATCCTTGGTTATGCAATTGCCCTAATGGAATTGTCTCACAAATGTCAATATGAGGTACTGAAATAATATGAGGTGATTTTTTTTGCAAACCTTGGATAAGCTAAATCTTGAGAACATATTTCACATCTACAAGAGTTCCTCCAACTGGTGCAATTTCCTGTCCAACTACTGGTAATAGTGATGGATGCTCTTCTTCAAATGTACCAGTGCTGGTATCTGCCTCCTCCTCCTCATGCATCTCATGACTCATGCATGGGGCTCTAAATTTCAAGAGCTCAGGACCATCTTGCAAAGATGCAAGTGTTCATCCTCCTGATGTAAGTACATCCACAACTGGTGGTGGTGATAGAGGCTCCTCTTCTGGAGTGATAATAAGGATATATTCCTTGGCCTCTTCATGTACTACCTCCTCAATGATGGGAAGTGTCTCTATGTGAGATGTCTCTAGTTTCTTTCTACCAAACTTATTCTTCAGTATTTGCATGAAATCTGCATAAGAAGTCACTTTGGCATGTGAAAAATGACTGAACCACCAATCCTTGGCTTCACCCTCAAGGTGCAATGATGCAATCTCAACAACCTTTCTTTCTGCTACTGGGTATAGATGAAATAATGTAGCTAACTCTTCCCTCCAAGCCCTTAATGTGCTTTTGGATGATCCATAAAATGCAGGCAAGAAGAATCTATGCCTCTTTCTTCTGTTGCTGTTGTGGGATCTCCTTTCTTCTTTGAGTTATAGAAAGTGTTGGAGAGATAGATTCTCCTTGAGTTCTCTAGGTTATGCTTTGTACTCGGACATATATTTACTTAGGGTCTCATACCCCAATTCTCCTTCATATTCACACCATTCCCATTCCTTCTCAAAGAAAGTGGATCTAGTAGAATGTTGTGGATTTCTTTGCCTTGTCAATTGATTCTGCTGCTGATAGGAGGTGTTGGGACCTTCCTCTTTCTGAACTCTTCTTGGATCCTCCTTTTGACTTTATTTTTTCATTTGTTTGACCTTCTTCGAGAGATCTTTCATAGATATAAAGAGAAGTGAGGAAAAATAGAAACCCTCCACCATTGTAGATTTCTACTATCTTCTTCTTCTTTTGATGTTAAAGATGAAGTTCCCACAAGCTGAGCCAAAGATCATGTTCTGATACCAATGTAATATCCCAAAAAGGGAGAATGCAGTAATACAAAAACACAATAGATGGAAACTACATCAATGAACAAATAATCTAAATACACCATGAAAATGCATAGAATAACTGAGCCATTTTATTATATAGGAGGTGAAATACAAGTACAACAATGCTCAAAATATGACACACTCAAGCCAAAGAGGTAGCCTAGAATGACCCTTAAGTGCTCCCACAAGAGGATCTCCGTAACTGTTCGACTGCTGGAAGGTATACTGTGTTGTCCCTGCTGTAAATTCCAGGACTACAATTGCCAACAAAAAATAGAAGTGTATATTTGGATGTTCCAAAGCTCAGATGATGCCGAGATTTTAGATCCGGGCTCTATGATGAATACCCAAGATAACCCATAAAGGATTTCAAGATCTGACAATCTTGGAAAAGCACCCTCTTAGGCCCTAATAATATATAACAGCTGAGAATGAAAATATACTACATGAGCTTAAGATATGAATGTTGCAATAAGGAAACTTAATGCATAGAGGTTGATCCCTCCTTCAAATCCTTAAGCTAGAAGCTCAAGATCTGTCTCCTCCAACCTCCTCCAATAGATGCAGTTGTTGAATTCACAACAACTGAGTAAAACTGTGCTGTTAGGGATGGAGGCTCTATATCCTGACGTAGATGCTGCAATATAGCTCAATAATGATGGAAATAGTATGCCCAAAGTGAGGAGATAGTCCCTCATAGGATTTCCAGCTGAAATACTGGAAAATTCCTTCCTCCTTCAGATCTGCAAGACTGGACTGTGCAATCCCTTAGGGAATTTCTACTGCATGGAGGTATGAAATGATGGCATGAATTCCAGATATGAATATGTTGCTCCTAAAAGGCTGATATTGAAGCACAAGGTGAAAGGATGAATCCTCCATCGATTTCCTAGCTGAAATGCTAGAAACAACCTCCACCTCTCAAAATATCAAGCAATAAAGCGTAATTCCCGTGATTGAATATGCATATGAGAGTGGCTGAATGTGTTGCCAATGCCTGATGATGTGTGGCAGCTCATAATAACCTTCCCAGAGTAGGCACTATACGTCCCCCATGGGTAAGGGTGAAATTTTCGCTCAGAAACACCCGTGTGCTAAATAACACTTCAGACTTAGCTAAATAGCTGAAGTGTGCATAGAAATGTCAAATGACAAATCCAGATCTGAACATATAAAAAATAATAATCTAAATCCTACCTTCTATTGCTGCCTTCATCTCCCTTATTTGATTTTTGAGCCTTCCATAGCCCTGGCCCACCTCATAATTGCGCTGCACATGTGGCCACTAGCCTCCATGAAGACTGTGTTGTCTCTCCATGTTCTCCACCATCTCTGCATTTAATTCCCACTCTCTCTATCATGTGTTCATTAGTTGCACAAATTACTTCACTATATCATCATTAGTGCTCTATGATCTTGCTTTTAATGCACCATGATCTCATTTGACTTCCTCCATGATATCCATGATCTTATCTTTAAGTATGCATGATCTCCACTCCTTCTACATTAATTAGCTTCTCCACTACTCCATGATGTAGAAATAACTCTAAATTATCCACATACACACATCAAAAGTGGATTTTATTCATCTTTGGGGATAACAGGTCTCTCCAACCTCTTATTTACTTAATTAATTAAGAAAGGTAAGAACTCTAATATTCCAATTATCTGAAGGAAAATTGGGAATATTACATCATTTGTGCCAAAACTTATAGCGATCCCGCTCTTGTGCATTTGTCAATTCTTTGGTTCATACTATGGAAAACACCTCAGATACGAAGTATAATCCTCATTCAAATTTCTACGGATACTTTATGCTTCTAATTTGCTCAGATAATTGGTAAGGTTTCCAATTTTATTTCATTTCCTTCATCTTTTTGGCTATGTATTTATTTGTTACTAATACTACCCATAGCAATCGTTTGGATTTAGTTATGATTCCTCTAATTCTGGCTCGTATAATTAATGTTCCTTCTTATTGTAGGTTTTCAAAATTTCTTTAAGTTCCCCACATAATTGCTCGTGCTGCTTAGGAATTTTATTTACGACTAGACAGAGGTAAGATACCTATCTCTATTCCTACGCAATTCATCAAAATGTCTCGGCATTTTGAAACTAAGTAGGGTTTCAGTTCTCTAAATGAGAACTCTCAGTTTATTGCGTTGTTATTCCGGTTAATTCATACCATCCAGTTTCTGAGTTTTTCACTATTGGTTGTTTGCATACATGTTTAATGGTTTCACTCGAGTGATTGAATTAATTTCCCCAAATCGATTTTTCTCCCTCTAGGGAGAAATTGTTCTTCTTTGTGATTATTTTATTTCACATTTTACAGTGAATTTATTATCACAATTTAAATTGTTGTTGGGTTGAATTAGAAACAATCTTTTATCTATGGATTAATAACAGAGAAAACACGTCTTCTCTTACCATTAAATGACATACAAAAATGGTGACCCAATTTTTTATTTCTCAGCAACCCCTATATTTTAATGACTGAATCAATTTTGCTAACTATATAAATGTTTTTCCCTAACTTTATATCATTTTTTATTAGACTCTATCTATTTTTCATTACAACTATTGTATAATTTTACGATAAACAATTGATATCTCCATTACCTTCGTCCTGAACCCCATTTTTAAATTGATATTAAAATTTTTGAATTATGGTTGCACTAGCAAAGAGGATTCTTGTATCAAATTCTTAAGGTATTTCAATCTCACATCAAAATACTCTCCTTTTAATTTGTAAGGATTTAATTTCTTTTGAGAGTTTATCCTCGGTTTTTCATTGACTACTTGAGAGTTTTCCTCCCTATAAATTTGGCAGAGGTTTATTATTTTCCTTTGAAACTTAATTAAGAATTTCAGTTTAAATGAAACTCCTATCTAAGAATTGTCTGTCCAATGATAATTACATTCTCAGCCTCCAATATAGTTAATTTGATTTATTTCCAGCTTTGTTTTTATACGAAGATAGAGGGATGACAATATGTATTTTTAACTTCATTATGAGTTCAGTTCATGCATGTATCCCTTGTTTCTATGGCTATGGTAAGACTTTCCATTTCTTAGTTTAATATTTTTATACTACAACTCTATATAACATCCATAGTATAATGTGTGTTTTTGTATATGCAATTAATTTGATATATTAAGATTTTGAATTCTTATAACAAGATAGTATTATGAATTGAATTTACTTTTTCTTATTTCTTAGAATAAAGTTTCTTTTTATACTTTTATGTTGAAAAAAAATATTTTCCAGATTCACATAATTTCCTTAATTATGTCTTGATACATTGTACTAGGTTACAATCCTCCTCATACGTAACTAGTTATTCAACTTTGTATTTTAATTAATTACAGTGTTCACATTCCTTAAGTTCTTTTAATTTTTTGAAATAAATATTTTACTATTGTCATATGCAAGAGGAGTTCCAATCATTCTGGTTCCTTAAACATGTAAATTTTGAAATATTATTTCTTATATAAGTCTTTCTTTTACAATTTCTTTGGTTTCTTCTTGGTGTTATTCTCACACAACTATTTATTTTTATGCACAGGTATTTTGTATTTCCTTCAATTCAAATACAGTTAATTCCAATTACAATCAGAAGATATGATGACACTTCTCATATTCTTCCAGGTTGGTCATCCAAGTATATATATTCCAACCATCTATATACAATAGTTACAAATCTCAACTTTACACTTTGTAGTGGACTTATTTAATGGATGACCTTAAGTCAATATGTAATTTAACTATTGTAATTAATGCTTTTACTTGAAGTGTATAATATTTTTATACTCACCTCTGTAAGAGGAAGTTCCTTTACATCAGAACTGTTATATAAATTTTAAACATCTGCTTTTCACTACATATCTGTCTCTATATGTAGGAAAGTACATAGAATAAGAATTATTTATTTTAAATATGAAGTATGTTTATTTTTCAAATTTGAAATTTCATTATTATAGTTACAGTTTACCTCTAAAATGTTTATGCTTCATTCCAATATATGCTTATATGAATAAAATATTTTTTTTTTAGATCTCTCTATCTTTTCCCCTTACTTACGGTTATGATTATGGTTGATCTAGATTGTGTTCTCTATATCTGTAATACAATTTATAATAGGGAACTAAGAGTAGATTTAGGCCGTTCCCTTTGGGTTTATAGATTCTATATGTTGGTCAAAATATTTCTTTCAATTTATGTAACCATACATAATAACTAACTATACCTTCTATAGTCAAAATTGTGTTAAATACATATGACAATTATTCATTTATGAACACAACAGACTATACACTTAATTTCTAATTCAATGATTAAATATTTCAACTATGACTCATAAACATAACCATATCCTACTACATTAGAATTTCATAAAATATAATAGAAATCATAAGACAATTTTTAAGAGAATTTTCATACCAAATCTGGTAAAGACTATTTGCCACCCAACCTTGAGCTTAATCCACAGCTCCCCTGAGCAGAGACCAATTTTTCCATAGTGTATACAACCCATTGTCTAACTAGGAATAGCTTATTTAAGCTTGATTTCCCTCAACATGTTTCCATAACTATCTCCAGTTAACTTTGGATGTTGTTTTCCCTTAGCCTAAGCTTTTCTTTTGTTTTTTCCACAAAATTTTCTTTAAAACTAGCTGTTCCACTTTCTAGGTTTATTATTACCTATTCTCTGTAACTGTCCATGTTACTGAGGTTTTTATTAGATATTTTTCTCCCATATAATAGAATTTATTTTTTTCATTTTTCTCTAAGGATTTTTGGAGAATTTAGGGAAAGTCATAGGAATCTAGTCCAACCTCATGGATTTTGACTTCCTGGTCTCATTTTACTCTGTATTTCTTTTTTTAACATGAACAGTTAAATTTTTTATTTATGGAGGTAGGCTGGGCCGGAGCCTAAACAACCTCAATTGCAAAGCCTTTTCTAGAATCCCCAAATAATCCAGATCTAATTTTACATGGCTGAGTTTCATGGGATGGGTAACCAGATGGGGTCTTTACCATTTTTTAAGAATTCTCCTTGTTCTAAAATACATCTTGCATTTGCTTTTGCATCGAACTCTTTGTTTAAATTTCACAGAATATGGTAGAAAGAGCTAGATGTGAATCTTTGCAATAGTTTCCTGAGTCTCTACAACATCTTGTTGAGGGCCGAGTTGCTGAAGTGATCTCCTGTATTTATGATTTTAATCAGCATTTTTGAGTCTCCAAAGACATGAATGTATTTTTCTCCATTATCCTACACAATTTGACAAGCCTTAAGCATTCCTAAGATTTTTTCATGGTTGTTGGTGTTCTGCCCAAGACCCCAGCTGAAGTTGTTTTTGCTGTGACCTGATTTGCAATAAATAACTCCCCCAGCTCCATATTTTACTGGATTTCCTTTTGAGGCACCATAAAAAAAATATTGTGGCTCTATTCTGGTTCTACCACAAATTTTTAAATTCAAGCTCTGGGGTTCGAAGTCTCCATTCTAGGTTGTAGCATGGTCTAGAGAGAGTCCAGATTCGAGAGGTTGTCTTTAAAGGTATGCGTATCCAACTAATTACATCTGGAGAGAGAATAATGCTTGAGTTGTGGGGAAGATTTACCAAATTCTCGATTAGCCAGGATTTTGCTTTGGCTACAGCAACAGTTAGGGAATACAATTTCCTGTTGAAGATTGCTTCATTCCTTACCAACCAAATTTCTCGACAGAAAAAATTGACGATGGCATGCCAGATGTTAAACCAAAGAGATTTTCAATTTAGATCATGGGGAGAGCATCCGAGCCATGTGATGAAGAGGTTGGTGGTTGAGATCTGCGATGGGGATTGTGCATCCAGCCCATGCAACGCCTTAGCCCACACTTCTTGGGCATACATATAGTCAAGAAACAAATGCTCCATAGTATCCACCGCTTCACAGCAGAGTGAGCATCTATGAGGCCCATCGATTCCTCTTTTTGCCAGATTTTCACCTATTAAAACACAATTATGAATGAGGACCCAAGAAAAAAAAATTAACCTTTGGGAGTTCAGCTGGGTCCCAAATCTGTTTCCAAATCAAAGGATTGTGCAAAGGAATGCCGCACTGGAGAGCTACGAGTCCTTGGGCAGTTGTGTAAACTCCAATTTTCCTCCATCCCCATTTTTATTTTGAGCTACGCTATATTGGAGCTAGCCCAGCCAAATTCTCAAGGAGGAGGGGAGCTTGATGTCACATCTGTTCAGGAGGATGTGGAATATTCCAATCCAGCCAATTACCCTCATCATCGTAGCAACATATGTCTTCCAATTTTTTTATGCCAAGACTGATTAGCCAGTCACGCATCTCTGCCATTTCCTAGACATTTTTTAGAGATTGTAGTCCCATAATCTTGTCTTCCCAAAGGTTTATGATTTTCCCATTTCCCAGAATTCTGTATAGCTTTTCCTTGTAAAATCCCTAACTGTGAGTGCAGAGTTTCCATAGAGTTGTTCCTTTGGTTGCTGTTCCTTTCTCCATATCTTGCAAAGTGAAGCCATGCATATATTATTTGATGAAAACTTGACCGACCGAGTGTTTGTGATTCGAAAATTTTTTCCATAGAATCTTGCTACCCAATGCCAAGTTGGCCAGACCAGGATCTCTTACTTGCAGGTCTCCATCTAAAAGAGGTTTTTTCATAATGCCCCAATTTACCAAATGAAGTTTATTTTGATTTCCCTTACCTCCTTTCAACAAGAATTTTCTTAACATCTTGGGAAGCTAACCTGTAATTGATTTTGGAGCCAGTAAGAAGGTTGCTTGATACAATGGGAGGGAGGAAAGAACAGAATTAACCAGTATGAGCTTCCCAGCTATGGTGAGCCATTGTCTGCCCCATGCTTTTATTTTTGCCCTGATTTTGCTGAGTATCTCGGCCCAATGGAGAGCCTTGTTGATGCCCAAGGATAGAGGCATACCAAGCTAATTGATTTTATCCCATCTTACATTGCCCACATATCCAAGAACTTGTGCAATTCGGTTCGTGGCTTACTGATCGATCTCCCAACCATAAACTCCATTTTTCCTTCTATTGACCAAAGCTTTAGAGACTTCGCAGAAGTTTTGAATAGTTTCTTAAATTCCCTTGCAATTTTTAATGAGGCTCCACCTAGAATAATTGAATCATCCACAAACAAGGCATGGTTTATTGGATCAGTGCCTCTCACTACCCTAATTCTAGGGAGAGTCCCATTAATATTTTCTTCATTCGGCTTCCTCCTAAGGGAATATTCCATCAAAATATACAAGAAGGGGGAAAGAGGACATCCCTGTCTAATGCCCCTTGTGGCTTTGAAGTAACCAACAACCCTACTGTTGACCAAGGGAGCAATCCTCGACTCTCCAATACAAGCTTTAATTAGCCTAATAAACTCAGAGCTAAAACCAAAAGAAACAAGGACTGAGAGAAGGAAATAATTTATTACCTGATTGAAAGTGTTTTCCATATCTATCTTGATTATCTTTCCTTTCTCGTGATGATGGAGGCTTGAGTAAATGGTTTCTTGCAGCAGGGCCACATTGTCTAGAATGTGCATTCCTTTGACAAACCCACTTTGACTGCTAGAGATGAGTTTACCCAGAAGAGGCTTGATTCTATTCACCAGAAGCTTAGAAAGGATCTTATATGATGCATTGCAGAGTGAAATAGGCTTGAAGCGGTCAAACAATGCAGGGCTCACCTCTTTCGAGATAAGTGCAAGGAAAGTGGAGTTGGTGCTACCACCAACTTTGGCTTTCTATTGAAAACCCTTTATGATCTGAATCATATCAGTCTTTATAATATTCCAACATATTCTGTAGAAGTGTATAGTGAATCCATCAGGCCCAAGAGATTTGTATGGTTCCATCATCCATATGACATTGCTTATTTCCTCTTCCAAGAAGGGCTTCAGAAGGCTAGAGTTATCCTCCTCCTTTACCAGACTTAGAATGTGAGAAAGGTATTCAACACTTTCTTCTTCAAAGTCTGATCCATTTTCCATGTATATCTGCTAGAAGTGTGAGGTAGCCACCTCACTAATCTCTGTTATTCCTTTATGCATTGTCCCCTTTGAAGTAGTTATTTTTTCTATATGTGATTTCTCAAGAGTCGAGTTCTGATTTACTTGTAGAAGTATGCAGAGTTTTTGTCTCCCGATTTGAGCTAGAGGTTTTGAGATTTTAGTCTTAAAGTCTCCTCATCCAATTTATAGGCATGAAGAGTGTTTTGTTGGGCAGATTTCTCATGCTGTAAATCGAAGTAGGTGATTTCTCGCTGTTCCATTTCCATTTGCATATCTAATAGACTGTCAGAGGCCTTCTTTCTAAGGCTATTTGGAGTGCATGTGGGTTTTTTTAACCACTCCCTCAAAAAATTTTGGTGGCCTTGATTTTTTGCTCCCAAACATAGCTAGTCGACCTAGTGACTGGCTTAGACCAAGCTTTTATGATTGTCTAAATAAAACCTTCTCTTTATGTCCATTGAGGGCTAAATTTGAAAGGGATGGGTCCAAGGTTTTCCACTTCTTCAATCTACAGCAAGATGGGTTTGTGATCTAATGTCATTTTTGTAGGATTTTGGAGATGATTATCTTACGCTCGGAGAGGAGGGTGCATTGTATCAGAAATCCATCAAGCCTAGCAGAAATGTGCTCCTTTCCAACTCTATTATTTGACCATGTATAGAGTCCAGATTTGGGTTTGATATCCCATAAATCCCAATCATGGATCAGGTCTTCTACAAGTGGAAGGATGCGGTCCTTGCTAATGTTACCTCCTTTTTTCTCCTTTTGATCGAGGACAAGATTGAAATCTCCAACAACGATTAAATTCTTAGGTGAGTAGGCTTCTAAAATGTCTAAAAGAGTAAGCCAATAGTCCTTTTTTTCCTCATAGAACACTGGCAAATAAAGATTAAATATGGTAAGGGAGATATTACTTGCAATATGCTGGATTTTGGTGTAGATCCAATGCCTCATTTCGAAGGAGCTAACAAGAAGAACTTTTTCATCCTCCCAGAGAGTGGCAAGGCCTCCACAGGTTCCCCTGGCACTTACTACTTTCCCAACCCTTTTTTTCAATTTGTCTTTACTTCGGCCCATAAGGGGATACCCTTCTATTTTGGTCTCTTGGAGCAAGAGGATCTTGGGGGATTCAAATTTTATGAGGTTCTTCACAGCTTCCGATTTTGTGGGATTCCCCATACCTCTGCAATTCTAAGATATTATACACATTATTTACTTGCAGACGGATGGCCTTTTGAGGCCTGGGTTTAGTATTTATACATATAGACATCTCAATTGTGGATTGAATGCCCTGCATTTTTTTCTTCTCGGCCTCTTCTTCTCTTGCCTCTCTATGAGAATTTCTCCCAACTCTTTTGATTGGCCTCTCGAAAGTTTCTTCTTCTGAAGATCCAAAGGATTCTGGGGGCTTCTTTCTTGTCATTTCTGCATAGGATGGAGAGGTGGTTTCTCCTTTGGGAGATCCATTTTGTATTGGGATGACATCTTCCTGACTTTCCTCTTCTATTGTTCGTTTAGGCTACGTTTCCTCCACTACATCTTCTGTTGGAGCTATTTGTTCTTCAGGAGTACTTAGGGTTTAAAAAGGGTTGGTGTTTGTACCTGTTGTTGAAGGGCCTAGAGGCTCCACCCCTTGCACCACCGAGGTAGGTGCGGCGGATCCAGCTGTCTTGCTTTTCCATTTTGTTTTGTTGTTCTGTTTGTTAGGAGCAGCTTTATGAACTTGTGTCTATTTTTCCTCCTTTGAGTTGTCTATCTCTTCCACTTTTTTATTTTTACAATATCTGGAAAAATTCCCATATTCATGACAGTACCTGCATTTAAATGGGAGCTATTCATAGTCTAGCTATTGGATGTGAGACCAATTAGCTGCCTTGAGTTTGATAGCCCCAGGAAGGCCTTCTTCCAATTCAACTTCTACAAAAATTCTTGCACAAGAGCATTGATCTCTTTTTTATTCTCTTTCTATGTATTTCCCCAGTTTGTTTCCAATAGTTTCTAAGGATTTAGGGTTCCAGCAGTGAAGAGGGAGGTGGGGCAAACGTACCCAGACTGGAACTACTGAGGGAACATATTGACTTAGATCAAAATCAGGGGTTCATTGATTTAGATATAGGCCCTGAGGCCCTACGAAATATGAGCCATTGCGGAAGATCAGATTCCTATCTTCTATTGCTTCAAAGACAAAGACAAAGAAACCCTTACGTGTAAGGAAGCTTCTGATTCCTTCTTTGATGAGGGGAGACCAGTTTCTTTGGATCTAGGCTTCGACAGATTTGGGCGAGGGCCAGAGCCCAGTGAACCATCCAATGAGCCCTCTTTCTGCAAGATTTAGAGAGAATTAGCAAGGCTCATCAATCGGGAGGTCCACTAATGGGATAGTAACCATTATTTTAACAATTTTTTTTTTGTTTTTGGTTGCTGGGCATTTGGATCAACTTTCCACCAGCTTCTTGAAGGCCAAGAGCTCAGGTGGAAGTGAGGAATTGATCTTGGAGCCCCCTCCTGGGGCCATGGCTATGGAGCGGTCTTATGGGAGCGATTAGGATCGCGCACAGGCTTCTCAGCAGTATTAGTGGGTATTCTCATTCGAGATCAAAATGACCTTGATTTTATACTTACTCTTTTTTGGAAAAAATATACCACACAGGTTTTTACACCAATGGAATCCTTGTAATTTCGCCGAAACATGAAAAAAAAATCTCCCATTTTACTCTGTATTTTCATCATGGTACTATTTCCACATTTATATATTAATTTCCACAATTAAAATGTTTACATACTTTATTTCTGAGGTACCCCTGACCTTTATGTGTATTCTCTATTTATAGAATGTCGAAAATAGGGATATTACATAGTCCCCCTCTAAAACAAAACACTGTCCTTGGTGTTTCTCAATATCCCCGTTTCTTTCATTACTTGTAATGCTTATGTTTCTTTCATCATAACTACCTGCTCCCAAGTACCTTACTCATATTTGAAGTGTTTCCAGTTCAATTCTAACCGTACTGTTTTATTTGGATGAGAGTTCCTTTGTTTTTCCACCTGTATCACAATCCAATCAAGTGAGTAGATTGAAATATTGAAACCAATTTTTATGTGACAAAGTAGACCAATTTTATACTCTCACTCCAATCCTCATGGCCCCGAAATTTTGAGGTGATTCTCAACAACTCGTCGGTGCACACTATCATCTTTGTGAATTCTTGCATTATTCTTCTAATGAGCTGAATTTACTTAAATACTTTGGGGACTTATTTTTATAGCTGGTTTCCACCTACTGTAGTACTTCTATTAATTGAGACAATTTATCCTTTTGTTAACTTGAACTAAGTGGAGTGTGGCCCCTTTACTTTTTCCATACTAGGTTTTTGACTGCCTTGTATCATTGGATATATGATACTTATATTTGTATATAATTTCTAGAAATACAAAAGTCTCTTCGACTATTATATTTTATCTGTTTCATACTTATATCGTATGTCTACTAATTTTTGTTTTGATCTCTCTTTCTGTCTAACTGTATTAATCTGTACTGAAATTAAGCTCTTCCCCCCTTTTCCTCCAGAATTTATGTTCCCAAAAGTATATGTACTTTCAGAATTTCTATCAGAGATATCTATTGTGTACTGATTCTATGGAGTTAAAGATTTATTTGCTTAATCTTTTGATTACATATGATTTACTATTTGTAAAACAATTTTTTTTTTGTTAGATTCTCCATTCTTCCCACAATTTTTGTCATTTTGTTCCTTGGACTTGCTACTTAGTATTCCCAAATTAAATTCCTTTTCTACTATATTTTTATTCTATTTTCAACTAAATAAGGAATTTAATGTATCAGCAGGATATTGAAGTTCAAATCTACCTTGTTGATTTTTCAATCCTATATCAAGATTGCTTTTGTTACCTCCTCCAAGGTGGTTTTTATCTTTATATACTCATATTACCTGCATAAGGTCTCGGATGACATTCTGATGGTATTCATCTCATATTTATTCTTTGACACCTTAAAATTTTACACTCCTTACTTGTAAAAATCAATTTTGGGCTGAATTATTATTTATCATTAAATTTCATCTTACTGAAATCTTACATATTGAGGATTTTTTCAACAATGCTCCTTGCATTCGTTCTCCCACTTCAATTTTTCCACTACTATTTGTACGTGTCAGAATTTGATGAATCTATCTTCTTACAGATCAAAAATTTGGTTTTCTTTTCCTTCCAACATTTTTACCACCTTGCTTAGTTTGTATTTCACATTATTTGAATAAATGAATATCTATGACCTATTATCTATAATTTTACCTTTCTCCGTGCTACTATGCCCACAATTTTAAGGTATTTATTACTTCAGACAATTATATTTCATAGGATATAGAAATTTATTCATGTTTCTTCGAAATTTTTATTTCGATTTCATACACTAATTCTACATTATTTTTCAGAAATATTTCTCTTTCTCTCTATACTATTTTTCAGTATATACCACCCTCCTTAGCTGAATCAATAACTTTGATTGTAGTATTAATTTCCTGTTTTACTTTTCCAACTAATTTGGCATTTATTCTTTCCACTCTTGTTTACATTCTCATTTTTCTGCAATGCAGAAATCCTCCTTCAATTTTTATGACATTATTAGGTAATACTCATGATTGATTGTATTGCTAGTGTCACATTGTATTCATGTAAATTCAATATTACATGTTTCTGATTTATCGCTAATCCATTATTAGAATTGTCACGTAAAACTCACATTGGTTTAGTTTTACATGTTTTTACAGTTCTTTAACTGGTTGTAACACTATGTTACGATGTTCTTATCCCCTTTTCTGGAGTATATCATAACATCTTCTATTAATACTTAGGTTAACTTGTTCAAGTGTTTTAGTAGAATACTATTTATTAGGTACATGCATATAAGACTGTAACATGCGTTTTGTAGGTCCAAATGTTAATTTTTTTCAACCTTATATTGTACTTTTCCAACCTAGAAGACTGTCTTATAGACATTTACTTCCCATTTTATCATTTTGTTTATCTATTTTTGCAAAATTTAACCATTTCTTGATATTTAACTAGTGTAACTATCTAATTCTATAGACACCCAGAAGGTATCATCCTTTTTTTAGCAATCAACCTTAGCGCTCCACCCTCAGAGACATGCTTGGTTTAATATAATTCTTGTCTATCTGAAATATTACACTTGTAATTGAAATTTTAGTTCTTATTATTCATGAGTAATCACCCTATACATCCTTGAAAAAAAAAACTCTAGATTTTTTTTTTTTTTCTTTCTTATTTTTATATTTTCTTAACTATAGATAAATCTCCCATAGACTCATTCTTGTTGGCTATCCCAATTCCCCAACTTAGGCAACATGCTTGACAGTTTTTTTTTTCTTGCTGTCCATTCTTGTTGAAATGTAAAAATTCATTTAATGGTCATTACTTTTTTTTACTGTACAAATTTTGCTATTTAGTTAGTGTAATACTTTTCCAAAAATTCCCTATTGCTTTCTATGGATACATTTAATCCATTTCCACTAGAAGATCATACAACTCTATATAAAGAATATTGGAATTCTATAACATTTTTTCTTAATTTGTCATATAATTTATTTCGTTTATCATTGACCTTCTATTTTGTTCCTGAAATTTTCTATACCAGGCAAGAGTATTTACATTTTTCTAGTTTCAATTTACCTTTTCCCACTATATTTAGGTTGATACAATTTTAATTTTTCTACTGAATCAAGTAAAACAACCACAAATTTGTTAGAGTGTGTACCTGAAATTTCAATCATTGCTAAATGATTTTTAGTTTGTTGATCTCTTGCTTCCGCTAGATTTTCAATTGAGTGATCCGGTCTTTGTATGGCTGGTAACACAATCATGTTTTTTTTTCTTTTACAAATAGCTGTTTAGAATTGTAACTTTCAATTCTGTTTTTATAGATGTGGTTTTGACAGTTCAGAATTCACTGTACATTGGCCTTTTCCCCTCTGATATAAAGCACATATCGAAGAATTTTTATGGACTTCATCATAGTTTTTTCTATAGTGAGTTGTACTACCTTGGCTCATACCTTTTTGGTTTCTTTCACCAAAGCGTGATTTTACCATGCCACTGGTAACCCATAATTCTTATTTTCATATTTCTTCTGTATTCATACACCTGCAAGTGATCTTGCTTAGGAGTCAGGATTCTACGTCTCTTTCCTTTTTTTATTTAAGGACTAGAGCTTTACTTTCAGAATTCTTCCTACCACCCCCTTTTCTTCTGCTCTTTACACATATTTTTCCCCACTCTCAGTCCTCTCTGAGTTGGGTTTTGTTTCCTTTGAAACTATAATTGTAGGTAATTTCTTTACCAACATATTTTATTCAATACTGCAGCAACCATTCATAATTAGTCTGTAAATAAACTAATTATTGTTGAAATTTTATTTTTAGCATTTTAGCATTTAGATTTGGTAGGGCCCCTCCCCTTCCCAATTCTACTTACAACTTTTCTCTGTCTGTCATAACAACAACTGTACCTTTTCTACACTGATTCCTGCACTAATTTTTATTCATATAAATTAGTAATCATAAATAAATTTTAAATAAATTTAACAGATTTTTTTCCCTATGTTGTGACCATAAGCCCAGAGTTTTAACTTGGGCTCTAGTAACATTTGTAACAAATCCACTTACCCAAATTTTTTTTTTTTTTTTAAATTATAGCTTTCATACCACCTTCATGACACTTACATCCTTTAATTATTGTCACAATAGTACAATATTAAGATTGCCACTTGTGAACTTTATATCTTTTCTTATATTTGTCTCATCCTTTTTTTATCAATAACTTCATTCATACATGTGAATGTGTTTAAGGACATTGATTACCTTTAATTCACCAAGGAATCATCCTTAATTCGTTTTGTATACATTTCATTTACTTTCAATGTCTATTACTGTATACATCTCTAATATTATTTCATACCCTTATAATATTATATTATATTATATTATATATATATATATATATATATATATAGTTTACCACAACCCTATGTATATTTATAATTATATACATAGTTAATTTATCATATAATTAAACACATGTATTCTCTACCCATTATTAAAATTTCAACCCTTATGATATATATACATATATCTTAACATTTGCACTAACCATGAATTTAATATAAATATATATGTTTTATCGAATGTCCGATACTGATTCTTCATATTTTATAACCCATACTTTGAAATGGTTTTGAACAAATATATATCACATGTCATTCAATATATGTTTCACCCTTTTAGTTAACCTACCCTATGGACAATTCCACATGCATGTTAATAATTCACTGCAATATGGATAACCATAATCCTAATTTATTTGATATGGCACTAAGGTTTTAACCATTTCATACCAACGTTTAAATTTATATTCTATACATCTACCCCCTTAACACTTTTCCTTACCCACTTTGTACCTCAGACACGTTTTCCCATATGGAATGACATATCCATATTGTAAAACTTTAAATGTATGTGTAATGTGGATGATTGAAAACAATGGTTTATGGATTTTATGATATCCTTTGGTTGTATAACCATAATTTATGTTTCATTTATAAGGGCGGATAAAGTCTATATGCATTAACTCAACCGAGATAACTATTTTAAGTGACTTGATTCTTATCATTTCAATTTTCCCATGCATTAAATCTTGGTACCTCTGACACCTGAACATCACATGGGAATATGTACGAATTGGATAGGTGTAGGGTGGTTATACTTCATTTTCAATGGTGTATATTGGACTTGTATTCCCTCCAAGTTGAATTTCCTATGGCTAGGGTTTTCGTTTATTATTTCAGTTTTCATTTGTGCCAAAAATTACAATGATCCTGCTCCTGTGCATTTGTCAATTCTCTGGTTCATACTATGGAAAACACCTCAGATATTAAGTATAATCCTCATTCAAATTTCCATGGATACTCTACGCTTCTAATTTGCTCAAGTAATTGGTATGGTTTCCAATTGTATTTCGTTTCCTTCATTTTTTTGGCTCTGTATTTATTTGTTACTAATAATAACCATATATATCATTTGGATTTAGTTATCCTTCCGCTAATTCTGGCTCATAGAATTAATCTTCCTTCTTGTTGCAGGTTTTTGGAATTCTTTAAATTTACCACGTAATTGCTCGTGTTGCTCAGGTATTTTCTTTACATCTAGACAGAGGTAAGATACCTATCTTTGTTCCTCTATAATTTATCAAAATGTCTCAACATTTTGAAACTAAGTAGGGTTTCAGTTCTATAAATGAGAACTCTCACATTAGGGGAATTTTGAGGTCTAAAATGGGCCTCCTAAGAAAAATGTACAACCAAAATAAACTTTATAAGAACCAATAGGATTTAAGATGATGACGTAAATCATGGGGGATGATTCGCCATTTTTTATGTAAAAGGGTGAAAGAATTAAAAAATAATAAAATAATAAAACTATTTTTTCAACTCGTATTTTAAACTTATCTCCCAAATTTTTTACTCAAATTTTGAGCCGGAGTACTTTTTGGATGAAAAATTTAATTCCTAATCCAAAGAGTACCCATGTTGCATACTTTCAATGAACCCTGCTGCATGAAAAATGAGAAATACATGAAAAAAACGTGATTGCAATCACGTTTTTCATGTATTTCTCATTTTTTGTGTAGTAGGATCCATCGAAAGTATGCAACATGGGTACTTCTTGGATGAGAAATTAAATGTTTCATCCAATGAATACTCCCACTCAAAATTTGAGTAAAAACTTTGGGAGATAAGTTGAAAATATGAGTTGAAAAAGTAGTTTTTTCTTTTTTCCCTCCAAAATTTGATGATGTAATGAAATCTTATTTTATTATTTTCACTATTATTTTATAATTTCCTTAGGAGGCCCATTTTAGACATCAAAATTTCCCTAATGGTTTATTATGTTGTTATTATGGTTAATGCATACCATCCAGTTTCTGAGTTTTTCACTATTGGTTGTTTGCACACACATTTAACGGTTTCACTCGAGTGATTGAATGACCTTCCCCAAATCGATTTTTCTCCCTCTAGGGATAAATCGTTCTTCTCTGTGATTATTTTATTTCGCATTTTACAGTGAATTTATTATCACAATTTCTATTATAGTTGGGTTGAATTAGAAACATTCATTTTATCTGTGGATTAATAACAGAGAAAACTCATCTTATCTTACCATTAAAAGGCATACGAAAATGGTGACCCAATTTTTGATTTCTCCACAGCCCCGGTATTTTACTGATTGAATCAATTTTGCTAAATGTATAAACGTTCTTCCCTCACTGTATATCATTTTTTATTAGACTATATCTAATTTTCATTACAATCGTTGTATAATTTTACGATAAAAAATTGACAATTCCAGTACCTTCGTACTGAACCCATTTTAAAATCCGACAGTAAAATTTTCTATGTATTTATTTTTTCAAATTATGGTTGCAATGACAGAGAGGATTCTTGTATAAAATTCTTAAGGTATTTCGACGTCACATCCAAATACTCTCCTTCAAATTTGTAAGGTTTTAATTTCTTTTGAGAGGTTATCCTCAGTTTGTCATCAACTGCTTCAGAGTTTACCTCCATGTCAATTTGATAGAGGTTTATTATTTTCTTTTGAACCTTAATTAAGAATTTTAGTTTAAATTAAACTCCTATCTATGCATTTTCTATACAATGATAATTACATTCTCAGCCTCCAATATAATTAATTTGATTTATTTCCAGCTTTGATTTTACATGAAGAAAGAGGTATGAAACTTTTTATTTTTAACTTAATTATGACTTCAGTTCATGCACTTATCCGTTGTTTCTATGGCTATAGTAAGACTCTGTCATTTATTAGTTTAATATTTTTATACTACAACTCTATAGAACATCCAAAGTATAACTTGCATTTTTGTATACACAATTAATTTGATATACTCATATTTTGACTTCTTACCAAAATATAGTATTGTAAATTGAATTTACTTTTGGTTAATTCTCAGAATAAAGTTTCTTTTTATACTTTTATCCTGAAAAAAAAATATTTTTCCAGATTCACATAATTTCCTCAATTATGTCCCGATACCCTGTACCAGGTCACAATCCTCCTCATAGGTAACTAATTACTCAACTCTATATTTTAATTAATTACATTGTTCACATTCTTTCAGTTCTTTTAATTTTCTGAAATCAATGTTTTAGTATTATCATGTGCAGGAGGAATTCCAATAATTCTGGTTCCTTAAACAGGTAAATTTTGAAATATTAATTCTTATATAATGTGTCTATCTTTTACAATTTCTTTGGTTTCTTCTTTCTGTTATTCTCATACAACTATTTATTTTTATGCATAAGTATTTTGTATTTCCTTCAATTCAACTAAAATTAATTCCAATTAGAAGCAGAAGATTTGACGACACTTCTCGTCTTCTTCCGGGTTGGTCATCCAAGTATATAGACTCCAGCCATCTATATACAATATTAAAAAATCTCAACTCTACACTCTCTAGTGGACTTATTTAATGAATTACTTTAAGTCAAGATGTAATTTAACTGTTGTAATTAATGTTTTTAATTGAAGTGTACACTAATTTTACACTCACCTCTCTAAGAGGAAGTTCATTTACGTCAAAACTGTTATATAAATTTTAAACATCTTTTCAATACGGATTTGTTTCTATATGTAGGAAAGTACATAGAATAGGAATTATTTATTTTTAATCTAAGGAATGTTTATTTTGAAAATCTGAAATTTCGCTATTATTGTTACAGTTTACCTCTAAAATGTTTATGCATCATTTGAATATGCTTATATGAAACTTTAAGTAAAGGGAAAAGATATAGAGATCTAAAATGTGTTCTCTATATATGTAATAAAGTTTATAACAGGGACCTAAAAATAGATTTAGACCCTTCCCTTTGGGTTTATAGATTCTGTATGTTGGTAAAAATATTTCTTTTAGTTTATGTAACCATACAGAATAACTAACTATACCTGCTATAGTTAAAATTATGTTAAATACATATGACAATTATTCATTTCTGAACGCAACAGACTATATACTTAATTTCTAAATCAATGATTAAAATTTTCAATTATAACTCATAAACATAACCATATTTCACTACATCAAAATTTCATAAAAGATAATAGAAATCATAAGACAATTTTTAATAGAATGTGCAAATCAAATCTAGTAAAGACTATTTGCCACCCAACCTTGAGTGTAATCCACAGCTCCCCTCGAGCAGAGAAAATTTTTTCCATAGTGTAGACAACCCCTTCTCTAACTAGGAATGGCTTATTTAAGCTTGCTTTCCCTCAACATGTTTCCATAACTGCGTCTAGTTAATCTTGGTTGTTCTCCCTTAGCCAAGGCTTTACTTTTATTTTTTCCACAAAAGTTTCTTTAAAACTAGATTTTCCATTTTGTATTTTTGTTCTTACCTCTTCTTAGTAATGTTCCACTTTACTAAGGTTTTTATTAGATATTTTTCTCCCATATAATAAAATTTATTTTATTTTATTTTAATCCAAGGATTTTTGGAGAATTTTGGGAAATTCTTAGGAATCTAGTCCAACCTCATGGATTTTGACGTCCTAGTCTCATTTTACTCTGTCTTTACATCATGGTACTATTTCCATAATTAATATATTTACATAATTTATTTATGAGGTCCCCCTAACATTTATGTTTATTCTCTATTTATAGAATTTTGAAAATAGGGATATTACACCTTAGAATCTTTATGAAAACATTCTCGGTCTTGCTTGATGTATAAGTCCTTGATTCGTATACCTCTTTAACTTGATGAGGGTATTTGTGGTATTTTGATGATGAATAGAGGATCCCAAGACTTTTATTGGTGTAGACTTCTTCTTCGATCTAGGGTTTTCGATACTCCATTGTAGGTATTGACTTCACTTCTATATCCTTCAATTTGATCTGGTGTCTCTCTCGAGATTTGATCCTTGATTATCCCTTGATAAGATGCCCTTCCTTGACTTTGTCACCTTAGCTCTGATAATATGTTGATAAATATATGGCATCAAGTATTAGGTGATTTATCTTCTTATGATAAGTGTTTTTGAATTCCTTTTACTTTCTTAGATTATGATCTTCTATTTCTTAAACTATTAGTGTTATTCTTCATCAAACAACTAACAATGCATAAACCATGAAGAGACAAGTGACACAGAATATAGGCTATAATGCAGGGCAAAAACCTCTCCCACTTGAGAATAAAAATTGAACAAATTCTTCTTCTTATAAGGACTTCAATTGACAAATACCAAGACCAATATCTGTGACCTAATTTCCACTCCAAGATCGAGACACAAAGCTTCCTTGTTGAGGTCCTTCCTTGAGGCAACAATAGTTAACCCTCTTGATTCTTCCTTCTTCTCGGCTACCCTTCAGAATTTCTATCCCTTGGTTCAAAACTATACTTCTTGTCTCTATTTAGAAACCCTAGCACATTATTTTGACCAAATTTTACCCTTTTTCTTCCTTGCTCTAGAAGGAGACTTCTTCTTGGCACTTTGACTTGAGATATTTCTTGTTTTGGACCCAAAATCCTCTCTCACTGTGACTGTAATATTTAGGCCTAATTTCTACAATCTGTAGGTCTGCAATCTTGCATGTGTGGAGATAATTCTATCAAAAAAATTCCCAAAATAAAGCTAAAGACCTCACTACTCCTTCTCTTCTCCTTGCTGGTTATAGGGCTTCTTCTTTGACCCCTTAGCACTTCTTACTATAGTTCTACACTTGTCCGAAAATATGTCTTCTAAAATAAGGTCGAGTTGTGATATAGGTGGATATTGGTGGCTACCCACCTATTCCATTTGGACCCGCACCATCAGTTCTTTTATTTTTTTAGTTTCGTCACAACTTACTATTTTTAGCAGTTTTTCGAGTCCTGAACTTTAGAGCCGTTTTGAGGCGCTAAATGACGTTTTTTGGGAAAAATGAGAGCAACAACCAATATTTATCACTTTAAAAGTTGTATTACTCAGATATATATTTCTAAAGAGGTATGGTGTGCGTCAAACAAAGATCGTATGCCAAAGTTACGTCCTCGGGTAGTTGAAACACCAATTTACCCAAACAGGGCCCATAATTTTGGCACTTCATCTCCTATGGTTAGGCTTTTGGATGTTTAGTGTTTTCCATTGTTTCTCAATAATAAATAGACCCTTGAGCCTCATTGTAATACAGTTCAGAGGCCTACAACCGATACATCTCTTCTAAGAGATAAGCTACCAACGCCCTAGCTAGTTTATTTCCATTATGTCTATAAGCATATTTCTGTTATTTGATATTAATGAAAAGAGTATTATTTCTACGGAATATTTTTGTTTACGTTTATTTCTGTATTTTATTACATTCTTGCATAAATTCAAATCAATGGTATCAGAGCACTCTGCTCTTTCTCTATTTTTATTTTCATGTCCCCAATGAGGTCAGGGTATAAGGAGTTAGGGCTAGATTTGGTTGAACCCTTGCAAGATCAGACTCGCAAACCCAAATGAACTCCCATGGCAGAAGAAAAGAAAGACAAGGGAGCAGGAGATCCTATCAAAATATTTCTCTAGGAGGCCCTCGAGAAATAAAGGGACGTGATGATGGATAAAGTTTCTCAAATCCTTCAACGACTATTGACCTACGATGCATCTGCATCCAACAACCATTCTGGAGGCACCACTTCCTTGAAGGTACAAGTAAACTTTGAAATTCCTGTATTTGAAGGCCAGATAGATGCAGATGTCTTAAATATATTGTTGAATTTTCTATAAGGTTATTTCTTAGTCCATGATTTCTCCGACTGAGAAAATATTATTTTTTCACTCCTTAAAGCTTCCCCCCCTATCAAAGACTGGTGGGAAACCTACTGTGAGAAAAAGGACAAGGGGGAACCCTCTATGTTCTCAGCCACACCCACTTGGAATTCATTTTTAGATGGCATCAAGGAACAATATTACCTCATGGGGAGCTACGAAGACAAGTACATACAATGGACAATGCTGTGGCAAGAAAGGGATCAAGATGTGCACGAACTGACGAATTTGTTCCATACCCTATGCACAAAGTTGGGTATTAAATATTCAGAGAGACATTTGGTGCTCAAGTACCATAGTTTTTTTCAAAAACACATTCAGGAGGAAATGGAGTTCCTCAAAATTACCTTTCTTGGCATGGCATATCACTATGCCGCCAAAATTGAGTAGAAATTTAAGCAGAAGAAGCGATACTTTGGATCCGTGAATCCAAAGTCAGGGAAAGGCACCCCCGAACCACAGAACAGGGGGAAGAGCCAAAGAGGGGTGACTGAGAAAACCACCACAAAACCAAAGAAGGAAATGGGGGAGTGGTATGAATTTGATAATAGCTCGACTCACGGCACAAACAAGTGTTGGGTCAAACAGTCGTTGGTGTTCGAACTAAAGGCACCTGAATCAGATGCATGTTCTGATCCTGAGATAGAACCTGAAAAGGGAGATGAAAAAGGGAAGAAAATCATTGATGCAGACCCTAGTGCCATTTTTTCCACCACCAAGCTCCAGAGGGAGCATATTGAGGATCCAGAGGAAGGGGAGTGCCTCTTCCATTCGCAGTTGTGGGTGAAGGGTTTTCCAGTGCAATTTCTTGTCAATAGTGGAAGCCAAAAGAACCTCATTTCAGTAGAGGTCATGAAGTGGCTCAGCTTACCGACCATAACACAATCGAAGCCATATACCATCAGGTGGCTTCACCAAGGAAGAGATCTCTACATTCGCTAGCAATGTGACCTTCCGTACAACATCAAGCCATTCACTGATGACGTATTGTGTGATGTTGTTCCTCTTGATGTAGCTGATGTATTATTGAGCCAACCATACTTGTCAAGGCGACATGATCTGTATGAGTCTAGGCCTCATTCTATTGTTATTATTTGGGAAATAAATTGTACAGGATACCAGAGGTAGTAGCGCCTCCTGTCATCTCCTTGACTATTGCAAAACAACGTATTAATATTGTTTCCCAAACTAGGAAATTTATTTTACTTACAAATTACTGACAGGGAAAGAATAATATTGTGGCCACAACTTTGAAACAAGGCTCCCCTGCACGACTACAGTAGATGGACAAAGTCATGGAGGAATACAAGGACATTTTCTCCTCACCCACAGAGATTCCTCTACACTATTTAGGAGAAGCACTCCATTGATCTAACCCCCCATGCATTGTCGCCTGATATTGCCATACCTCATGAGATTACATAGACAGAATCCACACATGTACTTTCTAAGGAAACCAAATTTATTGGACCCATCTAACATGTCTGCCAGCAAGTCCACGACATCCTGGACAAATCCAATACAAGGTTCAGTAGAATTTATCACTCATGGAGGAACTTAATGCAATGGGAAATATTGCTTCCTAAGGAGGGAGGAATGATACATGTGGATATTGGTGGCCACCCACCTATTATATTTGGAACTGCACCATCAGTTCTTTCATTTCTTCAGTTTTGGCACAACTTAATATTTTTAGCCGTTTTTCGGGTCTTGAACTTCCAGAGCCGTTTTGAGGCCCTAAACAATGTTTTTTGGGAAAAATGAGAGCACCATAAATCCATGGATTAATGTTGCTAACATCAAAATTTGTAGTGCTCATATATATCTTTCTAATGAGGTATGGTGCACATCAGACAGAGATCATATGCAAAAATTACGTCCTTGGGAAATTGAAACACCAATTTACCCAATGGGGCCCATAGTTTTCGCGCTTCATCTCATAGGGTTAGGTTTTTGGATGTTTAGTGTTTTCTATTGTTTATCAATAATTAATAGGCCCACGAGCCTCATTGTAACACATTTCAGAGGCCTGTATCCTCCACATCTCTTCTTAGAGATAAGATACTAGCGCCCTAGCTAGTTTATTTCCATTATGTATGTAAGCATATTTATGTTATTTGATATTAATGAAATGAAGTATTAGTTCCTCTGCATCTTTGTGTTTATGTATATTTCTATATTTTATTGCGTTCCTGCATAAATTCAGATCAGGTTGCCTATTTATAGTGGTTGGAACCTATAATAAGCTGACTTGAAGAGTGTGAACCGACATGTCTCTTTGTGTATATTATTTTCTCCATCTTATAGATGAATTGAAGGAGAGGTCTTGTGCTTGTCTTGGAGGGATTTCATAATTATTTAATGACTCATAAAAATGTGTAACATGACCAAGAAGGGTCCTCCATACATGACATAGATGCAAATTGACTTTTATGAGTAGATGGAAAATCCTAAAGGCTCACAATGGGAGCCATCACTAAAAATAAAATTCCTTTGTCATGAAACCCATGATACAAGCATTGAAATAATAATTTTATTTTTATTATTTACATAAATGATGTAAAATCACAATTAAACATGCCATTATGAAGATCGAACCTAGTTAAACTTTTCAACAAAAGTAAACATTTTTTTTTCCAAACTTCTGATAAAAAGACATTTAGTTTTTTTGGCTGTGAAATAATATATTTATCTTTCATTAAAAAATTTGATTTGTGGTCTAATGAATTAATTAATTATTTTTTCAACATGTTTATATCATTGATTTTTGAGTTTCGGTATCGTTTGTAATGTTCCCAAATTGGGACAGCTACACTATTGGGAATAATTTGAGTTATTACCAATGTGGAGCTTTAGAAAATCATGATAAATTAATGTATATAAATTCATAATATGCACAAGAATCATTTAAACATAAAATTAATGATCAGTGACAGATATTTGCCTCACTATCCTTTCCTGGCATGAGGAAATGCAGCCTCTTGAACCATAAAAACATCATTTTTAGAACATAACGCAACAAATATGGGAAATGGAATTTGGATCCCATTTTTTACATATTATGCAACTCCCATACCTAATTTGAGCCCAAAATAATCATTCTATCTAAGTTAAACAGATCTCCCCGGCTAGAAACAGCTCAAAAACACCCCAATCCCATGACTTTTCAACTACAGTATTTCTGAAGACTATGAGAGAATTATTTCCATGAGGGTTTCTAAAAAAAATGATGGAATAATACTGATAATAAGTTTATATTAGTCATACAGCAAATAAATGGAGGTTTAACCTCTTATACAGCAAAGACAAGACACCTGGCAAAGGTTTCCGACAAAATGCATGTACAAAGCAGCACTGTAGAAAATAACGCAGTTCACTGCAAAATTGTATTAAACATGATTTAATATGAAATATGAATGTTGAATAATACAGATAATGGCCCTAGGCCTTCTTATTGGAACTCCCGAAGGGAAATGAACACCTCCTCCTCAAAGACTAGCATATAAAGACAATGTTTAACCCAGCAACAATGCTCCTGTAGAAAAGGACGAAGTTTCTGAAGTAAACTGCACTATGGCTGAAGGTGGAGGAATGGCCCCAAGCCAAATACAGAAATGAATCTCAAATCACCCCCCTTTGATCCCTTAAGCAAGATGATCTAAAGAGATGATGGAAATCCCGCACAGGAATTCCTTGCACTAAGCAGTGCAGCAACTCCGGCTAAACAGCTGAAGCTTGCAATTGGTCTCAAGACCAAGATAGATGAATACATGAATGAATTCCATTTGATGTTATGCCTTCCTTTTATCTTTGGTGACCCTCCTCACTCTGGACCCCACACAATGTTGAGGTGACTTCTTCATGAAGCTTTCTCTTTCAAAACTACACTGCCCTAGCTAGCTTCCCTCCTTTTGTGGCTTCGTTGTTGACTTGGTCAACTAAGATTAATCCACCTCCAATGCATCTCTTCACACTAGGGATATTCAATTTAGTTTACATATGTGTGTCTTAGGCTGATCCTTGTTCACATTGAGCTGGTTTACTTAGGTGTTCTCTTCCTCCTCAAGAATGCATGTTGACTTAGTCAAACTTGACTATGTCCTCATCTACTTTTCCCTTGCTCACACTTTTAAGTGTAAATTTCAGCTCCTGAAGTGATCCCCTTCCTTATTAAGGTGGAAATTATTCATATTTTGATTGTTCATGGGCCCCCCTTACCCATTTATTCCTCTCCTAGGTGAAAGTAGCAAAATCTAATGTTCCAAATTGCTTGTTGCAAATTTGGGAACATTATAGTCCTCCCCTCCCAAATGTGGCTTGTCCTCAAGAAACTACAAGGATAGGACTAAAGAGAATCCTCTCCTCCCCTGTAGCACCCTCATAAGTTGAATTCTCCCAAGGATCAAGGTGTTGCATCATCAATATATCTCCAAGTTGCCTCTCCCAAGTGTGTAAGCTATCTAAATAACTGACATTATGTAACTGTAGAACGTTCATGGAAGCAACAACGGGCTGTTTGAAGATCCTCTTGGAATATGGTGGCTGATATAGATTGGGACTCATCATCCCCATTTGAGTCCCTCCTCCTTAAGCTATCAACCAAAAAAAATGAGTCATCCTCCAGTATGGGAACTCATGAAGGATCTCTTCCACCTTGAGCTCCTGCAAAGAAGGTGGGCTGTGCATAGCTGACTGTGTGTAGTCAAAAGGTACATCTCTTGTTGCTTCTCTCTGCACTTATGATATATATGGGGCTGCTATTGATACATGGATGAAATATAATGGTCTTCAAGAAAGACCCAAGTCACCCCATGAAATCCAACACCCATGAGGTGTCTCCTCAAAGAACTCAAACCTCCCAAATAAGTCTTCTCACTTGAAGGCAAGATGTATAGCATGGAAATCAAGGTTTGCCCATTGTTCTTCTAGAAATATGCAGCTTGTATAATGTTAATAATCGTTTTTTTCATTGGGCCCCTTCACCTCTTGTGCTACTCCTCCAATGGTGCTTCATACAATCAATGTTTTAGCAGCATAATATGGAAGCATAAACATATGAAAACAAGGAGGTAGAACATAGTCCCAAACATGGAACCAACACAGGGCATTCTTTGCCTTCCTCAATACATAGTGCAACAAGTGTTTTTCAGACACTTTTTTGCTGCCACATTCATTTTACCAAAGGAAATCATGAAAGCATAATTTGGTGCCAATGATGCACACCGAAAACCATGTGGCATTCCCCCACAATCCACAAATAGAATGGCCATCATAAACGCTGGAAGTGGCATCAAGTACATAAAAATATAGTATGCAATAAGGAAAGACCCTTCTTGATATGATATGCTGCTCAAATAGATAAGGAAGTGTAAAAAACCAAACAATATTTTAGCTCCTCCATCATGTACTTCGTTCATTGAGCTGAAATGGCTCAAGTGCAAATTCTCCCTTGCTGCAGGTGAGTAGGGAAGCGGTTGTGCCGATGTTTTCTTCATCTTCTGGGCTGTGCATCTCTCCATATGCTGATATACATTCAATTGAATGCCCTCCCAAGTGAACTCCTCCATTGAAGGATGGTATGCATAAAAATGCATGGAAGGAAAGTCCACAAATGTTGCATGTAGATCTTTCTCCTTGTGCTTGTGAATCCAAGCCAAGAAGGTCAAAACATAGTAAGGGATACTCTCACCCATTACTTTCTCATGCCCATCTTCTACATTATTCCATGGTGCATTACTTTTGAAGTGGTCTTGGGAACACTTCAACAAGAAATCCAAGCTCCTAAGTGACAGCGCTGCTAGCCTTTGGAGTAGGGCTACTGTCATCTCAAAGCTCAATTATTTGACATAGATTGTGTCAAAGACTCTTCCAAAAATGTTGTTGTACATGTAGAGATCCTCCCAAGATGGAGGTGCTGCTCTTTGCACTATGCTAGTGCCATTCCTTACTCCTGCAACATCATGCCAAGTGTGAGAGCAAATCTGCCCTTGCTCTCTCCCGATCCTCCAAAGCAACAAATGCCTTTGCTGCCTCACCATACCTCCATCATACAACCTATGTGGTGAAAACATAATGATCTCATCACCATGATGCATATGCACTCCTTGATGCCCCATGATGAAAGTATCCTGCCAATATTCCTTCCTCTTCTCACCCCATGGGAAAGGACATGTCATAAGGTGACCAAACTATCTCAAGAGTAGCCAACACAACATTTCCTCTTACTGCCTGGTGTCATAGAATTGCAAGAGGCTTACCAATCTCTTGCCTCCCATCCACATCCACTCAAATCCATGTGGATGCCTCCTAGCTTTCTCCATCTTGGAATTCCTCCAATGAGGTCTACCATCCTCCCATTTCTCCTTGCATTTCATAAGATGCTGAAATGAAACTCCTTGGAGACCTCCAAGAAAAGATCTCTCATCAATGATTATATTGAGCCCATAAGGATCCAAAGGGGCTGAAAGCAAAGCCTCCTTGCTACTACCACTTGACAGCGTTGTAACCCTCCTCCAGGGTATCTTGGATATCTCATGTGTCAACTCCCGGATGAATATTTTCTTCTGCATGAATTTTCTTGGAGCAAGGTTCACTCCATCCTCCAAGAATTCACACTTCAACCTCAAGGGTTGTGTGTAAAGCATCAGTGATGCATAAGGTTGATGGTTCAAATCTCTCTTGAACCCTCCGAGCTTGCACAACATAGTGAAATCCTGCTGCGTTATCTCAGCAATACTATTTGATCCTGGGCCATAAGCAAACAAATCTCCAAACCCTTCCATAAAGTTTTCTGAAATGTTAAGACATGGAAATTGATGCATACCTTTGGGCACCTTTGGAAAATCTTGAATGGCTGCAATATTTCCTCTTTTCAATGTGTTGGCTGATCCAACTGTTGGTGTAGAAGGCTTCTCTCTCAAGGTTATGACAGCGCTGGTACTTTCCTCTTCCGGTGGTGGTGTGGACCCTCTCTCCTCTGATCTCTCTCCATCAAAAGTTCTAATCAGCTCTTGAGTGAATTCATAAAAATTATTCACTCTGGTGTGGCTTAAGTGATTGCACCACCAAGTATTGGCTTCACCCTCCAGGTGCAACGCTACAACTTCTGCTGCCTCCCTCTCTTCCACTGGATGGAGTAGGAAGAATGCCTCTAGCTTTCTTTCCCAAGCTCTTGCTGTAGTTGACCCATAAAATTTGGACAATAGGAATCTATTTCCTTTGATCTCTCTTTTGCTGCAAGGTCTTCTCTCTTCTCTCAGTTGAATAAACCGAGGAAAATCTAGGGTCTCTTTGAAAGCCCTAGGTTGGCACTTGTATTTTTCCAAGTATCCACTCAGGATTTCATGCTCTAAATGGTCTCTTTTCTCTCCAATTCCTATATAAAAACAGGAATTTCATGCATCTTATTTTGCTTCTTGAAACCCTCTAGAGGTCTCTCTACAAATCTCTCTTCCTTGAAACTCTCTTGGAGTTTCAATGCATTTCTCTTCTTCTTTCTTCTTAGATCTGAAAATGGATGAGAGTAAGCTCATCCTATCCATAATTTTTTCCTCCTCTCATTCTTAATTTCTGATTGGATCTAAAATCCAGAGGCTGAGCCAGGATGGCAGCTCTGATACCACTGTAATGTTCCCAAATTGGGACAGCTACACTATTGGGAATAATTTGAGTTATTACCAATATGGAGCTTTAGAAAATCATGAGAAATTAATTTATATCAGTTCATAATATGCACAATAATGATTTAAACAACAAATTAATGATCAGTGGCAGAGATTTGCCTCACTATCCTTTCCCGGCATGAGGAAATGCAACCTCTTGAACAATAGAAACATCATTTTCAGAAAATAATGCAATAACTATGGTAAATGGCACTTGGATCCCGTTTTTTACATATTATTCAACTCCCATACCGAATTTTAGCCCAAAATAATTATTCTAGCTAAGTTAAACAGATCTCCCCGTCTAGAAACAGCTCAAAAACACCCCAATCCCATGACTTTTCAACTACAATATTTCTGAAGAATATGAGAGTGTGATTTCCAAGAGGGTTTCTATATTAAATGATGGAATAATACTGATAAGAATTTTATATTAGTAATACAACAAACAAATGGAGGTTTAACCTCTTATACAGCAAAAACAAGACACCCAACAAAGGTTTACGACAAAATGCATGTGCAAAGCAGCACTGCAAAAAATAACGCAGTTCACTGCAACACTGTATTAAACATGACTGAATATGAAATATAAATTTCAAATAATATAGAGAATGGCCCTAGGCCTTCTTATTGGAACTCTCGGAGGGAAATGAACACCTCCTCCTCAAAGACTAGCATACAAAGACAATGATTAACCCAGCAACAATGCTCCTGCAGAAAACGGCGCAGTTTCTAAAGTAAACTGCGCTGTGGCTGAATGTGGAGGAATGGACCCAAGCCAAATACAGAAATGAAGCTCAAATCACTTCCCTTTTATCCTTTAAGCAAGCTGATCTAAAGAGATGATGGAAATCCCGCACAGGAATTCCTTGCACTAAGCAGTGCAACAACTCCGGCTAAACAGCTGAAGCTTCCAATTGGTCTCAAGACCAAGATAGCTGAATACATGAATGAATTCCCTTTGATTCTATTCCTTCCTTTTATCTTTGGTGAGCCTCCTTACCCTGGACCCCACACAATGTTGAGGTGACTTCTTCATGAAGCTTCCTCTTTCAAAACTGCGCTGCCCTAGCTAGCTTCCCTCCTTTTGTGGTTGTGCTGTTGACTTGGTCAATTAATATTAATCCACCTGCAATGCCTCTTTTCACAATAGGTATCTTCAATCTATTTTACATATGTGTGTCTTAGGCTGATCCTTTTTCACATTGAGCTGGTTTACTTAGGTGATCTCTTCCTCCTCAAGAATGCATGTTGACTTAGTCAAACTTGACTATGTCCTCATATATTTTTCCTTTGTTCACACTTTTAAGTGTAAAGTTCAGCTCCTGAAGTGATACCCTTCCTTATTAAGGCACAAATTATTCATATTTTGATTGTTCATGGGCTCCCTTACCCATTTATTCCTCTCCTAGGTGAAAGTAGCAAAATCTAATGTTCCAAATTTCTTGTTGCAAATTTGGGAACGTTACATCATCTAATAGATTTCCATTACTATTGTTTCATTATTTCTAATTCTATAAGCACTTTTGATGAGATCTTTAATTGTAGGCAATTTCGATCTTGTTCCTCAGACAAGAACTAAGTATTCAATAATCCTTGTTGTCTTTGAAATAATAGAATCGACCATAGCACGCGAAAGCATGCCACCTTTCATAGCACCAACTCGAGTGCTTTCAATAGTTTCAAAACCTCCATTTCCACCTATTACTGAAACTTTTTCTCCACCAACAACCTCTTCATCAAACAATGTGCCAACAAAAACCTCTTCACAAACCATTGTGCCATCAACAACTCCTCAAAGTCAACCCAACAATGCCAATCAATCTAGGCAGTTTTTTTCTGTCTCTCTTCTAATAGGACTTTTTATATTATTCATGTAGCATAATTGAAAAGGCATATTTTACACCATTATTTTGTACCAACATTTTATAAATGCTCCATCATTGATTTGGTATGTAGAGATTTTGATGACTCCTTGAGAAATTTTGAGCATCTTATCTTCATAGATGAATATAATAATTTATTTTATTCCTTACAAGTTGTGAATATTAAACTCTTTCGATTATAGAAAGTGATAGATAATATATCCCAATTTGACATACTTATGCAAAATGGGAAGTCATTATGTGATACAGTTGGTCTAGACTAAAATTACTGCACTTACCTAGATTTGATTAGAATGTGTATGTGTAGTAGTGGTATGGTTATGAAGAAAATCTTGAGTCTTATATATTTGGCACTAATGCATATTCTAGTGGTGATAGTAAATTATTTCCCTGCCATCAACTGGATGGACAACTCTTGTTACCACCCTTAACTAGGATTTAATTAGTTGCATCTCATCTTGTATTAATGCATTGCAGGCTGGTTGTAATCTATTTTTCATAACCAAATTCTTGTAGGCAGGCCACTTGGTAAATTTGTGAAAGGAAATGAGCTGTGACACTATAATGTTAAGCTTATCCTACCACATTTTACTTAGACCTGTTGGCATTGTTAAAGAATGAAGAAAGCGAAAAACGTAATGCATTGTACGCCAACGAGAGAGAAACCATTTAATGCCAGTATGCTAACCAGTGTGGAAGGCAAGACCCTTTAGGGATGTGATTGAACCATACAACACTGAAAACATTTTTTTTTTTTCATAGACAACAAATGAATGAAAAAAATGGCATATTTCTACTTATGGCTTCAGTCGATTATGACTAGTCACAAATAAATGGGGCACACTATGATGTTCATACTTGACCTGTACATTCACCTTCATCTAAGTTGCGATATAGTAGATAAAATTCAGAACTTTTTGTAAACATCTCATCTCATAATGAGTGCCTATTAAAAAAAATACATATGTTATCACTAGTGCTGCACTTACCTTCAAAATTTTTTGGGGGAATGAGTTCCCTAACAAGTGTTTACCTACCATAAATCTAGAGAAGGTGTCATAATCTCATCCCATTCAGTGAATGCGTTCACAATTGGAAGTATGTGTGGACGACACAATTCCAAAAGGATTCCATGAGGAACATAGTGTCCTAGAAATCATAATGAGGAACATGCAAATGTACAACAAGAAACTATTTGGAAGTGCAATTAATATTTTTTGAAGATGCCTCATTAAAAGAGGTCATTTTTTCTACCCACTAGGACAAAGTTGTTTCTTTGAGCCTTTTTCACTAGTTGTGAAGATTGAAATAGTTTAGGTTATGGTCTTGCCTTGATTTTTATTGAATAAGTGTGGATATATTCAAGCCCTAATAAACTTTTTGTAAATAACAAAAATAAAAAATAAAACAACAACAATTACCCCACTCTCTAAAACATGCATCGAGTGTCAAGCAACCTAGTAACCACCTCTGGTTAGACAAGGGGGTGTTACATGCGTGAATTGTAGCTCTATGAAAATAAATTCCAAAAGAGCTTGAGCAACGACCTTTGAAAAATTATGCATGCATTGTAGCTCTCTGAAAATTGACCTACCTAGTAAATTTCAACTAGTAAATGAAAATAAAAATTATCATGGTTAGTTGTTTAAGGAAGCCTAACTCTTGAGGCCAGAGCTTATTCCATTGCGAGTGCTCAAAATTCTAGGGTTCGAGACCTCAAGAATATCCTGACCCAAAAAATGCACAAATAAATAAAATAAAACTAATATTTACCATTTTTTTTCCTTCAGGCAAAGGAAGCAGGGGTTGTTTCTTGAGCATAAGAAAAATAGAATGATTATGGCATTTGTTGCACTCTGGCTTGTCTGTGCTTCCCATTTTTTTTATTGCTATCATTGTATACTTTAGAAGCTTCGCATGTTGGACAAGCCCCGAGTTTGAGTCAGCTGGCCGTCAGGTCCTTCTAGGGAATTTCCATACCCATCGCCTTCTTTTGCTTCTTGGCGTGTTTTCCTACTAAGGGATTGTAATTGCAATGATGATGTCTAATTGCAGTGGCGATGGTGTTTTCGTACCTTACTAATATGGCAATTTTTTCACAGCAATGCACACACTGAGTGAGTTCTTGTACAAAATAGACTATAGAGTGAGTGATGATTGGTTGTGATGAGAGATTGTGAATCTTGTTTTTCATTTATTGTTTATGTTTTAATTTTATTTATTTCATTTTTAATGTTACATATAAATTTATATATAAAGTGTTTATAATTTTTATAAATTTATACATAGAGAGTATATTATATATTATAGAGAGAATGTATGTTTGTTTTCTTTATATATATTTATAGAGATGTTTTAAATTAAAGAAATATAAAATTAATTTTGTGTGTGAAGAAGTAAAATTTCAATTTTAAATATTTTCTAATTTTAATTCTAAAATATTGAAATAAAGTTTTAGTGAGAAATGAATTTTGGTTAATACTAAGAAAATTTTTATTTTTCATTATTTTTTTTAAAATCACTTAAATTTAAAAGTAAAAAGTACAATTTATGAGAGACATATGGAAGTGAACTTTGGACCATATTTGTATATAAGGGATTTATCTATTACATATTCAATGATTGATTTTAGGTGACCATGAGGGGACCTTAAGGTGGTGAGAAAATATTTATTAGCAAGCCTAAAGGAGAAAATGGAGGTGAGATTCAATTAGCCATGTGTGTGCGCACATGGCAGTTCTTATCCATGCCACATGTTATGACCACTATTTGAAATTGTCTCATGCCTACCTTTTGACCATTATCTCTAAGTGTCTCTATGACTACCTTGAGGTAAAAAATAAAACTTCCATAGTTATGGAATCTTAGTCAACAGTGAAAAATTCATCATTCTTTGTTATTATTTCCAAATCATTTTGTCTTAAAACATGTGTAAATCTATCTTAACTCTATATCTATCACGTGCAAAGAGGAATCAAATACCTCAAGATGAAAACCTTTCCTTGAGTTCCTACAATATAGAAAAAGTTTACACGTCAAGGCTTTAATCAAACCATCCAATGCATGATAGATACTAAATTATGATGGATCTATATTGGTCGTGTAGCAACCCTCATGAAAATTCTATGTAATAAATGTTAAAAATAATAACCACGATTGATGGGACACTTATTCCAAGCTGAATGTTGGGAAAAAACATCCTAGTGGGTGTTAATTTGGTCTATTATGGCAAAGGAAAAGGAAAAGACTTTGGAGAGGAAAAATGGCATTTTTGGCACATTTATTTACGAAAATAATAGAAATTAGGAGAAAAGAGAGATGAAAGGTCATAGGATGAATGTGAGGAGGAAATTGAAGGAAAATAATGGAAAATGAAGAAAATAGAGGCATCTTCTATAAAAAGGCTCATGAGGATCAATTGGTACCTTTTTTTAATTCAGTTTTGGAGCTCTCTCATTATTCTTTTTGTCTCTCTCTCACTCTTAGATGCTTTATTTTCTTGGAGCACTCTGGCATTTGAGAAAGAAAGGTAAGAAACTAGGAAAAAGGAGGAAGAAAGTAAGGAGGAGTAGGAATCAAACAGCTACAACAGGATTCTTGGCAAGTATCGATTTTCATGTGTATTTTCATTGCTATATTTGGCATGCATGGTATTGATGTGGTTCTTTTTTGACTTGGCATTGGGTTTTTCCATATGTGGTAGTGTTTTCAACCTAGCCTTACCATTTCCAAATAGCCATGTTGTTGTGGAGTTCTCATGTTTTGGTTTAGCTATTGAGGTATGTGTCATATCTTACTAATGAGAAGGCTAAATTTCAACGATATTTTAGTGGTTTCCCATTAGCATTCAAAGATAGGATTGAGTATGATGAGCCTCGGTCACTTGAGGAAGTCATTGGAAAGTTGAAGCACTGCTATGAACATTAAAAATGAAAAAATGAGTCTCAATAAGGATGGAAAGGGAAAGACAAAGGTAAAGGTGAGTTTTAGCCTAAGAGAGCAAGGCCTCAGAATGAAGATGAAAAAGAAAATGTGTTACCCAAAAGAATTATAATGTAGCTAGACATTGACATAGGCCACATAAACAACATAGATCACAAAAAAAACATGAAGGTAGTTGTATGGGATGATTGGAGTTTTGAACATGCAGTGAGAAGCACCTTAAAAGATATTGTCCACATAATCCGAGAGGTAGGCTTGATATATACAGTGTAGAAGAGGTAAAGATTGTTGGGGATGTTGGGTAGAGAATTCCTTTCATTTATGTAGCACTGGAAAATATACAAGCGAATCACCAGGATTATATCATTGAGATGGATGGTAAGATTTTTTATCAAGTTATTTATATTTGATTGAACCTTGATCTAATTATAGATATGTTATTCCTGACTTGGTGGATAAGTGTGGTTTGAATAAGGAAATGCATGGTTAGTGCAGTTGACCATAGGTACGAAGAAAATAGTTCACCATTGGGTAAGAGCTTGTGAATTTGAGTTAAAAGACATGCCTACAATAGTGCACTTGAACATGTTTCCATTGGGTTCCTACAATATTTTATTGGGTATGGATTTTTTATATCTTCACAGCACCAAAGTATATTTCTATGATAAAGCTATTGAATGCTTGGATGACAATGGGGAACCAAGAGTACTTTAAGGAAATAAGAAATCAATATGAGTTAGGATGGTGATAGATATGCAGGCCAAGAGCAGTCATAGGAAAGGATGTGTGCTATTTTCAATTCATATCTCTAGTGAAAAAGGTAAATAAGTTGAGGATGCAGATGTGTTGAACATGTATCCAATTTTGCAGTAGTTTCAGGATGCATTTCCAGTAGATATTTCAGAGTTGTCACCACATAGAGAGGTATAGTTTTCTATTGAGTTGCTGCCAGGGGTAGATCCAACATAAAAATCACCTTACAGGATGAGTACATCAGAGTTGGTAGAGTTAAAATTGAAATTGAACGAAATGTTGGAAAAAGGGTACATTAAACCAAGTGTATAGCCATGGGGTGCACTAGTGTTTCTTGTGAAGAAGAAGGATGACACTCTTAGACTATGCATTGAATACAGGCAACTGAACAAAGTGACCATCAAGAACAGGTACCCATTACTGAGGATTGATGATTTTTTCGATCAACTGAAGGGAGCAGTAGTGTTCTCTAATATCGATTTGAGATCAGGCTATTATTAGGTACGCATCAAAGAGAATGACATATACAAGACCAAATTCAGTACCAGGTATGGTCATTATTATTTTGTTGTAGTTCCATTCAGTTTGACTAATGCTCGAGCTACATTTATGTGTTTGATGAACAATGTGTTTTGTCCATATTTGGACAAGTTTGTGGTTGTTTTCATTGATAACATATTGGTGTATTCTAAAAATGAGGAAGAGCATGCAGAGCATTTGGAAACAGTATTGAGGTTGTTGAGAGAGCATCAGTTTTATTCTAAACACAACAAATGCAGTTTCTTCCAGACTGAGGTACACTACTTGGTACATGTTGTCTCGAAGGAAGGAATTTCAGTAGATCCAGAGAAGATAAGGGCCATCATGGAGTGGGTATCTCCAAAGAATGTAGATGAGGTAAGATCATTCATGGGATTGGTAGGTTACTATCATAGTTTCATCAAGAACTTCTCATAGATCACTTATCTAATTACATCATTACAAAGAAAAGGTAAGCAATTTTATTGGATAGAGGAGTGTGAGGCTAGTTTTGAGTAGATCATGCACTTGTTGACACATGCTCTCATGTTAAAGATAGAAAATCTAGATAAGGAGTTTGTAGTGTGTACAAATTCATGCAAGAGTGGACTTGGTGGAGTCCTTATGTAGAATGGACAGGTGGTATGTTATGAGTCACAAATGCTAAATGAACATGAGCAGAACTACCCGACACATGATCTCAAGCAAGCAACGATCATTCATGCACTGAAGATGTGGAGGAACTACCTTCTTGGCAGGTAGTTTTTACTTATGATAGCATTGTGTTGAGCTACTTGTTTGACCAACCAAATATGAATGTTAGGCAGGCCAAATGGATGGCCACGGTCAGTGAGTTTGACTTTGAGATCAGGTATATCAAGGGAAAGGAGAACAGGGTTGGAGATGCACATAGCAGGAAGGTACAAGTAAATCACATATCAGTAATGAGCTCCTATGGGATGGACTTACAAGATAATATCTTGTAGGAAGGTCACCAACATCATAGGTATATGGATATTGTGAACAGGTTACAGCAGAGTATAGGTACAAGTACATGTGGTGGTATAGGTAGAGGTACAAGTGTTGTTACAAGTACATCTACAAGTGTTGGTACAAGTACATGTACATGTGGTACAGGTACAAGTACATGTGTACCAAATTTGGATTATTGTCTCACAAAAGATGGGTTGGCTATATTTAGAGACATGATATATGTATCGGATAACGATGAGCTCAAGAAGGTGATCTTGTGGGAGTTTTATGTGAAACCATATTCGGGTCACCCAAGCTACCAGAAGATTTTGACTGTGGTGAAGATATTCTACTATTGGCTGAATCTAAAGAGGGATCTGGCAGATTTGGTAGCCAGATGTTTGGATTGTTATATGGTTAAGGAAAAGTGTAAAAATCAAGGTGGATTGCTACAATCGATTGTGATTCCAAAGTGGAAATGGGAGGTCATTTCCATGAACTTCCTCATAGGTTTTCCTAAAACAACTAGGCAATATCATTCCATTATGGATTTTATGGAAAGGTTAAAAAAAATTGCACACTTCATTCCGGTGAAGACTACATACTCAACTAGTGATGTAGCACAGGTGTTTATCAGAGACATAGTCATATTGCATGGTGTTTCAAAGAAGATTGTGTCTGCAAGGGATGCAAAGTTTACTTCCAAGTTTTAGAAGGAGTTGTTTATAGGTTTCGGCACTTATTTATCCTTCATCACAACTTATCATACACATACATATAGACAGACTGAAATGGTCAACATGATAATAGAGGATATGTTGAGGATGTATGTGATGCATCAACAAAGCAAGTGGGAAGAATATGTTCCACTGGTAGAGTTCACCTACAACAAAGGGTACCAAGAGTCATTAAAGATGAGTCCATTTGAGGCTATGTATGGGCGGAGTTGTAACACTCCTATTAGTTGGAGTGATCCGGTCAACATGGTACTATTTGGGCTAGAGATGTTGGCAGAAATGGAACAATAAATGAAAGTGATCAAGAAGAGCTTGAAGGAAACATAAGATAGGAAGAAGAATTATGCAGATAGGAACATGTTTCTCAAGAAGTTTCAGGTTTGGGAATAGGTGTACTTTCATATCAAGCCCAAGAAGAGCTCCTTATGGATTGGATCATGTGCCAAGTTGGCACCACAGTTTTGTGGACCCTTCAAGATCATTGAGAGGATCAAACCAGTGACCTATCGAATTGCACTTACTTCCATAGTGAAAGTCCATGATTTATTTGTTGGAAATACTGAGAGGGGTGGTGAATCAGTATTACTTTCAATTAATATTATTATTAATCTTTCATAGCATTAGTTAATCCTCAATTATTATCAGTGTTTGTACAATGATAGCAGTAAACAAAAGGAACACAAATGCACAAATATTTTAAGGTGGAAACCCTCCCAGAAAAAAAACACCTGAATTTTTTTCTAATAATTCTTTAATATTCAATTCCAATTGAAAATAAAGCTCCAACTTCCTAGAATCTAGAAAAGCATTCTTCTCCACCTCCCACTAGATGGACGCTCCAGTGCCTGAGATTCTTCAATAGTCAACTAAACGGATGCCCCAACACCCAATGAGCTACAAATCACCCTAGAAACACCCTACCACCATGAAGTTTTCACGGGCTTGAACCTATCGGTGACTTCATGCACCAACCTAGCACCACCCTACCACCCTATAGAAGAATAAAAGAAGAATGGACTCCCGTACTAGGGAAAATGGTCCACTTTACAATAATATAGAATTATGTAGAACAAGAAGACACACTAGACCATAACCCCAACTATGAAACAACCACCTAATGATGATCCTGGACCTCCCGACACTGCCTCTTCAACTCTTGGAAAACAGGCACTTGTACAATTTTTACAATGATGCATTTACAATGACAGTACAATGATACCTTTATAATGAATGTATGCATTGCTGCCCACTTGAAGACTTCAAGTGGTGAAATTCTTGCTATTGTTCTGCACTTTGATTGCTACTCTTTTCATGCTACCCTCTGCTGACCCTTGCTTTTCTTTTCTGCCCTAGAAAGTCTGGTCCTTTGCAGCCTTTGACAACACATGATCTAGCTTTTTCTTTCCTTCTGGGAGATCGATATTGAATCTGGTGTACCTCTATTATTTAAGATTCCCAATATGTAATTTTTAGTCCTATAGTATTCCTTTGAGTCTTCTTTCCAATTCCACATGTCTGACCCAATTTGGTTTCTTCAAGTGAGAGTTATTCCCAATCTCTCACAATGCCCTAATGATGGATTGGTTCAATAGAGTGAACTTGTATGGTGTGCCACGTGTCACTATTTATTCATTCAACTCTAAAATTGATACAGTGAAAACAAAATTAAGTACAAAATTCACCACTTTTTACATAATTTCAATCCGATACTCAGAGAGAGAGTTATGACGATTTTCCCAAGGTCACTTCTTTGAGATGAAGTTCATGAGCCTGCAAAAACACTGACTTCCACAGATCATATCTCTGAAACTGTTGTGCACCGTGATCTAAATTTTTTACAGGATCTTCCTCAGGATTTTGGCTTTTCCATATAAAAATTTCAACTTTTGAACCTTCATAGAAAAAACATTATAGCAAAAATTCCACGATGACCTATTTCAAGTAGTGAAATCCTTGCATGAGGAGGATATGAGGATCACAATTTATATAAATGCTTAGGTTGAGAGGGTCTTCAACAAGTGAACATGGGAGGGATTTTAGGAGCTTAAAAATTATTAATAATTTACTTTTCAATGACCCATGCCACAACCTCATGGGGTTTTAGCCCACTATTTGGGGTTACAAACTTCAAACATGAATATCTCTCAAACCATGAAGAATTGCATGGTGTGCCATATATCAACAGAAGCATCTCGAAAATTAGAAACCATCAAAAATATTATTGACCCAAAATATAGTAATTTGGTAGGTCAAAATTACCATGCAATATCGGGGTAGCCCCTGGTGCTTCTTGGGTTGACATCGATGACAACCACTGATCAACATTCTCCCCCTTTGGCATTGATGACAACACAAGTACTCCCCCTGCGATCATGGCACCTCTTCTTACAACATTCTCTCCCAATTTGACATGGAAAAGGGTAACTCTCCCTAACACACAACCATCCTGTGGACCTGTACACACTTCCACTCCCCCTTTATATTCTGAATAAGGAAAATCTAATGAGAACTTGGGAGAATCCCAAGCTTCTCACGAAGATATTCAAATGCTTCATGATTACTCTTACGATCATCAATGCTTCCTGCCCAATCTGCATCTGTAAAGGCTTGAATAATGATATTGTTACCATTGGGATACCACAAGCCATATTCTGTTGTTCCCTTTAGATATCAAAGAATTCTTTTGACGAAAATAATATGTGATTCTTTTGGTGCTGCTTGGAATCTTGCTACTTGTCCAACTGCTTGCATAACATCTGGCCAGGAGGCTATTACATATAGAAGACTACCAATCATAAATTTGTACAACCTCTAATCCACATCCTTAGATGAGTCGTCTATGCTCAATTTGCAACTTGTTACCATCAGAGTAAGGATGGGTTTGAAATATTCCATTTTGAATTTCTTGAGCATTTCCTTGATGTAATTGGCTTGACATATAAATATTCCATTCTCTTGCTGAGATATTTGAAGCCCTAAGAAGTATGTCAGCTCACCAAGTAAATACATATCGAACTCACTATACATCTTTGTATCAAATTTCTTACTTATTCGATCATCATTGCTACGAAATATTATATCATCTTCTTTAGCTAGTAGACATGCTTTAGTTTCTTCATCTAGAACATATATGTCATTTGGAGCTCAAATTTTTGTAGCCACAATTTCACGATACCTGCCTTTCCCGATTTCACATTTTGTGGAGTTGAATGGTATTGTGTGTCCTTGATCACACATTTTTCCAACACTGAGTGGATTGTGATTCATGTTTTCAACCAATATAACATTCTTGGCTAGAGCATATTTGCTTCTGAGAGTGACAGTACATGATCCTATAACATTTGAAGATCCATCATTTCCAAAGGACATGGTTCCAACCTTCTTCTCTTTTAGAGATACAAATTTATTTCTGTCTCCAGTCATATGTGTCGAGAACCCACTATCAACATACCACACATATTTTTTGTTTTGAACCTTGAAAGAGAGAGAGTACAATTATAACTCTTCTTCTTCTTCCATGTTTGTTCATTCTGTGGCTTCGAAGATTCTTCTGGAGGATTTTCAAGTCTACAGTCTCTGGATATGTGTCCAAAGTTTCGAAATTTGTAACATTCAATATTATTTCTTAAATGTTCAAATCTATTGATGTTTCATTGAGCCCTGGGAGGTTCATATTTGATAGATCTCATGTATTTGTTCCTAGGGACGTGCGACATTTTACAACTTTATGACCAAATTTTCCACATGAATAACAATAGCCATAGAAAATGTGTTGGTACCTGGAAGGAAACATCAAGGAATTGTATTCCAAGGCTGTTCTTGTGAATCTTGTCCAATGAAGTCTACATGCATGTCAGATCTCATAGGTTCATTGTATTTTGTTGTAGAATGTCCCTCTTCTTCTTCTTTGTAACCAAGGCCATTTCTGCCGTTGTAAGATTGTTGATGAGTTCTTCCAATGCTATTGAGTTTTTGGTATAGTTTTGGAAAAAATTTCCCTTCTTCACTTCCTTACGCAGTGATACTACTTTGGATTCTAATGCTTCCCTTTCTTGGTTTCTTTCTTCCAACTTCTTTTGAAGTGACTCTTCAATACATTTGTGTTCTTCAACTTCAATTTTGAGACCTTGAACTTGTTCTTCAAGAGCATTGGAATGAATCTTCTGAGCCTTGAGCTCTTTTATAAGTTTTATTGCCTCCTTAGAAAATTATTCTATGGTCAACCCTTCTTCTTCGTTGTTTGATACCTCTTGTTTAACGTGCTTGGCCATAAATAATACTCTCTCATTGGTTTCTTCTTCGCTGTCATTGTCTTCATCAGATGATGAGCTATTTTATTTAGAGATAAATTTCCTTTTGAATCCTTTATTTTTTCTTTTCTTGTTGAATTTATTAAATCCTTACTTTTCTTTTGAGTTTCCATCACTTCTATTTAGACATTTTGCTGCGAAATTCCCAACCTCACCACAGCCGAAACATATCAATGGAAGTTTACCCTTGAATTTTCCCTTACAATTTTTATTTTTCTCGTAAAGTAAGCATATTATCCATCTGAAATACCTTCTTCACCATCTTCCTTTTCTTCACACTTGCAGGTGCAGGTCTGTGCCTTTGAAGGTTATTTCTCCTTATTGGTTTTCTTAGATGTAGAGAACGCAGTTTCTGATGCAAAGTACCCTCTTCTTCATCAAGTATCATTTCATATGCTATGAGAAATCCATGTAATTCTTCTTTTCTGAGTTTGTCCAAATTTTCACTATATTCTAAGACCGATACCTTTGGGTTGAATCTCCCTAGTAACGTTATAAGAATCTTTCGTATAATAGTCTTCTCATTAACAAGCTCTCCCAATCATTCGAGAGTGTTGGTTATTCCATCAACATGTTGGAAATATGTAGCAATGTTGTTTTCTTCTTTCATTCTGAGTTGCTCAAATTTTTCTCTGTAGATTTGAAGCTTTGCTTCTTTGATATTTGAGTCACTTGCATATATATTCTTAAGCTTGTCCCATATATTTTTGGCGGTTTTACAACCCAACAACTTATGATAAGTAGATTCAATAATTCCACTAATAATAATATTCTTTGCTTTTGCATCATTTACCAAATTCTTCTTACCTTGTTCATCCACGGTTGATGTAAATATATTTTGAACAGTGTCCCATACTTTGTAACCTTGCACCAAGAGATAGACCTCCATTCTTCCTTTCCAGTGTGCATAATTATTTTCATTGAATAGAGGTGCACCATTCTTGGTATGCTCCATGACCTCCTTCCAACTGTTAAACTGCTATTGAAGGAACCAAGCTCTGATACCAATTGTTGGAAATACTGAGGGTGGGGTGAATCAGAATTCCTTTCAATTAGTATTATTATTAATCTTTCAGAGCATTAGTTAATCTTCAATATTTATCAGTGTTTGTATAATGATAACAGTAAACAAAAGGAACACAAATTCTCATAGTTTTTAAGGTGGAAACCCTCTCTAGGACAAAAACCACCTAAATTCTTTTCTAGTAATTTTTTAATATTCAACTCCAATTGAAAATAAAGCTCCGACTTCCTAGAATATAGAAAAACATTCTTCTCCACCTCCCACTGGATGGACGCTCCAACGCCCAAGATTCTTCAGTAGTCAACTGAACGGATGCCCCAACACCCAATGAGCTACAACTCACCCTAGCACCACCTTACCACCATGAAGTTTTCACAGGCTTGAACCTCTTGGTGACTTCATGCACCAACCTACCACCCTATAGAATAATAAAATAAGAATGGACTCCCGTACCAGGGAAAATGGTCCACTTTACAAATGATATAAAATGATGTAGAAGAAGAAGGCCCACTAAAAAATAACTCTAAGTATGACACAACCACCTAATGATGATCCGATACCTCCTGACACTGCCTCTTCAACTCTTGGCAGATAGGCACTTGTACAATTTTAAAAATGATGCATTTACGATGACTTAGTACAATGATACCTTTACAATGATTGTATGCAATGCTACCCACTTGAAGACTTCATGTGGTGAACTTCTCGCTTCTATTTTGCACCTTGATTTCTGCTCTTGTCATGCTACCCTATACTACACCTTTCTTTTCTTTTCTTGCCTAGAAATTCTGGTCCTTTGCAGCCCCTGACAACACATGATCTAGCTTTTTCTTGCCTTATAGGAGCTCGATATTGAATTTGGTGTATCTATGTTATTTCAGATCCCCAATATGTGATTTTTGGTCCTATAGTATTCCTCTGAGTCTCATTTCCAATGCCACAGGTCTGACTCAATTTGGATTCTTCAAGTGAGAGTTATGCCAAATCTCTCACAATGCCCTAATTATGGACTGGTTCAGTAGAGTGAAATTGTATGGTGTGCCACGTGTCATTGTTTCTTCATTCGGCTCTAAAATTGATACAAAAAAAAAAAAGTCTGTACATTATCTGCCACTTTCTACATAATTCCAATCTGATACTCAGAAAGAGATTTATGACAATTTTCCCAAGGTCACTTCTTTGAGATGAAGTTAGGAAGCATGCAAAAACATTGACTTCCACAGATCATATCTCCAACAATATTGCGTGCCTTGATCTGAATTTTTTACAAGATATTCCTCAATGCTTTGGATTCACCGCATAAACATTTCAGCTTTTGAACCTTCGTAGAAAAAATTTATAGTGCAAATTCCATGATGATGTGTTTCAGGTAGCGAAATCCTTGCATGGGGAGGATATGAGGATCACAATTTACATAAATGCTTAGGTTGAGAGGGTCTTCAACAAGTGAACATGGGAGGGATTTTAGGAGCTTAAAAATGATTAATAATTAACTTTTCAATGACCCATGCCACAACCCCATGGGGTTTTAGCCCATTAACTGGGGTTACAAACTTTAAACATGAATATCTCTCAAACCATGAAGAATTACATGGCGTGCCATATATCAATGGAAACATATCGAAAAGTGGAAACCATAAAAACTATTCTTGAACTAGAATATATTAATTTGGTAGGTCAAAATTACCATGCAAGATCAGGGTAGCCTCTGGTGCTGCTTGGGTTGACATCAATAACAACCATTGATCAAAATTTTTTAATATATCATTGCTTAAAAATTACGTTAAATATGTTTATCATGTGATTGACTAGTTTGTATTACAGGTGGAACCATATGGATAATTCCTGTTGGAGGCTCAGTGTATATTGAAGAAAAGGGTGCTCATGCTCCTGAACCGAGTAATAGAGCAATTTAAAGTGCAATAGAAGTACTTTGGGCTCGATGAAGCTACATTGGAGATGATAGATTAGATGGGGTCATGTATCCTTCCTAGCTTGTCGGTTTAGGCAAAGCAATTTTTGTGTGATGTTGTTATATGTTTGGTATATGTTTTGGTGATGTTTCATTATATGTTTTGATGTGATATTTGGATGTAGGTACATATGTATATAGATGTAAATACCACTGTGAGATATGTTATAAAGCTCCAATAATTGGTATGGTGTCATGTCTGTTGAGTTGTCATGTTGTTATGATGCCATGTGGGTTTGCTTTTCAGCATGGTGATCATTGTAAATACTAAAAAGAGCTATGTTATAAATCTCCATGGGAAGTTGTTAGGTCCATATATTACTAGTTTAGTCCCTTATTTTTATTAGTGTACCCCCCTTATTGTTATTATTGTGCCCTTACATTGTTATTGTTAGGTCGGCTAGGATTGTATTGTTGGCCCATGGGCTCCTATATATAGAAGGAGGTTTTGGTCATTTGTATCATCGAATAATTGTTCATTCAAGTAATGTATTGGAGGTTTCCCCCTCAAAGTGGCTTATTTCTAAGGCATTGATATCTCTTTTCTTCTACTTTTGGAGCTGGTTTCACAATATTTGGTATCAAAGCTTTGGATTATAGGGTTTCGCTTCTCCAAACAGGTCATCGTGGCATTTTTGCTATAAATTGTTTTCTACAAAGTTTCAAAACCTTAAAATTTTAGAGCATGAAGCTGAAATCTGGAGGAAAAATGTCACAAAATTTCAGAGCTTGGTTCACAACATTTTCAGAGATATGATCTGTGGATTTTTGTTCATTATGCAGGCTCCTGAATTTAACCTAAACAGGTCATCGTGGAATTTATGCTATAAATTTTTTACTACGAGGGTTCAAAAGCTGAAATTTTCATAAAGAAAAGCCAAAATCCTGAGGAACATTGTCACAAAATTTCAGATCTTGGTTTACAATATTTTCGGAGATATGGTCTGTGGAAGTTTGGTATTTTTTAGGCTCCCGAATTTCATCTCAAAGAGGTCATCATGCGAAAAACTTCATAACACTCCTTCTGAGCATCGAAGTGGGATTCTGTAAAAAGTGGCCACAAGTACGCGGAATTTAGTTTTCGGCATATCAATTTTAGAGCCAAAGGAGGAAACAGTGACACGTGGCAAGTCATACAAGTCCGCTCTACTGAACCAGTCCATAATTAGGTCATTGTGGGATATTTGACATAACTTTTTCTTGAAGAATCCAAATTAGGTCAGACCTATGGAATTCAAAATAATATTCAGAGGGCTACTTTAGGGCCGAATTTCAGATATTAAATATTTGAAATCGCAGAGATAATTCAGTTTCAATATCGGGCTCCTCAGAAGCAAGAAAAAGGTGTGTATTTTTTTCAAATTACATAAGTCTCTTAGTTTGAATTTATTCCAAGGGCATATTAAAGAATAGATATCAGTATTGGGTTCTAAAATTCCCCCTCAAAAGAACTCAACACCCATTAAGCCTTCAGAAGGCTCTACTATGACTCATGAAGATGAAGAAACACAACATGAGATATCAAAATTACAAGAGAAAGTGCACCAAATTTCGCTATCGCAAAGAGCAACAAAAAAGGAAATGGAAGTTCTGAAGAAAGGCATGGAAACTAAGATGGATGATTTGAAGAAAGGCGTGGAAGCTAAGATGAATGGTTTGGAAGCTAACATAGATGGCATGGAAGTGGGAATAGAAGCTAAGATGGATGGAATGGAAGCTAATATGGATGGCATGGAAGCTAAGATGGATGAAATGGAAGCTAAGATCGATGAAAAAATGAAATACAACATTGAAAACATGAAGAATGATTTGGCAAAGTTGATACAAGAAATGTTTCCTAATGGAAAAAAGATAGTAGAGGAAACTCATGATGAGAAGAAAATAAATGTTAATCGTGATTTCATAAAATCTAATGTTGGATGGAAGAACCACCATATTCCAAAGATGGATATGAGGATGATGGCAAGGATCCCGTAACATGGATACTATAGATGGAGAAAAATTCTGATCACAATAATGTGAAAAACACAGAAAAGGTACGCATTACAACTTTACATTTAGAAAAAAATAAATTTGTATGGTATTGATGGCTTTGCTCCCATAAAAAAATTGTCACCTGGTCAATTTTTATGGAGGAAATGATAGCACATTATGAGGATACAAAAAGCAACACCTTCTTTATCCAATTGATAAATCTCAAACAATAGGGTCTAGTGGCGGAGCACATTGAGGACTTCCAAAAATTGAATATAAGGGTGACTAATATTCCAGAGGAACACAGGATTGATGTCTTCATAGGGACTTTAAGGGATAACATCCAACATGAAGTTCATGTTTGGGAACTTGCTTCATTAGAAAAGGCATTCAGATTGGCAAGAAAAATTGAATGTAAAATTATGGCAACAAGGAAGCCTGCCACTCACATATATAAAGATGGAAGTGTTGCACTCCTAGACTTCTACAACCTACAAGGTTGACACCACAAAAATTGGAAGAAAAAAGAGCAAAAGGGCTTTGCTACAGTTGTGATAGAAAATACACTAAAGGTCATAAGTGCGTTGAGAAGAAATTATTTTACATAGATTGTGAAGAGGAAGAAGAAAATGAACAAGAATCTTCAAAATAAGAAGATATACACCAGGAACCAACCTTAAAAGAGGAAGAAATGAGTCCAACCATATCATGTAATGCATTGGCAGGAATTACCACTCCTCAAACTCTCAAGATAGAAGGATATATCAAGAAGAAAAAGGTAATAGTGTTGATTGATTCGGGTAGTACCCATAATTTAATTCATTGAAAGGTAGTCAAGGAATTGAATTGTTTCCTATACCCAGCACTAGAACGTCAAGTGATGGTTGCAAATGGAGGAACTATAAATTACTCTGGAAAATGCCATAATATCAAGCTAACCATGGGGAAATATGTATTGAATAGTCCAATGATTTCCATTCCTATGGGAGGTGTTGATGTTGTACTAGGAGTACAATGGTTACAATCTTTGGGGATGGTAGATTTTAATTTTCAATAACTTTTCTTGAAATTTTTTAGAAGGAAAGGAAGTCGAATTACGGGGTATCATAGGGAAGCCAGGAAAGATAATAAGCTCTAATGTCATGACAAATCTTCTGAATAAAGAACAAAGAGGCGTAATTGCACCATTATTCTCACTAGAATTTCCAACATCAAAATCATCTATTTCTGTAGATCTCCAAAAAGTCTTGGAAAATCATTCCAAGGTGTTTGAAACTCCCAAAGGACTCCCACCTATTCATGATCATGATCATTCTATTCATTTGATTCCAGGAAGTGTTCCTCCAAACATCAGGCCTTATAGATATCCTTACTTCCAAAAGAGCGAAATTGAACGTATGATTGCAGAAATGTTAGAGGCGGGTATAATTCAACCCAGTCAAAGTTCTTTCTCTGCTCCTGTAGTATTGGTACACAAGAAGGATGGATCATGGCGAATGTGTCCGGATTATAGGGAGATCAATAAGCTCACCATTAAAGACAAATTTCCCATTCCTGTGATTGATGAATTATTGGATGAATTACATGGAGCAATTTATTTTACTAAGTTGGATCTTCGTTCAGGATATCATCAAATTAGAATGAAGACTGAAGATATTCCAAAAACAGCATTTCGAACTCATGAGGGTCATTGTGAATTTTTGGTCATGCCTTTTGGCCTTACCAATGCACCTTCTACATTTCAAGGGTTGATGAATTCCATTTTCAAACCCTTCCTTAGAAAATTTGTGCTAGTATTTTTTGATGATATACTAATCTACAACAGGTCTTGGAAGGATCATGTTCAACATGTTGACAGGGTGCTCAAACTATTGCAGGAGAAACAATTATATGTAAAAACATCCAAATGTTTCTTTGGAGTACAAGAGGTGGAATATCTGGGTCATATTGTATCTCACGAGTGTGTTAAGGTAGACCCTAAAAAAATTAAAGCCATTAAGGAATGGAAAGTCCCCACAACCATAAAGCAGTTGCAGGGATTTCTCGGGTTAACAGGGTATTATCGCAAGTTTGTTAAGAATTATGGGAGAATAGCAGCACCACTAACAACATTATTGAAGAAAGATGAATTTTCATGGACTCCTGAAGAAACTAAGGCCTTTGAACATCTTAAAGAGGAAATGTGCCTAACAGCGGTCTTAGCTACGCCAAACTTCACAAAAACCTTTATTGTGGAATGTGATGCCTTAGGAAATGAAATTGGTGTTGTTTTAATGCAAGAAGGAAGACCAATTGCTTCTAAAAGTCGCCCAATCAAAGGAAAGTATTTACAGAAAGCTATTTATGAGAAGGAAATGTTAGCAATACTACATGCACTAAAGAAATGATGACCTTACCTAATGGGAAGACACTTCAAGGTAAAAATTGATCATGATAGTCTTAAACACTTTTTGGAAAAAATAATATATTTAGAAGAGCATAAAAAATGGGTCACAAAGATGTTGGATTATGAATTTGAAATAATCTACAAAAAAAGGGAGCTAAATGTTGTTGCAGATGCACTCTCTAGAAAGAATGAGGATTTGGAAGCATTGTTTTGTGCCATTTCTATTATCCAACCAGATTGGATAACTAAAGCAAGGGATGAATGGAAGAAGGACGAAGAAGTGTGGGTACTCATTCAAAATTTGCAACAAGATCTCAGTACATCTGATACATTTAGATGGAAAAATGATTTCTTATGGTACAAAGATCGCTTATATATTTGTAATAATTCCCAAATAAAACAAAATACTATTTTGGAATTTCACACTTCTCCTTTAGGAGGACACTCAGGATTTTTAAAAACTTACCACAGGATGAAGAAAGAATTTTTTGGGATGGCCTTAAATCTGATATTCAAAAGTTTGTGGCGGAATGTTTGGATTTCCAACAAAATAAAGTTGAGACAATTAAGACCCCGGGTCTTCTACAACCTTTATCCATTCCAAGTCAACGTTGGGAGGAGATTTCAATGGATTTTATCATAGGTTTACCTAAGTCCAAAGGAAAGAGTGTCATCATGGTGGTAGTTGATAGAATTACCAAGTATGCACACTTTTGTGCATTATCTCATCCATTTAAAGCAAGTACAGTTGCTTCTACATTTATGGACACAATTCAAAAGCTACTGGAAATTTTTGTACGGATTTATTTTCTTGTTTGTGTACTCAATTAGCTCATAGATCTTCTTATCATCCTCAATCCGATGGTCAAACTGAGGTAGTGAATAAATGTTTGGAAGGATATCTTCGTTGTTTTGTATCTAGCAAACAAACATAATGGGTCAAGTGGTTACCTCTCGCTGAATGGTGGTATAACACTTCCTTCCATACTGCAGCAAAAATGACCCCATTTATGGCACTTTATGGATATCATCCACCTTCCATCACATCATCCTTAAGAGAAAATTCTAAAGTTCAAGCAGTGGAAGATCCCATCGAGAATCAACAAGAAGTTCTCCAACTCTTAAAGGATAACCTAAATTTGGCACAAAATCGAATGAAACAACGAGCAAATCAACATCGCAGCGACAGAAGTTTTGATGTAGGAGACTGGGTATTTTTACGGCTACAACCATACAAAAAAATGTCCCTCAAGCAAGCTAAGAAGGATAATAAATTATCACCAAAGTACTATGGTCCTTACAAGGTGTTGCAAATTATTGGTACTATGGGATAGAAATTGGAGCTTCTTGCTTCTTCATGTGCGCATCGAGTTTTCCATGTTTCATGCTTAAAGAAGGTTATAGGTGAAAATCTTCCAATTCAAACAATATTGCTAGAACTTATAGAACTTAATGAGGTAGTAAAAATCATATTGGAACCTGAAGCGGTCATGGAAACAAGAACTCGACAGCTATGAAATCGATCAATTTCAGAATATCTCATAAAGTGGAAGAACTTACCCACTAAAGATTCTACATGGGAGGATGAGAATTTTTTATAGAAGCACCCAAAGCACCCATAACATTACTACTTCCATTTTAACCACACAAAACTTATTTTGAAGTTACCATAATTCATCTTTAATATCACATAATTAGATTAAAACGTCAAGAAAAATCCGCTCAAATAATAGTTTATGAAATAGAAATTCAACATTTTTTTATGATTATTAATTATTTATAATCAACAATACCTCTTATTTATAACCCAAATAAAATAGTTACACATTTCATTTAACGTAATTTAAGCAGCCTTAAAAAACACACACATTTCATTTCAAAATATAAAAAAAATTCAAATATCAAAAGTTTTAATTTCCCTCAGGTTGCATGGTTTGTCTAGGGAAGGAGGACGGATGCGGCCATACTATCGCAGGTTTGGAGGAAGGATGTGGCCATACTATCACAAGTTTGGAGGAAGGATGTGGCCATGCTATCACAAGTTTGGAGGAAGGATGCGAGAAGTCAAGAAATTGATCCCAAGTTCCTGTTGCATGTCTGATCTAATACATTTGGTTGAAGTCAATAAACCAGAACACAATTGCCTCTAGGCCCGTGATTTATTTCCTTCTACAGAAAAAATCTGCACAAGATTCCCCACATTGTTAGGTGACGGCCCATCCCAATCCTTCCATCTCTTCACAACTTCAAAATAAATATAAACAAGTGCAAGGACCACTCAATAGCCCGTATGTTTAGGATTCCATGGAGGCAGACAAAGCCAAAGGCATTGGTGATAATAGCTACACCAATGAAGATGTCAAGTGCCTTTTCGACCCCAAAATCAACGAAGAAAATAAGCGAAAAAGAGAGAAGAAATGAGTTGACTTCCACGAGAAAATAAAATTTTCTCAAACCATAGGAGGTCACCGGCCAGATGCTCTGGTACAGATGGATTGTGTTGATCTAGTTGTACCCAAGAATTCCATAGACCCTGTTGTACCTTAAGAGACAATCCCTTAGCTGTGATAAGGAATCAATGCTTAAGGCATTTTATCATTATATAAAAAATTTTATGTCTCTGTTTTATTAACCCTCAAGTATTTATGATCACACTCTTGAATATCAAATATTGTGAATGCTTTGCATTGCTACCATCTGTTAGTCTTGAACGAAATGACTGGAAGAAAATGTAAGGGGAATCCCAAACTGATATGCTGATTTATATAGAAAATATCATTCCAAACTTCGAAAGAAACATGTGAAAGAAACAGTTAAAACAAAGGAGCGCCAATTAAGGGTTTTAACTCTTATACACAGAAGTAATAAGAGACCTACTACTCATAACTATGTTTTATTCATAGAAGGAAATACATAATGAAAACTGGAATACATTTCAACATAAACAAAATTCAAGAAACCTGCTTACTCATTCATTAATATTTGAATCTTTGAGTACAAAAATATTTTTCCAGGAGGTCCAAAACTCGGACCCTTTCTTCTTCTTGGAAATTACATTAAATACAATAAAAAGCAGTTTGGAACTACTGTAACCAATTCTAACTACCAAAACTACTTCATGAATTCGAAGGGTATCTATCACATGACTTGAAAATGTATTTTTACAACTACATTAACTTTAGAAAATAACATAAATTAAATATCCTAATCTATAGGAATTGTTGATGAAGTGGCTTCTTTTCCTTGATCAACTGATTTATCTTTCTTTTTTGTTGATCCCTTTGGCATGTCAATAGTCCAAGCTCTGCACTTTTTCCATATTTCTACCCTCATCTTGGATGAATGTGTCAGATTGTGATACTCCAATCTGAATGCAGTAATTCGGTCATAAGATGGCCTTTCAGAGAAAAGAGTTATTACCATCCACAGGAGTTGAAAATGTATTTGCATGAAGTTCACCATTGTCTCTCCTTTAAGTACCTGAGTCTTCTCATGCCTGTTGTCAATATTGCTTTTTGTCATCACCAGTAGATTCTCATAAGAGCTCCATGGAAGAATATTCCCCTTAGCTCCCCAACATGATGGTAGGCCTACCCTTGTCATTTTATCAAAAGATTTATCAAAATCACTTACTGCTTCTTTGATTTCCATTAATTTATTTTCTGTAGCCTTTCTGAGATCATTTCTGAGAATCATTTTATTAATTTCCATTGCATACAAAATTCTATCCTACATATCATTCTCTTCTAATTCTTGATCCGATTTGGAATTGATATAATCAAAAAAAAATTTATCCCAAATTTCTCTGTTGATCCCTTTCTGTTTGTCAGACATAATCGGTTCTTCACACTCCACAATAAGGATTTTTTCTTTTGCAATAATCATCAGGAAGCACCAATTGGACTTCATTTCTGAGATGATATCAGTCTAAATGATATCCTTGGCTTGTATTAATGACACATTACCTTTCATTATTTCTTTGAGATTCTTGATCTCAGCTTCAGCATTTCTAAAATCCATCTTGTACTTATCTGCTTCATTCTCTAAGACCTTCATCAATTTTGTAGTAGTCTCCAAATCTGTTTGAGCCCCTTTTCTATCTCTTTCAGTCATCTGCAACTCAGTATTTAATTGAATAATTTGTGCTTGAGGATCTACATCACCTGTAGGAAAAACAAAAGTACAATTATGATTATCAATGTGATTTTGTAAAGAAAATGCAGTATGCTTCACTTTGGAAAGTTCTTCATCCTTCTGCATAAGTTGCTGCAACAACTTCTCTTTTTCTTTCTCTACCTCTGCAACCTTTGTATCCATTAAGTGTTCACTAGTAGGTAACTTCAATTTCTTCCTTAATGTAGATATCTCTACTTCAACACTTTGCAATAATTTCTGCATAGCAGTCTTGTCACTAGGGTCTACACCAATCTTAACAATAATCTTCTTCAAATCTTCATTTTGGACTGTTAAGGCTCTTGAATTGGCCTTTTCCAGCTTCAATTGTTTGATAACTTCCCTAACATGTTTTCAGCTTTAATTTCCATTGCATTTGTCTTTGTGAGATAATTAATAATCAATTTCCCAGTCTGCATATGCAAATTCATTTTGTCCAACAGTGGAATTTTTTTAACATCCATAGTCACATTTAAATTATTAAAACTGTTTGAGGACCCAATTGACATTCCTATGGGATTCGAAAGAGCAATCCTGAATGGATATTTTTCAAGATCCATTATAGTCAACAGCCTCATCTGATCAGTAGAAACCTGATGTTCTACTTGGGCCTCCATGCTGGCCTTCACTCTCTGATTTCTCTCTTCAATTTGAGAAAACACTTGTTTTATTAAGGGTACCTGTTCATGAGAATATTCATGACCTCCAGGGGAAGAGGGAGCATTCTTATCTTCACCCAAATGCAAGGAAAAACCAAGTGAATTAGAAGAATGATCCTCAACAAATTTTGTCCTTTTATCACCTCTTGGTGCCTCATCATCCAAGTCAATAACAACTTCTTTACCTCTTTTTTTTTTTTCTCAGTTATAACAAGAGTTTGAATGCTTATATTTACTAAACTTATTTCACCTTTGTTTTCCATCTTTTCCTTCTCAGGTCTACTTTCATGAATGAAATATGAATATCCATTCTCAATTCTTCTCTGTGAAATTATACCATGGGGATCATAAGCCCATTTTTCTCCTAGTAGCATATGTGTTTCCTCCAACAATTTTGTTACTTCCTCAAACACCTACCTCGTATTAACTATGAAAGGTCCCACACTCATAGGAAACTTATACATATGACTCTTCTTCATCAAAACAAAGTGTACATGATCAACGTTCAGGCTCTGTCTGATAAATTCTAAGGCGAAAAGCCTCATTGGTACAAACGTTGGGATCCTGTAAGGTTCAACATTTTCTCCATAAAACCTTATTTATAAATATTCTTCAAATACAAACCAGTCCCCAAATTTACAGCTAGTTCCTAAATGTAGAAACTCCTGGGCTTTGGGTAAAAAACAAGGAGGATGAACTGCCTTTAATATTTTATATGCAATGGGCATATATTGACTAGCAAAATCAAATAACCCTTCTTCATTTTGTTCCCTTCTGATTATATCTGTCCAGAATACAACTGACTATATTTGCTTCTTTACATCCATTATATTTAGACCTAACTACATGAATTCTTCAACATTTTGGTATAAAAATAAATAGACAACCAGTGAGGGAAATTTAAAAGAACCTATCAGTGAAAGACTCATCAATTGTGAGTTAACTGCTTCTTGCCAAAAGGATGGAATATCCAGGACCATACCTAGCTTCATCATCATGGCGAACATTCCTAGGACTGACCTATCCACTGTAGCATTATCTTCTTTGTGCAATATTTTCGCAATGCTGCTTAATACAGGTCGAGTGTCTTCATTGAAAACTCCCATATTAAATTCACAACATTTTGGCTGAAACTACTTCATATTGGGCTTCAAATGGAACATAAATTGATTGAATTCTTCTCCTGAAAGGCTCTCATAGTAAGTAACCAGTGAATCTTCTAAAAATTGAACTGATGATTCGGCTTCGGGAAAACACAAGGCTTGGTGGATTAATTGGGTAGATACTTGCAGAACATTTTCCCCTTGGGAATTCATCACGAAACATTTTTCGGGATATAATGCGAAAACCAACCAATAGATAAACTCTAGGAATAAATGTGTCTTCGGAATGCATGCAGAAAGGATCCTAGAGTTTTTGATGGCGAAATAGACAGGGGAATTATCAGTATTCAATACAACTTGTTGGTAGAATGGAAGATGAAATACTGAATACGCGGTATCTTGAATGTATCTCTCATTATCCATGAGAGGAATGTAACTCGATGAACCAGACAAAGAATACCTTTTAGCCATGATTATAAAATATGCTAAAGGAATGCTCTTGCAGGGTGACTAAAACAGAAAGGTGGCAGAAGGAAACAATAGGTCAAAATGTGATAAACTGCAAAATATTTTGAAAATGAAATGGAAAACACCCCTAAATAGGAGGTGCGGGTTTTGTGTTAGATGCCCATGCAACGTGTCACCTAACCATTGGACTGATTTGACACGGAAAACAACTATTCTCCACTCAGCATATGATGTCACTACGGGGGGTCTCAGGGTAAGGCTGAAAACTTCGGCTTGTGCCCCCGCAGTTGATATCCATCATCGATCTTCATTGCCCCCACAGTCAACCCAGTCAACTATGGGGGCACCCCTTTCCGTTAACTCTCGTGCTGTTAGTGCCTACAGGTTGGGCCATCCGGTTCAAACTTTGAATATCAGTACTCTCCACCGATTGAATTGATCGGCTTTTAACCTTTTGATACAAACCCACTTGTACAAAGTTTAAAATAGTTAAACTTTAATACATCAAACTAAAAACATTTTTCTTAATATGCCAAAGTATAAAACTATAATACTTTAACATATTTTCTTTTCTTTCAATTTCAGATTTTTTTGTATTTTTGATATAAAATTAAAAGGATATGAAGATGATCCACAACATCTGGCTCCACCTGGGGATAGTGTTTTTTGCCACGAAACACTAAGGACTTGCAGACCAGTGCCTTCACTTCGGGCATGGAGTCAAAAATTGCTTGATGAAAAATATACAATGATACAAAAACCGGATATGTACAATGATGAAATGACTGCTTCTAGTGTTGGAAATAGAATTTCAAATACTGCCCATTAACAGGAAGTTCTACTACTTATCCGTCAAGACTCTCTGACATGAAAGTGTTGTTTGCTCTGGCTTCAATGATTCTATACGGACCATACCATAAAGGATCAAATTTGGCATGCTTCCCTTTATCCTCTCTTCTTGTATCCCATCTTAGTACCAAATCTCCATTTTGAAACATAATTTCTTATGCGTTTCTATCGAAAATGGACTTCATTTTCTCTTGATAAGTGACCAATTTGTCTCTAACTTTATTTTTGTTTTCACTCAATTCCATCAATCTATTCATTCTTCTAATCAAGGCATTAGGTTCCTCTTGAGAATCTTGAAGAAAATATATTACTAGCCTTACTAACTGAGTGGGAAACAAAGCTTGGGTACCATATACTAATTCATAAGGTGACTTACCAATGGATCTCCTAGTAGTCATCCTCACTACCCACAAAGAGAAAACCAGTTTGAAACCCAATTCTTTTGGTTCTCATTTATTGTCTTCTTCAAGATTTTCACCAATGTTTTATTAGAGGATTCAACTAATCCATTTCCTTGGGGGTGATCTATTTTAGAATGGGATAATATCACATTATAAGTTTGACAGAAGTTTATAAACCTGACTGAGTTGAAGACTTGAGCGTTATCTGTCACAATCTTCACTGGACATCCAAATCTGCTGAAAATATTTTCCTCCAAAAATTTCATTACAACCAAATCATTCACTTTTTTTGAAGGGACTGCCTCTACCCATTTTGTAAAATAATCAGTTGCAGTCAAGATCCATTTAAATTCCCCACTTTATGGTGGATTGATTTCTCCAATGAAATCCAATCCCCACTGTCTGAAGGGTTCTTCAACAAAGACAGGAAGAAGAGGTAAAGGAGCTAACCTTTTCTTTTCTGCAAATAACTGGCATTTTTTACAACTTCTAATAGTTTTGTATACATCCACAAATAAAGAAGGCCAATAAAAACTTGATTTAAGAATATTATGAGCAGTTACTTTCCAACTGTAATGACCTCCACATAAGCACTCATGATACTCTTTAATCACTTCCATGTTTTCCTCTTCTGTTAGACATAATAGCAACACACTAGCAGGATCCTTCCAATACAACTTTTCTTCAATTATAACATAAGATTGAGCTTTAAGTTTCAAGTCTCTGTACCTCGCTCTGTTAATTTAAGGTGGACAAGAAAGGAAACAAAAATAATGAATAATATCTTTGTACCAGTTTGAACAGAGGAATTTATACTTTATTTCTTCTTTTGTCTAAATGTGGTTTGATTCTTCAGTGAATTCTTCTACAAATGCTAGTAAACTGAATCCTAAAGCTTGGAAATTACTCTCTGTTAACAATTTATCCAGTCCTAGTCCCTTGACTAGCTTTGTTGGTTTGATATCAAAATCATATTCTTGGATTTTAGCAATCCATTTCCCTCTTTTCCCTTCAACATCACTCTATGCTAATACATCCTTTATAGCAGAATTAGGCACATAAGCTACAATTTGTGAATGAAGTATATAAGTTCTGAAAGCCTTCAATGCTTTAAACAAAACATATACTTGTTTCTGCAAGATATTATACTTCAGTTCTGCATCTTGAAGCACTTTGCTAAAAAAAGCTACAGGTTGCTCACTTCATTCTTCATTTTTTTGTAGTAGCATCACAAAAATTGTAGAGGAGGATGCAAATGAGAAAATTTGAAACGACTTCAAGTAATCTGGACTGATTAAAACAGGAGCTTCTTGGAGAGCTTATTTAATTCTTCCAAAATATTCCCTTGCATCTTTATCCCACTTTACTTCAGCATCCTTTTTCAACATATCTTTTATTTTTCTGACAATCCCATCATAATTTGGAACAAATCTCCTCAGAAAATTGATTTTTCCAAGAAATCTTTGAATATCCTTCTTACTTCGAGGCAGTGGAATTGTTTGTATGGCTTCAACCCTTGCTAGATCAATCCTCACTCCTTGCTTTGAAACTATATGTCCCAAAAATTTTCCTTCTTCTAGAGAAAACAAGGAATTTTTAGGATTCAATGATAATCCATATTTCCTACATTTTAAAAAGGCTTTCTCCAAATGTTGTAGGTGTTCATCATCAGAACTTGAAAAAATCGTAACATCATCAAGATAAATAACTACAAATTTTTCCCCTACAAATGCAATATCCATTGCCTTTTGGAAAGTAGCTCCCACATTCATGAGGCCGAATGGCATCTTGGCATACATGAATGTTCCCCAGGGTGTAGTGAAAATCGTTTTCTTCTGATCTTCCTTCTCCACAGCAACGTGATTATACCCGGAAAAACCATCAACCATGGATAGCCTGTATGCTCTCATTACTTTCTACAAGACAAAGTCCATCTTTGGCAAAGGATAATTATCCTTCAGTGAAGCTCTGTTCAAGTTTCTGAAATCTACACTTAGTCTTATCTCTCCATTTTTCTTCCTGACCGGTACAAGATTGGAAACCCAATCTGAATATCTTAGAGGAACTATAATATTTGCTTGTAAAAGTTTCTTTACCTCCTTTTCAATTGGAGCCAGCAATAATGGGATAATTTGTCTGAGCTTCTGCCTATGAGGCTTAATCCCATCTTTCAATGGAATTTTATGCTGAATAATACTTTTATAATAAGTTTTTAGATCTTCATATGACCATGCAAATACATCTGTAAACTACTTGAAAAGATCTACATACCTTTCTTTGTATTCCTTTGGAACTCCTTTGAATAGTTTGACCATTTTAGGCTCATGTTGAGTTCCTAAATTACAGACCTCCATTTCTCCATCTTGGGGTACCTTTCTCTGGTTTATTGCCACACCGTTAGCATCAAACAGTCTTTCAAGAGGTACTAAACCTTTGGGAAAAATATTATCTTTCAACTGAATTATCTTCTAGTCTCCAATTGTCTGCTTCAGATTTTTAGACATTTCACCTTGATCACTTTCATCCACTTCTAAATCAATTTGATTGTCTTCAAAATTTCCAATCATTGTCAAGAACTGATTAATCTGCTTATCATCCTAAAAGACCTACCAATGCTTTACATTATCAGGAATTGAAGGCCGGTGTCTCAACTCAATCTCATATCTCAACCTTGGATTGATTGGTGGTTTGAATGTACTGGCTGCAATTGCTAACGATTCTACCATTATATTCTCCTCTCTTGGAATAAAATGTAAGTTAAAGGCCTCAAAATAATTTTCAACTAGATCCCATATCTCATTCCTATAGGACCTTAATCTGGGATGTTTTGTCTGACACCAATTTTTAATTTGTCTTATGATTAGTTCAGAATCACCAAAAATAGAGAAGACTAAATTCCCATCTGTTTAGCTTTTTGCAGAGTTAAAATTAATTCTTCGTATTCAGCTACATTATTAGTGGATCCAAATTCTAGTTTGAAAGAAAAAGGTACAAGGTTACCTTCAGGTGATACAAATATGAATCCAGCTTCGGTGTCCTCCTTTGAACAGGAACCATCGAAATAACACTTCAAAAGCTTATTTGACTACAATTCCTTATGTACAATGGCTGAATGGAGCTGCTTTTGTGAACCTTCAGCAAATTCTGCATCTTTATGTAGCATGAAACAAGAGAGATCCTTCTTCTCTTGACCATAAATGGGGGAATTACCTGCATCTTTTTTGGTAGTAGTTTTCAAAAATCTGGTTTCTCTGTATAACCTCCTTTCCTCCCCATTAAAAACAAGAATGATGGCATATGTGAAATCTAATTTCAAAACTCCTCCAAGTTCCCCCCCCCCAATATCTAGACAAAAACATACCAAATCTGGTTGTAATATCTTCTACTACCACATCCATCATAATACTCTTAGATGGAATTTTGGCTAGGGAAACAACCATATCTTTCATAAGACCCACACACTTCACCCTTTTTGAATCAAAGGAATAAAGGTCTCTATATGGCTTGGTAATTTGAAAATTTAACTCTTTCATCACAGACAATGGCATTAGATTATGTGATGCACCAGAATCTAGCATACAATTATGTAAAATGAAATCATGGGGTAGAACTGATATATAAAAAGGTGGAACAAAATAATCTACCTCCTCAACGTGAGGTCCAAAAGTAACCACTGGTTTCTCTTCTTGCAGGTTCACTATATCACCCACCTCGTCAGACTGAGATAAATTAATAAACTCTGCAATTTATTTCTTATAACCTGGCATTTTGACCAACTCGAGAAGTGGCACTTGAATCTTCACTTTTTCTAACTCTTTTTTCAAACTGAAAGTCTGATTTTGTTTTGTCAACTTTTTAGGTTCTTCTTGGTTTCTGTTTGAATTTGCAGTGTGATCAGAAACAGTAATGATCTTCTCCAACATATTAGGATCATTATGTTTTATTTGGGAAGCATTAACTGGCTGTTTTTATTTTTCTTTATCTTGATTCATAGGCTGTTTCCCTTGTCTGATTTTTGAATTTGGTTTTTCTGTAGTGGAGTCACCATTGGAGTATGTACTGATTCTAATTCTTTATCTTCATCATATTGAGTTCTCAATCTCTTATTTGACCTTAAATCATATTTTTTATGCAATTTTGATTGCATAAAATCAATAAAATATTTATAGTAATCATCCATTTCTTCCTGATCAAATGAGATATCAGTTTCTTTACTTTCCTCTTCATATTCTTTCTCAATTTCGTCTTCTGATTCACCATCCTCCATATACACAGCAGAAATTTGATCTTCATCTTCCTTTCCATTTTCATCAATATAATGTGATGGTGTTTCCTTTATATATAAAGGTACTTGCACTTGATTTTGATCCTTTCTTTATCTTTGCAAAATCTGCAGGGGTTGTTTTCTGAACTAGGGATTAAAAACCCCTCTATTTTGTTTTGCAGGTTTATTGTTGTCTATTTCCATCTTTACTAATTTGTTAGACAATTTTTTTATGACCTTAGTCATATCATCAATCCTCTGATCTTGAGATGAGGCTTCTTCTTTGGCTTTTTCTTTATCTCGAACTTTTCCAGCAGCAGACATATTTTCCTCAATCTCTAAGGCATCAGTTTGAATCTGTTCAAGGGTGGGGGATCTTCTTTTTCTCAATGTAAAACTAAAATCTGGCTCAAATTCTCCAGAAAAAACAACCTTTGCTCCAACAAGAGGAGGTTTTATTTCCAGGGGAAAAATATTATACAACTTATTAAACCTTTCTAAAAAATCATTCATACTTTCATTTGATTTCTTCTTTATTGCATTGAATTCTATTAAAGAATAACCATGGTCCCTTTTTTCTCCCCATCTCTGGATGAAATGCCTTTCTAATTCATCCCAATCATTTATTGAACCATTTGGTAATCATTTGAACCATTTCCTTGCCTCTGCACTTAGAGTCTGCACAAAAAGTCTCATCACAACATCTAGATGTTACATTAAAATTTTCAGCAAATGTGAAAAACAAGGGCAAGTGTTGTTCTGCAGTTATTTCATCTTCACTAGTAAATCGAGGGAGCAACTTGAGATACTCCTGAGGCATTTCATTCATTGGTTGGGGTAGATTTAATGGTACATATCTATTCATCAAGAAAGCAGGGGTTGCCATGTTTATGCCCTGATTGACTGCTCCTTGAGCGGGGGTAAAATGGATACCAGTTGTAGGTGGGGATGAATGAGGCGGAACAATTAATATAGGGATATGTGTATGAACAATAGCAAAATAACTGGTAACTGTATGAGGTTGAGTTTCTGTAAGAGGAAATGATACAAACTAAAAATATTGTTCTTCTAATGTTGGTTCTTGGAAATGAATGGTTGAAGGTGAGGATTCTTTTTCTGGGAAAATGAGTTTCCGAGAAATATCCTTGGATGAAAAAGTATGAGAAATATCTGGTGTAGAAAATATTTTTGTTTTTGGCCCTTCTTTGAAACTAACTTTTCAGGATCAGACAAAATAGGAGCTTTTTGCTGAGAGGTATCTGAACTCGTGTGAGGCCTTTTAGGAGCCAGAATTATTTTAAAGAATCACAGCTTAGTATTTTCTCCTCTCTGAACAACTAGAGGAAATATGAACAAAACCCAGGGAAAACTTCGAATCTTCGGTCCTCGGCAACGACGCCAATTAATGTTGTACCTTAAGAGACAATCCCTTAGCTGTGATAAGGAATCAATGCTTACGACATTTTATCATTATGTCACAAATTTTATGTCTCTTTTTTATTAACCCTCAAGTATTTATGATCACACCCTTGAATATCAAATATTATGAATGCTTTGCAATGCTACCATATGTTAATGTTGAACGAAATGACTGGAACAAAATTTAAGGGGAAGCCCAAACTGTTATGCTAATTTATACAAAAAATATCATTCCAAACTTCGAAAGAAACATGTGAAAGAAACAATTAAAACAAAGGAGTGCCAATTAAAGGTTTTAACTCTTATACACAGAAGTAAGAAGAGACCTGCTGCTCATAACTTTGTTTTATTCATTGAAGGAAATACATAATGAAAACTGGAATACATTTCAACATAAACAAAATGCCAGAAAATTGCTTACTCATTCATTAATCTTTGAATCTTTGAGTACAAAAATATTTGTCCAGGAGGTCCAAAACTCAAACCCTTCCTTCTTCTTGGAAATTACATTAAATATAATTAAAAGTAGTTTCAAATTGTTGTAACCAACTCTAACTACCAAAACTACTTTATGACTTCGAAGGGGGTCTATCACATGCCTTGAAAATGTCTTTTTACAATTACATTAACTTTAGAAAATAACATAAAGTAAATATCCTAATCTATAGGAATTGTTGATGAAGTGGCTTCTTTTCCTTGATCAACTAATTTATCTTTCTTTGTTGTTGATCCCTTTCGCAAGTCAATAGTCCAAGCTCCGCACTTTTTCCATATTTCTACCCTTGTCTTGGATGAATGTGTCAAATTATGATACTCCAATATGAATGCAGTAATTCAGTCATAAGATGGCCTTTCAGAGAAAAGAGTTTTTACCATCCACAGGATTTGAAAATGTCTTTGCCAGAAGTTGACCATTGTCTCTCTTTTAAGCACTTGAGTCTTCTCATGCCTATTTTAAATCTTTCTTTTTGTCATCACCAGTAAATTATCATAAGAGCTGCATGGCAGAAAATTCCCGTTAGCTCCCCAACATGATGGCAGACCTACCCTTGTCATTTTATCAAAATATTTATCAAAATCACTTACTGCTTCTTTGATTTCCATTAATTTATTTTCTGCAGCCTTTGTGAGATCATTTCTGATAATCATTTTATTAATTTCCACTGCATACAACATTCTATCGTGCATATCATTCTCTTCTAATTCCTGATCCTATTTGGAATTGATATAATCAACAAATATTTTAGCCCAAATTGCTCTGTTGATCCCTTTCTGTTTGTTAGACATAATCGGTTCTTCACACTCCACAATAAGGCTTTTTCTTTTGCAATAATCATCAGGAAGCACCAATTGGACTTCATTTTTGAGATGATATCAGTCCAAATGATATCCTTGGCTCGTATTAATGACACATTACCTTTCATTCTTTCTTTGAGATTTTTGATCTCAGCTTCAGCATTTCTAAAATCCATCTTGTACTTATCTGCTTCATTCTCTAAGACCTTCATCAATTTTGTAGTAGTCTCCAAATATGTTTGAGCCCTTTTTCTATCTCTTTCAGCCATCTGCAACTCAGTATTTAATTGAATAATTTGTGCTTGAGGATCTACATCACCAGAATACAACTGATTGTCTTTGATTTTTTACATCCATTATATTTAGACCTAACTGCATTAATTCTTCAACATTTTGGTATAAAAATAAGTAGACAATCAGTGAGGGAAATTTAAAAGAACCTGTCAGTGAAAGACTCATCAATTTTGATTTGACTACTTCTTGCCAAAAGGATGGAATATCCAGGACCATGTCTGGATTCATCATCATGGTGAACATTCCTAGGACTGACCTATCCACTGTAATGCCATCTTCTTTGCCCAATATTTTAGCAATGCTGCTTAATACAGGTCGAGTGTATTCATTGAAAACTCCCATATTAAATTCACCACATTCTGGCTGAAACTGATTCATATTGGGCTTCAAATGGAACATAAAATGATTGAATTCTTCTCCTACAAGGCTCTCATAGTAAGTAACTAGTGAATCTTCTGAAAATTGAACTGATGATTCGGCTTCGAGAAAACACAAGGCTTGGCGGATTAATTGGGTAGACTCTTGCAGAACATTTTCCCCTTGGGAATCATCACGAAACATTTTCCGGGATATAATGCAGAAACAAACCAATAGATAAACTCTGGGAATAAATGTGTCTTTGGGATGCATGCATAAAGGACCTCGGAGTTTTTCATGGCGGAATAGACAGAGGAATTATTAGTATTCAATACAACTTGTTGGTAGAATGGAAGATGAACCACTGAAGATGCGGTATCTTGAACATCTCTCTCATTATCCATGAGAGGAATGTGACTCGATGAACTAGATAAAGAATACCCTTTAGCCATGATTAGAAAATATGCTAAAGGAATGCTCTTGCAGGGTGACTAAAACAGAAATGTGGCGGAAGGAAACAATAGGTCAAAACGCGATAAACTGCAAAATATTTTGAAAATGTAACGAAAAATACCCTTAAATAGGAGGCGCGGTTTTTGTGTTAAATTCCCATGCAACGTGTCACCTAACCATTGGATTGATTTGACATGGAAAATAACTATTCTCCACTCAGCATTTGATGTCACTGCAGGGGGTCTCGTGGTACAACTGAAAACTTCGGCTTGTGCCCCCGTAGTCGATATCCACCATAGATCTTCATCGCCCCCATGGTCAACCCAGTCAACTATGGGGGCACCCCTTTCCATTAACTCTTGTGTTGTTAGTGCCCCCGGGTTGAGCCATCCGGTTCAAACTTTGAATATTAGCATTCTCCACCAATTGAATTGATCGGCTTTTAACCTTTTGATACAAACCCACTTGTACAAATTTTAAAACAGTTAAACTTTAATACATCAAACTAAATTTTTTTTTCTTAATATGCCAAAGTATAAAACTATAATACTTTAACATATTTTCTTTTCTTTCAATTTCAGATTTTTTTGTATTTTTGATATAAAATTAAAAGGATATGCAGATGATCCACAATAGACCCAAAAAAATACTTAGGATTGGCATGGACTCTAGGCTTCTGAGAGTCCCAAAGTAAAGAAATTAGATGTAGATTAAATGGACGTGGACCCAAACCAATAGGATTAAGTCTTCGTGCGATAGGAGAAGCTTCTAGAGGCTACTAAACCCACTCAAGAGGTAGCTAATTGCATTTCATTTTTATTGTTTAATTATATATTTAATATTTAATAATAAGAATCACTGCAAAAATCTTAGATGCAGTTGAAATGGATGTGGACTCAGACCAAAAGGATTAAGGCTTCGTGCTAGAGGAGAAGCTTCTAAAGGCTACTAAACCCACTCAAGAGGTAGCTAACTGCATTTCGTTTTTATTGTTTAATTATATATTTAATATTTAATAATAAGAACCACTGCAAAAATCATGCCCATGAGGGACTTCCATTGGTTTAGGTGCTAGGTCTGAATGAAAAATATAGATAATGTTTTCTCCGTAAGGATTTGATTTCTAATGTGAGTTAGAACATAGGAGTAATATTTCTCTTTTAATGTGAGTTAGATCATTTAATACTCTGTAACCATGCTTGTTTTCAGTCCAAAGGTTCTAAAAAAGCTATAAATAAATGATTGTTGAGTATTATAATGATTAATAGATATTATTTTGAATGCAAAGGCCACCAATTTTCACTATTTACTCATTGGGAGTGACCTTGGTGTTTATTATCATGAATAATCATGCGAGGTCTCAAAAAAAATTATGTTGTAAGAACGAAGAAAATTTAGTAAAAGATGATAAACACATCAACATTGTAGACATTTCTACTTGGCAAAAACAGATGATACCATAGATAACACAAATGAAAAATATCAAAATGGGAATCTCTATGATAATATCACAATGGGAATCTCTATGATAATCCCAAAAAATTAAGAAAGCATACACTGCAAATAAAAAATTAGTAAGAAAAAATATACTCAAGTATCACTCGATGATTTTTTTTTTTGATTTGTACAATCTTCACAAAAGAACTAGTGAGTCAAATGCAACTCATGTCCAAAGAGTTCTAGCAATTATAGAAGAAAGGTATTTTTGTGGACCTAGATCCTATCCTCTTCATGAATGATGTATCCCACATCTATATGGCTAACTTACTTCTATTCTGCATGCATGTCTTGATGTAGCATAGAACAAAAAACATGTTCCCTATGAATACATCATTGCATGATAACTCTTGAACAATTATCAAAGAAATATTAGTTTACAGGGATCTAAGTTATTTTTAAATATCTTGTCGATTGTTTGAGAGGCTAGCTTACTGTCATCATCCCTCAAGAATGCACCAACGAGAGCAATCTAACTCACAATGTTTGGCTACTACCTTTAACAGTTTATTCTGAATAAGGTAAATGACTGATTGTTAATTTTCCCATGAATTCAAAGTTACATAAATCAATCTCTAGAACAAGAACTCTAATTTTTAAACTCCTCAAATCAATACATTTTACCTCCTTAGACTCATTTTCAAAAGCCTCAACTCAATACATTTTTCCTCCTTAGAAATTACCTTATCATTTTTTTGTGTTTTCTCTTGTACCATGTTTAAAATTTTAAACAGTTGATAAAGCATTATTCGAATAATGTTTTAGCTATAGAAAACCCACATTGATGAAGTCTCTATTCTAGGAAAACACAATAAATTATAATATGCATCTAACATGAACTTATACCAGATAAAATATATTTCGTTGATTTTTCAAATCTTAAATTTATTTTCCACTTTTCTGTGTATTGGAGCTCTTATGAACACATTTCATAACCTATATATTTTCCTTTCAAAGACCACAATACCATGATGATAAAACACCTCTAGTGTAGTCTTTCACATAAGTGCACTATGTCTCACTTTCCTGGTGTAAAATTCTAGAAGAAATAATTATCAGCATGATCTGATCTTTGAAAGAATAGTGCATCAGTTGCTCGGTGTAAAATTCCAAAAGGAATAATTATTGGTTTTATTTGATCTTTAAAACAGTAAAATATATCCAATTTTGTGATCTAGAAAATGTCACTAGTGAAATCAAATGACCTCTCAAAACTAACACCCATGGAATTTATATCTAGAATAGAAAATATTTCATTTAGTTCATCCAAAATTATGCACTCATCCTCTATTTCCCCACAACACAAAATCTCTTATGCACAATAGCCATAATTCATCGCCTGAGCTTTTTCTTCTTTCAAGACCACACTCCAAGGAAATCTGTGTTTCATTGTCGAACGTTATCCTGGTCACTTCATAATATCATACTAATTACTAGAAGTGGAGCTCTTTCATATTTAACCTTCAAGAAGAGAAGTCTCAATTTGTATAATTTTAAATGTAAAGAAATATACATTCAAACCCTTTATATATTTGAAAACCGCTAGCATTATGTCTTCATATTTCACATAGATGCAACATTAAATGCATTTTTGAGGACATGGATCACCTTCCTAGAAGAAACAATTAGTTTTGAGAAGTACATTGAGATGGGTTCCAAATATGATCAGCTCGTTGAATTCCTCCACCATTCCTGACATGGGTAGATTCCCTATGAAAATTTACCAAACACAATTAAAATTTTGGGTTTTTTTCTTGAGAAACTCTTAAAGAATGATCGACAAGATTATAGACCTTTATAAGGAAAACAAATAAGTAAAAATGCATCTTTGAGAACATGAACCAGCTTTCTAAAAGAAACAATTAGTTTTGAGAAGGACAGAGATATGGTCTACCACAATTAAAATTTCAGACTCTTTGCTGGCTTGTGATCAATGTGATTCCTATGTTAGTTGCAAGTCATACTCCACATTATGTTGGGATCTGATTCCACATTAAGGCTCTCCTTCTAATTATGTGTGTGTCGATGAAGTGGTTTATAAGGAATTACATGTGCCCAAAGTTTTTCCAATCTAGAAGTTCTCAGTACGATGCAATGACATCCTCCAGCAAAGTTTTATTAACATCATTAATGGTTTTAGTGGTATGCTTTGTAAGCCCTCTTTGGTTTGTGTTTGTTTTTTATGGTGTCCATGATAATTACAATGCATAGTTCTTATTATTAGTCAGTGTCTTAAGTTGATTTTAGTTATTAAGCTTTTCCAATATGGAAGAACTCTATATGATGTGATGGAATCGTCCTACACTCTATTATTAACATCATCAATGGTTTTAGTGATATTCTTTGTAAGCCCTCTTTGGGTTGTGCTTGTTATTTATGGTGTCGATGATAATTATAGTTCCTAGGTCTTAATCTTAGTCACTGTATTAAGCTAATTTTATTTATTAAGTTTGAAAGTTGATGAATATAAAGACAAGAGAATTTGATAAGTTAAGTTTGTGAATATGAAAGAGTAAGTGTGTATGTGTAAAGCTGCAATAGTTGAAATTCCATTTTTCACTGTATTTTTCTTGGAATTTTGTTGAATGTGAACATGCATTAAATGGATGAATGAATGTGTGTGTACTGGGTGGATAAAGAAATGTCTGCCAAAATTTTGCATTTGTGGAAATAGCTCCCAGCGCTTGATAACAACTCTTACAATTGGGTTGTTGTTTCTGTTATGAACAAGATGAATATAATGGTTTCTGAAGGACTTATGAGGTGATGAATTCTATGGAAAACTTGATTTTCATTCAACTAATGATAGTTGAATAAATATTAATATAAATAAAAATAGAGAGGTGTGTTAATTCCCTTGAATTTGTCTTGTCCCAAAAAGAAGCTATTGATAGAAGGTTTGAAATAATGACTAGAAATTGATTTAATCATAGATAATCCAAAAGAAATTGATTCCAAAACCTATGGTGCCGCAATGAACTACTATTGTTGCTGAGATGTAAAACACTAGAAGTGATGAAAGCATGTGACTTTGTTAAATAATCTACGACCATTGAGATTTACAAGGGTCAACAAGAGAAGTAATGACATCAAATATCACCCAAATTCTCAAATAATTTCCTCAAAAGTGCACCAGAGAGAGAAAAAACCAAGTACAATTGTGCTAAAAAGTTAAAATGTAGATGAAAAAGTGTGGGAAAATTCCAACCACAAGATAAGATGAGACAAATAAGAGCTTGAGTTGAACTCAAGTAAGGCATCCCCTCAAGAGGGGTTATGGGTCCACATAAAAAGGACTCACACGCTAAGAGGGATTATTGAGCATACACAATGAAGGCATACAACACAAGAAGTTTATTGAAAATACCTATCAAGTTTTCTAAGGTTGGAATAAATGACAAACCTATTTTGAAATAGATGAAATTAAATATGGCCTTGCCCATAGTTACAGGTATGCTACCTACAAAGGGTTGGGACAACATGTACAAATATACTAATAAATTTCAAACAACCACAAACCCGTAAATGTCATTTTTATTTACACCATGCATCTAATTTGTATTCTGTATGAAAATTAACAAAGGAATGATGCTCTTTTCCTTTTTTTCACTTTCCACAATATTTACTTTTTTTTGGTGAGATTTCCATGTTCTATATCCCACTTTGTTCCCACACACTCAATTTTTAGTTTCCTTTCTTTGCGACAGTAATAATTCTTCAAATTATTTGTTCTGGTTTCTTTTACCCAAACCTTTAAGTGTAAAATGAGATGTAAACTTACAGTTATGTTTATAGATTCAGGAGTAAAGTTGAGTTTATGCAAATTTTCTCAAATGAGGGTGGAAAACATTTTAGGCTAAGCACAATGATACCTTTATTTTCCTCCCTTCCTATGTATTATAATTGATATCTAATATTTTTTAACTTCAGTTGATTCTCTTAAATTGATTTCGTTCCTCCATTTTCATTAAAAACATCATGTTATAAGGCAAAAGGGCATACCTTTATATGAAATTTTTCCAGCAAAGAGTCCAAAAATTAAATTGTAACAATAGTTTTCGTTCATCATTTTTTAACAATGGTCTTGGTTCAATAATTTGTTATGAATAGAGCCCTCTCCATTCCTTCAAGCAAGAGGGGTCTCCTTGGAAAATCAATAAATCTGACCATTTCAAACTTTTTATAATGTAATACCTACTACCTGGTAAATTTGGTTTATGTCTTTTAAAATCTTGGACGCGTCATCAATTTTTCCTGTAAAGAAACAACGTTTTACAGAAAGGCCATAGGTCAAAAGGTCAGTTCCATAACCTCTCCTAATTATTTTGGAATGATTTTTCCACTTCACGAGACTAAAATAGAGAAGACATTACCTCTGAGTATACTTTAGCATGTACAAAGAATCTACATTATATCATTTCCTCAAGAACTTTTGATGCATCAATTTCTTTTACTACCTTCCCAAGATGATGCATGTCATAGATACAACTTGCAGAACTTGGAACAACACATTCCCTAAACATTTGGTTTAGTATCTGGGCAGTAACTTCAACTTTCTTTGATTGGCTGAAATATATGATGAGTGAGGAGTAATAAGCATATGTGGGTGAGATTCCCTTTCTAATCATAATCTCCAGTTGATTTACTACCTCGTCCACCATACCCAACTTGCATAGGCCCCCAATGAATGTCCTATAGTAAAATATATCAAGAATTTTCATCTCCATAAGATACTTCCTTGAACGGTCCACTCTACCACCATTGCAGAAAGAATTGATCAATGCATTCAAATGTATTTTTCACTCCAAGAAAGGATTGTCCTTGTTTTTAATATATCTCCACCACCTTCAAGGAAATCTTTGTTATCTTGTTGAAATGTGAGAAAAAAAGTAATGATGCAGTTATTGTGATTTACCAATTAGTTGGTTTCTATAATGAAGAATTAGTTATGTGATGAAGTAGCCCATATTAATTGGGATGGCCCAAGAGGCTTGTAACTATGGAGAATCAATATTGATTAATAGAAGTTTCCAATCCCTTTCCACATGGAGGTTTCCTTGACACCCTGTCAAGGTTTTACCATGTAAATAATTGCGTATTTACCTATGTGTATTGTTTATTTTAGTTTCCCTTTAGCTATATGCATTTATTTATTCATTAATATATTCCCAAGCCTAATAAATTGTATCAGAGCAAGGAAAAGTTGGGAGCCTATGCCCGTGTGGTCATTGAAAATGTTGAGGAAGTTTTTGTGCCTGCGTTGTCATTAGGACGTTGAGGAAGGTTGCCTGCGCCTGTGTTGTCATTGAAGACGCAGAGGAAGGTTGCTAACAGAGAAGTTTAATTCTGAAGTTCTCGGTGTTGTAGAATTCAAGCCGACATCTTGAAAAAGGTCAATTTTTTTGTCAAGCCGCCGTCCTAAAAAAGGTCAAAGTTTTGGTCAGGATGTCAAATGATCTGCACCTAATTTGTGTGCCGTGACAAAGCTGTCACCATTTAGTGAAACATAACCCCGCCCACCGAAACGGGTAAGGAAGGTCGGTGTAGAGATAACCAAACATTGTTACAACCAACCCATCGAGCAGAATATATGCCTTGCGAAGAAACTGAAAAAGGGAGGCTACACTGCTGAGAAGAAACTAAAAAAACGAGGCCACACTGCTGCACCTATTTCACTGTTAATGCCCACTGCTGGAGAGAAGGAGCCGCACTGCTGCTTCCAGTTCACTATTGATGCCCATTTCCAGATAGAAGGAGCAACACTGTTGTTACCATTGATGAAGTGAATGCTATGATGGATGTATTGAGTCACTGAAAGCTAAGAAGCCGAAGAGGGTGTAATGTTCCAAATTTTTCTTCAATAAATTGGAACATTAATTTTTGTCTAAATTCATTTAGGAGATGAATAATTGGGTAAAGAGGCCCAATGATAATAAATAAATAAATAAAATCCCTCTAGTGTGGAAAGGGATCAGCCATGGAACTAGATTTCACACCCCCATGTGTTGAAAGAGACATTTGCAAAGAGGTTTGACCAAGTCACCCAGCGCAGGGTATGAGGTGGAAAGCACTGCATGGGATAGCGCAGAGATAGAGGAGGGAATATTCCTTTATGGAGGAAACCCTAATGGATGGGGCCCATGGAGAGGGAGCCTTAACTTGCTATATATGGAGAGGAGGAGAGCCATTGTTATTCATGCATATGCTTATGATTTCATGTCTATTCAGACATTGTGCATTCTTTGTTGTTTAGAAATAATTGCTAGGGGAATTCCTGTTTAGGATTCTTTCTGCTTATTGAGAGGACTCTTGAGGGATTGGACTGATTTTTCTCACATTTAGGCTTAAGGTCAATCTTCCTCCATCAAGACAACATTATTTCTGCAATAGAATAATACTGTGTTGTTGGGTGTTGCAGTGAGTAGTCACAACACCTCTTCCATTGCTTGTTTTTCAGAGGGAAAGTCTTTCTTTCCTTTGGAGGATTATTTTAGAATCCTTGGAGATCATTTTCAGATTTTGGCACTTGGCCAACCCATATCCTTTCCCCTATAGCACATTTTTCTCCAGTAACTGCATTATTTTCATAGTGCATTTGCTGCAGGGTTTTGCAAAGTTGATTGGAGGGTGAGATCTCAAGTTTAAGTATCAACCTTCCACTTTGGAGATCCATTGGAGGAGGTATACTTAAAATTTCTCATCATCTTTAGCATTCTCTATTCAGTTCCATATTTGAGTTGCAGCTGCTGCCCAACAACTCCAGAATTTTTGTCATTCTGTATATTTCAGCCAATCCTTTGGAGGATTGATGCTTTATTGTTTCTAAGGGTTAGAGCTTTGATCTCCTATTGTATTTGAGCTATATCATTGCCATATATTTTAGTTATAATGTAATATGGAGCAATATCTCTTATAAACTGTGTCCTCATAGCCTGGGCTTATGCGGAAATAGTAGCATTCTCTATTTTCATGTACATGTCTTGTTGAGGCTTGCATTGCCTTTCCTGAGAGGTTGTTTCCTCAAGAACTTGTATTATCTTTGCTGCTATAACATTATTCATTGGCTATTTAGATCTTCATATTCTCATTGTTGTATAATAATGCTGTCATGCTAGCTCTTGTGCTTACATTATTGTAGAACATTCACCGGGCATTTCCTGAGGACATCTAAGTGTGGTAGATCTATTTAACCACCTTAGAAGGATTCCTTTGGAGCCATCTCTTGGATTTCATTCTTAGACACATTGATCTAAGGGATCCAGGTCTTGGTTTCAAATCCTGTTGCCTCCATTTCTGGAAAATGCGTTTTCGAGCCATGGATTGCTAGTTGTTCCGATTTGGGAACATTACAGTGGTATTGAAGGAACTTTCTTGGCTCAGCATGTGAGTCTAAGCCCAATAAGATAAGAATGTTGAGAAAGATGAGTTTATTCTCATCTATGTTGAGATCCAGAGGAGATATCTCCAAGGAGGTCAATAATATTGAAGAAGAAGAAGAGGAAGTACCATGCACTTCCTATTCTCATCAAGAAGAAGACATTGAGCATGGAAGATACTTGGATCATCAGATCCTAAGTGATTACCTTGTTGATTACAGATCTCAACCTAGAGGCTTCAGGGAGACTCTATATTTTCCTCATTTCATACACTTGAAGGAAAAGAAGAGACCATGTAGCAGGAAATAAATCAAAGGCAATAGGTTTCTGTTGTCTACCTTTGACGGGTCATCTACTGTAAGAACTTGGGTGAAAGAGTAGGTAGCATTTTTCTTTCTACATTCTGTAGTAGAGAAAGAAGCTGTTGAAATCTCAGCGTTGCACTTGGAGGGTGAAGCCTATGATTGGTGGAGCAGCCACTTGAGCCATGAAGGGGTGAAAACTTTTGAAAATTTCATCCAAGGGTTGATCAAAACCTTTGATGATGAAGGGGCAAAGGAAGAAAAGGCCACACCACCACTTGAGGATACTTGTGATAATGTTGTCACACTCATAGAGGATCAGCCACATGCATCAAAAGTTGGGGCAGCCAACACTTTGGAGGAAGGAAATCTTGCAGCCCTACAAGAAGTTCCAAATGCACATCAAGGTATGAAAATATTTCCACAATATATTGTTGTAAAAACTTCTTTTGGAAATTGTGGATATTTTCTTTTGAATGACGAAGGGTCAAATCACACTGCTACCATAGAGCAGCTTGGTTGCACTGCATTGTGCAACATGCAAACATTCAAGGAAATAAACCATCATCCTCATGAGCCTTTTTTGGATTGCATATCACATTGGAGGTTGGGGTTTGAAGCCTTGAAGGATGATAGTAGACATCTTGCAGTGAGAAACCCTTTCTCCCTTCAAGATGACACTTTCTCAATGAGCTCCTCTCACCTCAAAGAGGAACTTCTACTTTCAGATCCAAGACCTCATTGGTTTTGGAAGACTATTGTTGAGAGGGAGGTCTCAAGGGGAGATCTCATTATAGGTGCACTTCAACACACCATGGAGTGCAAAGATTTTTTTCCATTCTCACAAGAGCAGATAGAAGATGGAGGACATCTTAGGATGGATAACATCTCTCATGCTTGTGTTGGACATTCCTTGAGCCATACACATCATGATGGGAGGGTTTTTCGTACCACCTATTTGGGTCTTGATAGGGTCTCATTAATCCTTGAGAATATTTCATTTCAAAATCCCATGAAGTGCAAAGACAGGAATTTGAATTGGGAGAATGGTAACCCTCATGAGAGGAGTACCAAGATGAAGAAAAGGAGAAGGCTTCCACAAGGGGTTGAGTGGATGTGGTTGATGAGCAAGGGGCTGGGAGGCTACTTGCAGATATATGATACCGAGCAGGAGGAGGCTTGGCTACGCTGGTTACTCTTGAAATAGTTTGGCCATCACTTGGCACACACTCTTCCTAAGAGTAGGAGGATGGATACTTGCATCATTGATCAGCATAGAGCATGGATTCATGGTTTTGATGTGATACTCATATCATTCATTATGTCTTCATCACATGAGTTGTATGATGGAAGTATGGGGAGGAAACAAAATACTTTGTTGCTTTGTTTGGGAGAGCAAGGGCAGAATTTCTCTCATACTTTGCATGATGTTGCTGGAGGAGGAGATGGCATTATCACCATGGTCTTTGATGATTTGGAAGCTCTTCCATCTTGGGAAGTATTCCGTATTTTTTGCAGCATTATCAGAGGAGTCTTTGACAAGGAGCATGTCAAAGAACAAAGCTTGGTATTGACAGGAGTTTATTGGCATAAGCTCACAGCGTTGCCACTTTGGAGAAGTAACCTATGGATGAAGTGTGTCCAGTGGAAGTGTGGTGGATCCATAACCCACAGGTCCCAGGATCATTTCATATTTGTTGCACTTGATGAACAAAGAGGAGGTAATGATGATAGAACCATCTATCACTATGGCATATTCTTCTTGACTTGGGTTTCCAAGCATGAGGAGGATTATCTTATTGCAGCACATGGTTCATTCTTCTTCATAGCATGCCACAACACTATGGAGGACTCACTCATGAATCCATGTACCATATTACTTCCATCATAGGGTGAGAATTTTGTTCATACATTCATTAATTTGCACATTGTTTCCATTATTATGCAGTGCATTGCTTCACAAGGGGGCAATCTTGTCACATTGCTCCATGATCACTATTGGGCCAACCTATATGATGGAGGCAGCCATCTCTTATGTGGCCTTGGGAAAATGTTTTATCATCACATGTATGTTCAGCTTATGCACTCTAACATATATCATATGAATACATGCATGATTAACCATGCAAAAAGAAACATTTTGCCTTGTACTTTTCTCAAGCAACAGCTTGTAAAACTGCGCTGTCACTACTGGGAAAGCTGTTGGTACCTTCTTGTATCACTTGGAACCTTCAGTATTTTCTTCATTTTGTTGCTGATCATGCCTTCATTTGCTGATATAGATCAGGTTTGTATGAGAAGCATGATTATGAGAGAGGCACATGAGTTGGATGTGCCCTTGAGTGGGAAACATTCTCACAATTTTTGCACTACACGTTCTAATGGGAGCATGAGAAGAGATATGGCCACCACAGCCACATGTTTGTTCTATTTTTAGGTGGGCCATGATATTGATAGTCATCCATTGTACAGCCTGTTGAGCCCCAAGATTGTTCTTTTTTTCATCTTACTTCACTCCATTTTCCTTTGTCCATTGTTATCCTAGGCCCAAATGATCAATGAAATTAGTTAAAATTAATTTTAGAATGAATAACATGGCTAACTTGCTAAGTTTTGTGATTTTGTCATTGTAATGCATTTTGAACCGAAACTAGCTACAGAATGCAGACATTCCGTAGCTAACCGCCAATTCTGCAGCTATCTTCACGTTCAAGCATGTTCCATGTGTCCTCTCAGGAAAAGCCACACATGGGTATATTCCACATCATGTCCTCATCGTTCGTTGCTCACCATGAAGAATGAACCGAATTCTGGACGTGTTTTTGGTACGTGGGAACTCATTCAAGGAGGAAGACTCCTAATAGGACTAGGACAGTCCAGATGTCCTTTTTCCCTCTACGCTGCCATATTTATAGTTCTAGTACGATTTTGATATGAAATTACAATGATCCCCGTATTTTTGCAAGTTCTGTTATGAAGATTTGATATAAATGCACTCGGGAAACCGAGAGGCTAGCTCTAGATTTTGATTAGATTTCATGGATTGATTGCTATATTTCTGAAGACCGAGAATACTCTGTTTCAAGTTATTTTCCTTTAATTAAGAAGATAGCATTTCTTTGAACGCATTGAGTTGATTTTGAGTTAGATTCCGTCTGGTGGTAGAGGGCCCCTGCCTCCTGAACGGCTTTACTTTCGTAATCTAGATAAGTATCCTAGTTTTTTCCACGTTTTTGAAGTTTGAATTCATAGTTAATTTCATTAGTCACTATAGCTATACTTGTTCTAAGAAACTCTTCCAAAAAATCATGATAATGAATGAGAAATGGCTGTAGTGTTATAGATTTTAATTGCAATTTCTTTTGCTCATTATCACAGTTGAACTTATTCTAGTAAACTCTTCCAAAAAATCATTATGATGGCTAAGGCATGACTGTGATACTGAAGATTTCAGTTGTTTGTTTACACTAAGTAGCATAGCTGATCTTACTCTTAAAACGCTCTTCCAAAACATCATAACAATGGGTAGGAAATAGCTGTGATGTCTTAGTTTTTAATTGTAATTGCTTTCAGTTTTCATGTTTGCATTTGCATTGAATTGTACAGCCAGGATTGTTCTAAGAAGCTCTTCCAAAACACCATTCATGATGGACAAAATAGGTTGTAGAATCCCATAGATTAATTGCATGATAACTTAGTTAGGGCACTCCGGAGTCAAATTGCATTCAATTCATGCTCTGTTATTTCGTTTTAAGTTTGATAATGGCTTGTTAGTTTAGCACTGTTTATTGTAGACTGATAGCACTTTAGTTCAGTTCTAACTTAGCTCACTGTATTTACATTCCACATTTAGTTGTCATCCATTGCATATTAAATTACATTAGTTGTTAAACTTAAACACCACGGCCTTCATTATTTACAAAACCTCTTTTGTTCCAAATCTATAATTGACTCATAACCATCTGGACAGAAGACAGTATCAGCCCAAGGCCTGAAGTACTTTTGCAACCTCTTTACCATTTCATAAACAAAGCCTTTCCTCAAAAGACTACTTTAAAAAGAAATCTATAACTTTTGAGTAAGGTTTAGTGATGTTAAACTAAGTTGCAGAATAGAATTAGGAGCTAGTTTTAGAGTAGAGATCTTTTGATGTTACAAGTGTTCTTTTCCGGATATGTTTCATAAACCTTTAATCATGGATGAGATGTTGTATCATTACAAGTTGATTGTTTAATTGTTTAATTAGGAGAATTTTTACACTTAGCTGCCCATTCCTCAAGCTCTTCCAAAATATCCTTAATGAATGGATTGGACAAGTTAAGTTCATGTTGTGATTCATTTTCTTGAAGTCATTATCAAGCTTTGTATTTTTGCTAAGTCATAGTTTAGGTTTGGTTCTGTTTCAGTATTTGCATTTTTCATTTGTCATCAAAAAATTAGGCTTCACTCTGTTTTTAACCAGTAGCTTCTTTCCACCAGCATTTAGTTCTTTTCCTTGTGAACATAAAACCATCAAAAGACCAAAAACATCATAAAACACTAAACACAACGCAGTAAGAAACAAACACCTAGGCACATATAGTTCACTTCACTTCAGCAGTTTACCAACCCTGGTTGACAATTAAATGAACTCAATTTAGGAGACTAGGTTGAGCACAAACATTTTGGCGCCGTTGCCGGGGAGGTGAAAACTAGGTAACCTTTGTTTCTTAACTCCCAAAAACAATTATATGCGTAGAGAGAGAGACTCAAGGGGTAGATTCATAAGCAGCAGAAACAGAAGTTTGATTCCTATAACACCACTTGTTTCACCTAGACCAAGAGCTATTACATCTTCAACTCAGACCCACATTCCATCCATTACTGATCCTAGACTTCTAGAAGACCTAAGATCAGATATTCCATTAGAGAAACCTTCCACTTCATCAACTAAACCTGCCTTAGAAAAAGATCCAAAGACTCCTGTTAGGGACACAAACTTTTCCACTTTCACAGGAGAATTAACCATGGCAGAGGAAGGGGAAAGAGGAGTCTTTAATGGAGAACACACATTATTTGGAGGGGGTAGAAGGAGGTAGAGGAGAAGGAGGTAGAGGTACATAAGGAGGAAGAGGAAGAAGAGAAATAGGAAGCTCTTTTGGGTTCCCTATAATAGATGAAGAAACCAATACAACCATGAAAAACATTTCACCTTTTGTCCTTCCAAACTTCTATGGACTTAAAACTGAAGATCCTGAAACCTTCCTATTTGAATTTGAAGTCCTGTGTAGAACTTATGACTACTTACAAGATGCTCAAAAACTTAAACTATTCCCTTCAACATTGAAAGGAGCAGCATTGAAGTGGTTTATGAGTTTGATCAATAGTTCTATTAGGACATGGGAAGAAATGAAACAAGCATTTCTAGAGAGGTATTTGGATTATTGTATGCCGGTTAATCATAAGGAAGAAGTGTTTAAGATGTTACAAAAAGAAGATGAAAACTTGGAAGATTTGTTGGAGAGATTTCATTACAACATCAAAAGAGAAAAAATGGAAAACTTAGATCAAGACACCTTAAAAGCTCTTTTGCTGAAAACAATTAGGGATGAATGGTTGGATATCCTTAACATGATGGGAAAAGGGGATATATCACAGCTCACATTACCTGAAATATCTGAGTTATGTATCAGCCTTTCAAGAGGGAAATCTAAAACTGTAAAAGGTCCAAGAGATCCTGCTCTTGCAAGGGCAAGTAAGTCTACTTCTGGGACAGTAAGTAGGTCAGAAATAGGACATATGCTTAATGATTTCAAATCTAACATCTTAGGGAGTCTTAGTGAACAAATAGACACCCTTAAGATACAAAACAAGCAAAAAGCTGAATCTGATGCCTTAGCAATATTTTGTCCCAAATGTAGAAAGAAACATGCCTTGAGAGAGTGCCCTTTGGATGTAAAAGTTGTAGAGACCTGTGTCATTTGTTCTGAAAAACATGAGACCAAGAATTTTCCTTCCCTTCCTGGTCTCAAAGCTGTCTTTCAAGAGGAAACTCTTACAAATTCCGCAGAATCTCTCAATTTTGTCTCTAGAAGGCCTTGGAAAGGACCTCAAACACAAGGATTCCATGATCAAATGTATAACCAACCTCCACCTTGGAATTCTTGGCAGCAACCTTGGCCTCAATTTCAAAATCAATCTCAAGCTTGGGAACAAGGAGCACAAAATCCCTATGGAAGATACTCTCAGTACTATCAGTATCCACCATCCTATCCACCATACCCACATTTTTATCCTCAAAATCCTCAACAAAATTTTCAACAAAATCCTCAACAACATCATCAGAACCTACCACATTATAATCAACCACTTCCATTACCATTTCCTCAAAAACCAAATCAGTTGCTTGCTCAACCCATACCAAACCCCAATAATAAAAATCCTCAGAACACATACATGATAGAAGGCCAACAGTTTCCAACTTATTTAATTACTCCTTTAGACCTTAGTGATGTTCAACTTAGGTCTGGAAGAATACTTGAAAAGAGGAAACCTTCTGTGATCATACAAGAACAAGATAACTCTGAGGAAGACTCTCTACGGGTGAATAAAAGCCTTGAGGAAGATAAATCTTTTCAAGACCCAAACACTGAAAAATTAAAGCAAAAAGAACCAATAATTTCAACTCCTATATTAGAGCAGCCATCAACATCTACTTATATACCTCCCTTTCCAGAAAGATTAAAAATTGATAGAGGTGTAGAAAAACAAATTATGGTGCCTAATTATGATTTCCTAGATGAGCTGAGAAATGTTTACATTAAGATTCCATTATTACAAGCCATCAAGGAAATTCCAATTTTAGCCAAAACAATAAAGGAGTTGAGCATGAAGAAAACAAGAAAAAGAATAAGAGAGACAAAGAAAATTCAACTGGCAGGAAAAATAGCAGACATTATGATGGGTAAGATTGCTATTCCAAAGTATCTAGACCCGGGAAATCCAGTTGTTAAAATTCACATCAATGGAATTGAAATCCAAAACACACTCATTGATTTAGGAGCAGCAATCAATATCATGAGTAGACAAATCATGGATAAACTGAAACTTCCTAATCTTCTCTTTACACCCACATTATTACAATTAGCAGACAAATCTGTGATCAAACCTGATGGGGTAATAGAAGACATTCCAGTGTCCCTAGATTCTTGGGAGTACCCTGTGGATTTCATGATCCTAACTCCTAAGAATAATCTAGGAGGGCATCCTGTTATACTAGGAAGTCCTTGGTTAGCTACAGCTGATGCTTTCATTAGTTGTAGATCCGGTGATATGTACATCTCTGATGGTAGTTCAATAAAGAAATTCAATTTTGTATCCTCCAGCTAGGACAATTACAGATTTAGATGATACTCAATGGATAGAGGATGAAGAAGATTTACAACCTCTCTTCACAATTTCAGAAATTAGTGAAGATAATCAAATTCTGAGTACTCTATAAAAATTTGAATCCTCTTCAGAATACAAACATGAACCATTTCAAGAGGGATCCAACATTGAGTTTTTTTCAACAAGGCAGATGTCTCTTCATTCTATGGATAAATTTGGAAGCTCTACAAGTGAGATATTTCCAGGCAAAACTTTGAACATAAACAAGAACCTAGAAAAATCTCAACAAGAAGAGTTAGTCAAAGTATTACAGAGACATTCTTCTGCATATGCATGGGAGTACACTAACATGGAAGGGATAAGCCCCAAGACTTGCACTCGTCACATCTATATAGAGGAAAATTGTAAACCAATCAGACAACCTCAAAGATGGATGAATCCAAATCTTAGGGAGATTGTTAAAGAAGAATTGCAAAAATTGTTAAATGTCAACTTCATCTATCCCATTTCAGATAGTCAGTGGGTTTCTCCTTTGGTAATTGTGCCAAAGAAAAATGGTAAATGGAAGGTATGTATTGACTACCGGGAATTAAAGAAAGCTACTCTTAAAGACCATTTTCCCTTACCTTTCATAGATCAAGTGTTAGATACATTAGTTGGCAAAAAGTACTTCTCATTCCTAGATGGGTTTAGTGGTTACAACCAAATCCAAGTAGCACTTGAAGATCAAGACAAAACCACATTTACCTGTCCTTGGGGTACCTATGCTTACCAAGTATTTCCATTTGGATTATGCAATGCACCTGCAACATTCCAAATGGCAGTATTAGGAATTTTTTCAGATCTAATACATGATTGTGTAGGGGTATACATGGATGTTTTCACAGTTTATGGAAACACATTTGAAGAAGCCTTAGAAAACTTGGAAAAAGTTTTAAAGATATGTCAAGAAGCAAATCTTTCACTTAGTCATGAGAAATGTTTCATGATGTTTACTTAAGGTATTGTTTTAGGGCATCACATTTCAGGGGATGGGATTAGAGTTGATGAGTCAAAAGTTGAAGTCATCTCTAACTTATCTATTCCAAGTTGTCAAAAAGATGTTAGGAGTTTTCTAGGATTTACAGGATATTATCGAAGGTTTATAGAAAACTTCACGAAGATAGCATCTCCATTTTTCAAATTTTACGAATTGTGAATTCAAATGATTTTGATTTCCCGATTGGTCACTGAGCACTGAAAACAAAAATTTCTGAAGCACCTATTTTAAGGGGACCTAACTGGAAGTTACCTTTTCATATCTCAACAAATGCCTCTGATACAGCTCTAGGAGCAGTATTGGGACAAAAAGACTTGATTCCTTATGCCATCTACTATACCAGTAAAAAATTGACTCTTGCAAAGTTAAACTATATTGTAACTGAAAAAGAGTTTTTAGCTGTTGTTCATGCCATAAACAAATTCAGACACTGTATAACAGGCTATGAAACTTTTGTTCACACTGATCATTCTGCAATTAGATACTTAATGAACAAATCAATTACTAATGGCAGAGTCATAAGATGGTTATTTCTTTTACAAGAATTAAACATTACCATTCTAGATAGGCCTGGAAAACAAAACAAAGTAGCTGATTTCCTATCTAGACTCCAAAACATCAAAGATGACACTCCAGTTGAAGATCAATTTCCTGATGAATATCTTTTTGCAATTTCTACTCAAACTCCTTGGTTTGCTGATATTGTTAATTATTTAGTTTCAGGAAAATTTCCTTCAATAATGAATGCAAGAGATAAAAGAAAAATCATTTATGACAGTGCAAAATATTCATGGGTTGATAATGAGTTGTACAAGACAGGTCCAGATTTTATCATTAGGAGATGTGTTCGGGAAGATGAGATGCTTGAGATTCTCAAAGCATGTCATGATGAACCTTGTGGCGGACACTTTGCTGACAAGAGGACAGCCTATAAGATCCTTCATTTAGGATATTATTGGCCATCCTTGTTTAAAGATGCTAAAGAGTATGTCAAAAGGTGTGACGGTTGCCAAAGGGTAGGGAAACCTTCTCCTTCAGGTGAGATGCCATTGCAGCCTCAGGTACATATTGAACCTTTTGAAAAATGGGCTTTGGATTTTGTAGGACCTATTAGTCCTCCATCAAGACAAAAGAGATATATATTAGTTTGCACTGATTATGTTACCAAATGGGTAGAGGCCAAACCATTACTTTTTGCTAATGAAGCATCTGTAGTTAATTTTCTTTTTGAGGATATTTTTACTCGTTTTGGTGTCCCAAGGGAAATTGTTACAGATCAAGGAGCTCAATTTACATCAAGGCTAGTGGAACAAATGATGGAGAGATACAAAATCAGGCATAGAAAATCTACTCCTTATCATCCACAAGCAAATGGTCAAGTGGAATCTACTAATAAAGTCATTGAAGGAATCCTAACAAAGACTATTCATTTACATAGAAGAGATTGGGTAGATAGGCTTCCTGAAGCCTTGTGGGCCTATAGAACTACATGGAGAAACACAACAGGCCATACTCCTTATGAGCTTGTTTATGTAAAGCAAATTTTGTTTCCCATAGAGTTCCAAATTCAAACATTCAAGATGGCAGTTCAGCTAGGACTTGATCTAACGGAGGCACAAAAGCATAGACTGGAGCAAATTAATGAATTGGATGAGATCGGACAAGATGCAGTTCAGAAAACAAGTCTAGTCCAACAGCAAAGGGCTAGATGGCATGACAAGTACATCAAGGAGAAGAAATTCAAAGAGGGTGACTGGGCTCTCTTGTTTGATTCAAAATTCAAGGATTTTCAAGGGAAATTTCAGACACATTGGCTTGGGCCATATGAAATTGTTGAAATTTTTTATAATGGGGCAGTAAAAATCAGAACTATAGATGAAGAAGAGGTCACTTTTCTTGTGAATGGTCATAGATTGAAGCTGTATCACAAACCACTCTCAAGAGAAGAATTTGTCAAGAAGTTCTAGGAAAACAGTGATGTGAAGTTAATGAAGAAGAATCTTTCTTCTTCATCAACTTGATTGAATTTTCTGAAGCATTTCTTTAAAAAGAAAAAATAAAATAAAAAATAAAAAATAAAAATAAAGTATAAACATGAAAACCAATCACTGATTGGCATGTTTATACAGAAAAGATAGGGTGAAAATCATAGTCTTTCTGACACTCTCACTTTTCCATTTTGTTTCTGCAAGCAGCTGTTACAAAATCTTAAGTTCAGATCCATTGCACTTATGATCCATCTCATTTCATTTCATTCCATTTACTTATCCATCCATACTCCATTTCATTCATTTATACTTCACTCCATTCCATATTTCATTCTTCTCATTCCATACTTCATCCACCTCATTTCCATATCAAAATTTAAAAGTTTGATGTTTTTCTGCAAATGAATAACACATGTCATGGATTGCAGGCCATTTCCTATATTCTTCCACTCCATTTCATAAATTATAATCCATCCCACTCCATCATTCACTTCATACATATCCCATTATACCATATTTCATCATTTATCTTCACTCATTCCATGTAATATTCCACTTATATTCCAAACCACTCCATTCCATGATTAAAATTCTCTACAGGTACATTCTGTAGCTAAACAGACATTCTGCAGCTAATCAGACTTTCTGTAGCCAGACAGTCATTCCGCAGCTACAGATCCTGAAGGCATTGATCAACAGACATTTGAATTGCAACAAACTGATCCAGTATATCCATGAACAAGCAAAATTAAGAGGGATTATGAGGACTCACAAAATAATGGTTTCCAGAGGAGAACAAAGTATATGGAGACCACAAAAAGCAGATGAAAAGCAAAGGTAAAAAGTTTTAATTATAATGGCATATCATAAACTTTAGTATAGTTTTAGTTATGAATCATTTGAAAAGTTGTTTTGATTATTTTTATTGATCATGCCAAATATACCCTCCGCAAAACTTTGGATAAAAATCCTTCATTTCAAATCCTATACCCGATCATTTAAGCGGTTAAAATGCTAAAGTAATTGATTTTCTCACGTCACCCAGCCAAATCATTTAATGATTATTTTTGAAACCGTTGTAAAATATCTCCGCGGTCTTTTCACTCATTGATTTGTTTTCTTCACCTCACTTCATTAACTCGTTCCGTAACCACTCCCTATTACTTCATTCCGTAGCCAACCCTTCATCATTTCATTATGTAAAATAGAGGTATCTCTATCACCGTGAGCAGAGGTATATTAGTTTGAAAGTTGAAGCCACTTTCACCGTGGAAGCAGAGGTATATCAGTTTGAAAGTTGAAGCCACTGTCACCGTGAAGCAGAGATATATCAGCTTGAAAGTTGAAGCCACTGTCACCGTGAAGAAGAGATATATCAGTGTGAAATTTGAAGCCATTGTCACCGTGAACAGAGGTATATCAGTTTGAAGATTGAAGCACTATTACCGTGAAGAAGAGGAATATCAGTTTGAGGGTTGAAATCATTGTCTCCGTGAGCAGAAAGAGTACTAATCTGAAGATTGAAGAAGAAATTATGGGCCTCATTGTGAGAACTGAACCAGTGGGCACAAAATACCTGGAAGGATACCCTCAAAGCAGAGAAATGTTGCAACAGGTAGGATGGCTGCAATTCCTTGAGAAATTTAATGGCTTCCACAAAGAAGTTACTAAAACATTTGCAAGGTCATTCAAAGGAGCCGAGGTTGAAATTGGAGATGTTAAATTCACTGTCACAGAGGTTTTTATTGCAGAAGCAATAGGACTGCTTAGACATGGAGAAAGATGGTTTAAGAACAGATAATTTCATAATGAATCATGGAAGCAAATCATAAAATCACCAGGTATGGATGTCACTATGTTTAAAAAGGGAATTCCAAGCTCTACATTAAAAAATAAATGGAGAAACATATTGCTTATTCTACAAAAATTTATCACTTGTGAAGGTAGATATGGTACATTTTATGTTTACCATATTAGGTTGATAATGCATTTTCTGGAGGAAGAGCTAAATTTTCCCTATTTCTTGCTTCAAAGTTTAAAAAAAGATGGCTTCTAGTGTTCAAAGGAGAGTCCAATTCCTAGAGACAACTCTATACCATCATGGCTTGGTTAAGATTTTAATTGAACACCATTTAGCCAAAACAAAAGATACTTGGGATAATTTCTTGGTAAGAAATCACTTTTAGGAACCAAAAGAGCCTTCACCTGAACATCAGCCTACAAGGAGAAGCAGAAAATGGAGAGCCTCTAAAATTGAAATTGACAAAACAGTACAGGAAAGTAGTGAAGAAATAATCTCTGAGAAGTTGACTCAGATTAAGAGACAGCTTAAGGAAGAGAGGGTAATCAGAAAATCTGCCATAGAAAAAGGAGAGGGATCATCCCATCCAAGAAGAAGCCATAGAATCAGGGGGAAACTAAGGAAAACACAAATCAAACAAACCGGGGTGATAAACATAGAAGATGAGGAAACATCTATTGAAGAAGATGTTGAAGAAGATTTTAATGAAGAAACCCCTGAAATTGACCCTGCACAACAAGAAGTTTATGACTATGTTGAAACATTGGAAAGGAAAGCTTCAGAGAGTAGAGATAGAACCCCTAGTCCTCCACTGTCCGAAATAGATGTGTTAAGAAGAGATAGGTATGAGCTGGAAGTACTTAATAGACATATCAGAACTGGGAATGATATTCTGAAGGAACAAGTCAAACTCAAAACCAGTATGAACTCAACCCTGTCTCTACAAATGGACAAAGTGGAAAAGGCTAATGAAAAGTTGAAAAAGAGGAACAAGAAGTTAATCAGGGCACTTACCAATTTAAGGTTCAAGTTAGTCATCAGGAAGCCCAGAAGGCCTTTAACTTCCAGGCAAAGAAGAATAAGAGGGTTGGATGTTCTTGCAGAAGTCTCTGAGTTTATGGAATAAGTTGCATGAGGACATGCAAGAAGTCAGCAGTGGGGGTATGTTGAGCCCCAAGATTGTTCTTTCTTTCATCTTAATTCACTCCATTTTTCCCTTATCCATTGTTATCCCAGGCCCAAATGATCAATGAAATTAGTTAAAATTACTTTTAGAATGAATAACATGGCTAACTTGCTAAGTTTTGTGATTTTGTCATTGTAATGCATTTTGAACCGAAACTAGCTACAGAATGCAGACATTCTGTAGCTAACCGCCAATTCTGCAACTGTCTTCACATTCAAGCATGTTCCAGGTGTCCTCTCAGGAAAAGCCACACATGGGTATATTCCACATCATGTCCTCATCATTCGTTGCTCACCATGAAGAATGAACTGAATTCTAGACGTGGTTTTGGTACGTGGGAACTCATTCAAGGAGGCAGAATCCTAATAGGACTAGGACAGTCCAGATGTTCTTTGTCCCTCTACGCTGCCATATTTAGAGTTCTAGTACAATTTTGATATGAAAAGACAATGATCCCCGTATTGTTGCAAGTTTTGTTATGAAGATTTGATATAAATGCACTCGGGAAACCGGGAGGCTAGCTCTAGATTTTGATTAGATTTCATGGATTGACTGCTATATTTCTGAAGACCGAGAATACTCTGTTTCAAGTTATTTTCCTTTAATGAAGAAGATAGCATTACTTTGAACGCATTGAGTTGATTTTGAGTTAGATTCCGTCTGGTGGTAGAGGGCCCCTGCCTCCTGAATGGCTTTACTTTCGTAATCTAGATAAGTATCTTAGTTGTTTCCACGTTTTTGAAGTTTGAATTCATAGTTAATTTCATTAGTCACTATAGCTATACTTGTTCTAAGAAACTCTTCCAAAAAATCATGATAATGAATGAGAAATGGCTGTAGTGTTATAGATTTTAATTGCAATTTCTTTTGCTCATTATCACAGTTGAACTTATTCTAGTAAACTCTTCCAAAAAATCATTATGATGGCTAAGGCATGACTGTGATACTGAAGATTTCAGTTGTTTGTTTACACTAAGTAGCATAGCTGATCTCACTCTTAAAACGCTCTTCCAAAACATCATAACAATGGGTAGGAAATAGCTGTGATGTCTTAGTTTTTAATTGTAATTGCTTTCAGTTTTCATGTTTGCATTTGCATTGAATTGTACAGCCATGATTGTTCTAAGAAGCTCTTCCAAAACACCATTCATGATGGACAAAATAGGTTGTAGAATCCCATAGATTAATTGCATGATAACTTAGTTAGGGCACTCCGGAGTCAAATTGCATTCAATTCATGCTCTGTTATTTCGTTTTAAGTTTGATAATGGCTTGTTAGTTTAGCACTGTTTATTGTAGACTGATAGCACTTTAGTTCAGTGCTAACTTAGCTCACTGTATTTACATTCCACATTTAGTTGTCATCCATTGCATAGTAAATTACATTAGTTGTTAAACTTAAACACCACGGCCTTCATTATTTACAAAACCTCTTTTGTTCCAAATCTATAATTAACTCATAATCATCTGGACAGAAGATAGTAACAGTCCAAGGCCTGGAGTACTTCTGTAACCTTTTTTTCATCTCACAAACAAACCTTTCCTCAAAAGACTATTCTAAAAATCTATAACCTTTGAGTGAAGTTTAGTGGTGTTAAACTAAGTTGCAGAATAGAATTAGGAGCTAGTTTTAGAGTAGAGATCTTTTGATGTTACAAGTGTTCTTTTCCAGATATGTTTCATAAACCTTTAATCATGGATGAGATATTGTATCATTACAAGTTGATTGTTTAATTGTTTAATTAGGAGAATTTTTACACTTAGCTGCCCATTCCTCAAGCTCTTCCAAAATATCCTTAATGAATGGTTTGGACAAGTTAAATTCATGTTGTGATTCATTTTCTTAAAGTCATTATCAAGCTTTGTATTTTTGCTAAGTCATAGTTTAGGTTTGGTTCTGTCTCAGTATTTGCATTTGTCATTTGTCATCAACAAATTAGGCTTCACTCTGTTTTTAACCAGTAGCTTCTTTCCACCAGCATTTAGTTCTTTTCCTTGTAAACATAAAACCATCAAAAGACCAAAAACATCATAAAACACTAAACACAACGCAGTAAGAAACAAACACCTAGGCACATACATTGCACCTCACTTCAGCAGTTTACCAACCCTGGTTGACAATTAAATGAACTAAATTTAGGAGACTAGGTTGAGCACAAACATAGCCATGGGCAAGTGTTTGGTCTTGTATTTTTGTTATATTCAGCCATTTACTATTCCTTAGTAGATGTGATGAATCTTGTACATTGCTTTCCATGTAATTTTCTGAAGTTGCAATGGATGAAACTGTGTTGTGTCCTATTGAGACATTGTTTGTACCTTGTATCATGATGTGAAACCTTCAGCAAAATTCTCATTAGGATGACCTATGATGATCTTGTCCTATTCATCATGGATGGAACATTTGGGGCCAACTTGTTCTTCATTGTCAGAGGAGAACTCTTTAGAGGATTTTTCTTCATTTTTCCATTTGAGGTCAATACTTTTGCAGCCCAAGATCAACACACACTCTACACTTGTCATGAGTGGAGAGAAGGAAAGCATGGGGTAAGCTATGATGCTTTCCAAGTTTATATTTTTAGCCCACCTTCATTTCTAGAGCTTGAGGTGGAAGGATATTTTCAGGAGTTGCCTTGTTGGGAGGTGGCTCATTTTGTTTGGATGATTGCTTGGGGATGGAGGACCTAAATGAGGGAGATGTTCCTCAACATATTTCAGACTCCATGCCTTGGGTGGATATTCTTCAGTTCTATCCTTGCAGTTGCTTGAGGACAAGCAACATTTGGGAGGGGAGGACTGTAATGTTCCAATTTTTTCTTCAATAAATTGGAACGTTAATTTTTGTCTAAATTCATTTAGGAGATGAATAATTGGGTAAGGAGGCCCAATGATAATAAAAACATAAATAAAATCCCTCTAGTGTGGAAAGGGATTAGCAATGGAACTATATTTCACACCCCCATGTGTGAAAAGAGACATTTGCAAAGAGGTTTGACCAAGTCATCCAGCGCAAGGTATGAGGTGGAAAGCACTACATGGGACATCGTAGAGATAGAGGAGGGAATATTCCTTTATGGAGGAAACCCTAATGGATGGGGCCCATGGAGAGGGAGCCTTCACTTTCTATATATGGAGAGGAGGAGAGCCATTGTTATTCATGCATATGCTTATGATTTCATGTCTATTCAGACATTGTGAATTCTTTGCTGTTTAGCAAGAATTGCTAGGGGAATTATTGTTTAGGATTCCTTCTCCCTCTTGAGAGGCCGCTTGAGGAATTGGATTGATTTGTCTCACATTTAGGATTAAGGCCAAGCTTCCTCCATCAAGACAGCGTTATTTCTGCAGCAGAATAATACTGTGTTGTTGGGTGTTGCAGTGAGTAGTCACAACACCTCTTCCATTGCTTTTTTCAGAGGGAAAGTATTTCTTCTCTTTGGAGGATCAGTTTGGAAGCCTTGGAGCTTATTTTCAGATTTTGGCACTTTTACAACCCATATCCTTGCCCCTTCAGCACAATTTTCTCCAGTAACTGCGTTATTTTCATAGTGCATTTGATACGGGGTTTTGCAGAGTTTATTGGAGGGTGAGATCTCAAGTGTAAGGATCAGCCTTCCACTTTGGAGATCCATTGGAGGAGGTCTACTTCAGATTTATCATCATCTTCAACCTTCTCTATTCAGTTTCATATTTGAGTTGTAGCTGCTGCCCAACAACTCTGGCATTTTTTCCATTTTGTATATTTCAGCTAATCCTTTGGAGGATTGGTGCTTTATTGTTTCTAAGGGTTAGAGATTTTCTCCCCTATTGTATTTGAGCTATATTATTGCCATATATTTCAATTATGATGTAATATGGAGCAGTACCTCTTATAAAATGCGTCCTCATGGCCTAAGTTTATGTAGAAATAGCAGCATTCTCTATTTTCATGTACATGTCTTGTTAAGGCTTGCATTGCCTTTCTTGAGAGGTTTTTTCCTCAAGAACTTGTATTATATTTGCTGCTATAACATTATTCATTGGCTATTTATATCTTCATATGCTCATGGTTGTATAATAACGCTATCATGCCATCTCTTGTGCTTACATTATTGCAGACCATTCACCGAGCATTTCCTAAGGACATCTAAGTGTGGTAGATCTGTTTAACCACCTTAGAAGGATTTATTTGGAGCCATCTCTTGGATTTCATTCTTAGAAACATTTATCTAGGGGATCCAAGTCCTGGTTTCAAATCCTGCTGCCTCCATTTCTGGAAAATGCTTTTTCCAGCCATGGATTGCTCATTGTTTCGATTTGGGAACATTACAGAGGGTTTAAGCCGTTGCAAATTTCGGGTAAATTTTAAAAAAATTATATTTTTTTTATTAAAAGAGAGAAAAATAAATTATTTTCTGAAGAAGGATTAAAAATTTGAAGAGGTTCACAAAAAATTTTAAAGAGGTTTTGTAGAGAAATTTTTTATAAAAGAGGTTTTTTTTTTTTTTTTTTGGAAAGGTTTGAATAGGGCTTGAATATATATATTTTTTTAATTCTGGAATGTAAATCAAGAAAGGAAATCAATTTTTTTTTTAAACACTAACTGAAGAAGGGAAATAAAAAAAAAACCAAAAGTAGAAATCAAAAATTTTATTAAAACCCTAGCTAGCCAAATGAAGGGAAACCAGAAAACCATAGTAGGAATATTTGTAGGAATAAATGGCCAAAATGACCAATGAAAAGTTTGAGGTGGAGAATTTCACCGAGAAGAAAAATTTCACATTGTGGAAATTGAAATTTAGGGACTTGCTGGTGCAACAAGGGTTGCACAAAGCATTAGACGGGGTGAATAAAAAACCTGCAGGCATGACATATTTAGACTCGAAGGACTTGGATGCTTGAGCTCTTAGTAATATTAGGCTATTCCTGGAATATGAGGTTCTATTCAATATCGTTGAAGAGATTACCACCATAGGTTTGTGGGAAAAACAAGAAACTTTGCATATGACCAAATCATTGACCAGCGAGATTTATTTGAAAACATAATTGTACAGTCTTCACCTGAAGGAGGGTACAAAAGTTGCAGAAAATTTAAATTTTTTTAATACACTTATTTTCCAATTGTCAAATATGGAAGTTAAAGTTCAGGAAGAAGAAAAGGCTATAACCTTGTTGTGTTCTCTGCTCGAGTCATGGGACCACTTCATAACTTTAATTAGTTTGAGCACTGCTGATTGTTTGAAATTTGAATCAGGTGTGGGAGATCTGTTATTTGAATAAGTACGAAGGAAATCCAATATTGAAACATCTACACCAGAAGTCATGGTAGCCAGAGTTCAATCAAAGGAAAGAGGGGAGAAATCAAGGGTATCTTCTAGATCAAAATCAAAGGCAAGAAGTGTAAAGCCAAATGCTAGTACTGCAACAAAATTGGACACCTCAAGAAAGCCTGGTGGAAACAGAAGGACTCTGAAAACCAGAATAAGGAAGAAAATAATGTTGATTCAGGTATGATTGATGAAGTTTTATATGCTTAAGTAGGAATAGTAGATGAAGCTTTACCTATTTTTAATGTCTCTCAGAATGTTGAAAATTGGTAGTTAGACTCTGGTGCTTCTCATCACATGAGTCCGCATAGAAATTGGTTTACTTCATATGAAGTTGTAAATGGTAGTTATGTGTTTATGGGAAATAATGCATCTTGTTATACTGTTGGGATGGGAAATGTAAAAATTAAAATTTATGATGATATAGTTAGAACATTTACTGATGTTAGGCATGTACCTAAATTGAGGAAAAAATTGATTTATTCGGGAGTTTTGGACTCAGATGGTTATAAGTTTATAGGTCAGAATGGAGTGTTCAAAGTCTCAAAAGGCGCCCTCGTTCTTATGAAGGAAAAAAAGGTCGGAAATATTTTTAGACTCAAAGGAAGTACTAAAGCCAATGAGGCAACGATTGTATCATAAAAGGTAGAAGAAGGTTCTTGCCTATGGCATCAGCGGTTGGGTCACATGCGTGAAAAATATCTTCAGGTACTGATGAACCACAAGTTGCTTCCTGATTTGAAATCCTTGAATTTGGATTTTTTGTAAACATTGCATGTATGGAAAACAATGTAAACATAGATTTAAAATTGGAAGTCATAATAGTAAAGAAATTTTGGACTATATCCATTCTAATCTTTGGGGACCATCTCCTACTATGTCTTATGGAGGTGCATTATATTTCTTAGTATTTATTTATGATTTCCCTCAGAAAGTTTGGGTCTATATGTTGAAAAATAAGGCTGATGTATTTAATGTTTTCAAACAATTCAAATCTATGGTGGAAAAGAAAACAGGAAAATCAATTAAATGTTTAAGAACTGACAATGATGGTGAAATTTACTTCTTTAGAATTTGAACAACACTATAAGGATGAAGGGATTGTTAGACACTAAACTATTTTGTATACTCTTAAGCAAAATGGCATTGTTGAACGTATGAATCTTACTCTTATGGAAATATCTAGGAGAACGATCAACAATGCTAACCCGCAAAAGGAGTTGTGGGCAGAATAAATATCTATTACTTGTTATTTTCTGTTTCCATAAATTGCAAAATTCTTGAAGAATTTTGGTCAGGTTAGTCTTGTGATTATTCACATTTGAATATTTTTGGTTGTGATGCCTGTGCTCTTATTCCTAGGAATCATCTCTCAAATTTAGATCCAAAATCGAAATGTTATGTATTTGTTGGATATGATTATGCAGTGAAAGGATATAGGTTGTGGTATCATTCTTCACGGAAGAGAGTCATTAGTAGAGATGTAACATTTGATGAATATTCTCTTCTAAAATCATATGTTGAAAATATTGAACAAGAACATGTATCTCCAAATAAAAAAATTCAATTGGAGAGTAAACCGTTTCCAGAAATTCGAAAGGAAGGGGAGACTTCTGAAGAAAAAAATGAAGAAGCAAAGGAAATTGTAGAGGTTCCAGAACCAATTCAGCAACTAGTCACTCTAAGAAGGTCTACAAGGGAAATAACACCCAAAAGGTATGGAGATTCTATTTCAACTTTTGCATTGATTACTGAAAATGGGGAACCTTCTTGTTATCTGGAAGTAGTGGATGATATAGATAGTGAGAAATGGAATAGGGATATGGAATAAGAAATGGATTCCTTAGCCAAGAATAATACTTGGGATCTTGTAGAAATTCTTGAAGAGATAAGTGTTGTTGGATGCAAATGGGTCTTCAAATTGAAACGAAAAGTTGATGGAAGTATCAAAAGGTATAAGGCAAGGCTATTTTCAAAAGGGTATTCTCAGTTTGAAGGTATTGATTTTCATGAGATTTTTTCACGAGTAGTAAATTTTTTTTCTATTCTTACTATGTTAGCACTAACTGCATTACTTTACCTAGAGTTAGAACAACTAGATGTTAAAACAACTTTTATTCATGGTGATTTGGATGAAGAGATATATATGGAACAACCAAAAGGTTTTGTATAAGATCATAGTAGAAGATTAGTTTGCAAGCTCAATATATCATTGTATGGCTTGAGGGAGTTGCCCAGGAAATGGTACAAGAAGTTTGAATCCTTCTTGGTGAGCTAAAATTTTATCAGAAGCGAGTATGATCATTGCGTATAATTCAAAAGTTTCAATGGCGTATTCATTATCTTGTTGTTTTATGCTGATGATATGCTTATTGAAAGCAAAAGCATGAAAGAAATCAACAGGTGAAAGGCTCAACTCTCTAGTACTTTTTATATGAAGGATCTTGGAGAATAAAAACATATCTTGGGCATGGAGATACATATAAACGGGAAGAATGGTAAGCTTTGGTTATCACATTAGTAGTGTGTGGAGAAAGTACTTGAAAATTTAGGTATGAACAATGTGAAACTTGTTAATGTTCCATTAGCTTCCTATATTAATATTTCTTCGGTTTTGAGTCCTAGAACCATTGAAGAAAAGAAATATATGTTTCATGAACCATATGCAAATGTGGTATAAAATGAAATTTTTGCGATGGTATCTATAAGACTTGACATTTCACGTGCAGTTGGAGTTGTCAGCAGGTTCATGGAAAATCCAGGGGAAGAAAATTGGTGAGCCGTGAAATGGGTGCTTCGGTATTTGATAGGCACAAGTTACCATTGCATCATATTTGATGGTCATGAAGGATCAGTTTGTAGATATGTGGATGCTGATTATGCAAGTGATTTGGACAAAAGGAGATCTACTATAGGTTATGTTCTTACTCTTTCAGGTGGAGCAATTAGTTAGATGTTAAAGCTTCAAGAGACAATTGCTTTGTCCACTAATGAAGCAGAATATATAGCTGCTTCAGATGCCTATAAAGAGGCAATTGGGTTAAAAGGTCTGCTTGATGAGATCGGAAGGATTCATGATAAAGTGAATGTGTTATGTGATAGTCAGAGTGCTATTCATTTGGCTACAAATCTAGCTTATCACACTAAGACCAAGCACATTGATGTAAGGTATCATTTTGTGAGACATGTGATCGATTGCAGAAAAATATCTCTCAATAAGGTCCATACACAAGAGAATTGTGTAGATATATTCACGAAGCTAGTTATAGTAGAGAATTTGCGATGGTGTCTAGCTTCTCTTAGCTTGTAGAAGAGATGGTGAATGGGCATGGGCATGGGATTAGGAAAATTATTTTCAAGGTGGATTTTGTTGAAATGTGACAACAAAAGTAACCATGTAATTATTGTAATATACCAATTAGTTGGTTTTTATAACAAAGAAGCAGTTATGTAATGAAGTAGCCCATATTAATTGGGATGGCCTGAGAGGCTTGTAACTATGGAGAATCATTCTTGATTAATAGAAGTTTGCAATCCCTTGCCCCGTGGAGGTTTCCTTGACACCTTGTCAAGGTTTTACCATGTAAATCATTGTGTATTTGCCTATGTATTATTTATTTTAGTTTCCATTTAGTCATAAGCATTTCTTTCTTCATTAATTTGTTCCCTAGCCTAATATACCCATCACCATATTGATGTTGTGACTTGGTCCTTGAAAAACATTCAACATGTCTAATTCATGGAAACTTTAAAGTTAGAAAGTATATGTCATGCTAACGTGCAAGAGATTGATGTGAGGCATACTGAGGTTTGTAGGGCTTTCCCTGCAGTTTTCCCTCATGAAAGCATAAAAGTAGTCGATAACTAGTTTCTTAAGAAACCATGAATCCTTTCTATCCTTGTCATCTACATGAAAAACAAGATATATAACTACTAATTCTTTAGCTTCATGTAGCAATGAAATATCATACTCAAGACTTGGATCTTCATCTGCAAACATAACACTTGTGTGTGGTCCTGATGATGTGCTAGCTCCATATAGACGTGTCGATGGGGCATTGTATTATGTGTGTCTCTTCTCTGCCATTAGAGGTGGCTTAAGGGAGTTAGAAAAACCATTTAAAGGTCCTCTTCCTTTAGAATCAACTGATTCATCGCATGATTCTACATTGATACTCTCATTCTCGAGGGCAAGTTCTAAAGCCTCATTTCGATAAAACTTCTCAAGGGTTTCAATAAGTAATTGTTCGAAGGCCTCATAATGTTCCTTGTCAATGTATTTTCACCCATATCTAGCTACACATCAAAACATTTTATATTCCCTTAGAAAAATTCTCCTAAAGAGAAAATGGTCATATTTTGGCACAACAAGAACTGGTACGTACTTTATACAAACATGTAGAAATTATACAACATGCATGTATATCTTGGATTCTCCCAATCTAGTGATGTAGTAAATTCAAATACTGAATCGCTTATAAAAATATTTTGTGGAATTAAAAACACTATCGCTAATTACATGAAGTAAAGAAGAATCAAATCACACACAACACAGACAATTTCCTGGGGAAAGCTTACAGATAAAAACCCCACTATATTATATTGTATATTTAGAATGGATCATGAAACAATTACATACAAAAATCTTCTCATAAGAGCCCTCTAGTACTCAACTAATTGTCTCACACTGTCATGAAAAAAATTGACCAACACATAGCCAATTCTCAGCCTCTAGACAACCTACCTTACTTTCGCAAGCCCTAAAATATCGGAATTCTTTCCTTCCTTGACTGCGAAAGTATCATGGGCACTCTAATGGGTGTTTCATTGTATGTGTGCAATCCAATAATCCCACAACTGATAGCCAACTTCCATTTCACATATAACTCAACTGGGTCTCCACTAGATCTGACATGCATGCAACTAATAATAGTAAATCCTCAGTGCATGTGAGATCATTGACTGTGAATTAATTAATATTAATTCACTTGATCTCTCACTATTGTATCTTCAGTTACAACTAGCACAACTTATTTTAACTCAGTTAATTGAGTTAAACTGATTACAACCTGCATTAACTAATGCACTGCCGCACTTCGAACTCTGTTACAGCTAGAATTACTCTAGATGCCTCACCAACTACCTTTAAATGGAAATCCACTAGATAACTGAATTTATCAATCTCAGTTAACTATTAAGTTTACAATGAGAATAGATTAAATTTTATTTTCCATCTTAATTAAGAGATAACTTAAATAGACATCCACCCAAAAATAACACTATGGACCCCACCCTAGTTTGGGTGCTTAATGCAACTAGGTAGTTTGGGTGCTTAATGCAACTAGGCATTGGTGCTAAAATTTTCTTGTTGAATCTCAACACTCCCTCTCAACAAGAAAGGGATTATCCTTCACCCTGATCCTGTCTCTATGGTATTCAAATTTTCTCGTAGTGAGCACCTTCATCAGAATATTTGCATCCTGATCTTCCATGGGAATGTATTGAAGCAACATTATCCTTGTCTGCACACAATATCTGAGATGATGGTACCAGATATCTATAAGCTTGAACCTATCATGAAAGATAGGATTAATAGAGATTTTAATGCAACTTTGATTATCACAATGAATCATTGTTGGATCCACCTGAGAAGCAAACAAACCAACCAAGATCTTTCTCATCTAGATAGCCTCACATGCAGCTTGACTTGCTGCCATGTATTCCACTTCCATTGAACTGAGTGCCATAGATCATTGTTTCCTGTTGTACCAAGAAACTGATGTCGATCCTATGCTAAAGATCCCGCCAGATGTGCTCTTTCTGTCTGATGGACTGCCCGCCCAATCTGCATCTATGAAGCCTTGAAGTTTCACTCCATCTGTATGTCTGTACCATAGACCATACTCTGATGTGCCCCTCAGGTATCTCAGGACACGCTTCCCCTCCTTCCAAAAGAGATTGGTAGGCTTAACCATAGCTTGACTAACTGCATGTAGACAGTAGTATCCACTACCTCTCCAGAAGTAGCATCCTCCTTCCTCTAATTTTCTAGAAGAGGAGTATCCATGGGTTTGTAGCTCTCAATGTTAAACTTACCCAATATCTCCTTTGCATACTTTCCTTGATAAAAAAAAATTCACCATCCGGCTGCCATATTTCCAATCCAAGGAAAGAATGAAGGAGTCCCATGTCCTTCATTTTGATCTCCCTTGCAAGATCCTTCTTGCATGATTGTATCAATTTCTCATCACCAATCAAAACTAGATCATCAACATAAAGAATAATTATCAATAGCTTACCCTGAACCAAAATCTGGTAAAGGTATACATATGCTTCACTTTTGGTGAAGCCTAGTCCGATGAAATAGTTGTATATCCGAGTGTACCAAGAACAACATTCTTTCTTCAGTCCATACATTTCTCTTTTGAGTTAGTACACATGTGACTCAAATTTGAAGATCTCAAAACCTTTAGGCTGCTCTATGTACACCACTTCCTCAATGATCCCATTGAGAAATGTAGTTTTCACATCCATATGATGGATGCACCAGCCCATATGCACTAAGAGTGAAAGGATGGATCTTATGGAAGTGTACCTTGCAACAGGTACAAAAGTCTCATCATAATCTATCCCCTCCATTTGTGAGAATCCCCTGGCCATAAATCTGGCCTTGTATTTCTCCACACTCCCATTAGAAGCTTTCTTTACCTTGTAGATCCATCTCGATCCAACCACTGATTTGTAGACCAGTCTTGGGACTATCTCCCATGAAATGTTCTTGAAAATGGAGTCATACTCCTCCACCATTGCATCAACCCAAGTTGGTTGCTGCACTGCTTCCTAATAGGAAGATGCTTCAGTTGCAATAGATTTTCTCATAAGAGCCATGTATCCAATAAATCGGCCAGGAGATTGTCTCTGTCTGCGCTATGAAGTAGGGGCTCCGACATTCTCTGCAACATCAAGTCTCAATATATCAAATTTCGTGGTGCGCCTTCTTAAATTTGTAATGGATGGCTCTACATGAGTGTTTTTCTCCAATCCATGAGCCTCCTCATGTAGCTTATCCACATCTTGATACTCATACTTGGGAAACAATCATTTCTCCTCTACATGCAAGTCCAACTCCCTCTCAAGGGACAACTACATGCCTTTCTCCTCATAAAATTTTATATCCTCTCGCACAATAGTCATTCTGCTGTTTAGAAAATACACACGATAATTAATGGGTGTTTTAGTGTACCTCACAAAAATCCCAACCTCAACTGTTGGTTCCAGCTTCTACCTGGCGTCCTTGGTCAAATGCACATAAAAAAATGAGCCGAAAATCTTAAAGTGTGAAACATCAGGTTTCTTACTAGTGAAAGCCTTTTCAGGTGTACTCATGCCAAGTATCCTATGAGGACAATGGTTTTTCACATGTACTGCTGTGTTGCATGCTTCTTCCCACAGATGCATTGATAGGCCTTGATTATGCAACATCGCTAGTGCTGCACCCACAATAGTTCTATTCTTCCTCTCCGTGACCACATTCTATTGTCGGTTATGAAGTGCTATGAGTTCTCTTTAAATTCCTTCTTTGCTGTATAAATTCTTGAATTCATTATAGATGTATTCTCCACCATTATCGCTCCTAAGAGCCTTTGCTTGATTCCCCCACTCTTTCTCCACCAGTTTCTTAAACTCACAAAACTTAGAGAATGTATGATCTTTCTTCTGCATGAAGAAGATCCAACACTTACGAGAAATATCGTCAACAAATATTACATAATACTTATGTTTTTATGTCAAAGGAGGATAGAAAATACCACACACATCTGTGTGAACTCTCTCAAGGATCCCTGAAGCTCGGTTATCCTTCTCATGAAAGTTGGCCTTTAAATATTTTCCCATAGTATATCCCTTACATGTGTTTGACTACACAAGTGTACCCCTGGGAAGACCAGTAGAAATCTGTTGCATGACTTTTTCAAGGCTCCATGGTGAAGATGGCCCAATCTCTTGTGCCATAATTAGCCCTCATCCCGACTCACCACTTGATAGGCCTTGTGCATCATTGCTATGCAACCATATACCTCCAGCTTGTAGATATTATTAACTCGAATCCCTATCCTCTTGGATTTTCCTGTTTTTTTATGTCGCAGGAAAGTTTTTCCTTCACTAAAAACAACATCATATCCTCTATCCTCCAACATTGTGAGTAGAAATAAATATTCTTTTGACCTGGTGCATGCATTACATATTTTAATTGAAAGAGTTTCCCTAACTAGCTTTGGAAGGTAATGATACTAACTCCTGGTAGCACTGTACCACTCATCATCACCCATTTCAATATGCATCTAGAGGTCCTTCTCCTCCAAGTCACTAAAAATTTCCTTGTCTCCTGTCATGTGAAAGGAAGCCCCACTATCCAAATACCACATAGATCCCAATTTACTAGAAACCATGCATGCGATCTGTTAGTATGAATCTTAATTGCAAGTGTACGAAAAAATATTGGTTTAGCTGTGCATAACAAACAACCTTAACAACAAATATGGCTACCAATATCTTTAGATCTACAATTAGGTGATCAAGATAAATGTTGCAAAAATCTAGATCTATCCATTAAAAGACATTAATCAGTAAATAAAAATGAGATTTACTCCATGCATCCAATAGACAAGACAAGAATATGTTGAATGAATTTTATATTAAGGGCACCTGGGAGGAAAACAGAGAAGGATGTTACCAGTTCTCCTCAATGGGATGGGTTCTTGTAAGTCCTCAGCACTTCAGATCTAATATTCCTCTCTCTTGATGGTGTAGAAAACCTAGACAAAATTGGAACTCAAAGGGAGCTCACAAGAAAAAATAAAAATAATTATTCCTAGAAAATAATAAGATAAATAATAATTTGTCTAATTAATTTTCCTGTTTTGGGTTAAATATGGCCAGGAATATGAATTCAACTGTTGTTTAACTAATTATTCCTTGAATAAAATCAAACAAATGTGGATTTATTTAATATTTCCTCATGGGGTTTCCTGTTTAGATCATAAACAACTTAATAAGGGTGTTTTACTAAGTTATTTTTCATAGTGAAAGAAATTTTACTTAGGGTCTAAGTAAAATTGGTCTTACATGGTGTACTTAGGTCCATCTAATAGTAACAGGTTAGATGACCAAAAAATGATGTAACAGATTGCCCCACAGCATGTGAGAGTTTGGAGCTAATCGTATGACCGAAGTACGTTGTAAGAATTCAATCACTAGACACCGAAGGGGAAGTCAAAGAGAGGGAAATATAAGGTAGACCAAAGTGCTAGAGGACTAGACCCTGAAGAGGCAAGACTTATAGGTGCAACAAGTCTATTTTATGAATGAGTACCTGTGCTATAGGCGGCGGGGGAGGCATACCTATGCCCGCCGAGACAAAGTACAAAGAATAGTGCATCCAGTAAATAAGGGACTGAACCATATAGTACATGCTGGCATAAACATGAGCTAGGTAAAAACATGATAATGAATCCCACATGCATAATATGCCTGGGATAATAGCTAGAACTTATAAAATAATATTTGAGTACATGAGATACAAATACAACCCAAATGCCCTTGTAAACAGGAAATGGCCATGAAAATATGACTGATACATGCAAACAAAAAGGCGTTGCAAGCGGCTGAGGCCGACATCATCAAATATATGGATCTGCATCAAAGGCTGTAATGAAGAGGCCATCTGGGCATGTGGGGGGCTACCTATAGGGCCACCCCCTCATGAGGGTTGAAACATCTCACAACGTAATAATCACAACGTTCCATTATATGTGATTATTACCAAAAGAGATTTTACAATTATCAGTATCATCTGCTGCATCACTGAGCCATCAAGTATACAGATCTTGATCATGCTAAAAGGAGCTGGAGCTGAGAAAAAATCAAGTTAAAGGGCTATAAGAAGTCCATTTTCCTGATCTGAGGCACCAAACAAGAGTGGAAGTTGGAACCAAGGTACACCACCCTCTAAAACTGTCTTCTGGAATGAATGATCTGAAGTCAACAAAAGGAGGTCTTCCATAGGTGAGGCAATAAGGGATCCTCAAATAAGGCACGAGAGAAAATAGTAGAGCGACTGGCAAATTGACACCAGGGATGATGAGTGGATAGACAACTTCCCTTGTTAGAGCATAAAGGTCATGGGTGACCTGGCAGTGACTGACACAATATCATGAGGGATAGGGGATAGTGGGACTGAAGGCCATAATGTGCGACACGAGAGAGGAACCAAGCAATGAAGGATGTAGGACTATAGCGGGATACATAGGGACTCGGGATGGACTCCATGAATGCGATGATGATTCAACTCAAATGCTCTAAACAAGGGCGACTCGATGATGCTTCCACACAGAAAAGGTCTAATGGGCACCATAAAAACATAAGTACATGATGGTTACTCACGAAAAAAATCGACATGAGCATGGAAAAGTATGGAGTGAAAGAGGTGACCCATGTACAAGTGTTTCAAGTGAAGAAATTTGATTTTGAGGAGTGGTGAAGTGACCCTTCGTGGACGAAATGTGTCCTGGTGAAGTATCAAATCACAAAAAAATAACAGATACCCATTTGAGGGCTTGATGAGAGCTTTCCAACGGTACAAACGATCTGTCAAACTGAGCTACGATTTGGCCGTGGCAGGTGAAAGAAAAATTAGGGGTTTCTATTTTAATAAGGCATTTTCTATCCAAATTCACTCATTTGCAAGTGGAGCTGTGGTGAATGTAGAGAGCAGAGAAGGCCCTAAATCTTGCGGCGATCGTAGCAGACAAACCGACCATTGGAATCGGGATCCGTCAGTTGCAGGTAAGAGGCATAACCCTACTCTTTCATTTTAGTGGATTGAAAGTTAATTTTAGGTCCCAGAGCTCAAGAACAGACCCCTTCTCCTCTTCACGGATGGTTCATACTTTTTGGGGAAAAAACTACGACCTGGGTAGCAGGTTTTGGGCAAAAAACTGCTACCTATCCTAGGATTGGGCCTAAAAAATGCGACCTGACAGAGAGGGTTTTTCCTATGATGTTTTTTGGCTGAGAACTGAGTTTTTATGTTTGGATACAGTCTTTCCTATCTGTATACTGAAAAATATGATGGTTTTGTGCAGGTATAGCAGAATTACAGATCAACTAGAGAGAGAGAGACCTGGGCACATTACGGTCGGAGATCCAGGAGGATCAGGGTGTCTGCAGTGCATTGGCTAGGTTTGGGATTCTAAAGTTTGTGGAGAACCCTTTGATGAGAGCTGGAGAGCCCTTATTGGCCCAGATTGTCAGCTATTGGGACCCGGACCATGAGGTCTTTATAGTGCAAGGGCACTGGATTGAGTTGACAGTCTAGGATATATATTTCCTGACTGGTCTCCCACCACTTGGGATGGTAGAGAATACTCAGCCAGTGTTACCACGAGGGTGGAACATCATGGATTTTGTAGAGAAGCATTGTAAACCAGGTCTCCATGTCAAACGGACACAGATACCCATTGGGGATCTAGAGATATTAGAGACCCATGCTGTGGCCGCAGCCATGCTGTGGATCCTGGGCAACTAGGCATCCCACCACTTCACTGGAGGGAAGATGATGCTTGTGGAGAGTGTGTTGAGTGGCACCTACTATGGGTGGGCTGAGATGATGTTGTCATCGTCGAAATGATAGTTGTCTCTATGCAAGCGGCAAGTGAACCATGACTGTGCATATACGACAGTGTTGTGCTCGCTCTTTTTTGAGAAGATCCTAACACTTCGACCTCGCATACAACTCCAGTATGGGGGCCCAAGAGAGCCCAAGATGCATCGGTGGGGGCGACTAATGTGTAGAGGAGGAGGTGGGGCAGTCGGACGGGTGTTCCAACCTGAGTTTTTTGCGCACTGGGATCAAATGCCATTGTACATAGACGACTATCCCTATAGTGGGATGAGTTATTGTGGGGACCTAGACTTGCCATTGCCACCTGGTCGAGTATGGGGGTCTGACGGTAAGTGAAAAATTGTTAATATTTTATGTGCATTGTAAAGTTTCAGAATATTGTATATGGTATTTATTCTTCCACTTTTGATATGCAGATACAACACCGATAAAACCAGCTAGGTATATGGGACGACTTGTAGTATCAGGAACTGCTAGGCCTAGTGGATCGAAATTGCCACAAAATGAGGATGCGGTAGCCCTCCTGGAGGACATCCGTCGTAGATGTGAGAGGCTTTTGACCGGTGTTTCAGAGCACAACTGGTAAGACTTAGAGGACTAGTTCATAGAGACATGTATTGGTCTACCCTTAGAGTGGCGAGGGGTTATGCGAAGCATGGTGATGGCCGGATAGGGGATGCGTGATATACGAGCTGCAGGAGTGGATCCATTGGCTTGGGATCCTCCGGATAGTGATTAGTGTTTAGGGGCAAGTGGTGCCCCCAGTTTTTGAGTTTTTGTAACATGCTATGGGCATGTCATATGTATCAGAGTTGATGGAATCTAAAAAAATTTATATGACACATATTATGGATATGCATCGTTTTGATGGTTTTATGTTATTTTATTGTGTTAAATGCGTGTGCTAAATTCCAATCTAGAATGTTGTTTTCAATGCTATCTACATAGTGATTTTGTGCTCTAGGTACATGACTAAATGTAATGATTTCAAATTCACGCATCAAAAGCGTCACTTGTAAATATCTTCTAAAAAGGATAGGATTGTGCACACCATAAACACCATTCAATTACATAACAAGAAGCAGGGAATCTAAATGAACATGAAGGTGGAGGATGCGATGTGAAAGGGAATCGGATAATAAATCTCGCACTGCATCATATTCGGCCTGATTATTGGTAGTAGTACCAATACATACACTGTTCGAGAGAATAAGCAAATGAAAGGGGGTAAAATAGGCCTAGTCTGCTGAGACTAGATTTTGGGAGTAGCGACTTGCACCATCAAAAAAACCGATATAAGGTGTGGATGAGAGGTCCATCTGAAAGGTGCCACAAGATAATAAATGGGAGGATGATGAAAAATGCTGGAAACCTGAGCGCAAAGTAGAAATTGAATGCACTCCGTGAGAGAGAGTGATCTGGGTAGGATGTCTACTACTCACACGCCTACGGTGAGGTGGAGTGTGGGAGCTACTGAAGGTGTATCTTGTGCTCAAGCTACGAAAGTAATCATAGACACAGATGGTGCCATCCTACTTATGGGTGGGAAAGATGAAGTCAGGGGTGGACAAGGCTTCCATGATGTCATTATCACAATAGAAGATGGAGTGACTAGAGGAAGGGAGACCACATGACGTGGCGAAGCTACTTGACTCATCATCATGAGAAGAAAGGTTCACATGCGCATACTCATGAGGGATGACGGAAGAACAAGCAAATAAGGGATCTACAGATGTTGAGCCCAGGGTGATCACTGAAGGGAGGTCAAGTGAAACAACAGGGGAATATGCAGAGGGAACTTCCACCGAGGGTCTCATGGATGATGATAGGTAGAGGATGGTGGCCGCAGGCTCCGTCATCTCGACATCAGGAGGGGGAATGTCAATGGGAGTGGGTAAATCCTCAAGCTAGCCTGCAACATACTGCGCAAGTACGGGAGAGGAAGATTAGTTATGTTCAACCTCGTACTCCCAAACTACCTCCAAAGAGGCGCGGTAATGCATAAGGTGGGGACAATGGTGGGAATAATGGCCATTAAGATGACACAAAGCATAGGGTTGATTGGTGTGAATATTTTTAGGGTTATTGGCTATAGACGAGGAAGAAACAAAGGCATCAGAGACCATAGACTCAGGGAACACAAATTTAACCATGGGCTTGATACGGGGCAGTTAAGGACAATTATGGGTGGCATGGCCGATGACATCACACCAAGCATAAGGCTTTGGAGGTAGAGGAGAAGCAGGGTCAGTCGGGGTAGCCTTGTCTTTTTATGCCCTCTTTCGAGCTTTGTCCTTCTGTTCTGTTGTACAAAAACAACCCCCCCCCCCACATTTCTAAATTTTTATATTAAATTTCAATAAGAAATAGGTCCCCTTTTATTTTTATATAGGAATAAAGCTTTGAGGAAATCCGATTATCATAGAAAAACAATAAAAAAAATTCATTGTTAAAAAACACACAAAAGCGTCATTTGCATATCGCTTATCCCAAATGTAAATAAACAAATGTGATATCAAACTAATTCTAATTCAATCAAACCATAAGACTTATATCGCATCGGCACAATGTATAAATGTTTTCCTTTCAAAAAGTCTGATGTGATAAAGTAAATCGCAAATAGCAAATCAGAGAAGTATTATATTTCTATATCTTCTTTGCAAAAGCTCCAATGCAATGAGACTTATCGGTAATCACATTTCATATAAGTCATGCTTCATTATGTCGATTTTAGAAACTCCGATGCGATGTAATCTCAATCGCAATCGCATTTCGGTGAAGAAATATAACAATTACTTGTTTTATAAATGTCCCGACGCGATGGTCCCCACCACAATCGCAATCGCATTTCGGCAAAGCCACATTACAATTCAATTCCTTTGGAAAGATCCGATGCGATAAACCATTGGTTATCATTAATTGCTATTAATACTTCACACATATCATTCATCGGCAAATCGCAGTCGGAAGTTCCAATACGTAAACCTTACATCGAGATTTTGATATTTTCGATCCCCAATTTACGACTATCATTAAAGGAAAATCAAACAAATTATGACAAGTAATGTGTGAATGTGACTTTCCTTAAGGGCATTCAATTTTAATACGGAGATAGTCAGTTTAGAATCATGAATAAAATCTTTCACAAAATTGGTCTTAAATAATTTCCTTTTTACTTAATGATGTTTATTCTGACTCAATTTCTTCCCGCTTCTAAGAGGATTTTATCATTTACAGATCCGTAGAACAACAATTGCACTTATCCGTAGAACTGTCGAGACGATACCAGAAAGAGAAAATGTCAAAAAAAATTAAGAAATCGAGAGTTGCTGTCGTCTCAAAGGTTACCATCATGCCAAAGGAAAAGCCAGTAAAAATAAAGCTAATTACGGATACTACGTGCCTGGGTCTTGGAAAGATTTCCTGGGAAGACTTTTATAACTTGCTTGAAGCAGAAAACGCTACAGTTACAAAAGTAAAGGCGATGGTGCTAGATGAAGAATCAGATTTAGATAGTCCCCTTAAAGAACTGACAAACTCTTTTCTGCATAGAATTGCAGCTCGAGAAAATGTATTTCCATACTATGATCTAATACGATGGGTAATAGAAACCACAACCATCACAGACAGAACATTTGTCACAGTTGGAGGAAAGATGTTTGGATCCTTTAGAGCAAAAGACATCAAGGCAATGTATCATCTTCCAGAACCTCAAAACATCTACAACAAAGCCTTCATAGAGGATTTCGCTTCAAGCAATGAAACAGAATCAGACCCTATCAAGCAATGGATACAAGCTCTAGAAAAACATAAGCAAGAGACCTCAAGTATGTATTATGTAGAGTCTCTCACACCTTCGTATTTTTATGCTACTGCCATGATGTGCAGACTTTTTGGGAGTGATAATTCTGCAAGATTTCTATTCAAATGGTACCCCTGATTGAGGCCGTCACCATAAGTTCTGTTATTCTGGATTGTTCAGTCATTCTGTCTGATAAAATATAAAATAAAATTCTAGATTATAGAAGAAATAAGCATACTGGAACTACACCCCCATTTCATTTTTGTGCTTACATTTTAGATGCCTTATGCTTTAATTCTGAGTTTCCTATTTTGGGATGGAAATGGACTCCTCAGGATCCTACTCCTATACACATCTATCATAAATATTTGTGGAAATCCCATTTCAAGAACCATGTATACAGAGTTTTCCATGGCTACATGTTGCCCATTTATCAAGCTATTTTTAACCAACCCCCTCCTCGGCTCTCAGATAAGGAAAAACTTTATTTAACCCTAATTGAAAGTTGGTTCGGGGAAGAAAAGTTCACCTATATCAGGGTATTTGGAAGCATTTCTGAACCTCACATCATGCCCTTATATGTCCCCGATAAACTATTGTCTCAAGAAATAGCTTACCAGTTGACCGAAAAGGGAATGTCCAGAAGTTTAAAGAATTCTAAAAAATTGATGTGGTCTACATTTCCTTTCCAATGTGGAACTTATACCCTCAACGATTTCAATTATGTAGAAAAATAAGCCCTTAAGATAAAATAACTCAAGCTTGCAACTGTTCCCAGTAGGAAATATGATCCAAATAAGGTTGCCTTTAACTTCACCTCTATGGTGTAAGTTGCTAAATTTGAGCATGAAACTAATGATTTTGATGACCTATTTGTCTCAATGGAGAAATTTTCGTAGGTTCATGATTCAACTAAATCAAAGTTTCAAATAGAGGACATGAATAAGTTTTTACATTTTAGAAGCAAAAGACTGCTTACAGTTCCCCTTGACCATTTAAAGACTACTTTACAAGAAGAAGAGAGTACTGAAACAGAACAAAAGAAAGAGGATATAGGTAGAAAAATTGATGTACAGATAGAGAAAGAAGATACAAGCAGCAAGCCTAATGATCAACTTGAAAAAGAGAAGACCAGTGAGAAAGAGGGAGATTCTGCTGAAACCAATATTAATGATCAATTGTTAAAAGAATATGAACAATTTTCTCAACAGATAGGAGACCAGGGCAATTCTCAAATTGATAACATCAACTGTCAAGATATTGAGATCATTCCTGAAAACCCATCCGAAGAAATTATACTAAAAGTTGAAGACATACCCCCTCTAGATGTCTTTTACAGCCCTAAGCATAGAGCTGTAGTAAGAAAAAAAAGAAAGAAAAGGAGGATTGATCAAGGACCACTTTTAACTCCCCAGGTTGAACTAATGAATGTTGTTTGGAAGCACTATGAAGTAGATCCTTCAGAGGATCTAACCAAACTATCCCAATATGTAGGGGCTTATAGTGCAGCCACAATGGATAAAGCTACTGAAGTTACTCAACCGGTAAAACAAAAGGAATTGCAGATAGCATTATTAGAAGAAAGAACAACAAATTATCAACAAAAGATATCACAGTTGGAGTAGCAGTTGGAAGAAGAAAGACTGAGAATTAAGCTACTAGAAGAACAACTGAACATTGAAAAGCACAAGCTTGATCAGTAAAATTTAAACAAAAAACAATAGTTGTCCCAGGAAGTAAAAAAATTGCAGACATTGCTGCAAAATGAGAAAGCTGCTAAGGAAGAGAAAAGTATATTGTTTCAAGAAAAAATGGATAAATTCAAAGATTATCCTAAACTAGACCAGTTCAAAACAGAAGCCCTTGAAATGAGTAAGTTGTTGTCCCAAAAATTGGATGATCTATGCCAGAAAATATCACAAGTTGAACCCTTTTGTGAAATAGTATCATCCCTCATCGACGAAGTAGTCAATACAAGATTATAATTTGAAAGCGCCGATGAGAAGATTTCAGAATTTATCACATGGCAGGAAACAGAAAACAGGGTAAAATTGCAAATCTTCCTAGAATTGAAGAATCGCATAAAGAAATTCTATTTGCTGTGTGGGAACCTCAAATGATCAAAGAAGGACGTGCTACTTCTAGAGAAAGGACTATAGTGAATAATTTGACACAGTTGGTTAATGATAGTCTATATGCAGTAAATTTAATCTCAGATTTCACTCCAGGAAAATTGCCGAAGGTCAAAGAAATAGATACAAGGTGGAAACAAAAATTAATCAATAAAGATCAAAACATCAATAAAACACAGGGAATTACATGGGATGCCTTATGGTCCCTTTTGGTCAAGCCTTACAGTCAACAGATGGCAACCAAATGCCTTTCTAGTTCCATCAATTATATCATCCCAGAACTTTCTGATGCCACATACACCAGTCAACTACACTATTGGCTGAGTCACCCAATTGAAGTGAAAGATATGCTCAAAATCTACCAGCTTCGCACGTTAGATATTATGGAAATCCAATGAACCTATTTTATTGAAGATCTCAATTCTATTTTCGGATCTCCGATGATCTTTCTTAGCAATATTTTTAGTTAATTTATTTTTTGAATTTCCTATTTAAACCCCTTTCAAGAATTTTAGAAGGGGTCCTGAGTTTGTAATATTTTGGGCTTGGATAATACATTTCTGTACTCCTTGACTATCTTATTTTTATAAAAGGATCACATCCTGTAATTTTATGGTGAATTATTTTTGAGAGTTGCATTTCTGTACCTTGAAGATTTCTCTAAGTTAAAGAGCAGGATCGGAATATCAAATTGCATCTAGAAGATATCAAATGCATCTAGTATTTCTATCGATTACATTTATTATCTTTATGTGATGAAATACTCTCATTGAAATTTTCTATCGCTTATGTATACTTGTTTCTAAAATATTTCTTTATCATATCATTTCTGAAGATACAGGAATATCATCTTTCATAGTATGTGTAAATGATATAAATTTATGAGTGCGATGTGCTATTATAACTCTCTTTAATTTATTAAACAAAGTTATCATTATATGATACTGCATCTTTCGTTTAAGTAAATAATAAATTTTCATGGTTATTTGTTTAAATGAAATAATCTTTAAGTCGTATTCATATTTAAATACCCAGGTTAGTTTTAGAGTTATTTATAAGTCATAAATTAAGTTAGACAGATTAGCTTTATTAGTTTTGTTTCATTATCCACTTGCACAAACACCCCATCACCAATCCATTCATTATTAGGAAATTGGTCCTATAAATCCAGTCGGAGCCACCATCCCAAATGGATAGGGAGCTGTTCTAAGGTTCGGACCAGGTAGTTTTCCCCCAATGTTTGAAGCAATGATTTTTTAGGCTTCAACACCTTCTTACCTGAAGCAGTCTCAACAGGAGGTGGTTCCTGTTGAGGTGTCTGAAGCACTGTAACAGTGGGAGAAGTCATGGGGACCGATTAAACTGGGGTCAAAACAAGATAAGGTTTAGGTTGACCAGGCGGGGTAGCGGCTGGAGGATCAAGGTACCAGACGAGAACCCCCAGGGTTAGGTTAGGAAGAGAGAGGGTAGCCATGACAGGTACTGTGTACACTACTAGGGGGGGAGCTAGGAATGGTATCTGACCAGAGGGGTAATGGCCAGGAAAGATGGCTCCAAGATGGTTAAGGTGTGGAGGAACCATTCCAGGAGGGTAAATAGGCTCATGGATACCAGCTGTAGATGACGGGCCAGGAGGAGGAGGTCCAGAAGGCTAAAGCGAAGGACTAGGAGTAGGTTGCGAAGGGCGAGGAAGCTGTTGACTAGTTGAAGCGGGTCGCTTGAGGGCGGCTCGAGAAGATTGCATCATGCTAACTTTCAATGAGCTGGGATTAGAGATAGGAGGAGGAAGACCAGGGAATGTACCAAGAAAAGAGGAGTCTTTGTAGACTTCGGGTGAGACAATGGTCAAAGGATCGACGGCTTGCATATTGGCCACCGAAGAGATGATGGACTCAGGGGAGGTCTGAGACTTTGGTTCGTAATATGTCAACTTGTCAATGGTGACTATATTTCCGTTATGAGGGAAGGATATCTTGTGGTAAACCGCAGATGGGACAGTAAACATCGCATAGGTGTAGCTACGACCCAATAAAATGTTGTAATATAAGGGGGCATCTATGACTTCTACGTGAACGCAAACAGTCTTGCCCGCAAGAGTAATAGGATAGTTGTGGAATAGGACAATGGGATGGGAGGTGTGGCCATCCCATGCTCGAAGAATGATCATGGAAGGAGCCAACTTAGGTGATCCGAGTTGCTTCCAAACTGAAGCGGACATCACACAGGTGGATGCCCCCTCATCAATGATGCACTAGGAAAATTTGGTGTTCCGGATCTTGACTGAGATTTGGAAGGTGACAGAAGCAGGGAGAGGAGGATTTTCTGACCGGTCAACGTCAAAGACAATCAATCGATCATCGAAAGGATCTACAATGCCCATGGAAGATATTATATCTTTTCGTTGTGAAGGGCACGACTGGAGGAGTTCCAGCATTGAAATGGTGGCAGGAGATTGCGCCAAATCATCTACTATACTATACGAATGGGTAGCTTTTCTAGAAGAAGCATTTCAGCGTAGTGGTCCCTTAGAGATCTTGGTATGGACCTTTGCCTTAGGCTGAGGGATCTTCAAGGGACCATTAAGTGTCGAAAGAGGCTCTATAGGGACTAAAGGAGATGGCTCAGAGACATACGTGGTGGGAGGCTTGTTGTACTGACGGGACCGAGTCTGAAGATTGATATCTATGGTTTTAGTTTGGTCAGAATTCATCATGAGAATCTGGTAACTAGAGGTACCAGATGGAAGAGGTTGAGTGGCCACCTGACCTTCAGGTGGTTTGGTAGCCACAAATCCTTGCTGATAGAAAGGATTAGCAAACACAGCTGGCTGACTACGCGCAGCACTAGGAGGGATGGAAGGGGAGGCTTGTTGTCCTTGCAATGTTTCTTTAGACTCCCACATTTGCTTCATCTGTGGTAAAAGAGGACAATCATGCATATAATGACCATAAACACCATAATAAGAACAAGGCTTGTTCATGCCAACAGGCCTGTCCTGCTTGGGCTGAGTACCCCATTGCTCGTTAGTAGTGTTAGGAGCATTGTTTTGTGAATTAGGTCCAGGATTACCGGGAGCAGATTGATTTTGAGTGCCTTTCCTCTTATTTTTGGAGGGATGAGGATTAGTTGCACCTTGTTATGCATACAACTTCTCCTGAGGGTGCGGTGGTTACTGTTGCAGGGGTTTAGAATTCAAGAGAGGCGGAGGTGATAATGCTTGAGGATCTAGAGCACCAGGTTGTGGATATGGATAATAAGGAGGTTGGGTAACAGTGTGGTAAGAAGGAGTTTGGGTAAAAGGAGGAGGCATGCTGTATCTTGGATACATGCTACCGAGAGGGGGGAAATGCAAGAGGTTCTGCCCCCCCTTGAGGAAAAGCATAGCTCATGGGAGGCTGAGCATATGGATGAGAGAGAGCTCTAATGATACCATCGGTGGCATGAGATGCCCCCGATGCGTTGGAACTATCGGGTCTAGAAAGATCAAGTAGACTGATATAAACATAACCCGACTGAGTGTAGATCAGGTCATATTTTAAAGCAATTTGGAGAGCGGCTTCTTTGGTTTGAGGGAAATGAGATGCAACATCTTTTTTGATGGCAGGAAAGAGAGATATAAGGAACCAGTCCATGTAGACACATTCTTCAAAGGTAGGGGTGCATCATAGGCTATTTCTTCTCCACCATTCTTAGACATGATTGGATAGGCGGGTTGCAGATGATTGACAAAAAGAAGTCAAAAGTTTGGTACTCGTGTCATAACAAAGGGGAAGCTAGAAATAATATAGAAAATCCAGAGCAAGAGTCGCAAAGGTGGTATGAGAGGATGAGGCCTAATCAACATACCACTTAGAAGCTTCGCCTATAAGTGTACATTGGAACAACCGAAGATGGATAGAGTCATCGGTAATGGATTTAGACGAACACCACATGTGGAAATATCTAACATGATTTGTAGGATCTTCTCCAGTAAGGGCTTCAAACTTAGGGATGTCCGAAGGGAGCTTGGTTGGAATAGCAGGCCAACTAGCATCATGGTGTATAGGGTCATTGACCAATTGGTTAAAATTGGGAAGACTGAGGCCTACCATATAGGGGAGCAAGGGAGCAGTCGAAGTAGTTCTTGTTGCGGTCCCACTAGTAGTATTCACGGCATTAGGGTCGGGGCCACCACCGGCGTTAGGTCCTGAACCAGACATGGTGAAGGTGACAGGAGGAGAACTGAGGGCGGAACCAGAAGGATAACCCAATGAACCAGAAGAGGGGTCGGAGTGCAGACTCAGTGGAGGACTAACTTGAATCCTACGCGGAGGAGTAAGTCTTCCTACCGGAAACTAAGGATGAAGGAAAAGAAGTCTCCGGGATAAACACCTTGGTGGCGCAATGATGATGAAAAAAACACGGAACAAGGGGAAGATAGACCAACAAGGGTGGAAAGGTGCAAGATCAACTGATTACAATGTCAGAACAAGGGCAGAGAGGTGCAGGATCAATTAATTTCAATGTTAAAGTCTTTTCTTGGCAGTGTTAACCAAGCTCTTCTTCACTTAGGGTGTGTGTGTAAAGTGTGTAAATTTTAATTTTTAAACCCAGACGTTTGTAAAGAAAAATAAAATGTGTGCTATATAACTATAAATAAACCTACAGATAACAGTATATGAAACTGAAATAACAATAAATAAACAGCTAATAATGCAATAATCTAAACCCAAGGAGGTGGGCCTCTCAACCAGTAGTCTGTAGGTGGGAAAAAAAATAGTCAAAACACACCAAAATAGCCAATAGATCTAAGGTTAGGAGGGACATGGATCTAAAGGTGAGATCTGCTGGAAAGTGGAGCAAAAAAAAACAACAAATCAGAGTAAAAATTGTTGTAAATGAGGTGGAAAAAGGCTATCTCCTGGAGGGAAATGGAGTGGACCCTAGAGGAAAACCAAAAAAAAAAAAAAATGAGGTAATTTGGATGGATAAATAGCCAATCTGAAGCGGATCTGAAGGTGAGGTATCAGATCTGAAAAATGGCTGAACACTCGGAAAATTTCAGACAACCTGGAACAGCTAAAACTCTTCCACAAAGTGTGGAGGGTACTGAAGCCCTAGAGGACTAAGGTCCCAGTTAATTGAGTTTTAAAAAAAAAGTACAGGTCCAAAACGGGTGGAGACAGAGGTCAGACAACCCTGAATAGAGGCCCAGACAAACTCAGAAAACTTTCAGAAAAACTCCCGCAAAAATTCCAGGTCGCAGTTTCTGACATGTTTCTTGCTGAGGTCATGGTTTTTGGGCAGATATCTACGCCCTAAAGCTTTAGGTCGCAGGTTTAGGGACAAAAAATGAGACCTACACTTCTGGCACTCTCGGTGGCAGATTTCAATAGAATGTGTCGTCTCAGCTGCGGTTGATGTCTGTCACCTGCGCAATAGGTTCGAAAACACATGGAAGTTAGAATTTTTAATGTTTTAGGGTTTTATAGGTTAAAAACAACATCAAGAAAGACAAAACAAAAAGCTGAAGATAAATCCTAGGGTTTGAAGCAGCTGAATATGCAGGGATCAGAAAAATGACATCGGGCATAATCATAAACTCGTGTGGAGTCACCAATTGTTAGTATGAATCTTAATTGCAAGTGTATGAAAAATGACCACTTTATTTGTGCATAAAAAACAACCCTAAAAACAAATATGGATGTCAATATCTTCAGATCTGTAATTAGGTTATCAAGATAAATGCTACAAAAATCTAAATCTATGCATTAAAAGACATTAAGCAGTAAATAAAAATGAGATTTACTCCATGCATCCAATAGACAAGACAAGAATATGTTGAACGAATTTTATATTAAGGGCACCTGGGAGGAAAACATAGAAAGATGTTACCAGTTCTCCTCAATGGGATGGGTTCTTGTAAGTCCTCATTACTTTATATCTAAAATTCCTCTCTCTTGATGGTGTAGAAAACCCAGGCAAAAATGGAACTCAAAGGGAGCTCACAAGCAAAAAGAAAAATATGACAATGATGGTGGATCAAAGTTAGACCAAAAGTATAGATCCATGGTGATCTTTAGGCAACAAAAGGTGATGAATGAATGGAAAAACCCTTCTATTTATAACAAAATATTGATTTAGTCTAGATATTGGTGCATAATCAAAATATTATTAACCAAATCAAGATCCAACTTTTATGGAATATTTTATTATTTTTGTTGGAGGGAAAAGGAATTTGACTTGGGTCAAATCCCTTTATTTGTAAATAATAATTAAATAAATGATTTATTTATCATTTTAAGGATGTGGTTGAGTAATAATCAAATAAATAATGATTTATTTAATTATTGTGAATAGTTAGTCAAATTATAGGCATATTATTTAAATAAGGTTTAAGAAAATAATAAGATAAATAATAATTTATCTAATTAATTTTCTTGTTTTGGGTTAAATATGACCAAGAATATTAATTAAACTGTTGTTTAACTAATTATTCCTTGAGGAAAATTAAACAAATGTGGATTTATTTAATATTACCTCGTGGGGTTTCTTGTTTAGACCATAAACAACTTAATAAAGGTGTTTTACTAAGTTATTTTTCATAGTTAAAGCAATTTTACTTAAGGTAAAATTGGTCTTACATGGTGTACTTAGGTCCATCTAATAGTAACATGTTAGGTGACCAAAAAATGGTGTAACACTATCAACGAGAAGTCAAGCTCAAATTGCAAGGCAAAGGCCTCACTAGCTACAGATCCTCCAACCTTCTTGTTCTTCTTCTTTTGTTGATAGTTAGTAGCAAAATTCCCATGCTCGTGACAGTGAAAACACTACACCTTGGACATGTCCTGCTTCATTCCATTCTTGGACTCAGATTTAGAATGGAATTTCTTCCCCTTACCCTTCCTTTCCTTGGAATCCAAAGCAAAATCCTCTTTATCTTTATTCTTAGATGAAGATCCATTTTTGGTGTTCCGTCTGAACTCCTCCTGCACCAAATATGACCACAGTCATTCCCAATCTGGAAAATTTTCCCTCCCATTGACCAAGTCTTGATAACCGTGACAACCCTTGGGAAGTCTTAGGAGATCCAAGCTCACCAAATCATCATCAACGACTGTTATTCCAATGATCCCCTATTCATCACAACATTGGACAAACTTTGTTAGATATTCTGGAACAGTGTCGCCCTTTTCCATCTTGATCTTCATGAGTTTATCTTTGACCAAAAATTTCCTATGGTCGTTGTTGCTTTGGAATAGATCCGTCAAAGCCTTCCATATTGCATGTGTTATGGCTTTCCCATGGAGGCTTGAGACAATGTGGTCTTGTACTACCTCCAATAGGATCCTCCTTGCCTTTGCCAGTTTCTTTTTCCATGCATCAAGATTTGCAGCATCTTCCACATTGGGTTTAGGAACATCATTGTCAATGAATTCCTTCAGGCCATTTTCTTTGAGTACTTCCTCCATCCTGTCCTTCCATGTAATATAGTTTGAGTTGCCCTCGATTTCATACTCCAACCTCAAGCTAGTGAAATCCATTTCCATCTTGATTTAGCTATAGCACCAAGAAAGTCTTTCTGCAAATTCAAATTCTATCCTGTCACAGGCTTAGCTCCTGCTTCACTTCTACAATTTCTTGTGCTCTCATACCATGTATAAATTATACAACATGCATGTATATCTTGGATTCACCTGATATAACAATGTACTAAAGTTAAATAATGAATCACTTCTACAAATCTTTTGCGGAATTAAAAACACAATCGCCTATCACATGAAGTAAAGAAGAATCAAATCACCCACAACATAGATAATTTCCCAGGGAAATATTACAACTAAAAAACCCACTATATTCTATTGTATATTCAACATGGATCATGAAACAATTACATACAAAAATATTCTCACAAGATCCCTCCAGTACTCAGCTAATTGTCTCACACTGTCATAAACAAAAATAACCAACACATAGCCAATTCTTAGCCTCTAGTTACAACTAGCACAACTGAGTTTAAATCAAGTTAGAAAGTATACGTCATTCTAACCTGCAAGAGATTTATGTGAGGCACACTGAGGTTTTCAGGGATTTCCCTGCAGTTTTCCCTCATGAAAGCATAGAAGTAGTCGATAACTAGTTTCTTAAGAAACCATGAATCCTTTATAGCCTTGTCATCTACATGACCAACAAGATATATAACTCTGTTTCTTTAGCTTCATGCAGCAATGAAATATCATACTCAAGACTTGGATCTTCATCTGCAGACATAACACTTGTGGGTAGCCCTGATGATGTGCTAGCTCAAGATAGACGCATTGATGGGGCATCGTATTATGTGTATATCTACTCTGCCATTAGGGGTTCCTTAAGGGAGTCAGTGAAACCATTTGAAGGTCCTAATCCTTTAGAATCAACTGATTCATTGTCTGATTCAACATTGATACTCTCATTCTCGAGGGAAAGTTCTAAAGCCTCCTTTCAAAGAAACTTCTCAAGGCTTTCAATAATTCATTGTTCAAAGGCCTCGTAATGTTCCTTGCGAATGTATTTGCACCCATATCTAGCCACACATCTAAACATGTTATAGTCCCTTCGAAAAATTATCCTAAAGAGAAAATGCTCATATTATGGCACAACAAGAACTGGTACATACTTTATACAAACATGTAGAAATTATATAACATGCATGTATATCTTGGATTCACCTGATCTAACAATGTACTAAAGTTAAATACTAAATCACTTCTACAAATATTTTTCGAAATTAAAAACACAATCGCCAATCACATGAAGTAAATAAGAATCAGCTGACACAGAACAAAGATAATTTCCCAGGGAAAGCTTACAACTAAATTCACACTATATTCTATTGTATATTCAACATGGATCATGAAACAATTACATACAAAATTCTTCTCAAAAGAGCCCTCTAGTAATCATCTAATTGTCTCACACAGTTATGAACAAAACTGACCAACACATGGCTAATTCTCAGCCTCTACATAGCCTGCCTTGCTTGCACATTCCCTGATTAATGCAATCCCTAAAATATAGGAATTCTTTCTTTCCTTGACTGTGCAAGTAGCATGGGAACTCCAATGGGTGTTTGGTTGCATGTGTGCAACCCAATAATCCTACAACTAATAATCAACTTCCCTTTCACCTATAACTCAACTAAGTCTCCACTGGATCTGACATGCATGTAGCTAATAATACTAAATCCTCAGGTGCATGTGAGATCACTAATTGTGAATTAATTAATATTTAATTCAATTGATCTCTCACTAGTGTATCTTTAGTTACAACTAGCACAATTGATTTTAACTCACTTAATTGAGTTAAAATGATTACAATATACATTAACTAATGCACGATAGCACTTCGAACTCTGTTACAACTAGAATTACTCTACATGCTTCACGAACTACCTCTAACTTTAAATCCACTAGCTAACTGATTTTATCACTTTCAGTTAACTATTTCAAGTTTACATTGAGAATAGATTACATTTTATTGTCCATATTAATTAAGGGATAGCTAAAATAGACATGCACCCAAAAATAGCACTGTGGGCCCCACCATAGTTTAGGTGCTTAATGAAACTAGGCGTGGATGCTGAAATGTTCTTATTGAATCTCAACAAAAGGATTTTGAAATTTTCTTGTTGAATCTCAACAAAACAAATAAGATGATCGAATGTACTGATAGAAGGATTGTTAAAAGCTGCCCAAAAAATGTAGGTACTCCACAGACTAGTTCACTATAAACTAACCCAATTCCTGGGACTCATATTGTCCCAAGGTTGGATCCTAATTCTAACATCAAATCCATTAACACCTTTTTCCTCACTTCACTTTGATACTTCAGAACAATTCCATAGTTCCAAATGTACATCACAAGAAGGAAGCAGGTGGAAAAAACCAGAGGAAAACAACCGTCTTCCCCAATTTCATCAAAATTGCAGAAAAATAAGTCCGTTCAATTGATCCAAATATAACAGGAAAGCTAATCGCAAGGATTATATTTTTTTTCCCTTATAAGAACCATGACAAGGGTCGCTAGGCTTGTAGTCACCATCATCACCCCTACCTCTTCAGTGCCATATGCATTTGATATCTTGGTGGTGCTCCAAAAACATGCACATACCAAGACACACTTTATCATTAGGAACCAGTTGAGGATGGGAATGTAGATCTGACACATGAAACACCAGGATGTGTGAATTATTTGCAATCTGGGAAAGAATCCCAGGGCCATGGACATTTTAATACATGAAAATGTCGTCGAGATCCTTTCCTGGCTTGCAATCATGGCAGAAACAGTAGCTATCACGAAGACTGGCCAGAAAAGACCATATGGAATTGAAGCATAGAATACCTTCTCGACCATAGAGGGATGCTTCATAATATATACAGCTTGACCCATGTAAGCCAATAGCAGACATGGGAATACTACACATGTGAAGGCTATCTGGATGGATCTTACTGAGAAGTGACCCAAATCAACAAACATAACTTCAGCTCATGTTATGCACAACGCACATCCTCCTAGGTACATCTATGCTTTGATAATGTTCCTATTGAAAAAGTAATGGATATAAACTGGATTGAAATCCCCTAAAATTTTCATGTCATGTGAAATAATATTGTAAATTCTGATAGAACCAAGAGACAAAAGCCATATCATGAGTGCCAGAGTAAATGTCATGGCTACTTTTCTTGTACCAAACTCTTGTATGCTGAACAGGATCATGAGAAACCTGATTAACACAGTGAACACTGTGTCTTCCATAAAGCTAGATATTCCATCTTGCAGGCCATTCACTGCAGACATGACTGATATTGCAGTTGTAAGTATTCCATCCCCAATTACTCTGTAAGTATTGAGGAGAACCAAGAGTAGTAGTAGGGTCTTCAATTTTGTACTTCTCTCACATCTTTCCTCTTGAGAATGCAACAAGATGATGAGCTTAGTGAAAAGAGTCACCTTCACTAGGTGGGCCCACAGGCTATTTTTGGCGCAAGTCTAATTTTAGACTATGTCTATTTTTAGACATGTCGATCATATTCTATGAGTTGCAGGATGCTATTTGTGGATGGTTGGTCAAGTTGGAAAATTACATGGACTTCTATTTTTAGACATATTGGGCGGAATCTATTTTTAGATTGCCAGTCTAAAAATAGATATGTCGAATATTATTAGCTCTTAATAATATTTGGACTCTAAACATTATCTTATTCTCTTGGAGCACTTCAGTTAAGTGCACAGATGTGGCACAGGAGCTGACAGAAGGAATTACGCTATTTCTGAGGGTTAACTAGAGATATTGCATGGAGGACTTTAGTTAGAACTCATGTGACAGAGTTTGGTGGAGTTGTAGAAGTAGTTGGTGGAGTTGTATTTAGTTTAACTCAATTAGACTCAGTTGAGCTAGTTGTATCTAGTCTAACTAATTGATACACTAGTGAGAGTGGAGTGAATTAATTAATAATTAATTCACTAAATATTAACTCATTAAGCAACTGAAGAATACATCAGTTAACTACAGTGCATGGAAAGTTCAGTGGAGACCAGTGGAGAGGTAGGTGAAAGAGCAAGTGTGAATATTAGTTGTGACTATAGTGTTGCATGATTTTGCACCAAACATTGATGGAGATGCCAATGAGGATTGCGTGAGAAAGTCTGGGGAAATTTGAGTTCATTCAAAGCCATTCTTCAGCAGGGATTGCACAGTAGAGGCTGGCTAGCAGGTGGCAGAGATCGGTGCATGGATTTGCAAGATCAGGACCTGATTAGTGTGTAGCGATTGGATTGTACTGAGAGCTTGTGATAAGCTTTTTATGATGATTGTTACATGATCTATATGACATATATTATATACAGATAGTTGGGGTTTTCAGCTTCAGGCTTCCATGTTAAAAAAACCGTGTTAATGTGTGTGAATTTTTATGGTTTCATGTGTGCATTGTAATTGTCTTTATTTCCGCATGTGATGATCAATGGTGGAATAGATTCTGTATTGTGAATGAAGTTAAAATAGTGTGTGATAAGGAGAATCTTGGATGTATAATGCATTATTTATATAATTTATACATGGTATCAAAGCATTGATCATTGGAGAAATTGAAATTATTGAAACAGTTGAGTTTTGTGCTGGTGGAATTCGAATTTGCAGCAAAGTTTTCTTGGTGTCAAGTTGAAATCCCATTGAAATTTCTTTCAACGGATTGCGATTGGAGTATGCCCTTGAGGGTAGATCGAATTATATTGCATGGAAGGACAAGATGGAGGCGGTGCTAGAGGATAATGGGTTGAAGGTGTTCATAGATGTAGAAATTCCAAAACCTGCTTCTAGTGATGCAACCACGCTTGATGCATGGCAAAAGAAGACAACAAAGTGTCGAAGAATTATGTTGGAAGGTGTGAAGGATCACATAGTGTCCAGCCTTCATGGTAAAGCTAGTCCAGTCTTGATGTGGAAAGCTTTGACAGACTTGTACCAAAGGCATAAGCAACTAGAGGAAGTTGGCGCTTAAAGACAAACTCAGAAAAATAAAAATGGAGAAAGGCGACAGTATACCCAACTACCTCACGAAGTTTGTTCAGTGCAGGGATGAGCTGGGAAGTGTGGGGGTTACTATAGATGAAGAGGACTTGGTGAGCTTGGCTCTCCTTGGGCTTCCGAAGAGTTGGCACTCCTACGAGGACTCTGTCATTGGTCGGGAGAAACTGCCAGGATGGGAGCGACTTTGGTCAGATCATGTGCAGGAGGAGATAAGGTGGGGTACCAAGGATGGATCTTCATCGAAGAATGAAGATGAAGAAAATTGCGCTTTGGCTACCAAAGCAAGGAAAGGGAAGGGCAAGAAAAAATCTTCTCAATCTAGTGTGAAAGGCAAGAAGCAGGACATGTCCAAGGTGAAGTGCTTTCACTATCACCAACACGGACATTACGCCACTAATTTTCCACAGAAGAAGAAAAATAAGTAGGTTGCTGGATCTGTAGCTGGAGAGGCCTTAGCCTCATAGTTTGAGATGGATTTTTCGCTAATTGCATGCTTGGTCTCAAGTGATGGGATCAGTGTGGTTTCTTGACAGTGGTGCGTCTTTCCATATGACTAGAGACAAAGATTTGTTTACTGATCTGTATGAGAAGGATATTGGAGTGCACATCGAGATCGGCGATGATAGTAGATACAGTGCGAATGGTATTGAAAACATTTCCTTTGAAGGAGTCTGGAAAACCTTTCATCTTGAAGGATGTCATGCATGTTCTAGGATTGAAGAAGAATCTGATCTCTATGGCGATGTTGGAAGACAAGGGATATGATGTTGTCTTTAGCGAGGGAAAGGATTTCCTGCGCAGTAAGGAAACTGGTGAAACCCGGAGGATAGGGGTTTGAGTTAAGAACCTTTATTAATTGCAGGCAGATGGCTGCGCAATAATGGTAGGCAAAGCAAAAGGAGTGGTGAGCCGGGATGAGGGCGAGTTGTGGCACAGGAGATTGGGCCATCTTCACCATGGTGCTTTGAAAATTTTGCAGCAGATTTGTATCGAGCTTCCCAAGGGTACACTTGCGCAGTCAGATCAGTGCAAGGGATGTACTTTGGGAAAATTTGTGAAAGCCACCTTTCATGAGAAGGATAGTTGCGCCACGATGATCCTTGAGAGAATTCACATAGACATGTGTGGACCTTTCTCAGTAGCTTCAAAAACAAAGCATAGGTATTATGTGATCTTTGTTGATGACTTTTCTCGTAAGTGTTGGATCTTCTTCATGCAGAAGAAGAGCGAGACATTCTCAAAGTTCTGTGAGTTCAAGGCACTAGTTGAGAAAGAGTCAGGGAAGTAGGTGAAGGCTCTTAGGAGCAACAATGGTGGTGAATTCATCTCTGGCGAATTCAAGGACTTTTGCAGCACAAAAGAAATTCGAACAGAGCTCATAGCGCCTTATAACCCACAGCAGAATGGGGTCGCAGAGCTGAAGAACATAATGATCGTGGGTGTTGCACGGGCGATGTTGCATGATCAAGGCCTTCCCATACACTTGTGGGCTGAAGCTTGAAACACTGTGGTTTATGTGCAAAAATGTTGTCCTCGTAGGATACTTGGCATGAGTACACCCGAAGAGGCATTTTTTGGTAAGAAGCCTAATATTTCTCATTTGAAGATTTTTTGCTCACCTGTTTACATTCATGTGACGAAGGATGCTAGGAAGAAGCTGGAGCCGACCGCAGAGGTTGGGATATTTTTGGGGTACATAGAAACACCCCACAACTATTGTGTGTATTTTCCAGACAGTCAGAAGACTATTGTGCGATAGGATATCAAATTTCATGAGGAGAAATCCATGAAGTGTTCACTTGAGAGGGAGCTACACTTGCATGCAGATGAGGAGCTATTAGCTCCTAAGGATGAGCCTCAGGATGTGGATCAGCCACAAGAGGAGGTTCATGGAGTGGAAGAAACCACTCATGCAGCGCCAACCATCAAAGGGCGGAAGCGCACTACAGAAGCTGAGCAACTGAATCAAGATGCAGCGTAGAATTTAGGAGCCCCTACATCACAGCGCAGACAGAGACAGTCACCTAACCGATATACTGGATACATGGCTTTGATGAGCAAGTGTATCGTAACAGAACCATCTTCTTTCTAGGAAACTGTGGAGGACCTTGCATGGGTAGATGCCATGGTAGAAGAGTATGATTCGATTGTCAGAAACAGTGCATGGGAGATTGTCCCAAGGCCGGAAGGGAAATCAGTGGTAGGTTTGAGATGGATCTACAAAGTGAAGCAAGCTGCTGATGGGAGAGTCGAGAAGTACAAGGCAAGATTTGTTGCCCGGGCTTCTCACAGATTGAGGGGATCAACTATGAGGAAACCTTTGTACTTGTCACAAGGTATTCTTCTATACGGACTATCATTGCTCTCTCAACGTAGATGGGGTGGCACATTCATCAGATGGATGTGAAGACTATGTTCCTCAATGGAGTCATTGAGGAGGAGGTGTACATAGAGCATCCCGAAGGTTTCAAAATCTTCAGCAGCGAGTCGCATGTGTGTAGGCTCAAAAGAGCGTTGTATGGGCTGAAACAAGCACCTCATGCTTGGTACACACAGATAGACAGTTATTTCACCGGACTTGGATTCTCCAAGAGTGAGGTAGATCCGAAACTATACCAAATTGTGATGGAGGGTAAGTTCTTGATCATTGTACTTTATGTAGATGATTTGATTCTGACAGGTGATGAACTATTGATACACTCATGCAAGGCTGATCTTACAAAGGAGTTTGAGATGAAGGACTTGGGCCTCCTTCATTATTTTTTGGGATTGGAAATTTGGCAGTGTGATGATGGACTGTTTGTGTCTCAAGGTAAGTATGCTCGGGAGATACTGGAGAAGTTCAACATACAAGGCTGCAAGCCTATCGACACTCCTCTTCCTGGTGGTTGGAGGAAAGAGGATGCTACATCAGCAGAGGTATTGGATGCCACTGTTTATCGACAGTTGGTTGGGTCGCTTATGTATCTAGTCAATACAAGACTATACATATTCTACGCTGTTAACCAGCTTTCACAAGCTATGGTTAAGCCTACCAAGCTCCTTTGGAAGGCATGCAAGCATGTATTGAGATATCTCAGAGGCACATCGGGATATGGGTCTTGGTACAAATAGGAGGATGAGTTGAGGCTGCATGGCTTCACGGACCGGTATCATCATATTAGAGATTGTGTGCAGCGGAAGATCATATTAATTTCTTACATTCCTACAGAGGATCAGGATGCTGATATCTCGACGAAGGTGCTCACCAGGAGAAAATTCGAATACCACAGGGGCAGGATCGGGGTGGCATATAATCCCTATCTTGTTGAGAGGGAGTGTTGAGATTGCAACAAGATGATGAGCTTAGTGAAAAGAGTCGCCTTCACTAAGTGGGCCTGCAGGCTATTTTTGGCGCAAGTCTATTTTTAGACTATGTCTATTTTTAAACATGTCGATCATATTCTATGAGTTGCAGGATGCTATTTGTGGATGGTTGGTCAAGTTGGAAAAATAGATGGACTTATATTTTTAGACATATTGGGCGGAATCTATTTTTAGATTGCCAGTCTAAAAATAGATATGTCGAATATTATTAGCTCTTAATAATATTTGGACTCTAAACATTATATTATTCTCTTGGAGCACTTCAGTTAAGTGCACAGATGTGGCACAGGAGCTTACAGAAGGAATTACGCTATTCCTAAGGGTTAACTAGAGCTATTGCGTGGAGGACTTCAATTAGAAATCATGTGACAGAGTTTGGTGGAGTTGTAGAAGTAGTTGGTGGAGTTGTATTTAGCTTAACTCAGTTAGACTCAGTTGAGCTAGTTGTATCTAGTCTAACTAATTGATACACAAGTGAGAGTGGAGTGAATTAATTAATAATTAATTCACTAAATATTAACTCATTAATCAACTGAAGAATACATCAGTTAACTACAGTGCATGGACAGTTCAGTGGAGACCAGTGGAGAGGTAGGTGAAAGAGCAAGTGTGACTATTAGTTGTGACTATAGTGTTGCATGATTTTGCACCACACATTGATGGAAATCCCAATGAGGATTGCGTGAGAAAGGTTGGGGAAATTCGAGTTCATTCAGAGCCATTCTTCAGTAGGTATTGCGCAGTAGAGGTAGGCTAGCATGTGGCAGAGATCGGTGCATGGATTTGCAAGATCAGGACCTGATTAGTGTGTAGCGATTGGATTGTATTGAGAGCTTGTGATAAGATTTGTATGATGATTGTTACATGATCTCTATGACATATACTATATACAGATAGTTGGGGTTTTTAGCTTTAGGCTTTCCCGTTAAAACAACTGTGTTAATGTGAGTGAATTTTTATGGTTTCATGTGTGCATTGTAATTGTCTTTATTTCCGCATGTGATGATCAATGGTGGAATAGATTCTGTATTGTGCATGAAGTTAAAATAATGTGTGATCAGGAGAATCTTGGATGTATAATGCATTAGTTATATAATTTCTACATTTCCTTGATTCTTAATTATCTTTCCAGTTCCGGGGTGGGAAAATTGAGCTTGAAACTAGATTTTTTTTTATCTGATAGTTGCTGGTTGGGGAGCAGACTGACCTTTGCATATCTGCAAATCAAAGAGTATAAGGAAAATGGTCCCCTTCACCATTTTCATTGGCTTTGAGCACAATGAACACACATTTAGCCAAAGTAATGAGGGCTATTGTGTACATCACTAAAGATAATTCACCCAAAACATATTCATCTCCTTTGAGTATGAGCCTGGCTGAATACATTGGTGTAAACATATAAGAGGATGGTACCCATATCACCATATACCGTCAAGTGTTTGGAATTCCAAGTCGAGCGTCTATTGTAATGAAAGGTCCTTATCATGGCCCTCCATGGCCTCCACGGCCTCCACACCTCCACGGCCTCCACATCAAAGGAATCCTCTCTCTTGGTCTTCCGAAAGAGCCTGCGCTTGATTTTGTGTCCAGTCTGATCATCATCAACAAACCACCTTCGGGATTCCCCTTCCATTTCACTTCCATCAACCCACATGTACTCTGATGATAGTAGTGACTTTGAGCCCTCACTGATCCCATCCCTGTCTTGCTCATCCATCCCAAACATCGATATGATAATGGGGTTGACAATGAAAAGAATGATACATAAAAGAGAAATCAATAAAAACTTAGGAGAATCCCCATGACTGTTTATAAAAAAATCACAAGTTTATCCTCCAGAGAAGCAATTTCTGCATTCAAAGACCACAATTCAGTAAAAGCAAGAGCTCAATCTCATAATTTTATCATCCACAGAAACATCTCTTGCATTCAAATCCCACAATACAGCAAAATAAAGAGCTCAATCTCTTCAACCCACATCGTAACATCATAGTACACATCCAGATTTCCATTGAAATCATGAAAATCCTCAAACCCAAATGAATTTTTCTAATGTTTTATATGAATATGTTACCATCCTTCGACCAGAGTGGTTTTCCAATTCTTACATCAGAAATATTCTCTGAGGTCACGTTAATACCAATAAAATTATACAGAGTGATAACTAGCAGTTATGAAACAAGCTCGACACACTCGAATCTCAGCTGAAGCAATATATGTTATAAAGATGATAAGTTTGTGGAAGATGTTTATTGTACTTTCGTTGGATTATTGAATATTATATCATAAATAGCTTATATTAATTTAGGTGATGATGGTTTCATTATAGAATGTTAAAATATTATTGTCCTTATCCTTCATTATCAATAGTAGAATATTTTTTAGTGCAACAATGCTCTACTCCAACTAAGAAAATATTAAATCATATATACAATTTTTTTCTTTTATATAATATTAATTGTTTAGCAATTTAAAAATTAAAGTGTTGATTGTTTATCTATTTGTAAATTAAAATATAAGTGGTGATTTTAGAAACAAGGAAATATCTGCAAAGAAAATAGCCATTTTTATAAGAGTTTTTTTTTTACCATTAATACAAAATCTAAAAGTATGTAATATTTATTCTATGATTTTTTCTCACAAATTTTGTTAATCCTTTCATTTATATTCTCTATATTTAGTTACTTTTCTAATATTTTTTTTTGACTACTCAAATTTATGTTCTTTCGATGTGACTTATTCTCACTAGTTAACAAACATGGTATTAAAAACTCACAATAATGAGATAATGTGTGCTACAATATCTCAAACTATATGTGACTTATTCTCACTAGTTAACAAACATGGTATTAAAAACTCACAATAATGAGATAATGTGTGCTACAATATCTCAAACTACTCTCTCGTGACTTTTTCTCACTAGTTAACAAACATGGTATTAAAAAATCACAATAATGAGATAGTGTGTACTACCATATCTCAAACTATTCTCTCGCCATTTAGATGTAAATACTCGTAAAATTATCGTTTCAAATTGTCTATAAATATGATTTTTTTTTATATATATGAATAAACCATTAAAATGTTATGAATAAAATGCATAAAATAAAAATTCTTAATTTTATTTTTATATTTTGCAGAGCGAATATATTTTGAATTGTCAAAATTTAGATTTAAAAAAACATTATACAAAAATAACCTCTCTTAACCCAAAAAATCACTTAAATCAATCTCCTATATCATAAAATATTCTAAAAAATGAGATTTTCTATACTTTCCGAATTTAGTATTTTGTCAAATATTGAAAATTGTAAAACATAATATATACCTTAAAAAGAAACATGTTATATATCTTCAAGGAGAAACATATAATGGTAATGCAAAATTTAAAAAGATATTAGATGCTTGGGCTTATTGGATGGTATAGAAAAAAATTCACACGTTTTTTTTGTGAGATATGGGAGGTAAACATGTTAAGGTTTTTTTAATAAATATAATATTTACAAAATAATGTTATTTATGTGTGATTCATTTTTCATTTTTTGTGATTATGAAAACTGAAAATTCAATGTTTTTTTCATTAATGCATACATATTTCATTATATAATTTCATATAAAAAAATCATTCCAGAGTCGATAGTAATAAAATTGAAGAATATATGGTACAATGTTATATTTAAGCCAGATATGTAAATATGATGTTTGAATTTTGTTTTTCATTTTAAGACATTTGGAGGTAATGTTGGAAAGGCCTTTGAGAAAGGATTGTCCTTGATTTTCAGAAATGGAGTTGTTCCATTCCACCTATATGTCCCAGTTGAGCATCGAAGGGGGAGCTCATATGTGTTTTTGGATGTTTTCTTTATAGCTATTTTCAACACATATCCATAGAGTCCCCATGCCATTGATGTGAGTTACTAATAGATTTCTGAATTTCAAGTCATACCCTGATAGTGAAGGGGAAATTTATGAAAACATGCGGGATGTCCTCAACATCTTCTGTGTAAAGTGGGCATCTACTGGGCACAAAGGAATACCTTTTTTTAAATATATCCCATGTTGGAACTTTTTTTTAAGGAGCAACCACATGAATAATTTATTTTTATGCGATAGTTTTGATTCTAGATCTTTTTTACCCACTCGGGAGGAGGGTAAGCCTGAGGTTGATGGGCTAAATACAAATAACCAAAATTGGGATTGTAGCTACTTAAGGGGGTGTTTTACCAACCCAAAGTGTCTTTAGAATTTGAGAGAGATACCAGATTATGACTAAGAGTTTCAATATATTTGTTCCATTCTTTAGTTAGATCCTCTTCCAATATTAGGTCAACAAATTGCCTCCAAGCTGAGAGATTCATCAGAACTATATGATTAGAGTCCTGATTTAATAAGAAGATTCCTTTAGTGTGAAGTAGCTTGAATGAATTGATCAAATAGTAATTGAGAATCCCCACAACCTATTCAGGGATATTTCCCTACAAGAAGTTTTGTATCATCTCCAATTTGCGATCTGAGACCTTGTAGTATGACTAAAGTGTAATTTTTACGAGCTTTCCAAACCAATGATCTAAAGGCTGGAAATCAACTTGGAGTATGAATCCAATTCATTGTTCAACAAGGGTAAATATATTTGTTTGCTATGACTTGTGGCCACAACCCTGTAGCTTGAATCAATTTCCAGACACCTTTTTTAGCAAGATCCTTAGAGAACCAAATGATATTTTTTAAGCCCCATCCTCCCATTTTCTTTGGAATGGTTATGAAGACCATATTGTAAGTGAAAATGGGTGACAATCTTGTTCCCCTACCCACAAGTATCTGAAATAGATTTGTTTAATTTTGTGTATTATTCCTAGAGGAACACCAGCAAGCAATGCCCAATAAACAATAATTGCTTCTATTACTGCCTTATAGAGTATTAATCGACCCGCTTTGGAGAGCTACCTATCACACCAATGCCTAATTCAAAAATCTATTTTTGCAACAAAAGAATTGCAAGGTAAAACAAGTCTAGTGTGTGCTAGATTTGTTTTTAGGATAGACAAAAGCATTAAAGGGTAGAACATATCTAGCACATGCTAGATTTGTTTCTAGCACAAACGAAACATTGCAGGGTAAAATAAATCTAGTGCACACTAGATTTTTTTATAGCAGAAATACACTGCATTGTAAGGTAAAAAAAATCTAGCATATGTGTTGGAGCGGGGTCCCCTGAGGCACAAGTTCCAATGATATTTTTTGTATGTTTATAGGTGTGCGCTGCGTAGATGTAGTCAAAGAGATTTTTTCCCCAATTTTGGACATAGTTTAAGCTTAAATGTAAACTATGGGCCTCAAACCATGTTGAGACCATAGTATCTGCAAGTTAGGCGTATTATAAATAAATAGCATTTTTCTAAGCTAAGAAGTGAAAGAAGTGATATGTGATATTGATATTATGATATCTGCATCTGTAAGGGTTTTTGGGTTGGGTAAAAGGCTCCTACTAGCTGTGTGCGCGAAGACCTAGTCCTGGCTGTATGTAGGCTCCGCTGGTTGTGTGCGCGGAAGGGATTGTAAGGGTTTTGTAAGGGTTTTTGAAGGAAAGTTGATGTATTAACAGATCCGAAGAATTAATAGAAGGAATAGTTTGGCAAATTCTCTGTTTTATGCATATAACTGTTTTTTATGCTTATTATTATGCTTAGATGAGATTACACTGTCTGTTTACTTATTGAGGAATGCACGGAATTAATATTTTTATGCATGAGTATTGACATCTATTATGTATTACATTGATTAGATCAAGATCTGGTTTTGATTGATTGTCTGCATTGAAGAAAACCCTATTTCTATGATACTAACTATGTGGTTCTATTATAGCTATTGCGCACATCTGTATAAGATCAATTAAGGTTTTTTCGAGGACCACTTGATTAAATTCTCTCTCAAGGTGCGAAAACCTAGTTCCAACACCCCTCCATACTACTTCGGGTGAGATTTTGGTCTGTGCATGCAGAACATTTCTGGAAGGGCCAATAGTTAGAGGGTTTTTTGGCCTATCCATAAACTCTGAACTTGGGTGAAGACCCCTCAATCGAAAAAATGGTTCTATTTCTGTGACCGAGATTATCATTTTGAGGGAGATTTGATGTTGTGGCATCCATCGTGCAACAAACTACAAGATTGGTTGGATAGAAATATCCTTGAATTTGCTCTGCAAGAGAATAAAATCACTAAATTGACTAACAAACAATGGGTACAGAAGTATATTTATACCGAAGTGCATGAAATTTTGTTCTGTTCCTTTGCGCACAAACTTCAGGAGTGGTTTTCATGATTGGTTGAGTTCCATCACTGCATAAATGATGACGTAGTCACTGAATGGACTCCTGAATTGATCCAACAAGTAGAGGAATTTGATAATAATATCAATCATGCAGTAGATCATTGGATCGATCGCCTTCTGGGTGGATTTGTGACTGTATTTGTGGTTGAGCAATTTGTGTCATATTCTGAAGCTGAAAGAAGGTTTTTCAAGGGCCCTAGAGGTAAGTTTCTACACACATTGAAGTTATTACTCAAAATTATATTCTGTGAAAAGGGTTTCCTATGTGAACATATTGCTTGAATGCATCAAAGAGGTTCAACTAAGCGGAGTGGAAAAATTTACCGAGAAGACTCTGAAGAAGTCCTTTATAGCCCTTTGAATCCTAGTTATGATAGTGAACCTGAAACAGAAACTGCTAGCTCAAGTGACTCTGAAGAAGAAATCTAGTCATATTAGAAGCCCTTGAATCTGTTTCCTACTCCATCCACTCTAATTATGAGCTCACATTGTCAATCACCTACCCCGCTGCGCAGTCCATATATACCTCCACCCCCAACTCCTCCTGAAGTAGATATGGCTGCGTCCATGAAGTTACCTAATTTCAGAGGCATTGGTAATGAGGACATTGATCACTTCTAGTTTGTAACTGAGGCTGTATGGCAGGCTCAACAAGTAAACAATATTGATATCAGAAAATCAGAGCTGGCTACTGCCTTCCAAGATCACGCTGTAGACTGATACATTAGGTATGTGCAATAAAACCCTAATTCTACTTTGGAAGAAATTAAAGTATCCCTAAAAGATAATTTTAAGAAACCTAAGTCATATCTGCAACTGGTGACAGAGATTAAGGATATCTATCAAGAACTTGATGAATTTTTATGGGAGGCTAATCAAAGATTGAAGCGCACCATCAGAGATGGTGGATTTGTGATTGATGATACTCAGCATAAATAATGGTTCATCTGCTATGTATGTTATCACCCTAGTAATTCTTAGGTCGTGGGATTTTGGTTTATAGTTAAAGAAAACCAGGGGTAACCAAGAACCTCTTTTAGAATTTAGGATCTAGCCTTCTTGAGTTCTGGAGAGGGATCTCTCCTTAAGATTTAGCTTTTTTTTGTAATGGATTTTAGGCTAGCTATGAGTGGACAATTTGGTTTGATTTTCTAAATGTTGGTGCGAATAAAGGACTACAAGGGAAACCGTAGAAAGATCTACCTAACCATTGGGCAATGGAGTCAAATTTATAACAAACAAGACTAGAAAACTAAGGTCAAAAGAACAAATATACTAAGGGCAAGATAGATGATCTTCAGAGGGTTTGAAAAGGCTATTTTGATGAAATAGTATGATCTGGACTAAGGGAAGTTAAGAATCCTTAGATCACAGAAAAGGAAGAGGGAAATTGAGTTCAAACGAGACTAAAGAGATATTAAGAATTCTAAAGTCTAGAAATCAGCAAAAAACATAAACATGAAAACTAGTAATAACAGAGAGCTTTTTACACTGATTCTGTAATACCTTTTCTAGTTATTCATTTAAGATGGAAAATAGCACAAGATGTATGAATGAAACTTAAAGAAATAAACAATGAAAACTAGAAGATACAATACTCATCTGATCAGCACAAGGATCATTAGTTATGATGTCTATTTGCTTTAGTTTCCAGCCTGCTGCTTCAACTTAACTCACATAAAATCCTAATGTTTTCAACAAAAAAGTCTATAGTAGTCTTGATAATTTTTATTCCACCAAAATACTTTGAAAGATGAAGTATTTATACAAATAAATTTCTTACAAAATATCTCAAAATTTTGAGAGAATATCTCAAGAGAAAATAGGAATTATTACATAAGAAGAGGGACAGCTGCAAAATAGATGGGCAAGCTGTCCTCTTTTTACAAGAAAAATAGAATAGTTTATCTACTCAAACTGATTTTTTGTTTAGCTGGAAGTATTGTTGGCACTTGGAACATTATCTTGTGGAAGATGACTTGTAGTGTACTCCACCTCTTTCACATTCTACCCTAATACTCTTTTAATCTACTTTCTTTCACTGTTTACTGCTATGAATTAAAAATAACCAACAGTAACTCTTGTTTTTACTGATACACTTTGACCACTGATACTCTTTAACCACTGATTTTTCATCTTGATATACTTTGACTGCAAAATTTCATAGTAAATCAGTGAATTCCTGCCATTGCTCTGCACTGGGAATTTTCATGCTCTTAGGCTTTCTGTAACATTCATCTGCTTCTATATACTTTGCAAAATTGGGCTTTACTATGAAAATATGTTTGATTTAATTTTGCAAAAGGAACAAGTTTTCAAAATATTCCAAAATGACTTTACCAGTAGGAGACCCTTGAGGTAAAGGTTTTTTGACCTGCTCTTTGGCATATGCGTTGATTTTGTTATCATAATATTTTTGTGGCATCAACTTTTCATTAAATGCATGAATATCTGGTAAGCCTGCTTCTAATAATACTGTGTATTTGGCCCAAAATTTTTTGATTGCCAAGTTCATATCCTTGCACCTGTCTTCCAAATTATTCATCATGTTTCTCTTATTCAGGACCTTTTTGATTTGAAGTATACTTTCAGTGCTATCCTGAATTTTTAACTCTTCAAGTTCTTCTCTATGTTTTCTATTCAGAAATGTAATAAGTCTCAAGGCTCGAGCATGCTTATCAGCCAGTTCTTCTTTTGTCCTCTGTATTTCTATTTGGGCTGGTTTAAGCAATTCTTTTTGTTCATAAATTATTTGGATTGAGGGCCATTGCAAATGTATGCCCTGAATAATGTTATTCCAAAGATAATTCTTAATATAAGATACCTGCTCAGTGAGTTTAACCTGCTGTTGAAGAATCTTTACCTGTTCCTGCAATCTATTGGCCCTTTTCTCATGTCCTTTGGAAGTGATTAAAGCATATCTGTTAGATGTTTCCAGATTTCTGATGGTGCTTTTAAACTGATTATATCTTTATCTTTTATAGACATGTCTTCCATAGCCTTTAATATAGAATCTATTTCCCCTGTTGAATTTATCTGTGATGTTGATGAAAAAGTGGTAGAGATGTCTTTAGAAGTAATTGACACTGCGGTTGCCAACACTCCTTTTGGTGCCAAATGTTTTTCCAATGTTGAGGGAACAACTTTACTTACAGTTGGAATAACTGTAGGAATGGAAACTTGTTGAGCTTTCTTCAAACTTTCATTTTCTTGCATTAAAGATTCTTTTTGGTTTTCCATCTCTTTTATATAGGCTGTCATTTTCAAAACAAGTTGCATAGTTTCCTCTTTCTCTTTCTTTTCCTGAAGGATTTCTTTTGCCTGAGGGTGCTCACTCTGTGGCAATTTAAGTTGCTTTCTTAAGGCTGCAATATCATCATTCTTCTACCTTATCAATTTTCTAGCAACTTCAGTGTTAAAAGGATCTTCTCCTGCTTCAATTACCAATCTTCTAAGGATTTTATTCTCAAATCCTTGGCATGTAAGGATGCTTTATCAAACTTCATTTGAGTTTGAAACTTGTATACAGTCTTTTGGAGCATGGTAGCACTCATTGTTTTGCTTACTACCTTTGAATATAACATTTTTGATGCACTCCTGTGGAATTCTATCTGATCTAATTCGTGAATAGTATCAGCATTTACTGCAAATTATGTTTTTCTGTAGTCTGAGGCTGATTTTGGATGTGATACCACTGGTTGGAGAAAAGACATGATCATTTTGTTGGTTGAGTAATCAAATGTTATTACTAATCTGTCCTTGGCTCCTGGTTTTTCTTTTAGAAGTTTAGAATAAAATTCATTTTTGATTTCTTCGTTCTTTTCCCTTATTAGCCTCAACCTCTTCTGAATATTAGAATCAGTTTCTTCAGTTGTTTTAGAAGAAGATGGAGCTTCTATATCCATTTCCATTTCAACCATCTCTTTGCCTTTACCCTGTGCGTGTACCTGTTCATTTTGAATTTCTCTGAGTGTTTCATTAACAATGATGGTGGCTTCATCATTTGTCTGTTGCTTATCAGTGTCATCCACATCTATGACCCCTTTTTCTAAAGTAGTCATTTTGGCCTTTTTGATGTATACTATTTTGAATTTCTTTTCAATGATTGTTTCAGCCAAATATCCTTCTTCTTTCCTTGGACTTTTGTTGGATACCTCTGCTGGTTGGTTAACTGTAACCACCTGTGTGCTGTCCAAATTATCTGTCTACTTCTCCTGATCATCATCAATTAAAGTATTGGCAACCCATTCCAACTGATTAGCATATTTTTCAATGAGTCGCTTAGTTTCATGGAGGAATGGGGGGAATTTGCATTTTACCCTAAGATTTCTCAGAATACCTTGAGGGTCATAGTTCCGATAAAAAATTTCCTGAAACTTGAATGCTGATAGTTTGTTGGTTACTTCCTTCAAGGCATCTCTGCTGTTAACTATGAAAGAGCCAATATGACTTTTCAATTTGAATTGTGCCTTATTTTTTTATGCTATAAAATTTACTGCATCTGCATTCAAAATTTGCCTTATGTATTCCAGAGAAAATATCCTAATGGTTAGAAGCTTTGGCAATTTGTATGCGGCTAAGATTGCACCATATATTCTAATCTCATTGTGATTTTTGTATAAATGCCAATCACCCACTTTACAGTTTTCAGAAAACTATAAAATCCTCTTGATCTCTTCATTTATTCTTGGTGGTTCTGCTTTATCCAACAAAATGATAGTAGGTCTGATAAATAGGTCATTGAAATCACTGTAACTATACTCATTGCTATTATTTCTCAAAAGAGAGGTCCAAAATATTACTGAAAGTGGTTTGCCTTCCATATCCATTTTCTGTAATGCAAAGGGAAAATTATCTGCCTAAAAGAACAAGAAGAGATGTAACAGATATGAAGTATATTTGAACACTCCTTCATCAGGTAACTTTGTTAGCTGATAATGAATATTGTTAGCAATAAATTTGGCAAAGTCAAAGATAAACTATGGCTGCTGTCCAGGTGACAAAGTGGAGAGGAAGCCTAAGATAGAAGCATCTATGAATTCATCATTAACATAACCTAAAATAAATGACAACATGGAAATGACCTGTCTGGAGCCTTCAGGAAAATCAAAGGTATCATAAGGAAGATTCACCTTGGGAAGATTGACATGATAGGGCATGAAGTTTTGAAGGATTTAAAACTTCCTAGGGAAATCTAGGTCTAAATACATCTGGGTCAAGTCTTCAATTGACAATGACACTGCTAGTGGGTCATGGCTTAGCTGGAGCATGTCATTGATTGATTCAGCAGTTATATAAAATAAGACCTCACTATCTTTGTTAACCATGCACCTTTGATCAGGAATATAATGAATTTGACACAACCTTATGAAATCCTGAGCAGGATGAGTGATGGGAACCACATACTTGGGCAAATTTGAATCCCATACAGGTATGTCATTGGCCACTTTATTTTCAAATTTATCCTGACACTAGATATGCACTTCCAGAAGATCAAATTCAACGGTGCCATCAGCAATTCTGTAATAAAAGTCAATCATGTGATTTATTTCTTCAGTAGTGATAGGAGGCTACAGAGGTCTGACTGCTTCAATATAATCAGCATTTAAAACAAGAGTAGGTTTATCAATTCTAGGAGGTTTGGGATTTGGAAGCTTACTGGAGGCAGGCTTTTGAGGTTTAGGACCTACAGTTTTAGAAATTACCTCCTTTTTAGTCAAGTTTGAAGAAACTGAACAATATTAAACTATTTGTTCAGCTTTTTATGAAAGCAGAGGGTCAATTAAGCAGATTTGGGAAGAATTTGGAATCTGGGCGAGGGTTTATGAGGAAAATGCAGATTTATATAGTGAAGAAGGTGAGAAATGGATTTTCAAAGGTTTCTTCAACAATTCCAAGGTATTTTGACCGTATGAATATCTTTCAGATGGTTTAAAATCCTTAATTGGGAAGTGGCCAATTTTGGAAAAATTTTGACAGGCTTTCCCCTGTTTTTTCAAGGTTTAAGTACTCTTAGATGAGTACTTTATGGCTTCCTAATTTCAATTTATTTGATTTGGCTTTTATAAATACGAAATTAGCAGGTTTGAATCACTAATAAATACCTTGGATCAGGTATTGTTGCAGTCGAACGGGATGGCAGGTTGTACCAATCTTCAAATTGGTTGCATTGGTTTGATATCAGGCACTGGGATTTGTTGGAAGTCACTGTTCAGATTGGAAATGACTTTAGGATGGCAACTTGGTTCAAATTCAGCTTGTCAATGGTGTCTGCAATTGATTCTTAGAGGGATAGGGCACAATGATATGAAAAATGATAAAAAAAACTAAGGTTAAAACCTCAGTTTTTATGGATCATATGAGTATTAATTGCAAGTCATGTCGACATGGCAAGAGTGGTTTTTTTTGTTTGAAAGGAAAACTAGTAATGGTTTTCACATCGCTTTTGAGCAATAAATGGTTTTTGGATTTAACAATGCGATCTAATATATTTCCAACACGTAACGGGTCGCAGTTTCTCAAAACAACTGTTTTCGCAAAATATTTTGGGAACTTTGGTCGATCACTTTGAAAATGCGAAATGAGGTATGCACCGTCAGATATGGCGGAGTGGAGCAAACGGTCAGGATTTGATTGAAAGTTGCGGGGTAAATGCAGTGGGGTTGGGGCTTTGAATGCTAGTCGTAGATCTAATGATTAATAGATCTATGGTGGATGTTTAGCGCGATAAGGATGGTGGGGACGGGGTCAATGAGTTATCGGGTTAAATGTGGAGCGTCGGATTTAAAAATTGAGGATCTAACAGCTGTAATGTAACGTGATCGGGAAGAATGGGGCCTGGGGATTAGTTAATCATGCTCATCTTAAACCGTTAGATCAAAAGGATTAGAATGATTTGAAGGCTAAGATTAAACCGAAGGTGAGGAGGGATTTGTTAAAGTTTTATGTACAAATTGATTTTATACATTGAATAAAGTGGATGGGGAGGGGTTTGAAAAGGGTTTAAACAAAGGTTAGGACTTTGGTAAAAGGGGCTTTACTCAAGGTTAATATTTTGGTAAAGGGATACGTATCAGGGAAAATGGATAAGGTTATAGTTTTAACCTCGGGTTTAAGGGTAATCGGGAAAGGAAAAATTAATCGAGGGATAAGTGTTATGAAGTTTAGTTTAAATAAAACTTCGGGAATTTTATATTTTTTCTTTTAAACACATATGAAACATGTTTAATGCTTTTTTGTGTATTTTATTATATAGTTTTAGATTTATCAAAGGTCTAAAACTATAGGGGAGAGGGGAAATATTTTTATGGGTAGTTTTGTGTCAAAGGGATAACTTTGGGATGTTTTTCAACATGTGCTTTATATCTTTGACACAAAAGCATATATTAAATGGGTTTTTGGGATATTAAATAAAAGGGAATTATATTAATAGGACTAGGATAATTAATAAGGAGTTAATAAAATATGTTAGGTGTTAATATGACAAAGGGGAAAGTGAATACTCAAAACATAGCATTATAATCAATAAAAGTGAAGATCAAAGAAAAACTTGCATTTATGATAATTTCATCACTTCTACTAAGGATAAAATGTTATTTTGAGGGTTTTATGCTTTCATGAAATGTGGGAAATTAATCAAATGGGGATTTAGAGTATCATTAAGTAAAATGAGGTTTTTTACTTATGGTTTTTCATGGAAAAGAGTGCATGAATGGAAAATGATGTGATTTTTGGGATTAATATAACAACTTAACATTTTCAACTAATCAGCCATAGAGCCTTATGTCCGGTCCCAACAGAAGTCAAGGAAATGCCTTGAGCCTTTCTGACTGATAGTTTAGAATGATAAATGGCTATGGGGAAGGGAAGTTAGTTACTATCAACCCTAGTGAATAATCTTTACAATTATGCTTCTCACCTTCTACCTACCCAATTTTAACTTCTATCATTTTTTCTTCCATTTTGATGAGGTGCATTTGAGCTAGCAACCTTTACAACATTTATTATTTCTAAAAGCAATAAAACTATCTAATTCTACACTTATTTTATCCATGAATCTAGATTAAACTGTTGGATTCACTTATTCTCTACCTAACTACTGAATTGTCATGATTAAACTGTATGACAATTATTTATTCTCTATCTAAAACAAGTAAATTGAAACATGATAAGTCAATATTAAATAGTTCAACTCATTATGGATTATGGCATTTATTGACACTCTACCATAATCAACTGCAAAAGGTAAAATTAGTGGCATTTAGGCTTGCACACTTTCAAGTTTTATTCATTTTTTTCTTTTGGGGTCTATTACTTTTTCTAAGTCCTTTGATTGTTCTTTTAGGATTTTTTACCCTCTTTTTGATTTTTTTGATTTTTATTTTTTACAAAATATGAGAATACAACTTGCAGAAGGCAAAGTATGTACATATTTACAAGACTACCATCAGTCAAGTCAAAATTATGAATCCTATATTTATAGGTCACTAACATCGACTTCACTTGGGGATGGCATTTCCTGGTGGAATGTCAAGAACTCTGAGATTAGTAGACTTCATATTTAACTTTGGTGATCCTGTAATTGTCTTCTGTTTTCTGCAACCATTCATATTTATGACATATTATACTACAAATCTTAGGGCCTTCTCTTCGGGCTTCAACTTTGTAGATAAAATCTCCAATCCAATCTACACACTTGAAATGAATATTTACAATGATAAAGTAAATCAATCTAATTGTTGAGTGACTCTGAAGAATAGTAGTGTTTTAGCATCCTACCATTCACTGGTCCTTCTTGAAGTTCACTTGCATCCAAATTCCTGATGAAAAAGGAATTATTACCTCTGTAACCATATATCACAGAGGGTCCTTGCCATAGAAAGTCAAACTTTCCATGTTTGCCTTTATCTTATCTTCATGAATCCCATCTCAAAACTTGATCTCCTATGAAAAAATCATCTTCTTTAACCCTTTTATCGAAAATATTTTTGATTTTGTCATGTAAAACTTGTGATTTTTCATAAACTTCTTCTCTAGTTTGTTGGAGATGTATGGTTCATTGATTCTTCGTTGAATATCATTTGTTTCCACCTATGATTCCTAGATAATCTTCATGACTGAAACACCCAAGGAAGAAGGGAAAACTACATCTATTCCATAAGAAATCTGATAAGGTGAAGTTCCAATAGACCTTTTTGTGGTAAGTCTATCAGCCCATAGAGCATAAATCAACTTTTTGTTCCGGGTCTTTTTGTTTTCTTGGAGTAATTTTTTGATGATATTGATTAGGCTTTTGTTTGATGATTCGGCTAACCCATTACCTTGGGGATAATATGTTGTGAAATGACCTAAGGTAATATGGTATTTATGACAGAAAGAAATCATTTTCTTGGATTTGAATGTTGTTGCATTGTTAGTAATAATCTTATGTGGGCATCCAAATCTTGATAAAATATTACTTTCTATAAATGAGATTATAACTGAATTAGTGGCTTGCCTAGTAGGAATGGCTTCTATCCACTTGGTAAAGTAATTTGTAGTAGTTAAAATCCATTTATGTTGGCCTGAAGAGGGAGGATGGATTTCACCAATGAAATCTAACCCCCATAGTTGAAATGGTTTCTCAGTTGATATAGGCTTAAGAGGTAAAGGTAATAGTTTCTTTTTCCCTTCAAAAATTTGGCATTTGTGGCAAGAGGTGACAATTTTTTTAACATCAGAGAATAAAGTTGGCCAATAAAAACCAGCTCTCATTGTTTTGTCTATTGTACTCTTCCAGTATAGGTGGCCTCCATAGTCGCCCGCATGAAATTCCTCAAGAATTTTGTCAGCCTCAAATTTTAATAAGAAATTTAGTAAAATCCCAGTATTTTCTTTCCAGTAAAGTGCATTGTTTAGGATACAAAACCTCATTTCTTTCTGTTCGATGAATCTTGCTTTGGTTTTAGTTAGCCCAGGAGGAGCTTGTAAATGTGTTAGTACAAAGACAATGTCAGAGTACCATGGTGAGTCTAGATAGGCTTCACTGATCAATGGAGTCGCCATCTCCTCCTGGTCATCTATTTGTGTAATGAAATTTATATCTAAAGCATTGCAATTTGATTCAGCCATCAATCCGGCTAAACCTTGTCCTTTAATGAGCTTAGTTGGTTTGATTTCTAGATCGTACTCAAGCATAGTGGCTATCCACTTTCCTCTCCTACTATCAGGTCCATCTTGTGTCATAATATATTTAATTACTACATTAGGGACATATGCAATGATGTGTGAATGAAGTATATAAACTCTGAAATCCTTGATGGATTTAACCAGGGCTAAAGCCTATTTTTCCATCATATTATACTTCAGAGGTGCATCTCTGAGGGCTTTACTAAAGAATGCAATTGGTTGTTCAAAACCTTGATTGTTTTTCTGTAGAAGAACTATAGCTATGGTGTGTTCAGAAGCAAAGGAAAAGATTATGAAATCTTTTATATAATTTGGGCTGATGAAGATTGGTGCTTTTGTCAAGGCCTATTTCATGGATTCGAAAGACTGTTTGACTTTTGTTTTTCATTTTATTGCAAAGTATTTTTTAAGCATATAGTTGAGATCTTTTATGATTTCAGCCAGATTAGAGATAAATCTTCTTAGAAAATTGATTTTACCCAAAAATTCTTGAAGTTCCTTTATGTTTCTTGGTGGTTGAATTTTCAAAATAGCTTCAATTCTTGCAAGGTCTATTCTAATGCCTTCTTTGGAGATTATGTGACCTAACAGTTTTCCTTCTTCCAGTCCGAAAAGAATATTTTTAGGATTAAGGGATATACCATATTTTCTACATTTGATAAAGACTTGTCTCAGGTGATGTAAGTGTTCAGAATTTGTTTTTGAAAAGAAAGTAATATCATCAAGATAAATAACTAAAAATTCATGGATCTCTTTAGCAAAGGCAATATCCATTGCCCTCTGAAAAGTAGCTCCTGCATTTTTCAACCCAAAAGGCATTTTCACGTACATGAAAGTGCCCCAAGGAGTAGTAAATGAAGTTTTAGTTTGATCATCTTTATGAACTACAATTTGATTATAACCAGAGAAACCATCTAATAAAGAAATTCTTGAAGAACCTGCCGACCTCTGCAAAATGTGATCCATTTTAGGTAAGGGGTAATTGTCTTTCAAGGAAGCTTTATTGAGATTTCTAAAGTCTATACAAAGTCGAATTTCTCTTGTTTTCTTTCTGGTGGGCGCTAAATTAGATATCCAGTCAGAATATCTGACTGGTGTAATTATTTGTGCATCAAACATTCTCTTAACTTCTTTTTCGATTAAAGGTAACAAGTTTGGATTAATCCTTCTTAGTTTTTGTTGAAAAGGTTTTTGATTTTCTTTTAGAGGAATTTTATGTTGAATTATGTCTTTGTTGTAAGTTTTCAAATCTTCGTAACTCCATGCAAAAACATCCTGATATTCTTTCAAAATTTCTATGTATTTAACCTTTTCTTCTGATGACAAGGATTTCGATAGTTTGATCATTTTTGGGTTTTCATTTGACTGGTTCCATTTTTGGCCTTTTGGGCACATCATTGGAATCAAATAAGTCTTCAAGGGGATTTAAACCTCTGGGTAAAATGTTATGTTTTAAATCAATCAAATCTTGTTCATCTTCCATCATTTCTTCTATATCCACTTTTTCCAATTCATCTATGTCACTCTGAGTAAATATAGTAGGTCTATCAAAATTATGTACATGTAAATTATCTAAATCAGCTATTTGACAAAAAAATGAATTTATATTACAATGTGATCTATATTACAGTCATTATCAAATTGGCATTTTTGAAACTCTCGTTCATTGCTCAAAAAATGATAAATTTGTTCATCTTCTAAGAAAAATTTCCGGTATTTTACATTATCTGGGACAATAGGTATGTGTTTGATTTCAGAAATGTATTTTTGTAATGGTGAAAATGGAAATTTGCAAGTGTTGGCAAAGGTTGCTAAATAATGGGCCTGCATATTCTGTTTTCTAGGGATTATAGCAAACTTGCTTTCTAACAAATATTTAACCAAATCATGTGTTGTGTCCCTGTATCTGTCCAGTCTGGGATTGTGAACTGAGTATTTAGCATTTATTTGCTTGATAACTAGCTCTGAATCTCCCATAAGTAGTATTCGTTGCCCTCCCAATTTTCTAATGATTTGAAGACCTAAGATTAAAGCCTCATATTTAGCCATGTTATTAGTACATTTGAAATTCAATCTAAATGCATGTCCTTGGGAATAGCTTGTTTCAATGTTGGTGATCCATACACCAGCTCTAGCTCCTGATTATTCACTGATCTATCAAAATCTAAATGCCATAAAGCTTCATGACCAATGTAATCATCCATTATTTTAAGCTTCTGATTAGTTATTTCAATTTGGCTATCATTATGATCAGAGTTATTGATAATAAAGGAATCAAGATCAGTAGGAGTGGAATATATTGGTTAATTGGTAGGTCTTTCAACAGTACTGATCATAAACTTCATTAATGTTTCTTTGTAAATCTTTTTGGGCTGTCCAAATACCGAGATAGTGGCATAAATCATGTCAATTTGTAGAGATACCTGCAACTTTGCTCCCCATGAGCGAGAAAGAAGCATGCCATACTTTGGCAGGATATCAGCTACCACAACATCCATGATCATGCTTTTACCAGGATATTGGACTAGATTCACACACAAATATTTAATCAACCCTATGCATTGAAATTTAGATGAATCAAATGAAAATAGATCTTTATATAGTCAAATTATGTCTAGATTCATGGTTTCCATTATTGCTCTGGGCATTAAGTTATGGGAAGCTCCAGTATCTAGCATAACATTGTGTAATATCATGTACAGTAAGACTTAAATAAAATGGGGGTACTGGCCCATCTGAATTCTTACCATCTACATTTGGACAAAATATTAATTTAGGTCTATCCTCATTCATATTAATTGTATCCTCATTTTCATGTACGTTCAATGTTTCAGTAATAATAGATCTATACAATTCATTTTTAGCCAATTCTACTAAGGGAACAACTATCTTTAACTTGGATATTTCAGATTGCATGTTAAATGTTGACTGAGATTTGATGGCTTGAATTATTTCATCTTTTGGAACTGTGGTTTGGGATGATTTTTCTTATGTTTCAACAGTTTTACCTTTGGTTTGAGGTTTTCTTTTGTCTTCTGTTTGAGTTTCTTGGTTTCTGCTATCTTTAATTGTTTTTTTAGGAACAGTTTGAGGGTTAGCAGATGATTTATTAGATTTGGGATTCTCAACAGAAAATTTAGGATTTGATGATTTTGAGTCAGCTGGATTCTTTTTTGGATCATTGAATGTTGTTGAATTCGTGGTTTTTGTAGTATTATCCTTTTGGGCATCTTTGGAGGATTGAGCCACCTCATTAGTAATATCTACAATCTTTGGACTTTGCTATTTTTTAGGACTGGCTGGGTTCAAATTTTGTTTATTTTCTCTGGGAAGAATCTACAACAATTTTGTTTTGGGAGCCTTAATCTTATTTTTGTTTTGACTTTGTTGGGTTGGAGCATTGTTTTTTGTAGTAGGCTCATTGGTTTTCTTGCTCCTAAGGTTATATTGGCTGTGAATTTCATTGATTGCAAAGTCATAACCTTGTTTATAATCGAAGGATTCACCAAATTCCACTTTGAACTATTGTAGCTCAAAGAGTTCCTGGTCCTCCTGAGTGAGGAAAATTTTATTGTTTTCATCTATCCCCATAACTATGTTGATGTCTTCCTCCTCCTCAACATTGTTTTGTGAACTCCCTGTAATGTTTTCTTAGAATGGGGGTCTTATGTTCTGATCTGGGGAGGGTTCCTTACCTTTCCTAGGATTGTTTTTTTCCTGTAGTTGGGATTCTTGATTTGGGATTTATTCTCCCATTGTGGTTTTATTTCAATGTGGTCTAGTCTCTCAACTAATTTTTCTAATGTTTTGTTGCTAAAATCAAATTTTCCATCTAAGTTTGAAGCCTCTTATTTGATGGTAACCCTTCTTTCGTTTCTCATTCTAGCTTTTTTGGCTAAGATATTGATTTCTACTCCTACAACATTTAGCTGCATTTGTTCTAGGGTGTCTGCATCCATTTCTCTAAGTTGATAGGCCATGTCCACATCAAAACAATCAGGGAATTTGAGTAGCATGGAATATGGAGTGGGCTTAAGGTCTACAGGAATAGAATTTTAAATACTATTGTATCTGGTGCAAAAATCTTGGACAGACTCATTGGGGGCTCTCTTAACAACATCAAACTCAGATAGTATTTGCATAGGATTCTTCTTCTTTTCCCATTTATTTAGGAAATCTCTACGGAATGCAGCTAAGTCTGCTATACTACTGGCAGCTAAACTTCTAAACGATGTTTTTACTTCTCCAGTTAAGCTTTGTGCAAATAATCTCATTCTGACATCAGACTCATCTATTTCATAAATTTCCCAAAAATCATTCATTCTAGTGATATGTTGTTGTGCAGTGATTTGTGAAAAATTATCAAACAATGGGATGTCCTTTTGGTAATTTTAGGGCATGTCATGGAGATTTTGAGGTAAGACAAAGGGAGCATATCTAGCTGCCATGGCTTGGATTCTTGCTAAATTGGGAGGTACAGTAGTAGTTGCATGGATAGTGCTGATTACAACAATGGATGTACTTGAAGAGCTTGTTAAAGGAGATGAAAAAGAAGTAGTATGGGTAGGGCTTATGGTGGTGGTTGTAATAGATTTGGTGAATGATGGAAATACTACGTTAGGCTGCAAGGGCAGCTCAAGGATGAATGGTTTTGTTGATGAACTAGCGGTGGATTGAGGATATGATGAATATATGATCCTATGCTACAGAGGAAACTCAGTACTTATAGGCTCTTGAGGTGATATGAAAGTAGAATCTGTAAATGAAGTAGTAGCATAAAGAGTAGAATATGATGCTGGAAATACTGTAGTATATAGTTGGGAAACTAGAGGTTTAAATTGAGACAAAAAATTGGCTAAATTGATAGCTTCTTCAACGTCTTTATTTTTGTGATATTTATTCTTTCTACTGGACTTTGACTTTTAGTTTTGTCTAATTTTATAGGTTCTGAAATTATTTTATGTTTTTCATTCAAAAAAGAAGTAAAAATAGGATCTAAAACAGTTTCCTTTAAATTAGTTTCAGACTTGGTTCTAAATAAAGATTTTTCAAACTTAAAATCAAATTCAATATCTGATAAGCTTACTAATTCTTTGGGTAAAGAATAAACTCTTTTGAGAGGTACTTCAGTTTCTGAATAACAATCTGTTTTTTCTTTTTTCCTATCTGGTCTGGATTGTCTACTATATCTGCAGGGTTGGGATCAGGGTTGGATCTAGTATAATAGAATTTCTTGGGAGCTAGAATGTTTATTGTGTAAATACCCACAACATTTAAACTTAATCTTAAAGTAGAAAATATCTTTTTAAAAATATTCCTCAAAGATTAAACTTAAAACTGGAGAGAGGTTAAGTCACCAGCGAAGTCGCCAATATGCTATCACCCCAGTAATTCTTAGGTCGTGGGATTTTGGTTTATAGTTAAAGAAAACCAGGGGTAACTAAGAACCTCTTTTAGAATTCAGGATCTATCCTTCCTGAGTTCTGGAGAGGGATCTCTCCTTAAGATTTAGTTTTGTTTTGTAATGGATTTTACGCTAGCTATGAGTGGACAATTTGATTGATTTTCTTAATCTTGGTGGGAATAAAGCACTACAAGGGAAACCATAGAAATATCTACCTAACCATTGGGAAATGGAGTCAAATTTATAGCAAACAAGACTAGAAAACTAAGGTCAAAAGAACAAATATACTAAGGGCAAGATAGATGATCTTCAAAGGGTTTGAAAAGGCTATTTCAATGAAATGGTATGATCTGGACTAAGGGCAGTTAAGAATTCTTAGATCATAGAAAATGAATAAGAAAATCGAGGTCAAACGAGACTAAAGAGCAATTAATAATTCTAAAGTCTGGAAATTAGCAGAAAACATAATCATGAAAACTATTACTAACAGAGAGCTTTTTACACTGATTCTGTAATACCTTTCATAGTTATTCATTTAAGATGGAAAATAACACAAGATGTATGAATGAAACTTAAAGAAGTAAATAATAAAAACTGGAAGACACAATACTCATCTGATCAGCATGAGCATCATTAGTTATGATGTCTATTTGCTTCAGTTTCCAGCCTACTGCTTCAACTTAACTCACACAAAATCCCAATGTTTTCAACAAAAAATTCTATAGTAGTCTTGATAATTTTTATTCCACCAAAATACTTTGAAAGATGAAGTATTTATACAAATAAATTGCTTACAAATTATCTCAAAATTTTGAGAGAATATCTCAAGAGAAAATAGGAATTATTACATAAGAAGAGGGACAGCTGCAAAACAGATGGGCAAGCTGTCCTTTTTTTACAAGAAAAATAGAACAGTTTATCTACTCAAATTGATTTTTTGTTTAGCTGGAAGTATTGCTGGCACTTGGAACATTATCTTGTGGAAGATGACTTGTAGTGTACTCCTCCTCTTTCACGTTACCCTGATACTCTTTTACTTTGTTTTCTTTCAATGTTTACTGCTATAAATTAAAAATAACCAACAGTAAATCTTGTTTTTACTTATACACTTTGACCATTGATACTCTTTAACCACTGATTTTTCATCTTGATATACTTTGATTGCAAACTTTCATAGTAAATTAGTGAATTCCTGCCATTGCTCTGCACTGGGATTTAATGCTCTTAAGCTTTCTGTAACTTTCATCTGCTCCTGTATACTTTACAAAATTGGGCTATACTATGAAAATATGTTTGATTTCATTTTGCAAAAAGAACAAGTTTTCAAAATATTCCAAAATGACTTTACCAGTAGGAGACCGTTGAGTTAAAGTTTTGTTGGCCTGCTCTTTGGCATATGCACTGATTTTGTTATCATAATATTTTTGTGGCATCAACTTTTCATTCAATGCATGAATATCTGGGAAGCCTGCTTCTGATAATACTATGTATTTGGCCCAAAATTTTGTGATTGCCAAGTTCATATCCTTGCACCTGTCTTCCAAATTATTCATTGTGTTTCTCTTATTTAGGACCTTTTTGATTTGAAGTATACTTTTAGTCCTATCCTGAATTTTTAACTCTTCAAGTTCTTCTCTGTGTTTGCTATTCAGAAATGTGATAAGTCTCAAGGCTTGAGCAGGCTTATCAGCCATTTCTTCTTTTGTCCTTTGTATTTCTATTTGGGCTGCTTTAAGCAATTCTTTTTGTTCATAAATTATTTGGATTGAGGGCCATTGCAAATGTATGCCCTGAATAATGTTATTCCAAAGATAATTCTTAATATAAGATACCTGCTCAGTGAGATTAGCCTGCTATTGAAGAATCTTTACCTATTCCTGGAATCTATTGGCCCTTTTCTCATGTCCTTTGGAAGTGATTAAAACATCTCTATTAGATATTTCCATATTTATGATGGTGCCTTTTAAACTGATTATCTCTTTATCCTTTATGGACATGTCTTCCATAGCCTTTACTATAGAATCTATTTCCCTCGCTGGATTTATCTGTGATGTTGATGAAGAAGTGGCAGAGATGTCTTTAGAAGTAATTGACACTGTAGTTGCCAACACTCCTTTCGGTGCCAAATGTTCTGCCAATGTTGAGGGAACAACTATACTTAAAGTTGGAATAACTGTAGGAATGGAAACTTGCTGATCTTTCTTCAAACTTTAATTTTCTTGCATTAAAGATTCTATTTGGTTTTCCATATATTTTATCTGCGCTTTCATTTTCAAAACAAGTTGTATAGTTTCCTCTTTCTGTGTCTTTTCCTGAAGGATTTCTTTTGCCTGAGGGTGCTCACTCTGTGGCAATTTAAGCTGCTTTCTTAAGGCTACAATATCATCATTCTTCTGCCTTATCAATTTTCTAGCAACTTCAGTGTTAGAAGGATCTTCTCCTGGTTCAATTACCAAATCTTCTAAGGATTTTATTCTCAAATCCTTGGCATGTAAGGATGCTTTATCAACTTCATTTGAGTTTGCAAGTTGGATACAGTCTTTCGGAGCATGGTAGCACTCATTTTTTTTCTTACTACCTTTGAATATAACATTTCTGATGCACTCCTATGGAATTCTATCTGATCTAATTCGTGAATAGTATCAAAATTTACTGCAAATTCTGTTTTTCTGTAGTCTAAGGTTGATTTTAGATGTGTTGCCACTGGTTGGAGAAAAGACATGATCATTTGGTTGGTTGAGTAATCAAATGTTGTTACTAATATGTCTTTATCTCCTGGTTTTTCTTTTAGAAGTTTCGAATAAAATTCATTTTTGATTTCTTCATTCTTTTCCCTGATTAGCTTGAACCTCTTCTGAATATCAGAATCAGTTTCTTCAATTGTTTTAGAAGAAGATGGAGCTTCTGTATCCATTTCCATTTCAACCATCTCTTTTCCTTTACCCTGTGCTTGTACCTGTTCATTTTGAATTTCTCTGAGTGTTTCATTAAAAATGATGGTGGCTTCATCATCTGTCTGCTGCTAATTAGTGTCATCCACATCTATGACTCCTTATTTTTCTAAAGTATTCATTTTGGCCTTTTTGCTGTATACTATTTTGAATTTGTTTTCAATGATTGTTTCGGCCAAATATCCTTCTTCTTTCCTTGGTCTTTTGTTGGAGACCTCTGCTGGTTCGTTAACTGTAACCACTTGTGTGCTGTCCAAATTATCTGTCTGCTTCTCCTGATCATCATCAATTAAAGTATTGGCAACCCATTCCAACTGGTTGGCATATTTTTCAATGAGTGGCTTAGTTTCATGGAGGAATGGGGGAAATTTGCATTTGACACTAAGATTGCTCAGAATACCCTGAGGGTCATAGTTCTAGTAAAAACTTTCCTGAAACTTGAATGCTGATAGTTTGCTGGTTACATCCTTCAAGGCATCTCTGCTGTCAACTATGAAAGAGCGAATTTGACTTTTCAATTTGAATTGTGCCTTATTTTTTTATGCTATAAAATTTACTGCATCTGCATTCAAAATCTGCCTTATGTATTCCAGAGCAAAGATCCTAATGGTTAGAAACTTTGGAAATTTGTATGCGGCTAAGATTGCACCATATATTCTAATATCAGTGTGATTTTTGTATAAATACCAATAACCCACTTTACAGTTTTTATACAACTATAAAATCCTCTTGATCTCTTCATTTCTTGGTGGTTCTGCTTTATCTAGCAAACTGATAGCAGGTCTGATAAATAGGTCATTGAAATCACTGTAACTGTACTCACTACTATTCTTTCTCAGAAGAGAGGTCCAAAATATTGCTGAAAGTGGTTTGTCTTCCATATCCATTATCTGTAATGTAAAGGGAAAATTATCTTCTTTAAAGAACAAGAAGAGATGTAACAGATATGAAGTATATTTGAACACTCCTTCATCAGGTAACTTTATTAGCCGATAATGAATATTGTTAGCAATAAATTTGGCAAAGTCAAAGATCAACTTTGGCTACTGTCCAGGTGACAAAGTGGAGAGGAAGCCTAAGATAGAAGCATCTGTGAATTCATCATTAACATAACCTAAAATAAATGATAGCATGGAAATAACCTGTCTGGAGCCTTCAGGAAAATCAAAGGTATCATAAGGAGGATTCACCTTGGGAAGATTGACATGATTGGGCATGAAGTTTTGAAGGATTTCAAACTTCCTAGGGAAATCTAGGTCTAAATACATCTAGGTCAAGTCTTCAATTAACAATGACACTGCTAGTGGGTCATGGCTTAGCTGGAGCATGTCATTGATTGATTCAACAGTTATATAAAATAAGACCTCACTATCTTTGTTAATCATGCACCTTTGATCAGGAATATAATGCATTTGACACAACCTTATGAAATCCTGAGTAGGATGAGTGATGGGAACCAAATACTTGGGCAAATTGGAATCCCATACAAGTATGTCATTGGCCACTTTCTTTTCAAATTTCTCTTGACACCAGTTATGCACTTCCAGAAGATCAAATTCAAGGGTGGCATCAACAATTTTGTAATCTAAGTCAATCAAGGGAGTTCTTTCTTCAGTAGTGACAGGAGGTTGCAGAGGTCTAACTACTTCAGTAGAATCAACAGTTAAAACAGGAGTAGGTTTATCAATTCTGGGAGGTTTGGGATTTGGAAGCTTGCTGGAGGTAGGATTTTGAGGTTTGGGACCTTCAGTTTTAGGAATTACCTACTTTTTAGTCATTTTTGAAGAAACTGAACAAGATTAAACTGTTTGTTTATCTTTTTGTGAAAGCAGAGGGTCAATTAAGCAGAATGGGAAGAATTCGGAATCTGGGCGAGGGTTTATGAGGAAAATGCAGATTTATATAGTGTAGAAGGTGAGAAAGGGATTTTCAAAGTTTTCTTCAACAATTACAGGGTATTTTAACCATAGGAATATCTTTCATATGGTTTAAAATCCTTAATTGGGAAGCGACCAATTTTGGAAAATTTTTGACAGGGTTTCCCCTGTTTTTTCAAGGTTTAAGTACTCTCAGATGTGTACTTTATGGATTCTTAATTTCAATTGATTCAATTTGTCTTTTATAAATAATAAATTAACAGGTTTGAATCACTGATAAATATCTTGGATCAGGTATTGTTGCAGTCGAACGGGATGGCAGGTGGTACCAGTCTTCAAACTGGTTGCATTGGTTTGATATCAGGCTGTTATCACTCAGGTTTTCCTAGAAGTTGTGTAAGAGGAAAGTATACCCGAGGTAACCACAAACCAACCTTTTAGATGCAGAATCTAGCCAATCTGCATCCAGAGAGGGCTCTCTCTTTATGATTTATCTTTGTTCTTGAAAGGTTTCAGGCTAGTTATAGATTCAAATTTTGTTTTGGGAAAATGGTGGAATCCGCAAACTAAGGGCAAGGCTGAGAGCTTTCAGTCCATTGGGCTATGGAGTCAAAGGATGGCTTTACTGGACTTCTATTCTACGCACAAGATGGTATTACAGGGCAAGATAGCTAGACAGAGAACAATCCTTAAAATTTAAAGTGGGTGGGATGATCTTGAAGGGATGAAAGGCAATTAAGAATCTTTCACCATGTTCAAAGGAAAGAAGTGAATTGACTACAAACAAAGAGCAATAAAGGATTCTTTATTATAGCAATCAACAATGCTTAAATTAGCGAAGCAGGAGCATTTAATAATTCATGCTTATAGCTAATTTAGAAGAAAACATTTAGGAACAATCACATTTGAAAACAGAGTACAATTAAGCAAATTCTGTTTCAATCCTTTATGTAAATTATTCAGAAATGGATATGATGGTATTATAAACTAATATAAAATTTCAGACAAAGGGTAGAAACACTTATTGAACTGTATTCCAACACATGAATCCTGCAACAAGTCCAGTGCTTCAAATCGTCATCCAGTAAGCCACAAGTAAATTTCTCCAAAAGCTTTTATTCCGAAAATCTCAGTGTTACAACAGAGTAATAGAATCCACACCAAATGCTTCCAAGAGTGGAGTATTTATACAAATTCTAAACTAAAATATCTTGAAACAAATATCAAAATTGGTTCACAAATCTCTCCAACTATTTACATAAATAGAACTAAAGTAAAGGACACTCAAACTATTTGGCACTATTTTTGATGGATAAGTGATGACAAAGAGGAGAATTTGAATTTGATCCAACTCTTATTTGATGATGAGGCATCCAAGTCACTAACTGCTTCCTTTCTTTGTGCAATCTGCTCCAACAATTCTGCAAACTTGGGGTCCAATGATATCTTCTTATTTCTCAATCCGTAATAGATATGTAAAAAGTGAAAGACGTTATTGTGGATAAATATGTTGGTGAGATAAACCTCTTTCAGTTTCCCAAAATTCCTCTCCAGCTGTGCATAATATTCTCTGTAAAAAATATGCGTAAAACAGAGTTTTACAGAGTCTGAAAAATGGCCTGTAAAGATGCGTATGTATCTCTCATTATAAAACCACTGTGCAAAAAATGAGATAGGTTTTTGTAGATGGGTCTCTTAGGAACAAAAACCTCCTTCAGTTTTGTGAAATGTATTTCTAATTGGCCACAATATTCTCTGCAAAATGATGACTTGACTGTAATTTTCTGCAAAAAGTGCTTTTCAACTTTGTTTAATATTTCCAAAACCATAATAGCTGTTAGAAAAGTGAGAGAGGTTTTTGTAGATGGTACTCTTAAGAAAATAAACCTCCTTCAGTTTTGAAAAATTCATCTTATATTGATCACAATAGTGTCTGCAAAACAATGACTAAAACATGCAATTTCTGCAAAAATGTTCCTTTTTGTTGTGTTTTTCATCTTTTTACTTTTTTGCTCCTTTGACTGTTTTACTTTCACTTTAGATAAACTTCAATGTTGGTGAAAGTATTTTCATCTCTTTTTACCATTTTACTGCCTCTGTAATTACTTTTACTGTTTTACCTTTGACCGCTCTGTAACTTCATTTTTACTTTCACTCTGACTTTTACCTGATACACTTTAACTACTGATACTTTTTAATCCTGATACTCTTTGATTGTTCTTTACTGTGTTAGACTGAGCAGTAATTGGGAAAAGGACATTCTGGTTAGGGGACATTACTGCTCTTTGAGTTGGATCATAGTTAAAATGGCAATAGTGGACAATTTCTGGGAAAATGTGGACTGAAGGAATAAGATACCTTGGGAGATTGGATTCCCATAACCCTATAAGGTCTTGCCCTTTTGAGAATTCATCTCTGCAGCGACAGAAGCTCAATCGGGGACTTTCATCGAAACCCAGGTCTTTAATTTGGAAATCTTCATCTACCAGGGGTAAATAGTCTAATTCACGGTGAGGAGCATTCAAGGGAGTGATATTTAGAGCTGTGGGGACCTCCATTTTGGTTCTTGTGGATTCAAAATGGAGGTTTTCGTTTTACTTACAGACCGGACGGGATTTCTGGAATGGAGGAAAATGAAACAATTTGCAGGTTTTGGAAGCAAATTCACAGGTTTAAAATCTTCAGGGAGGACTCAGCAATGATTTTTAACCACTTTCTAAGCGAAAAAACAAAGGAAACTGAGTTTTTCGTGCAGTCGGGGCGTAAAATGATAAATACCTGTTTTTAGATGGAAACTGGTTCTTTGACAGGTAATGAGCAATGGCAGGGACATTCTTCAACACGGGCGCAGCAGAATTTTGGGGCGAAATGGTCAATTACAGCGGAAATTTTGAAAATCGCAGCGGGAGCAACGTTCTTCTCAGAATAATGAAAATGACTAAAAAACACGAAAAATGGCTTATTTACAAGTTAAAAGGGTTTTTTTGTTTTTTCGAGGTGATGACGTCATCGAAGTACGGGGTGACGTAAACCGGCAGTAAGCGGTAAGCGGTAAATGGTACTCCCGCACCGCTTTTGGTCGAGGACGGTTTTCAATGGAGGGGCAGCGATTCCACAGGTTTCTTGCCACGTGGATGAGTTGACTGTTCAAAACCACCCATCCCCCGCGGGTTAAAAAACTTACACGGGATGGGCAGCGGGATCAACGCTGGCCGTTGATTTGCGGGAGGCTGATCCAACGGCTGGGGCGATGGAAAGATGGGCGGAGGTTTCATGTGGGCCCCATCGTACTTTTAAACACTTTTACATGTTTTTTAATCGCTCCGGGGGCTTTTTAACTGGCGGAGAAGGTTGTTAATTAGTCCAGATGACTAATTAATCCTGTATGCAAAAGAAAGGGGTTGCGGCGGAGTTGGCTAGGTGGAATGCCACGTGGACGGACCACGGTGGCGCAAGACCTTCGCAAAGTTTTATTGATGTTTTTGGTATTAAACATACATATTGTATGTCTAAAGTTTTTATATATATTTTTTATTATATGATGAATTAATTAATACAATTATTTCACCATAGGGGCGGGATTATGTATTATGCTATATTTTTAACCAAAGGGCTTGTATAGGCGGGTTTTAATGAATTTTAGGGAGATAAATACTTTGGTTAAAACATTATACTAAAGGGGTTTTTGGGGTATATATGAAAAAGGGAGTTATATACTTAGGAAAGGGTATTTCACTAGGGATTTAATACAATAGAGTTAAATGTTAATATGGTAAAGGACAAGGAAAATCAAAACATCTTTGTACATCTAAGAAAGTGATAACTTATGAAGTAAATTGCAACATTTTATCTTCAACACTTAAACTTAGAATAACAAGTTATTTTGAGGAATTTTTATGGAATTTTGCATCAGTTTCCTAAGTAAAATAGGATTTTACTTAGGAAAAAATTGAAGGTGAATGATTATAATGATGGATTATCTCAAGTACTTAGGTCTTTTTTTATCATTAGGCCGAGGGTCCGGTCCCTCCGGAAGTCAAGGAAATGCCTTGAGCCCCTTTGATCTCCAAATACCTTAGTCCTTTGGGGGAAATTAGTAAAACTTTTGAGGGGAAAGTGATAAGGGAAGTTAATGAATTTGACTTTTGCTTGATGTGATTTTCCAGTGTATTTTTTGCTTTAGTACTTGTGATGAAAGTAAAGGATCAGAAAGCATGTAGCAGCATCATTCATCAGATAACACTTTGCAGCACCATCTACCTACCCTATCTACTTAACACTACCATTTTCTCTTCTTTATTAGGGTGCATTTAGACTTGCAAACCCTTTTCAATCTTTTCTTTTTACATGATAAATCTATCTATTTCTACTCTTATTACATCCAAGGGCTCAGATTAAACTGTTGAGCACCTTTTATTCACTCTACCTAGCTACTTATCTGCCAAGATTAAACTATTTGGCTAGATATTTATTCTCTAATCTATAACATGAAATTGAAATATGACTAAGTCAAGTTTAAACAGTTTGACTTATTCATGAATTGTGGCAAAAGTTTCACAAGCTGCACACAATTGATTTATTACAACAGAGTAAAAAGTAGTGGCATTTGGATTTGCACACTTTCCTTGGTCTATTTTTTGCTTGGGGTTCATTTCTTTCTTTTTTTTGACCATTTTATTCTTTTTACCCTTTGATCTTTCTTTTAGGGTATACCCTCTTTACATTTTTTAAATTTTTTGATTTTTTTGGTTTTTTAAGAATATGGAACACCTTTTCTCAAGTAAGAAGGTTTGAACATATTCCACACTTCCATCAAGACAATCATGAAAGATGAAACCTATTGATATAGGAGGCTAACACTGGCTCCACTTGGGGATGGCTTTTCCTTGTGGAAAGTCAAGAACAACAGGTCAGATGCCTCAACATGTCTTCAAACTAAACTATGTAATCTCCTTCTTCTGGTAGCTTTATTGTACATATGATAGTGCAACTTCTGAAGCTTAGGGCCTTCACTTCGGGCTTCAACTTCAGCAATTCACCATCCATTCAAAACTTAAAACTTTGTTTCACAGTTGGAAATCTTCTGCCTTGTTCCAATCCCAAACATGCATTTGCTGTGGTTGAAAATCTTGAATTGAATATAGTCCTTTTTCTGCAACCTGAAATCTGATCTAAAACAGCACACAAAAAATTTTCAAACTAACTTAATGAAAAACTAGCTGAAAATTGAAACACTAAAAAAATTGCTCAAAATTCTGAGCTTATTAGCACTCATTTACCTATTCTAATCTACTAAAATCTTATTGAATCAGGTAATACAAAAATGCCAATGAAGCCAATCAAGTAACTGTAAAAATAAATGGATAACTTGATTACTTGTGATCAAAATTGGAAGTATGTTATGATCATGTGCCTTTATAATAAATGATATGATGTGTAAAGGCCACTTCTGATGTATTTGATCCTTATAGAGAAAACATGTTTGCAAATTTGGGCTCAAAATATTCTCCATATAATCTGATATAGGATCAATAAAAGCATGATGTATGTTATTTACTTCTAGGCCTTCAATGACTAATTGTTCAATTGAATTATGAATATTAGACCATAAACTTATTTCTTCAGTCTTGTGTTTGAAAGAATAATCATCTTCAATATGCAAGTCAAAAGATAGTACAATTTCCTCTTGCTTTGGAAAAGGAAGATTTTCAAAGAATTCTTTAGGATTTCGGAAATTGTATGACTGAATTTGAGAATGCAAAAGTTTGATTTCATTTTCATAATTTTCAGAAATTATATCAAGAAGCCATTTTTAACTCGAGGAGAACATTTTCTTGATTTAAAAAGAAGAAAGAAAGCTCTTAGAAAATCCTCATCAAACTGAATTTTTGATAACTCATCCCTGAATTCATTTAAAATTTCATCAAATGAAAGATTTTCCACAAACCCTGTCATCCAGTATCATTATTAATGCTTTGGACTATGGATTATTTGGTTGTGGAATTTCTCTGAAACTTGAAGCTCTGGATCTCAGATCTACAGTGTCTTGATTGGAAAATGATATCAAAAGAGTCAGAAGAATGATGCTCAAATGTGCATGGAGATTTTATATTTACAATTTTCAAAAGAGATAAATTAAAAACTACTCTAAGTTCTTCTCTAAAATACAATATACATTGGAAAACTCTATCAATTTAGAAAGAACATAATGTCTTGGATAACAATCCAAGTTGAAAGCCTGATCTTTCCATATTGTTCTTCCAGGTTCATTCCTCCAGTGGAGTCTTGGTAGTGAAATTGATTTTGGAGTCGCCAGGTGGATGATTTTAACCTTTGTGTGTCTGATCCCTGTCCACCATCATAGATCAGATCTAAACCTGTAAAACAATTCTGAAGAAAAAGTTAGCTCTTCAGGAAACCAAATTTTTTGTGAATTTTCAAAACAACTTCTACAAATTCTTCAAGAAATTTAAGATTTTTGATTAAAATTTTCTCAAAGATTAATTAAACTAGAGAGTCTGATTGAATGTTTGAAACTAAGGTTCAGAATATAAGCTAAATCAGAGATAGACTGAAGCAGCATTTATTTACTATGCAGTTGCAGAGCAAAAGCATTTCAAAGGCTACCTGGCTGATCTTCAGACTCTGTCCATAGCTTATAAATCAAACAATAGTATCAATAAAATGATTCAGATCCCCAGTATGGTCGCCACTATGTTATCACTCAGGTTTTCCTAGAAGTTGTGTAAGAGGAAAGTATACCCAAGGTAACCACAAACCAACCTTTAGATGCAGAATCTAGCCAATCTGCATCCAGAGAGGGCTCTCTCTTTATAATTTATCTTTGTTCTTAGAAGGTTTTAGGCTAGTTATAGATTCAAAGTTTGTTTTGGGAAAATGGTGGAATCCACAAACTAAGGGCAAGGTTGAGAGCTTTCAGTCCATTGGGCTATGGAGTCGAAGGATGGCTTTACTGGATTTCTATTCTAAGCACAAGATGGTATTACAGGGCAAGATAGCTAGACAGAGAACAATCCTTAAAATTTAAAGTGGATGGGATGATCTTGAAGGGATGAAAGGCAACTAAGAATCTTTCACCATGTTCAAAGGAAAGAAATGAATTGACTACAAACAAAGAGCAATAAAGGATTCTTTATTATAGCAATCAACAGTGCTTAAATTAGCGAAGCAGGAGCATTTAAGAATTCATGCTTATAGATAATTTAGAAGAAAACATTTAGGAACAATCACATTTGAAAACAGAGTACAATTAAGCAAATCCTGTTTCAATCCTTTATGTAAATCATTCAGAAATGGATATGATGGTATTATAAACTAATATAAAATTTTAGACAAAGGGTAGAAACACTTATTGAACTGTAGTCCAACACATGAATCCTGCAACAAGTCCAGTGCTTCAAATCGTCATCCAGTAAGCCACAAGTAAATTTCTCCAAAAGCTTTTATTCCGAAAATCTCAATGTTACAGCAGAGTAATAGAATCTCCTCCAAATGCTTCCAAGAGTGGAGTATTTATACAAATTCTAAACTAAAATATCTTGAAACAAATATCAAAATTGGTTCACAAATCTCTCCAACTATTTACATAAATAGAACTAAAGTAAAGGACACTCAAACTATTTGGCACTATTTTTGATGGATAAGTGGTGACAAAGAGGAGAATTCGAATTTGATCCAACTCTTATTTGATGATGAGGCATCCAAGTCACTAACTGCTTCCTTTCTTTGTGCAATCTGCTCCAACAATTCTGCAAACTTGGGGTCCAATGATATCTTCGTATTTCTCAATCCATAATAGATATGTAAAAAGTGAAAGAGGTTATTTTGGATAAATATGTTGGTGAGATAAACCTCTTTCACTTTCCTAAAATTCCTCTCCAGCTGTGCATAATATTCTCTGTAAACAATATGTGTAAAATAGAGTTTTACAGAGTCTGAAAAATGGCCTGTAAAGATGCGCATGTATCTCTCATTATAAAACCACTGTGCAAAAACTGAGATAGGTTTTTGTATATGGGTCTCTTAGGAACAAAAACCTCCTTAATTTTTGTGAAATGTATTTCTAATTGGCCACAATATTCTCTGCAAAATGATGACTTGACTGTAATTTTCTGCAAAAAGTGCTTTTCAACATTGTTTAATATTTCCAAAACCATAATAGCTGTTAGGAAAGTGAGAGAGGTTTTTGTAGATGGTACTATTAAGAAAATAAACCTCCTTCAGTTTTGAAAAATTCATCTTATATTGATCACAATAGTGTCTACAAAACAATGACTAAAACATGCAATTTCTGCAAAAATGTTCCTTTTTGTTGTGTTTTTCATCTTTTTACTTTTTTGTTCCTTTGACTGTTTTACTTTCACTTTAGATAAACTTCAATGTTGGTGAAATTATTTTCATCTCTTTTTACCATTTTACTGCCTCTGTAATTACTTTTACTGTTTTACCTTTGACCGCTCTGTAACTTCATTTTTACTTTCACTCTGACTTTTACCTGATACACTTTAACCACTGATACTCTTTAATCCTGATACTCTTTGATTGTTCTTTACTGTGTTAGACTGAGCAGTAATTGGGAAAAGAACATTCTGGTTAGGGGAAATTATTGCTCTTTGAGTTGGATCATAGTTAGAATGGCAATAGTGGACAATTTCTGGGAAAATAATGACTGAGGGGATGAGATACCTTGGGAGATTGGATTCCCACAACCCTATAAGATCTTGCCCCTTTGAGTATTCGTCTCTGCAGCGACAATAGCTCAATAGGGGACTTTCATCAAAATGCAGGTCTTTAATTTGGAAATCTTCATCTATCAGAGGTAAATAGTCCAATTCACGGTGAGGAGCATTCAATGGGGCGATATTCAGAGCTGTCGGGACCTCCATTTTGGTTCTTGTGGATTCAAAATGGAGGTTTTTGGTTTTCTTCACGGGCCGGGCGGGATTCTTGAAATGAAGGAAATTGGAACAATTTGCAGGTTCGGGGAGCAATTTCACAGGTTTAAAATCTCCAGGGAGGACTTAGCAATGATTTTTAACCACTTTCTAAGCGAAAAAACAAAGGAAACTGAGTTTTACTTGCAGTCGGGGCGTAAAGGATAAATACCTGCTTTTAGACGGAAACTGGTTCTTTAACAGGTAACAGGCAATGGCGGGACTATTCTTCAACACGGGCGCAGCAGAATTTTGGGGCGAAATGATCAATTACAGTGAAAATTTGAAAATCGCAGCGGGAGCTCTGTCGTTTTCAGAATAACGAAAAGAACAGGAAAAACACGAAAAATGGCTTTATTCGCAAGTCAAAAGTATTTTTTATTTTTTCGAGGTGATGACGTCATCGACGTACGGGGTGACGTAAGCCGGCGGTAAGCGGTAAGCGGTAAGTGGTATTCCCGCACCGCTTTTGGTCGAGGGTGGTTTTTATCGGAGGGGCAGCGATTCCATAGGATAATCGCCACGTGGATGGTTGACTATTCAGAAACCACCCATCCCCCGCTGGTTAAATTGCTGACAAGGGATAGGCAGCGGGATCAATGCGGGCCGTTGATCTGCGGGAGGCTGATCCAACGGCTAGGGCGATGGGAAGATGGGCGGAGGTTTCATGTGGGCCCCGTCGTACTTTTAAACACTTTTAAATGTTTTTAATCGCTCCGGGGGCTTTTTAACTGGCGGAAATAGTTATTAATTAGTCCAGGCGACTTAATTAATCCTGTATGCAAAAGAAAGGGGTTGTGGCGGGGGTTTGCTTAGGTGGAATGCCACGTGGACGGACCACGGTGGCACAAGACTTTTCGCAAAGTTTTATTGATATTTTTTGGTATTAAACATACATATTGTATGTCTAACGTTTTTATATATATTTTATTATATGATGAATTAATTAATACAATTATTTCACCATGAAGCGGAATTATGTATTATGCTATGCTATATTTTTACTTACCCAAAGGGCTTGTATAGGCGGGTTTTAATGAATTTTAGGAGATATAATACTTTGGTAAAACATTATAATAAAGGGGTTTTTGGGGTATATATAAAAAAAGGGAGTTATATACTTAGAAAAGGGTATTTCACTAGGGAGTTAATATAGTAGAATTAAATGTTAATATGGCAAAGGACAAGGAAAATCAAAACATCTTTGTACATCTAAGAAAGTGATAACTTGTGAAGTAAATTGCAACATTTTATCTTCAACACTTAACTTAGAATAACAAGTTTATTTTGAGGAATTTTTATGGAATGTTGCATCAGTTTCCTAAGTAAAATAGGATTTTACTTAGGAAAAGTTAAAGATGGAAGATAACAATGATGAATTATTTGAAGTGCTTAGGTCTTTTTTGATCATTAGGCCGAGGGTCCGGTCCCTCCAGAAGTCAAGGAAATGCCTTGAGCCCTTTTGATCTCCAAATACCTTAGTACTTTTTGGGGGAAATTAGTAAAACTCTTGAGGGGGAAAAATGATGAGGGAGGTTAATGAATTTGACTTTGCTTGCTGTGATTTTCCAGTGTATTTCCTACTTTAGTACTTGTGATGAAAGTAAATGATTAACCAACATGTAGCAGCACCATTCATCGGATAACACTTTGCAGCACCATCTACCTACCCTATCTACTTAACACTACCATTTTGTCTTCTTTATTAGGGTGCATTTAGACTTGCAAACCCTGATCAATCTTTTCTTTTTACATGATGAATCTATCTATTTCTACCCTTATTACATCCAAGAGCTCAGATTAAACTGTTGAGCACCTTTTATTCACTCTACCTAGCTACTTATCTGCCAAGATTAAACTGTTTGGCTAGATATTTATTCTCTAATCTATAACATGAAATTGAAATATGACTAAGCCAAGTTTAAACAGTTTGACTTATTCATGAATTGTGGCAAAAGTTTCACAAGCTGCACACAATTGATTTATTACAACGGAGTAAAATTTAGTGGCATTTGGATTTGCACACTTTCCTTGGTCTATTTTTTGCTTGGGGTTCATTTTTTCTCTTTGTGACCATTTTTATTCTTTTTACCCTTTGATCTTTCTTTTAGGGTATACCCTCTTTACATTTTTTAAATTTTTTGATTTTTTTGGTTTTCAAGAATATGGAACACCTTTGCTCAAGTAAGAAGGTTTGAACATATTCCATACTTCCATCAAGACAATAATGAAAGATGAAACCTATTGATATAGGAGGCTAACACAGGCAATGGGAGTTGTTGGAAGTCACTGTTCAGATCGGAAATGACTTTAGGATGGCAACTTGGTTCAAATTCAACTGTTCAATGGTGTCTGTAATTGATTCTCAGAGGGATAGGGCACAAAGATATGAAAAATGATAAAGAACTAAGGTTAAAACCTTAGATTTTATGGATCATATGAGTATTAATTGCAAGTCACGTCGACATGGCGAGAGCGGTTTTTTTTATTTGAAAGGAAAACCAGTAATGGTTTTCACATTTATTTTAAGCAGTAAATGGTTTTTGGCTTTAGCAATACGATCTAATATATTTCGGACATGTAGCGGGCGGTGGTTTCTCAAAACAACTTTTTTCGCAAAATATTTTGGGAACTTTGGTCAATCACTTTGAAAATGTGAAATGAGATGTGCACTGTCGGATGTGGAAGAGTGGAGTGAATGTTTGGGATTTGATTGAAAGCTGCAAGGTAAATGCAGTGGGATCGAGGCTTTGAATGATGGCCGTAGATCTAACAAGTAATAGATCTATGGTGGATGTTTAATGCGATAAGGATGGCGGGGACAAGGTCAATGAGTTATCGGGTTAAATGTGGAGCGTTGGATTTAAAAATTGAGGATCTAACGGCTGTAATGTAACGTGATCGGGA